>OY728158.1:1694655076-1695905076 GCA_963277665.1 Viscum album | reverse complement strand
AAAGATAATAATTTGGAAATTTATGCATAAAAGGATAAATTCCCTCAATAAAATATTAAGTCGGTACAACCTTACATTACTTCGGTTAAAACCGAAGCATACTTCAAAGTGCTTGACCATCAAAAGTTGAGGTGCTTTCAATTATCGGGGAATTCTAACTTGAGGTTTTGGGTTGACTTAACTTGGTTCACATCAAGGGTTGACTACCAAAGCAGGACTTGGAGTAACTAAGAGGAAAAGGTTGAGGAAATCTAAATTAATGATTTTGGGATTGGGAAGTCCACTTAGCATATCAAGGAACTGTGAGTTAATGTAGTTGGCATTTGGAATGCCAACCTAAAATCATTCAAGTTTCTTGACCAACCAAAGTTGGGGTAATGAGAAATGGAATATGGATCCTTTCCATTAGAATATCCAAACAACAAAATATTCTAAATCCAATGGTGATGGCTATTGGGTTTTGATAAAATAGTGGAAGACTAATAAATATAATATTTATTTATTTGTCTAAATTTATCAGATAAGGTACTGAAATTATGCTTATTTTAATTTGTATAAATAACATTAAAATAACATCAAACATATCATTGTGATCCATACTTGATAAGAAATTCCTTCTCACCTACAAAAAACTTCCAAGAGTGGAAAATGTGTCTACGTGTCATCCTTCGCCATGAAAGGAAATTGTATGTACTGGAAGAACCTTTACCAGTTATGCCTAGAAATGAAACAAGTGATGAAGAGTTATCTCTCTATGAGAAACATCTTAATGATGCTACATATGTTCAGTGCTTCATGCTATCATCCATGTCCAATAAGATTTTAAAGAAACATGAGGATATGGATGCCTATAGCATGATGTATCACCTTCGGGATCTCTATCAAGAGAAGTTCAGACAAGAGAGGTATGATATCTCCAATGATTTGTTTATAACTAAGCTTGGAGAGTCTGGGCCGGTTGGGCCTCATGTAGTCAAGCTCATTGGCTACATTGAACGCATGGACATCTTAGGGATTAAATTCCCAAATAATTTGCGTACAGATCTCATAATTTCATCACTGCCCAAGTCCTTCTCCAGCTTAATTGTTAATTATAATATGATCAATAATGAGAAATTTTTTTCAGAACTTCTGACCTTTATTATCAAAGTGTATAAGGACATGGTTTGTGAAAAACCTGCAATCCTTATGGTGAATAATAAAATGAAGGAAAAGGTAAAGGGTATCATGACTTATAAATATTCCAAATCTCCCAAGCACCATCCTACCAAGAAGAAGAAGGTCTATGGGTATGGAAAGGAAAAGGAGGCAGTATGTTTTTCATGTGGAAAGTCATGCCACTAGAAGAGGAACTACACCCAGAGATAAGGGGAAGCTAAAGGTGCGTTCATTATCGAGCAAAATCTTTCCATTTATACACATTGGGTATTATATAAAGATTTTGGTGCTCACAACTATATCCAAATGCAGGAACCAAGTAGATTTCAAAATATTACCTGGGGAGAGGTGGATCTGAGAGCTACTAGTGGAGTGAGTCTGGTTGCCCTAACCATTGGTGACTACCACCTTTCATTGACAACAAGAATGATTTTGGTTTTAAGAGATTGTTATTATGTACCTACAGTTACCAAGAACATAATTTCTATGTCATTTTTAGATACTTATGGGTTTATTTTCAATTTTTGAAATAAAAGTTGGTTCTTTTATAAGGAGAACATATGTTATGGTATGACACATTTAAATAAAGATCTCTATTTATTAAATTATAAAAACCAATTGTTGGCAATCGATAATGAATCATGTTCACACAACTTATATAACACCCAAATATGGAATCACCGTCTTTGTTATGTAAACGAGAAGCATTTGAAAAAACTCTGTCAAGATGGCTATTTAGACTATTCTGAGCTAAAACCACTTGACAGATGTCATGATTGTTTACAAGGGAAAATTACTAAACCACCATTCGATGGACAGGGTGAAAGGGCCATAGAGCTTCTAGGATTGGTACACACTGATGTGTGTGCACCATTTCTAGTAGAAGTTATAGGTGGATATTCTTACTTCATAACTTTTACTGATGAATTGATTAGATATGGACATGTTTACTTAATGAGGTATAAGTCTGAGTCCTTCGAGACATTCAGGGAATTCAAGAATGAATTAGAGAATCAAATTGATAAGAAGATAAAAAGGCTTCGATTGGATCGAGGTGGTGAATATCTTAACCATGAGTTCATCAAATTTCTATAGGAGTTTGGGATTCGATCTCAACTCACTCCACCTTACATACCATAGTGGAATGGTGTTAGTGAAAGGAGGAACCATACCATGTTAGACATTATAAGGTGGATGATGAGTCATGCATATCTTCTATTATCCTTTTGGGGTTATGCATTATAAACTATGACATACACATTAAACTGAGTACCAACTAAAGAAGAAAATGAAATTACCTTCAAGTTATAGAGTGGAAATAAACCAATTTTATCACATACACGTGCATGGGGATGCGAGGCATTTTTTAAGGATTTACCAGGCAACAAACTATCACCCCAGGGCATGAAGTGTATCTTTGTAGGGTATCCTAAGGAAACAAAGGGATACTACCTATACAACCCCTCAATCAAGAAAGTGAATGTCGCAAGACAAACCATTTTTCTTGATAGGGGTCACATCCTCAAAAAGGATAGAGGGAACAAGATTGACTTCGATGAAGTTGATGTTCAAGATACACAAGAGTTCGTATAGGAACAGATTTCATAGGTCCCCATAGAAGAAGTAGTCCTGAAACACAAGTACCGTGTATGACTATAATAGAGGTAAGAGAACTAGAGAGATATGGTTTTTGGTCACCGAGGATGGTGAATCATTTTTGGTTGACAATGATGAACCTCTCTCCTACAAGGAGGCAGTAGATAGCTCAGAATCTTCAAGATGGCTAGAATCTATGAATTCTAAGATGGATTCCATGTATCAGAACTAAATTTGGGTTCTAGTCGATGTGTTAGTAGATGTAAAGCCTGTTGGATGCAAATGGGTATTCAAGAGGAAACTGGACATGAAAGGTAAAGTATGTACCTATAAAGCAAGGCTAGTGGCTAAAAGTTTTAAACTGCGTCAAGGAATTGACTACGATGAAACCTTTTCACAAGTTTCCATATTTAAATCCATCAAAATCACACTTGTTATAACAACTTACCATGACTATGATATTAGATAGATGGATGTCAAGACCGCATTCTTTAATGGGAACCTTCAGGAATATGTCTATATAACACAACCAAAAGGGTTTCTAACTCCAGGTGATGCCAAAAGGATTTTTAAGTTGCAGAGATCCATTTATGGATTGAATCAAGAATCCAAGTCATGAAACATTCAATTTGATAAAGTCATAAAAGAATTTGGTTTCATTAAAAATGAATGTGAGCCACGTGTTTACAAAATGTTTAATGGTAATGTGGTTGTTATCCTAGTAGAATATTTTGATGAAATATTTCTTATTGGAAATGACATACAAGTCTTATAGTCTGTTAAGGAGTGGTTGGACAAGTGCTTCTCCATGAAGGAATTAGGTGAAGCGGCCTATATTCTAGGGATCAAGATCATTTGTGATAGATCCAAGAGGCTGGTTGGACTAAGTCAAAGTACATATATTGACTAGATACTGAAGATATTTAGTATTGAATAATCCAAGAGGGGATTGGTTCCAGTGTCACATGATTTACATATTTCTAAGAAAATGTATCCTCAGACACGACATGAGAAAGGAAGAACGAGTAAGATCCTATACGTTTTAGTGATAGGATCAATCATGTATTTCATGTTATGTTCTAGACTTGATGTTGCCTATACATTGAGCATGGTAGGAAGATATCAAGAAGATCTAAGAGAAAAACATTGGATAGCTATTAAGGTTATCCTTAAGTATCTGAGAAGAACTAAGGATATGTTCCTAGTGTATGGAGGAGATGAGGAGATGGTCATTAGGGTTTATACTCATGTTGGTTTTCAGACAGATCAGAATGATTTGAAGTCACAATTAGGATATGTTTTCTATCTCAATGGAGGAGTTGTGAACTTGAAGGGTTCAAAGTAGCCAGCTGTCACTGATTCTACAATGGAGTGCCAGTATATAGTGGCTTCTAATGCATCTAAGGAATCCATTTGGATTTGTAACTTTTTCTAAGATCTTGATTTGGTACCTAGAAGTAAAGACCCCATCACATTGTATTATGATAATACTACAATAGTGGATTTTGCAAAAGAGCCAAGGTCACACCAATGGACAAAGAAAATACTATGAGAGTATCACCTCTTAAGGGATTTATATCAGAGGGGTGAAGTTGCAGTGAGGAGAGTACCCACAGAAAAGAATGTGGTAGACCCCTTGACTAAAGGCCAATCTTAATAGAAGCATGAGTATCATGTGAGTGCTAGCGGACTGGATGTTGTTAACAGTTGGTTCTAGTGCAAGTGGGAGTCTGTTGGAGTTGGTGCCCTAAAACCAAACTCTATGTACTTTATGATAAACATGTATTCATTGTATTGAATATTAATAAACTACTTATCACATCATGATTGTTCTTCTGTGTGACATAGTATGTGATAATGTCCTAAGAGTAGCTGTCTCACTAAAAGGTCATAGAAGTTCCCTGCTATGATGAGAATCCAGAAGTGCTATGATGTTTTTCTTGAATAAATGTTCTATAGCCGAATGATATCATTTGAGGGACACAAATGATACAAGATATCAGGGGTGGAGACTCATAGGACTTTGAGGCACCTTCTCAAGGTGTCCACCCTTGGTAATATCTAGTAAGATATTATTAGAATGGGACCCGCCAGTAGGAAATCCATATTTATACATGTCATTGGATGTTCCTATTTGAGGGCGTGTGTATAAGTCCTTAGACTCTAATATTATTATTAATGAATATTATGAGTCACATACTTTGATGTATTGATGAAAATTGTGATGATAGATGTTCACGGTGAGGCAGGATATGTTAGGTACCTCACAAGTAATATTGCATTAATGAATAATATGAGAAAATATTTATCCCTTCTGTTCATTAACAAAAGTTAATATCTCATGCCCTTTGATTGAAATGATATAGCCTAAATAAATCCATGGTCATGGTGTTCTATAGGAAAGTTTTATTTCCAAAAAGTCAAAGAAAGAGATATCAAGCACATAGGTTGATGGCACTAGCATGCAACATGTTCGATTAGAGATATTGTGATAAAGAGATTATATTACATGGTAAGCATCCATATGAGGTGACATGTCATTGTGACATTAACTTCTTTCTCCATGAGTGCCTTGGTGTGCTGCTAGATGCTAACATTAGACTTTAGGCTGTTTCCCCTAATGCCATTAAGAAAGAGGCCTAGAGGGCCACACACTGAGTGTATCTGAGATCTCAGTTAAATAATATATTATTATTTATTATTTAATAGGTTGAATAAATATTATTCATGTTCCTGGTTTAATAATTATTCATGTATGCTTGATCGCATTTATTCTGTCACTAGTTATTCGAGAGAATAAATTGTGAACGAAATATTTAATAAATAAATATTTTTTATTTAGTGAATATAATATTTATTTATTTATTAGAGAATAATGTAGTGATATTTATTTAATAAATAAATAGACATTAATCAAGGCCTGATAAATATTGTGGAGGAACGGTGGACCGAGTTTAATGGTTTCCTGTGAGAAATGATAATATTGAATATTATTTAATTAAATAGTATTTAATTATAATTTGCAAGTTAAGAACATTTTGAGAAATAATAATATTACTATTGTTATTTGATATGAGGTATTTCTATGATTAAATAAATAATTAAGGGAACTTGTGCAATTATTTTATTTTAACCCTAGCAATATAAATACCCAATTATGTCATTTTTCTAATTAGCCAATTCAGTTGTGCACAAGAATTCTTGGAGAATCCTCTCAAGCCTAGAGAGCTCCCTTCTCCAAGAACACTCCCAAGAATGGCGAACAATCCTCCTCCACCGGATCAAGAAGAATGCTTTGGAAGCAATTTTTGAGGCGATCAAGGTGAACGACGCAAGCACAAGGATCTTCCGTGTTAGCACCTGAAGACTCATTCGACGATATCTGGAGATTCCTAGAACACATGTAGATCACCACTAGAGGAAATCTACACTTGGTTTCTACAATGCAATGACGGTTCACCACAGATCTATCACCAGATTCATCAATGAATAAAGAATTCCTTAGAGTCAATTCTTTATTTAATTAAATTAATTATAAACAATATGTTTTGATCTTCTCTCTTTGGTTCCGGCATGATTACCTTTGTCTTATTTCTTTGATTCAATTCCGTTGATCATGGCATTCATCATCGCATAGATCTCAGATTAATCATCGATTATGGAAGAAATCAAAGTTGGGCACTTCCCATTGCACATTTCCGCTGCCCTCAAAACCTATATTATTCAACTCTCAGTACCTATTGAACAAGTAATCATTATATTTTACAATTTAATCTCAAAGAAAAACATGATGAGAGGTTGAGTTTTGGAAAGTCTATCCAATTACCTCCAGCAAGCAGCTCCTTTTTGACAATTAAAAGTATACTTAGTATCTTTTAGTGAATCGCTAAAAAAGCAAAGAATTGATTAGCCATGAATTACAATCATTGAATTTCAAAATATGAGACTAAGAAGAGAGAGAGAGGGCAAAAGAGAGAGAGAAAGTGACAGTGAGCATCGGGCCAAATGAGCAGGATAAAAGTGTGATATTGCACTGACCAAGATGATGCGGAATTTTTTTATTTCTAAAATAAAATAAAAAAAAACAAAAACAAAAACAAAAACTTTATTTAGTCATGGGTTACCGCCCATGTAGTTCTAGATTTATAGTCCCCAACCATACTTTCCTAACAACTAACCATAGTCACTTGGATGTGGTTTCTTGCACATGTTACCACATGTGTTTCACTGATTTTTTTGACATTGAGTTGATATTTATTGGAACCAACACTTATAAAAACATAATCAATGTTCCAAAAAGCTATAAAACCCCCTAAGAGGCACCCCTTAACATCAAGTGACTGCTCAAAGAAGTCTTCAAGTAGAGCAGATAATTCATCACCCAAGCTCATTTTCTTAGTGCTTTCAAGGAATTCAGACTCAAGTTCAAAATAAGGGACTCCCTCAAGCTCTTCCAAGTATCCTTTAAGATCATCAATAGAGAAAAAAAATCATTTGAAATACTCTTGGCAGCAAGTTTTTTCACTTTTTCTTTAAACATAAATTTGGAAGAATAGAGATTTTGGTGAAGGGATATGGTGTACTTGGTTCTCCTAAGGACATGTCATGATCCTTAAAGCCTCTTTCCTCACTTCCAAACTCTATACCGTAAAAAAACAAGGGAGCAAGGGGGTGAGTTTTCACAAAAAAGTTTAGGAATAGGTTTATCAATAGTGTTATGTGAAGAATTAAAACCATTATCAATCACAAAAGTTTCCTCTTCCAGGTAATTTCTAGTTATAGTAATATGATCAATTTCCCTAGTTTCAGATTCAACAAGCAAAGGTATGAATGAAAAATGATCAAATACATTGAATTCAACCTTCATAAAATCAAACTCCATAAATAGGAAGTCAAAAACATCATTTTCACCATTTTTTGTGTGAGTGTTTCTTCAACCTTAAAGAACTCACGATGAAACTCGGGGATTTTAATAGAGTGAATATAATTCCTTAATTCTACTTTCATGAATTCATTTTTTTCAATTTTGTCTTGAGAAAGATAAATAATTGAATCTCTACGAAAATTGGTCATAAGGTCAATTTTTCAAAATTTTCATCTAAATCAGCATCCCAAGATTTTATCCATTGAACATACTCTTGAAAAACTTTATTGAACTGATTAGATATTAAAAAAATTAGTTTATAAAGAAAGTTGACAGCCAAAACAAATTCATCAACCACCAACTCGTCAGTCTCAAAGCAGTTCCACTAAAAAAGATTTCTACATGAAATCACTAGTATTATTTATTTATTTATTTATTATTTTTTGTTTGTTTTTCTATTATTAGTTTCTATTATTTTTGTTATTGTTTTTTTAATATATCCCTAAGTCCCTCAATGCAAACCTTTCCCAACAACGACACTGAAATTTGACAGCGGCGTAGGTGTTGACGCGTCGGTCAAATTACAATTTATAACTCCTACTACACACTATGGCAGTGGTAAGCAGGGTCAAACCCAAGCGAAGACTAGTGAGATATTTTAAGGGCTTGATTAATGACCTAATTTACTAAAAAGAGCGGGAAATAGAGTTGGATAAATCTTTTATATTTTTGATTTAAAAGAATCAAACAAAGAATGATGCAGAAAAGTTGATGAAACAAAGAAAGAAAATCAGAAAAGTAGACATGTGCATCAGTAAAAATGACTTAATTAATTTTTTTATCCAAGAATTTAATCCAGTGGAAGGATGATTCCTGTGGCTCACCACTTCCAAAATTCATCAAAAATCAAAATAAGTTTTATCAAAAACAAATTGCAGAAAACTTATGACATTTTGAAAATGAAACAATTGAGGCACACAAAATTTTACAATCAGGATCAAACTTGCCAAAGGGCTCTGATGTAATAGAGAAATGACACGAAGAAGTAAAAATAAAACAATGTAATTCTATTCCCTATGAAAATGTTTAGCTCGTCATTTTCAATTCATGAAACAAGCAGGATAAAAAAGGAATTGAGATACAAAATAAGAAAAATAAAAGAGAGAATAAAATTCTTCCTCTACTTCATCTTCGACAATCCCCCCTCGATGAAGTCCCATTCGCGATCGCCAATAAAATCTCATGCTCTCGGCTCCGGATTTCACTGTCCGTACTCATCCAAAATGTACCCTGAAAATTAGCGGTCTGTTCCTTTTATTTCTGTGCAGAAAACTCCTTTTATTTCCACCAAGAATCACTGAAACCATCTCCAACCCACGCTAAAATCGCTAAAATGCAGTAGCCAATCTTCTCCAACCCAGTGCTAAAACTGGCGCCAAAATAGCATTACTGCACAGTCCAGCGCCATATTTGGCGCTGCACTGTTGCAGCGCTTTTCGCCTTTTCTTGCATATTTGGCTTCAAATTTGTATTTATTTTCATCATATAAAAATAAATAGCGTGAAAGATAACGTACCGTTGGAGAAGATTTCACTGTATATACGCTATTTTTGCACAAGATTCACTCCATTTTAGCGCTGTGGATTGGAGATGCTCTGACTTAATTTTTCTCCACTTCATTGGGTGCCTATCCAATATTCTGTCACTGCTCATATGACTCGAATAAAATTCTTCAACCAAAAATCTTTGTCACATCAAGCATTTGTTTATTGCCTCATCTATCACCTCAAAAGAAAAGAAAAAGAAAAAGTCCATATGGCTAATGTCACCAACAACTCTATGTTAAGTAGTATGCCATCAAAAAATTCTCAACTTAGAACTTAGAATCTCTGACTTCATTCGAATTAACCAACAAAACTCAATTGCAACCAACCAATCCCGAATATCCTCGGCCTCACCCTTCAGTGCTCACAACTTCGGGGCTCAAATACTCAGAAGCATTAGGTCGATCACCTTTCCTGTATAAACATCTCACCTTGCAGCCGCAACGATGGTAGCTTGGATGCCCCTCCATCAATCAAACACTTGAGCAGCTTCAACCAGAGATGGAGCAATTGAAAATTGAAATTATCTGATATTCAACACTTGAAATAGTTACACAAAATCTTGATCAAGGAACACTCCCCCTTTTCACCCTTCGTCGAATGGCATTAGGTCTCATTGATGACCTTTGGTTGAATTCGATCCCGGGTGAGCTCAAACGGGTATTCTGCGGTGGCTCTTGACTGGGGTTCACGATTCGGCATTGACCCATCCTCTTTGTTGAAGGCAATTCCAAACAGAGATTCATCAAATTCCTTGGCTTCGATGGCGACACTGGCACGGTTCAGGCGCAACTCACAGCGGAGCTTCGGTCATCGACTTCTTCTGATTCAGCCTCATTCCGGATTTTAGGTCTTATTCATCCTTAAGCTCGACCGTAATCAACTCGTCATCCAAATGAGTCGTCGTCATCTAGTAAACTCGGTTGGATCTACAACCAATACGACAGCTAGGCGTCGTCTCCCTCGTGAACTTGGTTGGGAAGGTGACAGCGGCTTCGTTTGGCTTCAACGGTGGCAGTTCGTCTTCATCAAGCTTCAGCGTCAATACCTCTAACAGATCCATCTTTATCAGCCCGCATCTCGGTATTAGATTCGTCGATGCTCGGCTTCTATCTTCACCAGTTTGTAACGTCTCATTTCAAGATCTTAGTCGGCGATCGAGCTCCAACAGATTCATGGTTATGGTTTAACCTAATTTGTCTATCATCAGAAATCCGATGCGCCGAACGATGAACCTTCGGCTTCGGCGAGAAAATCCTTGGCTTTGGCTGATTTCACTGGGTTCAGTCTTCCTCCACAATCTCGTCAGAGTCGGCCTCCCTCTAAGCCTGCTGGAAAAATCAAGCCCATCTTCGATCCACGATGCTTCGGCTATGCGAATTCAGGAATGTCGATCTCGGATGGTTCTGGTCGTAGGGAGAATCGGCTACGTGGGTTCCCTGGCTATGTATCCATTTAGCAATGTGGGTGCCCCTATGAAGGGATTTTTTTAATATGTTTTATGATTTTTTTTTTTAAGTTGTTGGGTTTTTTTTTAATATGCGTTAAAACCGGCATCACCAATGCCGTCTTTCCTCCCCCGTCACGTTTGCGTTTGATCTGGATCGATGACACGAAAAATGCAATGGAGGAAGAGGGGGGGGGGGGGGCGCCTTCCCCCCAACTCCCTATAAAGGGGCACCCCCTTCTCCTCACTTCCATTTTCCCCCATCTCTCTCCATTTCACTGCCTCTATCTCTAAAAAAACTCATTTTTCGTGCGGTGGAGTCGGTGGTCCAAAAGAAGACTCGGTTTATTGCGGAGCATCATTTAGAGGTATTTTTTTTATTTAAGTTAATGTTTTTTATTTATTTAATTGAATTCTTTTTAGTTCTAAATATTTCATTTTTTAAGTAGTTTAGTTAAATCTAAATATTTTGTTTATTAAGTTGTTTAATTAGTTATATATAGTTTGAAATAATAATAATTATTATTAGTAATGATTAAGTATAGATTAAGTATATAATAACTTAGGATTAAGTATTGTAAAATTTTGGTATGATATAGATTATTTGGTTATCTAAGCAATCAAATTTCTATATGGATACAAACAAGTGGATGCGACTCTGACACAGATGTACATAGGGGTAAAACCCAAAAACACCGCTTTGAGCTAGACTCAAATGTGAACTGGTGCACGACAACGGGTCTTACTGCACTCCTAGTTTGACACACTCGGGGGATATGCTTAAGATGATTCATATTTTCTTTATAAACTATTAAAATACATAAGAAAAGAAAAATCAAATCAGTATATTTATCAATGATAAAATGATAATTATGATGATATAGAATGAAATGTACAAGGACAAAGGCATTAAAGAATGAAAGTTATTATTAGTAATTGAATTCTTTTTCGTTAGTTTTAAAGATGTTATTCATTAAGTAGTTTAATTAGTTATATATAGTTTAGAAATAATACTTACTATTAGTAATGATTAATTATAGATTAATTAATGAATAACTTAGGATTAAAAATGATGCCCCCATGGCGTAGGTTGAGCGGTTCACCAGTTGGGTCATCTCGCTGTCTGGGGGAATTGGCTCAGGATCGAGTCCCGCCAGACTCGGAAACTGTGCATATTATGCACAGGGCGATTCAAAATTGTTGCTTAGTTGGGGAACGTGCGACGCACGCTGGCTTGGCGGAGCCCCCAATGGGCCCAGGCGTGTTACCCTTACACACGTTTTTGAAAGGGGGAATGGTACCCCTATTAAGGCTTCGAGTAGTGGTGGGTGTGCTTCCTTTAAGGAAGTAGTCTTGAGTGGCAAGGAAAAGATGACTGATGGTGAGGGCTTCACCTATGTTCCCTCAAAGCGGCGACCACACAAGGATTACTCCAACCTTCCTAGGAACGTGTCTACCAGATCGTCTTCAAAGATGTCCAAGAAGGTGGACACGAACCTTCTTAAGATTTTCAATCAAGATAAATCTCAATCTGAATGGGAACCTGCTAGTGACTCTGATTATGGAAATGATTTGTCGTATTATGATATCTAGACCTGTTGTTTGGTGGATGAGGACATTTCTGATTGTTTGATCTCATCCGCCTTATCTGTGCGTTTTATTTCTTCTTAATAAATGGTCAGAAGCTTTGCTTCTGGCTCGAATTGTTGGTTATAGGATTAAAAATGAATACATGTGATTAGTTAATTATAATTAACTAATTAATATCATATGATTAATGATTAAAGAATAAATAATTAAAGAATAACTTAATAATGATTAACTAGTGATTAAAGAATGATGGATTAGTTAAAAACTATACTAAGAAACATTAGTATCATTATTTAGGATATAACAAGATGTTCTAAAATTTTAGTATCATAAAGATTACATAGTTTAGAAATAATAGTTTTTATTAGTAATGATTAATTATAGATTAATTACTGAATAACTTAGGACTAAAGGATGAATATATGTAATGATTAGCTAATAATACTTATCATTGATAAAATGAAAATTATGATTATATAAAATGAAATGGAAAAGAACAAACACATTAAATTACATATGAATGCTTTACAACATACAAGAAATACCTTGAAATTTTTCAATTAAACATGTTTTGGATGAGATGAGCGTGACTTCGGAAGTGAGGTAAAATCTAGTTTATTTTTATTTGGTAGCTTAATAACATCATCTAAAGATATGTGCTTAATAAGTTAAGTACATACTTGTAGAAGATGTTATTAAGCTATTAAATAAAAATCAGCTGGCTTTTACCTCACTTACGAAGTTAGGCTCATATCATCCAAACCATGTTTTGTTGAAAAATGTTGGTATTTCTTGTATGCTGTAAAACATTCATGTGTTATTTTATGTGTTTGGTCTTCTCTATTATAGAGTGATTGAAGAATGATTAACTAATGATTAACTAGTGATTAAAGAATCGTTAACTTAGTAAAAACTGTAATAAGAAACATTAGTATCATAGTTTACGATATAAGAAAATGTTTTAAAATTTTAGTATCATAAAGAATATATAGTTTAGAAATAATAGTTATTATAAGTAATGATTAATTATAGATTAATTAATGAATAACGTAGGTTTAAAAAATGAATCCATATAATTTTTAGCTAATGATACTTATGATCATATAAAGTGAAATAAAGAAGAATAAACAGATTAAATAACACACGAATGCTTTACAACATACAAGAAATACCTTGACATTTTTCAATAGAATGTGGTTTGGATGAGATGAGTCTCACTTCCTACATGAGGTAAAATCCAACTTATTTTTAATTGGCAGCTTAATAACATCTTCAAAGGATATGCACTTCACTTTTGAACTTTCAAATTTTTTTGGCCTTCTAATGACATTTAAGATGAAATCTAAGATATTTCATTAGAAGGTCGAAAGCTTTTGAAAGTTCAAAAGTGAAGTACATATCTTTTGAAGATGTTATTAAGATGCCAATTAAAAATAAGCTAGATTTTACCGCATATCTGAAGTAAGAATCATCTCATCCAAACCACATTCTATTGAAAAATGTCAAGGTATTTCTTATATGTTGTAAAGAATTCATGTGTTATTTAATCTATTTATTCTTATTCATTTCACTTTATATGATCATAACTGTCATTTTATCAAGGATAAATAAACTAATTTGATGTTTCCTCTTCTTTCTACCTCAGTTTCCAAAACATTCTGTGAGTTATATTCTAATAAAATTTTATATAATGAAACATTACTAGCATATTTTAGGGTATAAAAAGGCATACTAAAATTAAATTCTAATAAATATTATATGGTCAACCATCATTGTTAATATTTGTTACACTATCATAATTTTGATCAAAAAATCATTTTTGATGCAGAGAGTCATGTTTGCCTGTGTGTACTATTATGGTGTGGTTATTCAAACTGAACAAGGAGCTTCTTACAGTACACAACCAATAATAGTGGTTAGTACAACTGATTGTGTAACCCTAAGTGACCTTTAAGACAAAATTCATGTTTCCTTAAATCTGGGACCTGATCAAGAGATCAAGTTTATGAGCTATAGACATTTTCAATTCCCGGCAACACTGTGACATCTATCTTGTCCATTGGTTGTTGATGCGCAATGGGTCCAAGCAATAAATTTATTTTCTAAATGTTTAGATGGTACCGTGATGAAGTTATATGTTGATGTTTCTACTGTACAACAACAATGTCTAGTTATATGAAGACGTAGAATTACAAGAGTGGTTGAAGATAGTCTGCCCCATGAAATTGAGCCTATTCTAAATGATGTAGAAGAGGACAACCTAGATGATCTCCAAGATATACATGTCAATCCGACTTCTGATGAAGAGTTTCGTAATGATGGAATAAATGGTGAAAACATTCTTGATGAGGAGGGACCAGCGAAAGTTAAGGAGGAGGTTTCGAGAAATGCATTAGTTGTACAGCAGACTCGACCTATAATAAATCATCTACCAATCTTTGCATCTTGGTCAGAAGCAATGACACGTGTTCCTAAATAAAAAAATAATGTTCTCACACCCGCAACTGAGTTTCCCGGAGTTGTACTAGATAGGTTTAGTGAGCTGGACAAAACCTTATACGTTGGAAGAAATTTTCCAATAAAGATGCATTAAAAATCATGCTAAAGAGATTTCACATTGAGAAGCACTATAGATATATAGTTTAGGAATTAGGATATATTAAATATCTCATACGGTGTGAGAATTATGGGGATGATTATAGATTCCTCTTGAGGGTGATTTCAGACATTGCATTTGGAGGTTGGAGAATATCGAGGATTGAGGCAGCTCATACTTGCGTTTAGCCAAACCCGACATGCCAAGATGTTTCGATAGCCCTTGTGCAAGAGAGGATACAACATACATTCGGTTATACGATTTCCTATAACAAGGCATGGATGGCGAAACATAAGACAATTGTGAAGGTCTATGGTGATTTAGATGACCCATTTCGGGTGTTACAGCAATTTCTAGACATACTGAGGCATCATAACCAAGTTTTATTCCATCTTGATACAAAAAAATATGTGTCTCAAGACAACCGACTTGATCCATCTCGTGTTCAATTTCATCGGTTGTTCTGGGCATTCCTCCCCTGTATCTCCACATTTCATTTCAGCAAACAATTCATTCAGATTGATGGAATGTTTCTATATGGAAAATAAAAGGGCATATTATTGATTGCAGCAACCCAAGATGGAAACCGTTCACCTCTTCCACTTGCCTTTTCCATTGTAGAGAAAGAAAACTATGAATCATGGAGTTGGTTTTTGGCATGTATCAACAACCATTTCACCAATATTCGGGGTGTTTGTTTGATATCTAATCAACATCGGGCAATTAATGAGGCAATCAATGTGGATCTTGATACATGGAGATACCCAAATGCATATCATCGGTTCTTCATTAGACACATTTCTACCAACATGCATAAAAAATTCCACGATGAACTGATGAAGAAGGCAATCACGAGGCTTGGTACGCATTGTATTTTTTATTTTTTACTATTTCAACATGAAGATAAAATCAATTTATGTGAAATATCATATCTTCTATGTAGCATATGAGTCAGATCAACGATGGTTTGAAGAAATTTTTGAACAAATATGCAAGGCTAATCAAGAAGTTTATGATTATATGATGCATATTCCAAAAGAAAAATGGATATTGGCATATGACGGGGGGAAGAGGTACAAACACATGACCAAAAACATTATGGAGTGAATCAATGGTGTATTCAAAGGACTTAACAAGTTACCTATAACTACCCTAGTTTAGGAGACATTATATCATTACGTGAAGTACTTTTTTGATAGATAAAAACTAGAATCAGATGGAATACAACAGGGGCTAAGGTACGAAAGCCACTTTCAACGAGAGATTGAAAAGAATATTAAAGAATCTTCTGTTTATCATGTCTATCTTTTTCAATGAGAAGACTCTCAATTTGAAGTTCAAGAGCATTTGGACCCCATCACAAATAGCATCAGTGAAAAAATGGTGGTATTACTGGAAACAAGGCAATGTCAATGTGGGAACTTTTAGGCCTTACAGTTTCCATGCACACATGCCATTGTAGCATGTGCCTCTATGAACATATCGTGGGAAGCATATATTGATCTAGTGTACCAGATGGACACCATTTCTAACTGTTATATTACACTATGAATGCCTATTGGGAAGTTTCATTATTTCCAAATGCCTGAAGGCCAGCCGATAGTGATACCTGACATCAATCAGTTGCGTCCCCATAGGAGACCAAAGGCCAGTAGGATGCAGAATGAGATGGACTGACCTTAAAAGAAAGGGCAGAGTTTGAGATGAGCCATATGTCATCAAAAAGGTCATAACTGGAAATGATGCCCTAACATTGTTGGGTCGAGTTCACACTCTCATCCACAATGATGTATTGTCTTCATTATAAGATTCTCATATTGTAAATTATATGTTGTTATCTCTTCCTTTTTACCTCGGTTTTCTAAATCAAAAAACCTAAAAGTTGAACACTAAAACCAAAAACATCTTCCCTATACCGTAATCTCAAAATTCTAAACCCTAAACCTTAAAACCTAAACCCTACCCTTGAATTCATAAACCCAAACCCTAAAACCGAACCAAAAAAATCATAAAACCTAAACCCAAAATAGTATATCTGAAATCCTAATACTTAAACTATAAAACCTAAAAGCTGAGCCCTAAACATAAAAACCTATTACCTATAACCTAATATCAAAATAATAAACCCTAAACCTTAAAACCTAAACCCTAACCCTGAAATCATAAACCTAAACACTACTGGAAATCTGACTTTTCCCAACGCTTCTATACCAACGGTTTGTAAAAACCGTTGGTATAGGTCCTTTTTCCCAACGGTTTGGCCAAACCATTGGGAAATCCCACTTTGTGGCCACCTTTCCCAATGGTTTTGGCAAACCGTTGGGAAAAGTCCAATTTGTGGCCACCTTTCCCAACGGTTTGGCCAAACCGTTGGGATAGGTATCCCTTTCCAAACGGTTTTAGAAAACCATTGGGAAAAGTCCACTTTGTGGACACCTTTCCCAACGGTTTGTCCAAACCGTTGGGAAAGGGTATACTTATCCCAACGGTTTTCCAAAACCATTGGGAAAGGTCCCCAGAATAAATTCCATAATCAAGAACTATACCAACGGTTGTCAAAACCGTTGGTATAGGTTTATACCAACGGTTTTGACAACCGTTGGTATAGGTCCTGAGAATATTTATCATATCTTCTTATCGAGAACATTATATAAATAAAAATTTAAAATAATTATGACAATACATATATATATTTATGTAATTATGTTCACAAAAGTCATGTTAGGTTAGTGGTTAAGTCATTCAATGATAAACTAGGGGTCCTGGGATCAAATCCCAGCGATTTTTTTTGAAATACATATACCAACGGTTCCACAATCGTTGGTATAGATTTTCATATTACTTATACCAATGGTTTTTGAAAAACCGTTGGTATAGACCTATCCCAACGACTTACTTGGAAAAGGTTCTCCAAACCGTTGGTATAGGATATACCAACGGTTCCAAACCGTTGGTATATGTAAGTTTTCCAGTAGTGAAACCCTAAAACCTTACAAAAGAAATCCAAAAACCTTGACCAAAAACCCAATATCTGAAACCCTAATCTCTAAACCCTAAATCCAAAAAGATGAACCGTAAACCCAAAAACATATTCCCTTTACCTCGGTTTTCAAAACATTATGTGACTAATATTTTAATAAACTTTTATATAATGAAATAATAGTATCATGTATTACGATATAAGAAGACGTTATAAAATTTCAGTAAAATAAAGATTATATGATCAACCATCTTTGTCAATATTAATCACACTATCAGAATCATGATCAGAAAACATTTTTGACGTATATAGTTAGGTATTACCTATGTGTACTACTATAGAAAGGTTATACAAACTGAGAAATGAGCTTGTTATAGTACACAACCAACAATAGAGGTTAGTACAACTGATTTTGCAACACTAACTGAACTTCAAGAAAGAATTTATGGGAAATGATCCATGATGCAGGAGGAATAATGACAATGACGATGATGATGGAATGATTTTACATAATCACTATCGTCATTGTCACAGTTCCTCCCATATCGTGGTTAATTTCCCACAAATTCTTTCTTGAAGTTCAGTTAGTGTTATAGAATGACCTGTACATGTGAGAAAATAACCATGAAACATACAATCATGTGGACAGTCATACATAAATTACAAATCATACCATTTTCTAATAAACATTTAAATAAAAAAGAAAAATTGTTTATATATATAAATATATAAAACCATATCTTACAAAACACAATTTTCTAGGTAAAATCATATCTTAACAACACGTTAGTAATATGTTTTGAAAAACATGAAGACACGACCCTTTCTTTTGGTAAAAATAAATTCATAAAACAATGTGAATAAACATTGAATGTTATGCATTATACAAGTCATAAAATTATACTGACCATAATGTTATATTTACATTTTACACTTACGACTTATTTCATTTTTTATATATAGATGGATGATACCATACTACTCACTCAGGATGATGGCCATGTTTCTCAAGTCATGTTAGATGGTGGTGAGGATCGATCGATTAGGGTGCGTCGAGCACACCATTTTCATTTTAGGGAGCCTCCACATGCCATTAGACCATACTTGTGCTGTGATGACTTCTATGGAATTACCACGTCAGATTTCACATTTGTCGACCATCACCTGCTTGTTGCCCTCGTGGAGAGGTGGAGACGAGAGACACACACATTCCACCTACCTGAGGGAGAGATGACCATCACCCTCCAGGACGTGGCAGTGCTTCTCGGTCTTTCTATCTAGGGGGAAGTTGTTATTGGACCCACATGTGCATCTTGTAATGACCTTTCTCAGCGATTGTTAGGCGTCAACATTTTTTCTGACCGTAGGGCTACAAATGGAATATCAATATCTATGCCTTAGTTGGAGGTGAAAATTTCACACTTACCCAATGATGCTGACGAGCATAATGTCATGCTTTAAGCTTGTGTATATATATTACAGCTCATTGGAGGGACCATGTGTACCGATCACTCAGGGATGCACGTTCACATGATGTATCTACCCCTACTAGAGGACTTTGATCGGGCCGGGACGTACAGCTAAGGATCTTCCTGCTTGACATACACGTATAGAGCATTATGCATGCTATTCCACAGGGACCTCACAAGTCTCGGGGGATGCATCATCCTTCTTCAGATGTGGGCATGGGAGTGCATCCCCGCATTCCGCCCTGAGCTTGCTGGTCCGCCGATCACAATGGAGGTGCTGCATGATGCTCCACATAGATGCTGGTATGATCACTCATTTATATAAGTTTCTGATTCTACTAGGAGTTATTGAATTTAATTTCTCATTATTTTTCACTATTGATGTTTTATTTTATATGTGGTGTCAGAGACACAATTTTCACGCGGTTCTGAGACACCATTTGGGCGTATATCGGGTCAAGTTGGACTATATCTTACACGAACGAGTAGGGGTGTCCAGACCCAGCCCAACCCGACCAACTCGACCCAACCCGAGCGGGTTGGGTCAGGTTGGGTCGGGTTTAAGGCTCCATATTCACGGGTCGGGTCATTTCGGGTTGACCCGTGACCAGGTTGGGTCGGGTCACGGGTTGAGAGAAAAATTACCCAACCCGACCCAACCAACCCATCACTTCCCTTGCACATCTCGTGGACCCGCGTGCTGCCTTGCTTCACCACCCATCATCGTCACCACTCCCGTGTCACCCCCCCCATCCTTAAGCCTCCATGTCGTGCGTTTCCTCCTCCACTACCTCCTCCGCATGGTGCGACCACCACAGACCCACATGCCACCTTCGCCTTGACCTACATCTCCACTACAACCGCCATCCATGACCCTAAAATCCACCGCAGAAAACCTACAGATGAAAAAATAGGTATTCGATCCCACTGTAGATATTGTCGCCGACTATATCCTTTTAGGGTTGATTTGTTCATTGTTGAGGTCCTCCTAGCGTGGTGAGGATGAAAAAGCGTTGAAGGCTACGACCGAGAACTATTGCCCCGTGTCGCCCTCCGGATGAATGAAATCTCGATTCAAATGTCAGCATCCGCCTGAGGTCAACAAAGGAAAAAATCAAGCGCCGCCTTCCAATGCACACCTCCTCAATAAAGCCGGCCGAACCAGAAATGATAAAGAAAAAGGGCAGAGACCTGAGATAAAAATGTCATGGGAGGTGGCTTGAGATCAAAATAAAATTTTCAGGAGGTGATCACGACTAACAAGCACGTTAATGAACGGGATCACGATCGGCTTGGGATGAAATAGATCACCCATCTCGAACCCTTGATGGTCATCACAGGAAGAAGAGATCGAGCCGCAGGGAGGAGAATGTGAAGGAGGTGTGTGGTAGTGGGATAATAATCTGGGGCGGCGACATTTTTTTTACATAACCTAATCGACCTGTTGACCCGATCAACCCAACCCGATGTGATACGGGTTTGGTCGGGTCGGGTCCTGAAAAAAATGGCTATGACTCGACCCGACCCAACCCGACCTATTTTTTGTTAGGTCGGGTCCAAAAACACCTCAAACCCGACCCGACCCGACCCATGGACACCCATACGAATGAGTATATATATATAATATATCATTGTATAACAAATTTAATAATAGAATCATTTTTTGTTTTTAGTAAGGAGCTTTTTTGAAAAAGGTCACATGTCATTTCATATTTCATGGCTTCCATACTGGACTATTATGGACCAGTTGCCACCATACTTTACTATTGGACATGAAGATGATATGGATGTGGTGCCCCTCATTCACTTACATATTATTGAGTGGAAGTATCCTGATAGAGTCATGCGCTAGTTTTTCTGTGCTCAGCCGATTCCATTGCCACTGAGATTGACAGAGAAGCTTCATGAGGTAAAGCTGATAGAGAGTCATGATGAGGACTGGCGCCGAGTACATGCTGACTTTATCGAATTTTAGCACAGATGTGTAGAGTTTCGTATATAGGGTGTACCTACGAATTGATTATTTATTTCAGAGAAGGTCGAGTATGATCCATGGTATAGACTGAAGTCTATACTGTATCTTTCCCAACATGGTAGAGAGATTAATAAGATTTTAAGTCACTAAATTTCCATTAGTTTGTTTATTGAACTATTTTCTAATTCATTTTGAATATATTTATAGGGAACTGACTCAGAAAATATTGTTCGCATGAGTGATGAAGAGGAGGAGGGGGTCTTTAGATGGGCAGTCGTCCATGCTGAAGTGCTAAAGCTGATGTCATCTTATCATGTGCTTTTCGAGAGAATCTTTGAGAGTCCAACCCAAAGAGAGGAAGTTCCTACCCTGAAGGAACATTCTGTAGCAGCTGCTAGTGCCGAGGATCCACGATAATGACGATGTAGACAACATCATGCTACACATGAGGCCTCACTTATTCCACAGGAAGAGGTCGACCCTCTAGTAGTCCAACCTCAGCCGATTGAGGATATGTCTTAGGTGGCATGAGATCCATATTTCTTGATAGGATATCCGTAGTTATCTCCATCTTGGGGTCTAGATCCATTGTAGCAATAGGGTACAGATCCTTCACAGGCTTGGGGTCTAGATACATTGCATCCTTGGGGTATAGCTCTATCGCAGGCTTGGTTCCCCATCGTGATGATGATAGGTCCTTCTACCACCCTAGTGGGAGAAGGATCAAGAGCACAATACGAAATGTAGTTGATAACTACTACCACTGACACATAGGTGGAGGATGCGATAGTCGACGTTCCAGTGCCCAAGGATCACCCCTTTCTAGGTCATCAGACTCCACAATGAACTTAAAGAGGACGTCCTATTTCGCAGACCACTATGTGGGATAAAATCTCCTCACCATAGACATAGACATTTATTGTACACGTTCATTTATATGTTTATGTCAAATGAAATAAAGATACTATTAATACTATCATCTCTTATTATATGTTTATCCAGTGTTTTAGTTTTCATTAATATTTTAGGCACAGTTTATATTTGACAGCTTTCAAAGTTGGCTACTTGAAACATAGAAATAATAATTAAATTTCAAGTAGATAACTTTAAAAGCTTATAAAATATACAGTATAAAAACAATGTAAATAAAATTTAAAAGATATCCTAAACATCTAAAAAGTTTTTGAAAATAAAGAGTTTCATAAATAAAATAAATAAATGAAAATTAAAGGAATGTAAGAAAATTTACTCAGAAGTGAGAGTGAAAATAAGGAATGTCGAGGAGGATCCAAAACCACCTACTTGACTTTGAAAGCCTATAAAATATAAACTATAAGACCCATATAAATAAAAATTAAAACCTATAATATTTATTATATATTTAATCCATTATTTAATTTTCATTTATATTGTTATTCTACTTTATATTTTATAGGCTAGTAAAGTCACGTTCTTGAAAAAATTTTAAGTTTCAAGTTGGTGGATTTGAAAGCTTATAAATTATTTTTCATCAATTTTTTAAGAATTTTATTTTATTTTTGACTACATATTATATGTTTGATCCATTTTTTAATTTTCATTTATATTGTTCTTATAGTTTATATTTTATAGGCTAGCAAAGTCATGTACTTAAAACATTTTTAAGTTTAAAGTTGGTGGATTAGAAAGATTATAAATTATTTTTCATCAATATTTTTTAAGAAATTATTTT
Source organism: Viscum album (assembly GCA_963277665.1). Lineage (NCBI taxonomy): Eukaryota > Viridiplantae > Streptophyta > Magnoliopsida > Santalales > Viscaceae > Viscum > Viscum album. Next base: position 1,695,882,086 of record OY728158.1, on the reverse strand, counting down.
TATTTTCATCTAATTCTTATATGTTTAATCCATGTCTTAATTTCCATTTATACTGGTCTTATATTTTATATTTTATAGGATAGAAAAGTCACGCACTTGAAACATTTTTATGTTTCAAGTTTGTGGATTAGAAAGCTTATAAATTATTTTTAATCAACATTTTTTAAGATTTTTTTATTTTATAATAATTATTATATGTTTAATCCATGTTTTAATTTTCATTTATATTGGTCTTCTACTTTATATTTTATAGGCTAGGAAAGTCACGTACTTGAAACATTTTTAAGTTTCAAGTTGGTGGATTAGAAAGCTTAAAAATTATTTTTCATCAACATTTTTTAAGAAATTATTTTTATTTTACACTACTTATTATATTTTTAATCCATGTTTTAATTTTTATTTATATTGGTCTTATAGTTTATATTTTACAGGCTAGGAAAGTCACATACTTGAAACATTTTTAAGTTTCAAGTTGGTGGATTAGAAAACTTATAAATTATTTTTCATTAACATTTTTTAAGAAATTATTTTTATTTTAAACTACTTATTATATGTTTAATCCATTTCTTAATTTTCATTTATATTGGTCTTATAGTTTATATTTTATAGGCTAGAAAAGTCGCATACTTGAAACATTTTTAAGTTTCAAGTTGGTGGATTAGAAAGCTTATAAATTATTTTTCATCAAATTTTTTTAATAAATTATTTTTATTTTGGACTAATTATTATATGTTTAATCCATGTTTTAATTTTTATTTATATTGGTCTTCTACTTTATATTTTATAGGATTGAAAAGTCACGTACTCGAAACATTTTTAAGTTTCAAGTTGGTGGATTAGAAAGATTATAAATTATTTTTCATCCAAAATTTTTAAGAAATTATTTTTATTTTCATCTATTTATTATATATATAATCCATGTTATAATTTTAATTTATATAGGTCTTATAATTTATATTTTATAAGCTAGCAAAGTCACTTACTTGAAAAAATTTTAAGTTTCAAGTTGGTGGATTAGAAAGCTTATAAATTATTTTTCATCAACATTTTTAAGAAATTATTTTTATTTTCGACTACTTATTATATTTTTAATCCATGTATTAATTTTCATTCATATTGGAATTATAATATAGATTTTATAGGCCAGAAAAGTCACGTACTTGAAACATTTTTATGTTTCAAGTTGATGGATTATAAAACTTATAAATTATTTTTCATTAACATTTTTAAGAAATTATATTTATTTTTGACTACTTATTATATGTTTAATACATGTTTTAATTTTCATTTATATTGGTTTTATAGTTTATATTTTATAGGCTAGCAAAGTCACGTACTTGAAACATTTTTAAGTTTCAAGTTGGTGGAATAGAAAGCTTATAAATTATTTTTCATCAACATTTTTTTAAGAAATTATTTTTATTTTAATATTCTTATTATATGTTTAATCTATGTATTAATTTTCATTTATATTGGTCTTATATTTTATATTTTATAGGCTATAAAAGTCATGTACTTGAAACATTTTTAAGTTTCAAGTTGTTGGATTAGAAAGCTTATAAATTATTTTTCATCAACATTTTTTAAGAAATTATTTTTATTTTGGACTACTTATTATATGTTTAATCCATGTTTTAATTTTAATTTATATTGGTATTCTACTTTATATTTTATAGGCTAGAAAAGTCACACACTCAAAACATTTTTAAGTTTCAAGTTGGTGGATTAGAAAACTTATAAATTATTTATCATCAACATTTTTTAAGAAATTATTTTTATTTTCAAATACTTCTTATATGTTTAATCCATGTTTTAATTTTCATTTATATTGGTATTATAGTTTATATTTTATAGGCAAGAAAATTCATGTACTTGAAACATTTTTAAGTTTCAAGTTGGTGGATTAGAAAGCTTATAAATTATTTTTCATCAACATTTTTTAAGAATTTTTTTTATTTTCGACTACTTATTATATGTTTAATACATGTATAAATTTTCATTTATATTGGTATTATAGTATATATTTTATAGTCCAGAAAAGTCACATACTTGAAACATTTTTATGTTTCAAGTTGGTGGATTATAAAGCTTATAATTTATTTTTCATCAACATTTTTGAGAAATTATTTTTATTTTCAACTACTTCTTATATGTTTAATCCATGTTTTAATTTTCATTTATATTGGTGTTCTAATTTATATTTTATAGGCTAGAAAAGTTGCGTACTTGAATAAGAGACAAATTTTGCTAAAACATTTTGTTTTATAAATATAAAAAACAAAATAAAAATAAAAAATCAAATTTTAAATATGTAAAAAAGAATATTTAAAATAGATTTTTTTTGTTTTAGGGAAAAGGCAGCCGCGCCGCCGCCGCCTTTGGACTTAACTAAAAGGTAGTAGCGGCGATTCCGCCTTTGAGGCATATTTTTTAAAAAAAAATTAAAATTATGCATTTTTTTCAGAAAACATATTAAAAAAAACTCCCTGATGAAGAATTTACTATTTAGCCTAAAAATAATTAACTAATAAATTAATTAAAAAAATAATGAAATTATAAAAATTTATTAAATAATTAAATTATAATTTTATATTACCAATTGTTAAATTATTTAACGAAAATATATTATAAGGTAAACATCGATTAATTAATTAACAAATTAACACTGAAAGAAAAATAGTGATAAAATTAATGTCCAAAACATAAAAAGTGGAAATAATCAATGAACCTAAAAATAAGTACTCAAAATAAAATTTAAAAATAAATTAAAAAATAATTGAATGAATGAAAAATTGAATGATTAAACAATAAAACAAATATTATTATTAATAATTTCATTAATTTACTGAATTTACTATAAACTAACCATAAAATGGTAATTAGTAAAATTAATTTCATTTAAATCATTAAAACACAAAAAGTCCTCAAAAAGTGATGTGGTAAAATGTAATGAAAATAAGACCCAAAAAAATGATGTAATTTTCTAAGAAATAAGACACACATGAAGTAGGATATTCCAAAAGTGAATAAGATGAATATGTTTTTATTAAATGGTAGGATGAAATTTCATACAGAGGTGAAGATTCTAGAGCTATGCAGGTTAAAGATGGTTATTCAGCTAACTCTAGTGATGAGGATCGACCCAGATCATATCATCATAGGCTGAGAAGATAGGTGGATGTCCAAAACATCATTGGAGATCAAGAAAAACAAGTTGGAACCAAGTGAATTTTTAGGATTGCATCACATACCTCACTATTTTCACATATTGAACGAAGAAATTTTGAATAATATTTGGAGCATCAAGAGTGAGTTAATGCCATAAATGAAGAATTAGACTAGATAGAGAAGAATGATCCATGGGAGTTGGTACTCAAGCCTAAATATAAGAACATAATTAGAATAAAATTGGTTTTCTAAAATAAGTTGAATTAAAATAGGAATGTCATTATAAATAAATAAAGGCTTGTGTGTAAAGGCTATTCTCAAGTTGAAGGAGTGGAATTTTATGAGACTTTTTCACTAGTTTCTAGGCTTTGGACTATAATATTATTTATTACTATTATAGCATGAAATAAATAAAAGAACTTTCAAATGGATTTCAAGTATACCTTCCTAAATGGTGAGTTTTATGTGCAGGATTACATTGAGAAACCTTATGGTTTATTTCTTAGAGAACATGTGAATTGTTTTTTAGGTTAAAGAAGGATTTATATAGGCTAAAAAAATCCCTAAATTGGTTTTTATTCCAAGTTGGACACCTACTTGAAGAAGTTAAATTTTAGAAAAGGGAGAGTTAACAATAATATCTACATCAATGATGATAAATAGGTATCCCTAATTTTTATTATTTATGTAGTGATATCATTTCTGATGGAAATAATAAAGAATTTTATGAAGTGTTTTCTAAGGAGATGACAAATCTTTTCAAAATTTCTATTCCTAGGGAGATGTGGTACTTTCTTGGATTAAAAATTTCTCAAGAGAGAGATCTAATTTTTCTTTCTCAAGATAAGTATTCTATGGAACTTTTAAAAAGGTTCAAAGTAAATGATTCAAAACCCGTTTCAACATCAATTTTAGTGGGAATAAAGCTTTCCAAAGATGAAAAAGAGAAAGAATTTGATCCAAGGGAGTTTAGAAATCTCATTAGAAGTTTTTTATACTTAATATCTTTAAATAAAGATTTGGTATATGTTGTTACACTTTTCACTAAGTGTCAAAGTGTTATAGAGAGTCACATTTCAGTTTGGGTAGAGGATTCTTAGGCATATCAAATTTACAATTAGTTTTGTATTGTAATATCACTACAAAGGGAAGTAAGAACTATTCAGATACAAAGATACATGCTAGGTAGGTTTTTTTGATGATAATAGGTTTACATATAGTGAAGTTTTCTTCTTTATAGAGAGGTGTGTCTTTTAGAAAATAAAGAAGAAAAGACTAGTCAGCTTTATCACTTTTATGGTAGAATACATGGAAACTACCCATGCCACAACCCAACTCATGTGGATAAAGACCTAGGTGGAAGGTTTAAAGGTTGAAGTGAATTTTCCACTACTCTTAGAGGTTGTGATAATCAAAGTACTATAAATTTATCCAATAATCTTTTTCAACATTCAAGAAGCAAGAACATTAATATTAAATATCAATTTATTAAGGAGTTTATGGAAAGAAATGACTTGAAGCTGGAATTTTTTCCAAAAAAGAATAAAATAGACAATGTGTTCACCGATCCATTTTCTAAATATGTATATTAGAGTCTGAGGGTGATGTTGGAAGTTCAACCTTACCCTTCACAAGACTAAGGTATGGTGTTTTTTCCCATCTGTCATCTTGTCTTTGTATATTGTTTTCAAAGGGGGATAAAGAGAATTGACAACATAAATATTCCCTTGTATTTATGATGTGTTATTAAAAAAATGGGGGAGAATTTTTATAAAGGGATTATCCAATAATATTGTTTTCATATTATGTGCCACACTAGGATATATTTATCTTTTACAACGTGATTGTAGGAAAAAATTAGAGCCTGTAGTTTTGGGATTGGAGGAGTGAACACAAATTCTAATAGGCTCATACCATCATGTAGCTCGATGAGGGATCTGATGTTCCCAAGGTTTGTTAAAACAAGACATTAGCTAAGAGGAATGTGTGGAATTCATGGTCATTGGATAATGAGGTGGGAATCTATGCACTATCGTATGACATAAAAAGCATGTGGCTGATCACATGTGAAGATGACAAGATCATCATAATGTGGAAGGAAGATGAGAGATCCATGAAAGAGAGGTATCCCCTTAATTTAAATCCCCCTACGAATATTCAATGACTTTAAGACTAATAGAATATATCCAAAGAAATTGGTGGAACTTAATATCTAAGGTTAATGTATGATTGTCACTTCATGTATTTATAATATAAAAGGGTTGAAAATCTCATATACACACTAATGTACAAAAACTAAAAGGTAAATGGGAGTTGGATAATGAAGTAAAAGTTATTATGTTGTGTTCATGGGGACATATAATCTAACTATTGGAAAGGAAGTAATAATGTTTTTACTAGTGGCATGGTTCGATTACTACTGGTCGGGTGTGGGGGAGCAACAAAGTGTTCGACTAGTGATATAACACGATGAAGAGTGTTTCACTGAGCCTTCAATCCATATATTGGGCCTTTGGGCTACTGATCCTTTGGTACATTCATGGACTTCAGGTCAATGGGACTTTGGGCCATCAAATGTAATAAAATAGGTCTGATGGGTGCTTGTTATTCCTTGTGGGGAGGGATGTGGCTTGACCCCCTGGGGTACCTAGGTGTGTGTACTATTTGGTTTCCTGCACTCCCCTCTATTTATAATAATAGTTTAATATAATAATTACATGTATTTATAAATATTACTGTCAAGTAGTATATAGTTATTTTGCTTATTTTTAACCATAATATGAATATTTGTATATACACACACATATACATATATATATTTTTATAAATTTAATTATTTAATGATACATTATTTTAGATTCCTATATATTTACTTCATTATGTTAATGAATTGAATTTTAGCTTAACTATATATATATAACACTTGTTTTTTTATTATCTTTAATGTAAAATTCAACCAACTATGATACCGCAACGTAACATCCCTCACCCGGATTGCCTGAACATCACCTGAGTTGAAGACCCACCGAACTTATACATGCCTTCCCATACACCAGTGGTTTTCAACTAGCATAAATGGTGTATATAAGTGGGGATACTACCCTCTAGATATAAATGAAAATAAAAATAAATAACAATGGGAGAATTATTAGTAAAAATTCAATATATCAAGTTAGAACATATACATGGTAAGAAAACACAATATATATAATGTCACGCGAGACATGAAACAACTAAAATGATCACCCGTAAGCTGATCATTCCCATAAAATTCCAAAAATAGAAAAATACCAACCCATATTGACACCAAGGATCCACCTGGTCTAGCTCTAAGAACCAATGTCGACTGACTTATGCATCCACAACACTACCAACTATTACACTCCAGATGTTAATCCCTTGAACTTTCTTGTATCATGAGACATAAAGATTTCACATGTCCCAGAGGTCCTGTTTAGCATGCGAGTATGAAATCAGTAGACCACCACCAAAGATTCCCCTAGATAATATCCATACATATACTAGTTTATGGAAAGTATAATAACTAGATAAACTATAAAAACTAGATCTACCCATGCTTGACCAACCATGAGTAAACCTTTACTTTCTTCGTCCAGTGCTAAAAGGGAACAAGATACCCATGGTCTATCATACATGAAGATCCATGATAATTATAATCTAGTTATTTTCACATGACATTACACACTAACAAAAAACTATGTAACCATTCTGAACCATTCACAACACCCCAAAGCATGTCCTCATATCATATCACATGTTCCATGACTATTTGCCTCTTTACTAATCATCAGATCCATAGATCAATGAAACCCAAATCATGAATAATGCTCATCCTTCTCCAAGCATGGCCCATTGACCCTAAAATGTCCCACATACATGGTGATAATCCCACTCCCAAATAGTTATCTCAATCACCCCCAAGATTGTGTGGCCACCTAGGCATATCCTTCCCCTGAAACAATAGTCAACACCATCTCCCCTAAGTCACTAAATCTATAAAGGATAACACAAACAACCAATGGTTAAAATGACCTCATGGAAAATTTTATGTGTGAACACAACCCCAATGACCTCAGTCCCATAGAGAGAAATAATCACCAACAACATACGAACACAACACATTTGAAGAACCTTTATAGCACCACTAGGTGAACAATATATTGTCCCCCATCTCATGGGAAAATAACATCACTACAAATTCAGTGACCAATGCCACCCCCGTGTCATACCAACGTATCCCACTCCATATATAACCATATCCCATGTCAAGTATAATCATCTAAACCCAAATCAAGTACCATGAGCATGACTTTATGAACAATCCATTGGTCCAATGACCACCATATCACATTGCATCAGTGTAACCAAGAACATAGTCACATTTACTAGCTTTAGAACACCCAAGGACAAACCCCAAGTACCTCATAGACCACGATTAGTTCTGATTTCATTCACCCACATGGCTCTACCTATGCCTACATTTCATGTGAAGCATAAACACACATATAACACAAGAAATAGCTAGACACCTCCTATCTTTTACTAGAAGGACTTCACTCATAGAGCGTCCTCAGTTAATTCATCTTCAAATATACAAAATTAAGAAATCTAGAATAACCTTGAAATTATTAAAAAACTAATGAAAGATAAGAAAATGATGAGAGAAACTTGAAATATACACCCAAGGATAGCTAGCCTTACACACGGTGACCCCTATACTCTGATAACTCGAATAATGAACCACCATGAGAGGATTTATCCTCTAATAATGGAGGAGAATAGTGGAGAAGGGTTTGAGGTTGATCCCTTGTGTGCCTGGGCACAAATGGCTGATATCCCTCATTTAAAACATTAACTAAATCAATTAATTCATTTAAAATTAAGAAAAACCTACACACACTCACTGGGAACTCGGTATAAGACCATCAGGTACCCAGTGGCCCTCCAGGTCTATCTATTCCTCTATTTATACCACTGAGTACTTAGTGACCTCTTCCCTCAAGGGATATATATTGACACCTGAACCAATTTCCTAAATCTGATCTCGATCCTTCTCAGATCCCTCCAACACCTCAAACATTACTAACTACACATGGTTATGGAACTCTTAGGATCCAATTCCCTCCCTAGAGAACTTGGGAAGTTACAACCTTCCCACTATATGATATTCCATATCCATAATGTTGTTTTTAGGTGTGAAACCATTTATTTATTAATTTTTATTCTAAGTTTTTAGTCTTTTTATTTTTTTTGGTGTTTGAGGCATTTTTGGACTCTGTGACATTTTTGGATTCTATATGTTTTGCAGTAGGCCCTGTTTTGGAGGGGGTGTATTGTGGTGTAGGGATGGCCTCCTAAGAAAGGATGTAATATAGAGAAGGTGGTCAACACTATGGAGGCTTAAACTTAGGGGCCCCAGTTCTACCTCTTAGAGGCACACTATGATGCATAGGTTACACCAAAGTAAAGTCTAGGGAGGGAACCACATCGTATCATGTAGGGATACACCATGGTGTGCCTCTATATAGTTTTTTTAAACTAAAAATTGAATTTCCTAAACTATCCCTTCCTAATGTATTCCCATAAACCCTCTATTTCTCCCCATTTTCAACACACTAGGTCCCCTACACATAAGCTCCTCCCCACCCTTCCATCTTCACTTAATTTTTGGAGAAATATCACCTAGAATCACCCAAAATACAACAAGTGACTCCTTTCATCTCCCTTAGTCCTTATCTACCTTATTTCATGGATTTCTCTCTACCCCGAAGCCATGGTATCCTAGGGTTTCCATCGATTGGTTTCATGGATCGAGTTTGTGATATTTAGGTTATTCCTTTCCTTTTAAGGACCCATCCTCCTTATATTAAGTGGATTCATTCTATTAATCTATGGTTTCACCTAAATAAAAATTGGTAGTTTCGTATTTACCCTTTGTTAACCGAAACTTTAATTATTGTATTTCTAAAACCAAATTTATAAAATTATACTAATGGTATCTATGAGGGATTTAAGTATATATTTATATGAATAGTGAGACCCTGGGTTCTTCATTAAATTTTAAATGTTTAAAGTGATTTAAAATTTTCTTTAATGGGAAATGAATGATGTTTACAAACTATTTATATGGTATTCTTTTTTAGAATAATTTCTTATATGGTTAAACCTCATAAGAACCCACACATACCTGGGTAAGAAAAACCTAAATAGGGAAAAGGTCCCTTATCACTAGTTAGGTGTGATATCCTAACCAGTGAAGTAATGTACAATACATTTCCACCAGCCAATCAAGTAATATTATCTATTCCAATAGATTTCTAAATATGATATTAATTACATGATCCTAGCCTTAGTGACCATAATATGCACTCCAATTTCATATTTTTTAAAGAAAATTTTAATCTATAGTTTATTTATTGGTTTCATTTGATAACAAAATATAAAATTCTACTTGTTTTCATCCTTAAAAATGTTTGAAAACTACTTTCATGTGATTATTTACAAACTAGAATGCTTTGGTGTTTCTAAAAAGGGTTATATATGGAACACCTAGTGGGATCTTACTGGGATTTTTATGATCATACCCTATATACACCAATGGGTGTATACAAAATTTGTTTTATATGATGCAAGAATTGAGAAGGCATAACTTAGTGGAGGTTGGTATTCATAATCAACTTCTCCTGGGTTATGGAGGTGACATGGTGATATAATTCCCTCATCTCACATGATGATGTGTAGCATCTTATTTTTTTCCCCATTTTTTGGTTTTAAATCTGTATAATAATCATGTATCACCTACTTAGCTCCCACCATATCCCCTTTTTCGTTGTTGGAAATATGATGTACATTGTATATTTCAATTTAATAGTAACATGTTTTGTTATATTTATTTATGATTTTATCATTGTTGTTCCATGTGATTGATATATTTATTTATATTATGTGATTGAGTGGATGAATCTTCAATGTATGGTGAGGTCATTATAGGTTCTTGGTTGGGACCTAATGATATTATTATTACTTAGTAAAGACCATTCCCAAGGGTGTATTCCTTAATGCTTAGGAATGAGTTTCTAGCTCATGGGGACCAGGAATTCCCTTCATGCCCTATCACAGACTAGTCTGGGTTACCAAGCCAAGGGAAACCTTAGTTGTTCCATGAAAAAATGGTATCAAAGCTTTATTTTTGGATATATCATTTGGGAAGTCATATAGACCAAAGATAGGATTATCAAGGATCAATTAAGGGGTGAGAAGGAGTGTTTGGAAAACTCTTTTAATACCTAACCTTGAGTTTCTAGGGTAAGTTTGGAATGAGGTCTTGATTTTAGATATTAATTTACCCTTAAATTTGGGTAGGGTTCATGGGATGCAAGCCATGCACACATCCATGTTTTATAGAAGTGTGTGGTTCATTGTGTTTTTTATGATTTAATTAGTTATTTAATGAATGTTTATGATTTTTTTAATAAATATATTACCTATTTTAATGGTTTTATTTTATTTATTTATTTTATATAGCACTATGCCTTCTCAAAGACCCCTAGTGAACCATCTAGAGGGAGTGGTGACCAAATTTACATGGAAAACTGATCCTATTGATAAGAATGTGATTGGAGAAGTTGTGGGGATGGTCTAAGACATGCATTGGGGAATAATAACAAGTCCATCCTAGCCCTGAGAGGTAGTTCCAGGTCTTAGTCAAGACAAGGACTAAACTTAGGAATTTCTCCTACATAAGCAGATGGATTTCCATGGTAGTAATGACCCTTAGGAAGTGGATGACATGGATAGAGAAGAAAGAGTTTATTTTTGAATTCCTTGAGACTCCTGAGGTTTTTAAAGTGAAATTTACTTCATTTATTCTTGAGAGACATATAATAAAGTGGTATGAATCAGTGGTTCTAGATAAATAGAATGTGAAACTTGAATGGAAGGGTTTCAAAGTGATATTCGCTCAGTACTTTTACCTAGAAACTATAGATCTTTCTAAATCATGGGAGTTTTTAACCCTTCAGTAGGGTAACCAGATCATCATAGAATACACCAATCAGTTTATAGAGCTTTTCCATTCTTCCTAGAGTTAGTGTTTCGTGATTCATTAAAGAATCATTAGTTTAAAATGGGTATTTGACCAGATATTTAGTCTCAAGTTTTCCTCTTGAAGATTAAATACTATGAGGAAGTAGTGGATTGAGCTTTAATGGTAGAAATTTATCAGGATAAGATAACCAGGATGGTTAAAACCTCCATCATTCATAGAGGTAGTGTGGGATATTTTCATGATAGAAAGAGAATTCATGATGACCCTATAAGGGGAAGTTATGGTGGCCCTCAACCATCTTCCAAGCCAACTACTTCTATCCCTATAACAAGTAGGCCTCCCATTTAAAACTAGTGTGGAAAGGTAGGTCACATGAATCCATATTTCATAAATCTACCAAATATATTCCATGTATATGGGTGTATGGGGTATCTTAATAGATTTTGTAGGAATAATATTCCAGTGAGGAGTGGCATAAGATCCTTGACTCCTAGGGGATCCCAAGTAAAAGTTCATGCTTCTAGAGCAGTTGGGTCTCATTCCCATATACGTGGAGGTAGAGGTGAATCATCTCATAGGAATATTTAGCTGACAACTGATCCACATATAAATGGTAGTTTTTATACTTAGGATAAGAGTAGGAAACTATATGAGGTAGATCATGATCTCATGGATTCATAGGTGGGTCCAATTATGGTGAGAGGTACGGTTCCTATTGCACAATCTATGGTAGTTTCTTTATTTGATACCTATGCTTATCAATTATTTATTATGCCTTATATTATGAAATATTTGAGTCTTACCTCTAATATTATCCCTTACATCATGGAAATATTGACTCCTCTCAAGAATAATGAGTGTGGATTTTTGTGTCCCTCTTGTGTCATCTCAATGTCTGAAGTGGATTTGTTTAGGGATTTTATCATCCTAGATATGGAAATTTTTGACATCATTCTTGGAATGGATTAGATGAAAACATATAAGGCCTATAATGATTAATATAATTGAAGGGTTTCATTCACTACTCTAGATGGGAGCATTCATCTATTTCACGGGGAATGAGATCCTTGGTCTGTTTAAGCATGACCATTATTTTCTAAGGTAAGTAGGCTTATGAGTTCAGTTTCATCCTTATTTATAAAAGCCAGTGAGGGGAATTTTGGGAGTGTTTTACCTCTCACAGTTTAATAATTTCTTGAGGTTTTTCAAGATGACTTCTTAGGGTTACCACCCGAACACAAGGTTGAATTTTCTATCAATTTGGTTTTAAGAACCTAACTAATATATTTTCTATCATATCATATGGATCTAAAAGAATTTAAGGATTTGAAAATTTGTATAGATAACAAAGAGGCTAAGTGGTTTATCCACCCTAGTGTGTCTCCATGGGCTACCCCATTGATTTTCATTAAAAGGAAGACAATTCTCTCCGAATGCGTGTTGATTATAGAAATCTAAACCACATCACTATCATGAATAAATATCCTATACCTCATATTGTTGATTTATTTGATAAATTAATGTATGTAAAATGTTTTTATAAGATTTAACTTTGGTCAGACTATCACCAACTTAAGGAGAGGGAGTTAAACATTCTGAAGACGACCTTTCAGAGAATGTATGACCACTATGAGTATCTTGTGATTATTTTTGGATAAACTAATGATCTTTTATTATCCATTGAATTAATGAACTATATATTCCATCAATATCTTGATTCCCTCATTGTGGCATTCATTGACGATATTATGGTCTGTTCTAAAGTAGGGGAGGAGGAGGGGCATGAATGACATTAAAGTATCATCATGGGGATTCTTCAGGACTATAAAATTTATGCCATGTTAACTATAATATAAGAATTTTAGTTTTTCCTATAATAAATTTTTGTCATGTATGATGTTTGAGGATCATGTAAAAATTTGTTTTGTATATGAAGTTTTTGGATCATGTAAAAAAATTCAATTATGTATAAGATTTATCTATTACATGTAGGATATTTCTATTATGAATTGGGTATTATGATCACATAATATATTTTAGGAATGTAATAAAATTTAGTTACACATAAGATATTTGATTTCGGTGTTAGACATCCAGAGCTCTCATAAGATAATGAGCCTATATGATATTTCACTTTGATAGAAAACTGAGATTTCCAAAATTCATTTATTCTAAATATTTAAAGCCAAATGATACAAAAAATGATCTATAAGGATTAAATATCATGAATGAAAATTTATGATGCATGTTGGAAGAGAGGATCCATGACTAGGACATGCGTTGTATACATCCATGTATTCATGGAGGCCATTTTAAATGTCTATAAAAACATTGGTCTATATGGAATGTTGAGACCACAATTTGTGGAAATTTTAAACAGTTCTTTATCGCTTCTTCATAATAAATTTAATAATAAGAAGTTAAAACTTATGATCATGCATGTTGGGAAGATTCAAAGTATAAAAATAACAACTTGTTAAATACTATTGGTAAAAGACTCTAATTTTTGGGATAATATTCTAAATCATATCAACTATGTGAGATTAATACACACTTTTGGGAGAATAAAGTATAATGAAAGTGATGGATATACCCTTATTATTGTAATAACTGAATTTTTTCTAGTGGAATATGTGATATTGGATTGTTTCCAAGTCATTGTAAGGATTATCTAGTCTTATTGAGTCGCGAACCTTGTAAATTTGATGTATTCTTTATGTTTTCCTATATGTGTGGGTAATGGTGTAGTCATCTATTTAATAGGATATAAAGTTTTTTTTAAATGGGAAAAAATAAAAATAACTATAGATCAATGAGTTACACCCCTCTTAATGATCCCATAGATCTTGTGCGTTCTCTTACAAGTAGTATTAGAGTAAGGTTCCTTTATTGAATCAAGTTGTTTGATGGTTGAGGAAGAAGTTTATTTCAATCAATAATTCTCTTTCCCCAAAATTGATAATCTGAACTCAGTAAATAAAATGGGGATTCACATATTTAATGGAAATAATTACCATATTTGGAATGAAAATATATTTCAATATTTACTATCTATCAACTTTGATGTCCTAGAAATAACTATTGATGGGTTCATTACTCACATTGAAGGAGATAATATAACAGAAAGAGATAATAATAATCTATATAATCTAGAGAATTATGGACATGCTTGAAATTATATACCATATTCCCTTTTAGAGAATGAATTTTTTAAAGTTAAAGTAATCAAAATAGCTAAAGTCATTTAGGAAAAGATATAGAATATTTATGAAGGGAACGCCAAAGTGAAGAGAGAAAAGTTACATATTTGGATACTAAAACATGATGATTTGAAAATGAAGGATAATGAGTCTCTAGATGGATTAATTACAAGATTTAATGATATTGTGAGTACTATCTAAATTCCTAGTGAGAATTTAGAAGATTCCATAGTGGTTGAGAAGATATTGTGTATTCTCCCAAATAATATTGATTCTAAAGTCATAAACTTGGAAATAGAGATCCATAGAAACTTTCTATGGATGAATTATTATCATTTAAAATGAGATAAAAAGAAAAAATTCCATAAAAAATAAGGGAAATAATGAAAAGAATATTTATTTTAAATCCTTAAAAAAAGAAAGTTCAAATAAAGTGGTTACTAAAGATGAAACCAATGGTTCTGATTTAGAAGAAGACGTGAATATGAAGCTTGATTAACTTATGTATCTTTTCTTTAGAAATATTATAATAAGAACCTGAAAGTAAAAAAGGAAATATTCTATTAAAATGTTTTAAATGTGGTGTTATTGGGAATTTTGTAACAAAATTTACAAGATTAAGAGAGGAAGAGGTTAGTGACGGTGAAGGTGAAAGACCAAGAATATTTTTAAAGAATAAGGTTGAAAAGTAAAAATAATCATATAAAGGAAGGATAATAAGTTCTAAAAGTATAAAAAGAGAAAATTATTATCTAATCATGAAGGAATTGATTATTGTGAAGAAGAAGATGAAGTTGAAACTTCCAGTGATGAAGCTGGTAAGAAATGTCTCACTATTAAGGTGAATGATGAAAATTTCACTAGTGATGAAATTATTAATTCTTGTAATGAATAAGAATAAACATAGATTTAGTTTATATAGAATATATATTTGAAATAATTTCTTTCAAAAATTCCAAATCATGATAAGGAGAATAATAAGCTGAAGAAATATGACCAATCCTAAAGCTACAAAGAATCTGAATCTTCTGAAGAAAAATATAGGTTGCACGAGGATACTGGTGATTTGAAAAATTTTCTTGATGGTGTGAAGACTATATATATCAAGATAGAATAAAAAATTAAGAAAATGAAAAGGATATGGAACTCACCCAACAAAAATTAGTAACTATTCTTAAGGAGATGAATAAAATTAGACTTAGTTTAACTCATCCCAAGAAATTAGAGAAAGTTTAAATAAATTAGAATATCAATAATAACAAAAAAAATCTTAAAAAGAAGTTAAAAATAGTAAAAATTCTAATGAAAAGGATGGTAATAAGAATCAAGTTAAGAAGAAATATTTTATAACCAAAATAGGTGATGCTTCAAAATCTGTAAATATTTGGACAACCAAATTGAAACAAAAAATTAATAAAAATGGTGAATTAAAAAAGGATGATAAGAAGTCCAATATTAAAAACAAATAATATAAGGTTCATTAAAATTTTGGTTTGATAAAAGGTCTGGTAATTATAGTAAAAATAAGGTTGAATGATAGGTATAAAGTTTTGGATAACATGTAACTTACAAAGAAAAATATGCATTTCATAGATACTACTAGTACTGTAGATACTTTGGGCATATAGATAAAATTGGTTGGTTCAATTAATAATATCATAATGAATATATAATACTTAGGAGGAAAAATTTTAGGTGGAGTCATCCCACTCAAATAATAATGATCTAGAAGTAACTTGAAAATTCTAGATTGAAGATTGAAAGTAGATTTCAACTATTGGAAGTTGTCTATGAAAGGTGTAACAAACTTGGACACCTTTACAAAGGTTGTATCACTATGTTACTATACCAAAGGAGTAGTGATAAAATTACTCTAAAAACTCAAGAAAATAAGGACAAAAGGAAGGAGAAATATCAGGTTGTTGAAACTTCTCTTAAAGATTCAAAATAGGAACTTTTATGGATATTAGACATTGGATGTTCTTCACATATGACCATAGAATTAAAGCTATTAAAGAATGTGAAATATTTCAAAGACGTTTTAGTGATATTTGGGAATTTTGAGTCACTAAAAATAAAATTTGTATGATTATCTATGATTTTAAAGAATAAACTGAAGTCTAAGAGCACCTTATTTATTGATTGTATGGAAGAAAACCTAGTGAGCATTTATAAACTATGTGATGAAGTAAATGAGGTGATCTTTAGGAAATATGGTTTATTTGTAAAAAAACTTGAAGATGTAAGAATTGTGACAAGAGTATAATAAACCAAGGGTGACCTATTTTAGGTAGGAGATGTTTATAATTCATGCTACTTAATTATGAAAGAAGAAAATTAACTATATTATAAAAGGATTAGGCATATTTTCTAGAGAAAAATGAGAAATATTACATAAATATAAAGTTTTATGATGTTACTGAGATGATTAGAAGATAATACTAGATATTATTCACATTATAGAAATATAAGTTTATAAATTTTTCAAATTAAAAAGTTGATATTCATACATATAATTTCATAGAGATTATTTATTCTGACATCTGTGGTCCCATGAGAAAGAAGTGAAAAAATATAGATAATTATTTTATTTATAATTGATTATTTTAGTTGAATTACTTTAATTATATTTATGAAACCTAAATAAAAGGCTCTTAATATGTTCAAGAGTTTCTGGAGAAGTTCTGGAAATGAATTTTGGTTACTCCTTAAAAAGGACCAAGATAAATAATGGAGTCAAATACACAAATGGGAGATTTTATGATTATATTAAGAATCATGGTATACACTAAGAACTTAGTGATCTATACACACCACAAAAAAATAGTTTTTTTAAGGAAGAATAAAATCTTGGTAAAGATGACTCAGACCATGTTGATTGAGCATGATACTTCTCGGTTCCTTTGGAGACAGGACATTGGAGGAGGAGTTCACATGAAAAATCACTAATTATATAGACCAAACTTTGAAATGTCACTATATGATATTTATTATAAGAAAATAAAAAGTTTTAAATAATTAAGGGTTTTTTTTAATCCCATATATTATCAAATTTAAAGGTTAAAATATTGGTAAGTTTTATAAAGTAGGTGTTGATGGAATCTTTTTGAGTTATCCTATAAATAGAAGAGGATATAGATACTAAAAAATGGAAACAAGAAAGATAATTTATTTATTTGTTGTAAAAGTGACAATGGAATGGTTATTGACATGCCAATCAAATTATAATTTATAATTTCTACTACACATTAGAACAATGGAAATCAGGGTATAACCTAAAAGAAGGATGATGAGATGTTATAAGGGCTTGATTAGTGACCTAATCTACTAAAAATAGTTATAAATAGAGTTGGTTAATTTTATTTATATTTTTTATTTAAGATAAACAAACAAAGAATGAAGTATAGAAGAAGTGGATGAAACAAATAAAGAAAATAATAAAATAATAAAATCACTACAAGCATCGAAAAGAAAATGCAGGGGAATTACAACTGTTTGGATTAAAATAATTTATTATTTTATGGAAATTAAATTGTACATGCATCAGAAAAAAGGACTCAATTAGTCTCCCTCACCAAGAGTTTAATCTAGTGGAAGGATGATTCTTGCATCTCAACCTTCCAAGATTAATCCAATCCACCTGGTAATCAAAATAAGTGTCATAAAAAAAACCCATTGAAAGTTTATGACATTTTGAAAATGAAACACTTGAGATAAAAAAAATTATAATCAGTATTGAACTCACTAAAAGATTTTGATGTAATTAATAAATGATGTGGAAAAGTAAAAATGAAAACAAAAAATTATATTCCCCATGAAAATGTTTATCTATTCATTTCCAATTAATTAAACAATAATGAGAAAAAATAATTTGAGATATAGAAGAAGAAAAATAAAAGAGATTCTAAGATTCTTCCCATACTTCATCTTCAACTTTCTCCCTTCAATGAAGTCTTGCTCATGCTTTCCAAGAAAATCAACTACTCTTGGAACCATAGCTCACTGTTCATCCTTATCTATAATATGATCTAAAAATTAGTGGTCTTATCCTTTTATTTTTGTGATAGAAAATCCTTTTATTTCCCCCAAGGATCATTGAATTAATTTTTCTCTGCTTCATTTGGTGACTGTCCAATGGAATAATTCATTTCCCGCCTTTTTTCACTACTCATGTGACTCAAATAAAACTCTTCAACCAAAAATATCTATCACAACCTGCATGTGTTTAATTGCCTCAACTATCACCTCAAATAAATTACTTAGATTACTTAAATATTTTCATAATTATCTTTTCCAAAAAATAAAAATTCTATATGGTTGATGTTAGAAACAACTATGCATTCAGTCTGTCATTAAAAAATTCTCAAATGAAATGAAAAGTAGTTCTTGGTAATCTTATCTCTTCAAAACTCAAAATCTCTGCCTTCATTCAAATTAACCAACATAACTTAACCAATACCAAATAGATTCGATCTTAACCTTTAGTGATCACAACTTCAACAAAATACCAATGTCTCAAATCCTTATAAGAATTAGGTTGAGCACCTTTACTGCATAAAAATATCACCTCATAGCCACAATGATGAAAGAAAAGATTACCCTCCATCAACCAAACACTCGAGTATTTTCAACTAGAGTTATAGAAATTGAAAATTGTAATTCTCTGAAATTTAACACTTGAAATGGTTGCACAGAATCTAGATTAAGGAATTTACCCCATTTTCACCATTCATCGATTGACATTTGGTATCAGCAGTGAAATTTGGTTGAATTTGATCCTAGGTGAGTTCAAACGAGTAATCAAAAGTGGATCTCAACTTGGGTTCCTGATTAGGAATCAACCAATCCTATTTATTAAAGGAAATTCAAAAAAAAGATTCATCAAATTCCTTGGCTTCAATGGAAGCACCAGTTCAGTTCAGGTGTAACTCATGGTGGATCTTTGGACATAAACTTCTTCCAATTCATCCTCATTCTAGGTTTCAAGTCTTATTCATCCTTAAGCTCAAACAGAATTAATTCATCATCCAAATGAGTCATCTTCATCCTACAAACTCAGCTAGATTTGCAACTAATATGGAAATTAGGCATCATCTCCCTCACAAACATGGTTGGGATGGTGACAATGGATTCATTCAGCTTTAGAAATGGTGAATCATCTTCAACAAGCTTCGACATCAATACCTCCAATAGATCCATCATTAATAGCATGTATCTTGGTATGAGATTCATCATTGAGTTCCCATGCTAAAATTTTATCTTCACTAGTTCGTAAAATATCATTTTGAGACCTGGGTCAGTGGTTGAGTTCCAACAGATTCATGGTTATGGTTCAACCTAATGTTGTTGATCATCAGAAATCTGGTTCACCGAACTATGAACCTTAGGCTTTGGTGAGATTATCCTTAGATTCTACTGATTTCTTTGGGTTCAGTCTTCCTTCACAAGCTCATCAGCGCCGACCGCCCTCAAACTTGGCCTTCCAGAAAAGTTAATCCCATCTTCAATCCATGAATCTTTGGCTACACAAATTCCATAATATTGATTTCAAATGCTTCTAGTCATAGGGATACTTGACTATGTGGGTTCCCTAGTAGAGAAATGACTATGCAACCATTTAGATACATGAGCGCCTCAATGGATAAATAGCTATATAGCCATCTGTCTATGTGGGGTTGGGTAAGAATTCAGGTGCATGGGTGCCTTTCTACTTAGCTAGGTGAAACCAACAAAGAATTTGGCTACATAATTAACACTCATAATTGGCTACGTGAATCCCTTCAGAAATTGGCTACATCATTTCATGTAGCCATAACCAAATTTCCAGTACAAAAATGGTGTTGCATCCAATAATTTATAAAGAAACATAACTAAAAAAAGTATAAAATAAAATATGGCTTTTTAATTAATTAAAAAATAGAACTTAAAATTGAAATTAAATAAATTCAAACATATTATTTTTTTAAATCAGAAAAAAGATAATTAATTTTAAATAATTAGCCTAAAAATAATTAACTAATAAATTAATTAATAAAATAAAGAAATGATAAAAAATTATCAAAGAATTGAACTATAATTTTAAATTACTAATTGTTAAATTATTTAAATAAAATAGATTAAAAGTTAAACATCAATTAATTAATTAATACTAAAAAAAATTATGATAAAATTAACATGTAGAATATAAAAAATAGAAATAATCAAAGAACCTAAAAATAATTACTGAAAATAAAATTCAAAAATAAATTAACAAATAATTCAATGAATAAAAAATTTAAAGAATTAATAATAAAACAAACATTATTATTAATAATTTCATTAATTTTCTGAATCTACTATAAAATAACCATAAAGCAGCAATTAAACAAATTAATGTCATTTAAAGAATTAATACACAAAAATTCCTCAAAATGAGATGTGAAAAATGTAATGAAATTAAGCCACATCAATTTCCCTAGTTTCAGATTAAACAAGAAAATGTATGAATTAAAAGTGATCAAAGACATTGAATTCAACCTCCATTAAAACAAACTCTACAAACAAGAAATCAAAAACACCATTTTCCACCATTATTTGTGCGAGTATTTCTTTAACCTTAAAGAAATCATGACAAAACTAAGAGATTTTAATAGATTGAACATAATTCTTTAATTCTACTTCCATGAATTCAATTTCTGCAATTTGTTTTGAGAAAGATAAATAATTGAATCTCTATGAAAATTGTTCATAAGGTCAATTTTTTAAAATTTTATTCTAAATCAACATCCTGAGATTTAATCCATTGAAAATTATTTTGAAAAACCTTATCGAACTGATTAGGTATTTAAAAAATTTATTTATGAAGAAAGTTTATAGCCAAAAAAATCCATCAACCTCCAACTCATTTTCCTCAATCCGTTCCATTAAAAAATATTTCTCCATGAAATCACCAGTAATTATTTTTTTGATTTTATTTATTTATTTTTTTTGTTTTTCTATTATTAGTTTTTATTATTTTTGTCATTACTTTTCTTTAATGTATCCTAAGTCACTTAGCACACACCTTTCCCTGGAATGACACTAAAATTTGACAGTAGTGTAGTTGTTGATGTGACAATCAAATTACAATTCATAACTCCTACTACACACTAGGAAAGTATAAATCAAGGCTAAACCCAAGATAAGGTTGGTGAGATATTTTAAGGGCATGATTAATGAAATAATTTTCTAAAAATAGTGGGAAATAGAGTTGGATAAATATTTTATATTTTTGATTTAAGAGAAATGGATAAAGAATGATGCAGAGAAGAAGTTGATGAAACAAAGAAAAAAAATCAGAAAAGTATACAAGCAATGAAAGCATCAAAAATAAAATGCAGAGGAATTAAAAATATTTGACTTAAAATAATTGGTTTTTATAGATATTTAATTTTATGTGAATCAGTAAAAATAACTAGATTAATTTCCTTATTGAAGAGATTAATCTAGTGGAAGGATGATTCCTACAACTCACCACTTACAAGATTCATCCAATTCACGAGGTAATCAAAACAAGTTTCATAAAAAAACAATATCGTAGAAAGTTTTTGACATTTTGAAAATGAAACACTTGAGGCACAAACAATTTTTCAATTAGGATCAATCTTGCAAAAGGATTCTGATGTAATGGAGAAATGACATAAAGAAGTAAAAATAAAATGATGTAATTCTATTCCCTATGAAAATGTTTAGCTCATCATTTTAAACTCATGAAACAAACACAAGAAAAAATAATTGAGATATAAAATAATAAAAATAAAAGAGATAGAATAAGATTCTTTCCCTGCTTTATCTTTGAATTTCCCCCTTAGATGAAGTCCTACTCGTGCTGGCTAATAAAATTTCCTACTCTCGACTCTGGAGCTTGTTGTCCGTACTCATTTTGAATGTACCCCAAAAATTGGTGGTATCCTCCTTTTAATTGTGTGTAGTAAACTCCTTCTATTTTCACCAAGGATCAGTGACTTAATTTTTCTCCACTTCATTTGGTGATTTTCCAATGGACTAATTCCTTTCCTTTATTTGTCTTAAGTCACTGCTCATGTGATTCAAATAAAATTATTCAACCAAAAATCTATTTCACATCCATCATGTGTATAATTTCTTCAGCTATCACCTCAAATAAATCCCTATACTTACTTTAATAAATTTTCAATTATCTTTTATAGAAAATAAAAAGTCCATATGACTAATGTCACCAATAACTCTACATTTAGTATTCCATCAAAAAATTATCAACTTAGAACTTAGAATCCATGTATTCATTTGAATTAACCAACAAAACTCAATTGAAACCAAAAAAACTCACAAGAATTAGGTCGATCACCTTTCCTGTATAAACATCTCACCTTACAACCACAACGATGGTAGCTTGGATGCCCCTCCATCAATCAAACACTTGAGTTGCTTCGACCAGAGTTGGAGCAATTGAAAAGTGTAATTCTCTGATATTCAACACTTAAAATAGTTACACAAAATCTTGATCAAGGATCTCTCCCCCTTTTCTCCCTTCATCGACTGGCATTAGGTCTCATTGATAACTTTTGGTTGAGTTTGATCTTGGGTAATCTCAAACGAGTATTCAGCGGTGGATATTGACTTGGTTTCATGATTCGGCATTGAACTCTCCTCTTTATTGAAGGAAATTCCACAGAGATTCATCAAATTCCTTGGATTCGATGGCGACACTAGCTCAGTTTAGACAAAAATCATAGTGGATCTTCAGTCATCAATTTATTCTAATTTAGCCTCATTCTGAGTTTTAGGTCTTATTCATCCTTAAGCTCGACCGTAACCGATTCAGCTTCTAACTTCACCATTTTGTAACATATCATTTCAAAATCATAGTCAGCAGTCAATATCCAATAGATTCATGGTCATGGTTTAACCTAATTTTATCTATTATCAAAAATAAAGTGTGACGAATGATGAACCTTCGACTTCAATGAGATAATCCTTGTCATTGGCTGATTTCACCAAGTTTATTCTTCCTCCACAAGATCATTGGTGTTAGCCTCCCTCTAACTCAGCCTACTAGAAAAATAAAATCCATCTTTTGTAATAGTTCATTCCTTCCTAGTCCATTACTTTACTGGTTTTGGTTATTGGAGGTGTTCAGAGGAAGATCATAGGGAGTCTGGAGAATTTTAGTTGCTAAAGTCTGGAAGCAGGGAGATTACATGCCATGTAAGTGGATTACACAATGTGAAAGTTAGTTTCAAATCTTTTCCAAGGAGGTTTCATGACGTGTAAAATTTTACATGATGTGAAGAAGGGTTTCATGAATTGTAATATATCAAGGTTAACAATAAATAATAAAATGAAGAGGTGACGTGTTTTTTGGTAGAAACTGAACCTCAGGGATTACACGATGTGAAATGGGATTACACGTCGCGTAATAACCCGATCCAGTGTAGTTTTAAAATTCGTTTTCAACTAAACTTTTATTCATTTGGTCGTTCTCTCTTCTTCCTCTCATTTTGAGTGAACCCTAGGCACCCCAAGGTGTTCTTAGATCCCTTTTCCTTTATCCTTGATCCGTTTATCCTGGTGGTCATTCTTTGGTGATCTTTAGTCGATCCATGGTTAGTTCTATTCTCTTTCTCGTCCATTTTCTTCCGTTATTCTCCTGAGTATCCACTTTGGTGGTGTTTATTTTGTTTGGGGTATGTTCTAGGTTTTGTTTTTATAGTCTTGGGATGAATCATAGGTTGATATATAGTTACTCATGGTGAAGCTATGGTTTCCAGGCATTTTTCTTTGTCCAGTGGTGCACATCAAGTTGAAAAGCTTCCTTGAGGTAGGATTTCATTTGTTTCTCTTTATTGTGCATAATGAGGGAGGGGTTAATTTTTTTTATATATGGGATATGGTTGTATCGGATTAATCAAAGATAAAGAATTAGATGATTGAAATTGAAAGGGGTGAATGGGGGTTTTTTCGCATGATTTTGCAGATTTATTATTATTGTGATATTACGAATTGTTTAGGCTTGATGCCCTACTAAAAATTTTTGTTGTTGGGGGATTTGTTTACACTAGATATGTGTGTTGTGATTGTTGTTTTGGTTGTGATTGTTTGGTATCACCCTAAAATGGAAATTGGATAACCATTTATCTTTGGATAATAAATATGGTTTCCCCAAGATCTTTTATTTGTGTGATAACATCACTAAATTAAAGTGGAATGTAATAAAAGCCTTTTTATAAATATGTCAAAATGGATCTTGATGTGTTGTGATGTGTGGTCGTTCTTGTGGGATGGTGGTGTGTGGTTTCAATGGGGTGTGGGGTGGTATGTGGTTTGTTTGGCTATGCTTTTGGGGTGGTGAGGAGGTGGTTGTTTTGGCCATTCTTTTTGGGTGGCGAGGATGTGGCTATTTTGATATAGATTTCTAAGTAGTGATGGAATGAGTAAATAATTGTTTAATAATTTTTGAAATGGCATGAGTTGGTTTGGCTAATGGGATGAGATCTTTTAATAAATAATTTAATAATGGGTTGTGTGATTAAAGTTTGTTGAGGCTAAATATTGAAGTGGATGGGTGTTAAACATGGGGGAAATGTGAAGCCACTTGTCCGGACTCTTCACCTTCGGAAATGACTGTTGTAGATACTAATAAATGCATTTAGAGGTAGAAAAAAAAGTGAAATTATGTTAGTTGGTTTGTTTGTATGTAAGCCCATAGGTTGGGCTTGTGCATCATTCTATGTATATGTATACACTGTACATTCTTTTAATTTCTATATGCACCCTACCACAAGGGTGTTTTCCCCAGCATCTGGTGGGGAGTAGAAACGGATGGAAACCTGCTCTGTCCCATTCTTTCTTCCCAGAAAGGTAGGTATGACACATGCTATGATGGTCGGAGGTCTGTTAGTTCTTTAGATGATGGTTGCAATGACCTAGGTATCTTCGGGAGAGATGTGATAGAACAAGTGTTTTTGAGTGAGGTGATATGTGTTCGAGATGTCTTTGGGATGAGGTGTGACAACTTAGGTGTTTTTGGTAAAGACGTGACCATGCTTGTGGGGTGGCATCCTAGGTGTTTTTAGGTGAGATGTGTGTGGCTGTGCTTGTGGAGCAGTGAGCCCAGGTGTCTGTGGGTGGGGTGTGTTGTGACTGTTCTTGTGTGGCGGTGTGGTATACAGAAGATATGGGAGTTCCAAGACATATAATGTTGGGTGTGAGAGTGGCATACTAGTAGGAAAGTGGTGCGGGGTACCCTTATCGATGTGATTCTTATTATATTATATTACTTGGTTTACATTATTTGGCGAGCATTCCTTAGTGAGGATGGGATGGTTAGTATACCTTGATAGGTACTGTTTGGTTCTTCTGTTTCTCATAGGGGAATTAGTATGCTTCTTTCACATTTGGACAAGAGACTTTGTTTTTTCTACTGAGTATACTTGTATTATCACTCTACATATATAAAAATGTTTTCAAGTTTCTAGGAGGATTTCTTGGAATGTTCTGGACCTTACTAGCTTGGATCCTTGATAATTGTTGTGTTGCTGATTATCTTTACTTTTGGGTGTTCACTTTGGAGAATTTTATTATATCATTTATATTTATATATGCATTGTGGGATAATTTTTGGTTTTCTTATATATATATATATATGAGTGTGTGTGTGTACTGGGGTTTTTTGTGGATGGTTTATCTTATTTCCCGATCTAGTTTCCTTAAAAAGGGTAATGCCCTCAATATTGTGAGATTTGTACACCCTTGGTGCTATTCTCTAACCCAAGGCCTACTGGAGGTGGGATTCAAGGGTTATTATCTCCCTTTATTCATTTCCAGCCCAAGAGGGGTATCTCTAGAGGGAGGGGGTCATGAAATAGTGGTATCAAAGTTGATGGTTGAGAGATATGATGGTGTTTGGAGTTAGGCATAATGAAGATTACATGGGGTGGTATGAAAACAATTCTAGTTGAACTTGGTGTGTGACATAGGCTAGGGGGACCAGATAGGAAATGGGATTTTAGGCCCCCCTATGATCTAGAGCATGAACTATGAGCTTATTGAAAATCCAAGTAAGATGGACCTGCTTGCAGGTTAGAGACCTAGGAAAGGTACATGCATCATAAGGACTTGTGTTCTTGTTTGAATTAGGTTGTTTTGGGAATTTCAAAATGGAACAAATGAATTAAATGAGTTAAAATTAATCATAATAAAAATTCCATACTACTCAAGTTTAGAAAATCCTTGTTTTCCTTTTAGCTATGGCTCCCGGTCTTCGTCTGCATGCGGCTCAGGTAGTTGAGGTTCAATAGGCTGATCTAATTGATTGTTGTAGGGTTGATATCGTCAATGAGGATGACCATTGGAAAAGGATGTGGCTTAGGAAATTTAGTTTCAGTTTGATCCAGGCCCCGATGGAGTACTGGGACCCTTTAGAAGTTAGTCAGATGCGGGGAGCTGCACATCAGTGGTGGATGTTGTATCTTGGTGAGTGGAAGGAGAAAGTTGTTTTGTGGGTCAACTTACACAAGGAGTTCCAATTAGAGTTCCCTTCATCAACCATGAAGGCAGTAAATATGAAGGAGCTTCATTATCTTCACTAGGGGAACATGTTAGTGGGGGGAGTTGGGAATCAAGTTAAAGTACCTTTTTCGTTTTCCCCAAATATTTTTTCAGATGAGGAGTCTTGTGCGAGATGTCTTGAGGAGTCACTCCATCCTTCTATCTAGTATGTAGTTACTCCTTTTACATTGTAAAAATATCTGGAGGTTCAGAAGAAGGTAGAGGTGATCTATCAGATGCACTCGTGAGTCGGTTTATCACAATAGAGGAGATAGTAGGTTTATTCGAGGGGTGGAGTTGTTAGTGGAAGCTCTTAGGCACTGAGGCCTTTGAGGTTTCGACCAGCAAGGATTTGACCTCAGCAGCTTCCTTTCCGGTCTTCTGGTGCCAATGGTTTCCATGATTTTCCTGGGATATTTGTGCCAGTGTGTTTTGTTTGTGGTGTTCATGGAAATCGCTAGAACCAGTTCCCAGTGGTTCCCCAAGCTCGGTTTGGGGGAGGTGGACAGGTTCAATGCCAGCCTAAGAAACATTTTTCAATGAGACCGTTTCAACAGTAGGGGCAAAAAGCTTATGATTCATCGAGGGGATATGTAGAAGGTAGAGGCCTACTTAGGATGTTCCTCATGTTGAGGGACCATGACCCAAGCATGGGCATGGAGGTTTTCATCATTATAGAGGCATAGGAGCTAGGCATGGTTAGTTGCACACAATGGAGGTAGTAGTTCTAAAGGGGCCAGAGATCGTCCGAGGTATGGTCAGTTTGTTTAGTACTCTTGTTTGTTCCTTGTTTGATTCAAGAGATTTTCACTCCTTTGTTTCACCCACACTAGAACATGCTCTGGTACTAGACATAGAGAGGCTTCCCATTACCCTAGTGTTGAGTACACCATTCTAAGGCCATGCCATCTTGTTTGATATGTTTCAGGGGTGTAGACCGATGATGGGACCACATCAGTCCTGTGGGGATCTTTTCTTACTATATATGCAACCATATGATGTCATCCTTGGCATCTACTAGTTGTATTCTATATGTTCTGTTATCGAATGCTTTCAGAGGAGAGTCATGTTTTCAGATGTGGATGAATAGAGTGTGGTTTTCATTGACGAGTGGATTTGTTAGGTGGGTAGTCAATGTGTGGAGCCCTTATTTCCTTGTTGGATGAGTTTTTAGTGGAATTTGTGGATGTTGAGATGGTGGAGCTTCCCCAGTTCATTAGGGAGTTCCTAGATGTTTTTCATAAAGTTATTTTGGTGCTACCCCCTTGACATGTTGTTGAGTTTGGGATAGAGTTACAACCCGATGCTTCTCCAATTTCAATGGAACCTTATCAAATGTCACCTTATGAGTTGAGAGAGTTGATGATATAGATAGATGATCTAATGAAGAAGGGGTTTATCTAGCCCAATGTTTCACTTTGGACTGCTTCAGTATTGTTCTCCAAGAAGGTGGATGGTAGTATGAGGTTGTGTATAGACTACCTGAGGTTGAATCAGGTGACAGTAAAAAACCATTATCCACTTCCAAGGATAGATGATCTTTTCAGCCATTTGAGAGGGGTGAGTTGGTTTTCTAAGATCGATATGAGGTCTGTATATCACCAGTTTATGGTGAAGGAGGGAGATATCCCAAAGACTACCTTCTGGTGAAGGTATAGGCAATTTGAGTTTATAGTCATACCGTTCGGTGTTATAGACACACCAGTTGTGTTCATGGGTATTATGAACACCATGTTTCATGAGTTTTTGGACTGGTTCATCGTCGTATTCATTGATGATATCTTAATCTACTCAAAATCAGAGGAGTTGAATGCCGAGAATCTTAGAACTGTCTTGCATGTTCTTCAATGCCACCAGCTCTTTGAAAAGTTGTTCAAGTGTAAGTTATAGACACGAGAGTTGTATTTACTTGGGCATGTGGTGTCTTAGTAGGGTGTGGTAGTAGACCCATTGAAGGTGGAATCCATTTTTTCTTAGGAAACACTTTAGAACATGGTAGAGGCTCATAGTTTCCTTGGTCTTGTAGGCTATTATCAGAGGTTTGTACTTTATTTATCTCAAGTTGCAGCCCCATTAATGGTTATGACTAGGAAAAACCAAGATTTTATGTTGAGTGATTAGTGTCAGGCAGCATTCGGTTACATGAAGGGGATGTTAGTCCATACTCCAGTGCTTCAGCTACCAGAGGATGGTGTGTTGTTTGAGGTGTTTTTCAAAGATTCTCATCTAGTATTGGGATGTGTGCTAATGCAACAAAAGGAAGTGATATATTATGGGTCTAAGAAGTTATTCCCTCATGAACATAAATATTCCACCCATGATCTAGAGCTAGTGGAATTTGTGTTTGCATTAAAGTTGTGGAGACATTACCTCACTGGGGAGAACTTTGTGGTCTTCACAAATCACAAGAGTTTGAGGTATGTCTTTTCTCAGTGTGATCTAAATCTACAGTAGAAGAGGTGGATGGAGTTTCTCCAAGATTATGATTTTGAAATCTTATAAACCTTAGTAAAGGGGAATGTTGTGGTAAATTCTTTGAGTAAGAATTCATGTAAAGGTGTTGTTTGTGGGTTTGAGGATGCTTGGATAATAGCGGAGGAGTTGGAGGCCTTACACTTAGATGCAAGAGTGGATAGTGGAAGATGCTATTTGTTTTAGATGATGGTGTAGTATTCTATGATGTAGCAGGTGGAGGAGTCTCATTAGGGAGACTCAGAGGCAAAGGTGATGCGTGATCATGTTGTCCTTGGTGATGCTTTGGAGGGATGGTCAGAGGATGGTCGAAATCGGATGTTGTTTTGTGGAAGGTTGTTTGTTCTGATTTCAATGTGAAATGGAGTCCTTCGTGAGTTTCATAACTAACCTTTGGAGGTACACCCAGGAGTTTCCAAAATGTATCGTGTCTTGAGGAATCATCTTTGATGTCCTAGGATGAAATGGGAATTGGTAAATGTTTTGGAAAAGTGTCTGGTTTTCTAGCAGGGAAAGGCTGATAATCATGTTCCTGGTGGTTTGTTGCATCTCTTGGACGTTCCTAAGTGGAAATGGGATAAAAAATCAATGGATTTTGTCATAGGATTACCCATATATCAGGTAGGTTGTGATGCTACTTGGCTAATAGCGGATTGGTTGATGAGCGATTAAGGAGTTGGGAATAGTGGATTCCTTAGCTAAGAGGTACATAGATGACGTGGTGAGATTGAATGGAGCTCCAAGGTCTATTGTCTCAGATCGGGATGTGCATTTTATTGCATAAGTCTGGAGGGTATTGCGACATGTTTTTGGCACCCAGTTATGCCTCAGAACTGATTTCCACCCACATACATATGTGAAAATGGAACGAACTATCCATACATTAGAGGATATGTTACGAGCATGAATCTTGGATTTTGGTGGATCTTGGGTACGACACTTTCCCTTGGTTGATTTTTCTTATAATAATATCTATCACTCTTCTATTGGAATGTTCCCATTTAAGGATTTTTATGGGAGACCATGTTGTTCTCTGTTGTGCTGGACAGAGGTTGGGGAGATAGCCGCTCTTGGTCCTGATGTGGTGCAGAGCACGATAGAGAAAGTTGAGCTTGTTTTTGAGAGGATGAAAGTAGTGAAGAACTGACATAATTATTATGCCAACCACAGAAGGAGACTCTTGTAGTTAGAGGTTGGGGACCATGTGTTCTTGAAGGTTTTACCTCAACATGGGAAGAAGAGGTTTGTTATAGAAAGAAAGCTTTCCCCCATGTTTGTTTGGCCCTTTTAGGTGTTGGGGAGAGTTGGCGAGGTGGCGACGTGTCGTATTAGTTGGCATTGCCACCACAGTTTGAAAGGATCCATGTAATCTTCCACATCTCTTCAATTCTTTAGTAAATTTATGATGACTCTCATGTCATTGACCGGGATATTTAGATATTGACGATGACACGACGTTTGTGGAGCGACCAGTAGAGATCTAGGATCATCAAGAGAAGGTGCAGTGTGGATGGACCATTATTTTGTTTCATGTGCTGTGGAGGCATGGTGATAAATAGGAGAGTACTTAAAAGAGAGAACCGTAGATGCGTGCCCAGTACTTGAAGTTTTTTTTTGAGTTTTCCTTCACTTTGTTTTACTTTTTAATGTGATGTTTGAACCTTTTTTATGAGATGAACTATTTCCCTTGGTTTGTAATGTGCGTGGTGTGATGTATGATAACGTACTGACATATGAAAAGGGGAGGACCAGAATACTAATAGAGATGCATTAACTGTGATGTGATTAAACCTGAGTGGGTGAGTTAGTGCCGCTTAGAGAGGACAATATATTGACATGGAAAACAGAATTCTTCGATTCATGTGTTCAAGATGGTGTAGTTCATTGGTTGTAGTGGTTGTTGGTTTGAGCTATGTAGAGGCTGAGATGGTTATGTGGAATTGTGGTTGTGTAAGAGGAGACAGTTTTTGGTTGTGGTTTCATGGTGATGAGGTTGTGTGAGATATTTTTTTTTCATTTTTTGGCGTGTTTGGCTGGTGGTAGCATTTGAGGTGACGACATCCTTGAGAGGTATCTTGTGGGGTGGTTGTTCAGACCCCCTTCCTTTTGGGATTGGTTTTGGATTCATGAGGGTGAGAATCATTTGAGAGGTACCTGATGTAATGGTTCGTGCCTTCCTGGTCTATTACTTTACAGGTTTTGGTTGTTGGAGGTGTTCATAGGAGGCTCAGAGGGAGTCTAGTGAAGTTTGGTTGCTAAAGGCTGGAAGCAGTGAGATTACACGCTGTGTAAGTGGATTATATGACATGAAAGTCAGTTTCACATCTTGTATAGGGAGGTTTTATGATGTGTAAACATTTTACACAATGTGAATAAGGGTTTCACAATGTGTAATATATCAAGGTTAAAAATAAATAATAAAATTAAGAGACAATACATTTTTCAGTGGAAACCAAACCCCAAGGATTACATGATGTGAAAAGGGATTACACGTCATGTAATACCCCGACCCAGTACAATTTTAAAATTATTTTTCAGATGAAATTTTATTCATTCGATTGTGCCCTCCTCCTCTTCTCGTTTTGGGCGAACCCTAGGTTCCCCAAGGCATTCTTCGGGCCCTTTTCCTCCCTCCTTGATCCGTTGATCCCAGTGGTCATTCTTTGGTGATCCATGGTCAATCCATGATGAGTTATCTTCTCTTTCTCATCCATTTTCTTCTATAATTCTCCCAAGGACCTGCTACAATGGTTTTTATTTGGTTTAGGGTATGTGCTAGGTTATGTTTTGATGGTCTTGGGATGTAGAATAGGGTTATCTATGGTTCCTGGTGGTGTGCCTATGGGTTTTAGGTATTCTTCCTCACCCAGTGGTACACAATAATTTTAAAAGCTTCCTTGAGGTAGGATTTACTTCATTTCTATTTATTATGAATAATGTAGGAGGGGTTACTTCTATTTATCTATGAGATATGGTTGTTCCAGTTTAATCAAAGATAAATAATTTAATGATTGAAATTGAAAGGGGTGAATGGGGTTTGTTCACATGATTTTATATCTTTATTGTTATTATGATATTGCGAATTGTTTGGGTTTGATACCCTGCTGAAAATTATGGCCATTGGGGGCTTCATTTGTGCTGGATATGTGTGCTGTGATTATTGTTTTGACTGTGATTGTTTGGTATCACCCTAAAATGGAAATTGGATAACCATGTATATTTGGATAATAAATATAGTTGCCCCAGGATCTTTGATTTGTGTGATAAAACCCCTAAATTAAAGTGTAATGTGATAAAACCCCCTTTGTAAATCTATAAAAATGTCTCTTGATGTGTTGTGATGCGTGGTCATTCTTGTGGGATGGTGGTGTGTGGTTGCAATGGGGTGTGGGGTGATATGTGGTTTGTTTGGCCATGATTTTGGGGTGGTGAGGAGGTGATTTTTTTCCCGTGATTTTGGGGCGGTGAGGAGGTGGTTTGTTTGGCCATGCTTTTGGGGAGAAAATGATATGTTTGTTTTGAGCTAGATGATCAAGTAGTAATGGAATGAGTAAATAATTGTTTAATAATGTTTGAAATGGCTTGGGTTGGTTTGGTTAATGGGGTGAGATCTGTTAATAAATAATTTAATGATGGGTTGTGTGATTGAAAGTGATTGACGCTAAATAATGAAGTGAATGGGTGTTAAACGTGGGGGAAATGTAAAGACACTTGTCATGGCTCTTCACCTTCTAAAATTACTATTGTAGATACTAATAAATATATTTATATGTAGTAGTAAAAGTGATGATAATGTGAGTTGGTTAGTTTGTATGTAAACCCATAGGTTGGGCTTGTTCTCCTTTCTATGTATATGTATACACTGGACATTCTTGTAATTTCTATACACACTCCACCCACATTGAGCACTATGTGTCGAACACACACATAGTCATACATGGAGTGTTTTCCCAACATCATGTGGGGAGTACGAATCGCTGTGCACCTACACTCTCCTGCTCTCTCTTCCAAGAGAGGTAGGTATGTCATAGACTGTTATGGTTAGAGGTTTGTTAGTTCTTTAGATGGTGGTTATGATGGCCTAGGTGTCTTTGGGTGAGATGTGATAGCCCAGTTGTTTGTGGGTGAGGTGATATGTGTCCCAGGTGTATTTGAGATGAGGTGTGACGACCCAAGTGTTTTCGGGCGAGACATGAATGTGCTTATGGGGGTGGTATCCTTGGTGTTTTCAGGCAAGATGTGCATGTCCATGATTGTTGGGTGGTGAGCCCAGTTTTTTGTGGGTGAGGTGTGTTGTGATCGTATTTGTAGGGTGGTGTGGTATACAGAAGAGATGGGAGCTCCATGACATACAACGTTGGGTGTGAGAGCAACATACTAGTGGGAAAACAGTGCGGGGTACCCTTATCAATGTGATTCCTATTATATTACATTACTTGGTTTATGTTATTTGGAGAGTGTGCCTTGGTGAGGATGGTATGGTTTGTATACCTTGATAGGTGTTGTTTGGTTCTTCTGTTTTCTCAAAGGGGCATTAGTATGCTTCTTTCACATGTGAACGAGATACTTCATTTTACCTACTCAGTATACTTGTATGCCCACCCTATATATATAAAAATATTTATAGGTTTCCAAGAGAATTTTGCAGATCATGACGGACCTTACTAGCTTAGATCCTTGACAGTTGTTGTGTCGCTGCTTAGCTCAGATCCTTACTAGATCTAATCCTTTACTTTTGGATATTTACTTTGGAGACTTTTATTGTATCAGTTTTATTTATACATGAATTGTGGGATGGTTTTTTGTTTTCTTATATATATATATATATATATATATATCTGTCTTGGGGTTTTTTTGGATGATTCATCTTATCTCCCAATCTTGTTTCCTTAAAAAGGGTAATGCCTTCCATATTGTGATATTTGTACACCCTTGGTTCTATTCACTAACCCAAGGACTTTTGGAGGTGAGACTCGGGGGGGGGGGGGTCACATTATCTCCCTTTCTTCATTTCCAGCCCGAGAGGGGTATCTCTGGATGTAGGGGGTCATGAAATCTTCAATCCACGATGCTCTGACTATTTAAATTCTGGAATGTCGATCTCGGATGCTTATGGTCATAAGGAGAATTAGCTACGTGGGTTACCTAGCTCTATATCCATTTAGGTATGTGGGTTCCCTAATGAAGAATTGATTATTTAGCCTAAAAATTATTAAATAATAAATTAATTAACAAAATAAAGAAATAATAAAAATGTATTAAATAATTTAATTATAATTTTTATTACCAATTGTTAAATTATTTAAAGAAAATAGATTAAAAGTTAAACATAAATTAATTAATTAAAAAATTAAAAATGAAATAAAAATCATGATAAAATTAATGTGAAAAACATAAAAAGTAGAAATAATCAAAGAACCTAAAAATAAGTACTCAAAATAAAATTTAAAAATAAATTAATAAATAATTCAATGAATGAAAAATTGAATGATTAAAAAATAAAATAAAAATTATTACTAATAATTTAACTAATTTAATAAATCTAGTATAAACTAACCATAAAGCAATAATTAACCATATTAATGTCATTCCAAGCATTAAAAACACTAAAATTAATCAAAAAGAGATGTGAAAAAATGTAATGAAAATAACCCACATCAAAAAGTGATTTAATTTTCAAAGAAATAAGACACGCATGAAGTATGATATTCCAAAAGTGAGTAAGATGAATATATTTTTGTTGAATAGTTGGATGAAATTTTAGATAGAGGTGAATATTTTAGAGATATGCAGGTTGAAGATAATTATTCATCTAACTCTAGTGATGAGGAGAGACCCTAATTATCTCATAATAGGATGATAAGATATTTGGATGTCCAAAACATCATTGGAGATCAAGGAAAATAAGTTAAAACTCGAATAATTTTGAGGATTGTATCACATAATTCACTATTTTCACAGATTGAACCAAGAAATGTTGAATAATCTTTGGAGCATCAAGAGTGAGTTGATGCCATAAATGAAGAACTAGACTAGATAGAGAAGAACGATCCATGGTAGTTGGTGCCCAAACCTAAATACAAGAACATAGTTGGAAAAAATGGGGTTTCTAAAACAAGTTGAATTAAAATAGAAATTTTATTATAAATAAATAAAGTCTTGTGTGTAAAGGTTATTCTCATGTTGAAGGAGTGGAATTTGATGAGACTTTTTCACTGATTTCTAGGATTGTGACCATAATAATATTTCTTAATATTATAGCATAAAATAAATACAAGATATTTCAAATGGATGTCAAGTCTACCTTCCTAAATGGTGAGTTTTAAGTGTAGGTTTACATTGAGTAACCTTGGGGTTTCTTTCTTGGAGAATATGTGAATTGTGTTTTTAGGTTAAATAAGGATTTATATGGGCTAAAACAAGCACCAAAGAGCTTTGTATTCTAAGTTATAAATCTATTGGAAGAAATTAAATTTCATAAGAGGGATAGATAATAATAATCTCTACATCAAGGATGATAAAGAGGGCTATCCCTTTTTTTATTTTTTTATATAGTGATATCATTTTTGATGGAAATAATAAAGAAGTTTTTGAAGATTTTTCTAAAGATATGACTAATATTTTTGAAATGTCCATTCATGGGGAGATAGGTTACTTTCTTGTCATATAAATTTATTAAGAGAGAGATCCTATTTTTTTTATCAAGAGAATTATTCTATGGAAATTTTTATAAGGTTCAACATATAGGATTCAAATCCCGTTTCTACAACTATTTTTGTGGGAACAAAGCTTTACAAAGATGAACATGGGAAAGAAGTTGATCTAAGGGATTTTAGAAAGCTTATTAGAAGTTTATTGTACTTAATAGATTCAAATCCAGATTTGGTATATTCTGTTACAATTTTTACTAGGTATCAAAAGTATCATAGAGAGTCACATTTTAGTGTTGGGAAGAAGATTCTTAGACATATCAAAGTCACAATTAGTTTTGTATTGAAATATCACTACAAATGGAATCTAGATTAGTTTAGTTACACAAATATAGACTGGGAATGTTGTGTTGATGATAAGAGGTCTACATTTAGTGGATCTTTCTTCCTTAGAGAGAGGTGTGTCTCTTGTCACATAAAGAAGAAAAGACTAGTCAACATCATCACTTCCAGGAAGAATACATGGAAACTACCCATGCCACAACCCATCTCATGTAGATTAAGACCTATGTGGATGATTTTAAGGTTTAAGTGAAGTTTCAACTACTCTTAGGCTATGGTAATCAAAGTTCTATAAATTTATCAAATAATATTGTTCAAAATTCAAGA
Source organism: Viscum album (assembly GCA_963277665.1). Taxonomy (NCBI): domain Eukaryota; kingdom Viridiplantae; phylum Streptophyta; class Magnoliopsida; order Santalales; family Viscaceae; genus Viscum; species Viscum album. Next base: position 1,695,845,313 of record OY728158.1, on the reverse strand, counting down.
AGAAAAAATATTGATATTAAATATCACTTTATTAAGGTGCTTATGGAAAGAAATGGCTTGAAGTTAGAATTTTTTCCTACAAAGGAGAAAATATCTAATGTGTTTACCGATCCATTGCTTAAATATGTATATCATAATCTGAGGTTTATGTTTGAAGTTCAATCTTACCCTTCACAAGACTAAGGTATAGTGTTATGTACCATCTCTTATCTTATCTTTGGATATTGTTGCCAAAGGGGGATAAAAAGAACTGCCAACATAAATATTACTTTGTATTTATCTTCCTATATGTTATTAAAAAAGTGGGGGGGATAATGTTTATAGAGGGATTATCCAATAACATTATTTTCATATTATGTGAAACACTAGGAAATATTTATCTTTTACTATGTGATTGTAGGGGAAAATGGGAACCTGTTGTTTTGGGATTGGAGGAGAAAAAAAACTTTCAACAAGATCATACAATCATGCAGCCCAATGAGTGATCTAACATACCATGGGTTTGTTAAAATAGGAAATTGGCTAAGAGGGATGTGTTAAATTTAGGGTCATTAGACAGTGAGGTGGGAATCTATTCACTATCATATGACATAATGGGCATGAGGATGATCACATGCGAATTTGACAAGACCATCAAGATGTGGAAGGAAGACGAGAGCTCCACACTAGAGAGGTATCCCCTTAATTTCAATCCCCCTAAAGATATTTTATGGTTTTAATACTAATAGAAACTATCCTAAGAACTTGGTGGATATTAATAAATAATATTAATGTAAGATTATCAATTCATGTTTTTATAATATAAAAGGATTTCACATCTCATATCTATGATAATGTACAAAAACTAAAAGGTAAAATGGGAGTTGACTAATGAAGTAAAATTTACTGTGTTGTGTTCATGGGGACATATCATCCAACTATTGGAAAGGAAGTAACAATTTTTGTACTAGTGACATAGTTTGATAACTACTGTCTAGGTGTGGGGGGGGGGGGGACAAGGTATTCAACTGGTGACATGAAATGATGCAGACTATTCCCCTAAGTCTTCAAGCCATATATTGGGCCTTTGGCCTACCAAGCCTTTGGTTCATTCATGTCCTTTAAGTCAATAGGCATTCAGGCCATATGTAATAAAATAGGTCTGGTGGGTTGTAAGAACCCGATTCTTATTTTTGAGGTACAGGCTTCTTCTTTTTCCTTTTCCTTAAGTGTTTTTGAGAAAATATGGAAAATGGGGAAAAATCCTAAATTTTTGGAACTACACGCTGTGTACTTTTCCCCATGCCGTGTACTTTTGGCCGTGTGGGATGGGTACACGGGGCGTGTAGCCATGTCGGTGACGAGGGGTGTAGGAATCGACTACACACCGTGTAGTGGTCCTTTACACGCCGTGTAGTTAGTCGGCAGTCCTAAACAGTAACGCGGTGGAGTAGCCGCCAGCTGGGCGATAGTACATGCCGTGTACTCGGGAGTACATGCCGTGTACTCATGTCGACGGATGAATAGTGTGGCGGTGCCGCCAGAGGAACAGTTAAATGAAAGGAGTACACATCATGTACTTGGAAGTACATGCCGTGTACTTTGTTTTTTCAGCTTAAAACAGGTAGTAGCCTCCTCATTTGGCATATGAGGCATTTGACCCGTTTTGGAGACAAAGGAGGAGACCAAACCTTTGAAGATCCTTCGAGTGTTCGTTTGGAATCCGTTTCCACCTCGGACAATCTCGTTGGAACCGCGCAGGTAAGCCCTCTCTTCTCCCAGCGTATCTCATACCAATTATTTCCCTAATGGGAGTTATTTGAGGTTGAATGATAGTTTTTCTTACCTCAGCTCTACGCCGTTCTTGGGCGTTTCTTGGATCGGCGTTCGTGTATAACGCTCGTTGGCATATAACGTAGGTGGCTTGGTGTTTGTTTTTCCAACTATCATGCGTTTTTGCGTGTTTTTGTGCCACGAACCCATGTTGGGGTGTCGTGTGGCTGAGGCCATAGCTATTTTAAATACCTAGATTTGAATAGGTGATTTAAATGTGATATTAAAATGCTGGTTGGGATCGTTGCTTGGATCCAGAACCACCCCGGGGGTGTGTTCCTCTGTTTAGCCGTTTGGCCAGGATACCTGAGGGTATGACTTTTTTATATTACGCAATAATTTTTCCTGGAGAGGAATTGTAATTGAACTGCTTTTTTGCATGTTGGGCATGGACCGATTACTTGTGCCTGAGGGCGGTGTTTTACTATATCCTGAGGGCGTGACTGTACTAGCCTAAGGGAAACATACTATTTCGCCTGAGGGAAACCTTTTGTGCCCGAGGGCTTGACTTCTGTGCCTGAGGGCGACACTTCCTTCACCTGAGGGCAATTTCTGTTACGCCTGAGGGCAATACCTGCGGGTTGGATTCTGTATAGCCTGAGGGAAAGCCTAAGGGCAAGGTTCTGGTTGGCCTGAGGGCTTGGTGCTGTTGAGCACAAAATGTTACTAAATTAAATGGTTAAATGAATAATTAAAATGGCAATATAACTGGTTAAGTTAGTTACTTTTGAGTACTGCTTAGTTTATTGCATTTACTACTGCACACCGTTGTTGCATGTTTTCACACAGTTGGGCACGAGCCTTTGGTGGGTGCCTACTGGGATTTATTTCTCACACCCTGTTTGGGTCATGATTTTCAGCCCAAACAGATTACGTTTCTACAGGTGTAGATAAGGGAAAGGGTCCCTATACAGGTACTTGACTGTTGCTGTGGAGTAGGAGGCATGGGACCGAGCCAAGGCTCGTGATGCCACTGCCAGCTGTTTTTCTTTCTTTCGCTGTACTCTGCTTTTTGTTGTACTGTATTGATGTATAACATGTTTTGGATGTTTTCTTAGAACTTGAGACATGTTGCATCATTATTTATATACATTTGGTTTTATCTACTGCAGTTGTTTATTTCAGTTGTTTATGGTTTATTGCTTCCGATGTTGTTGTATGTTTTATTTTGTATTCCGCTGTGCTACACATTGACAAATGAGGGCATAGTTTCCCCACTATCAGACCTGGGCCCTCGCTGCTAGTCGGCAGCCTCTGGCATTTGGGGAAATGCGCTTGAGGTCACGTGGCGAACCGGGTTTGGGGCACCCGGGTCCGGGACGTTACAAAGTGGTATCAGAGGGGTTATTTTCTTTGACTTACTATTTGGAGCCGTAGTCAGGGATATGAAGAATGGTAGTTGGTAATAAGTTGTGCCCGGGCATAGCTAACCCATGTATAGGGAAAATCCAATTTACCTCATGTTGCAATTTTACTGATTTTGCAATTTACAGTTGATTTGTTTTCACCGTTGGGTGACGCACTTGAGATTGTGCTGTTATATTTTATCTATGGGTTCTATTTAGTTGCAACCCGATGAGATGAGGGTATGCCATCTCATGCATCATATAGGCACATGCTAGATATCACATTCCATGCATAGTTTTCATTCCATGTAGGTGCATTAGAATTTTTCATGTTGTTGTGATAGTTGTTGTGCTAGTAAAACATGCTGTTGTGATAGCTGCTCTGATAAAATACCTGCTGTGTGATAGGGTAATTTTATTTGAGCCTATTTATAAAATGGATGCCAAACTTTGGTTTTTGGGGAGTATGGGCCCCCATCAACCGGAATTTGGTGGATCATTGACTGTTTATTTATTATAACACATATAAGATGTCAAACTTTGATTCGTGGGGAGTATGGGCCCTCACGGGTCAGAATTTGACACTTAGGTGTTGGTTTTTAGTATTTTCTGGGTTTTGGAGAAGTTTCTGAGGCATACTATCTAGAAAACCAGTATACACGCCGTGTAGTACTTTATACACGCCGTGTATGGTCTTCTGTTCGGGAAGAAAAATAAACTTTTTGAGTACACGCTGTGTAGTCTCTTCCCGTGTCACAAACTGTGTGGGCGGCGACACGGGGAAAGGAAGAGCTTGGGTAAAACACGCCGTGTAGAATTTGAACACGCCATGTAGTGTAACCTGGGGACTCGACCGTGTAACTAACAACATGGGTCAGTGTCACCTCTCCTTAAACACGCTGTGTACCTCTGGGACACGCCGTGTAGTCTTGTCCGAGGAAAAACCGTGTGGTGTTAGCCGTGTGGCTGGGAAACAAGGTGGTGTACACGCCGTGTGCGAGTGTAACACGCCGTGTAGTTGGAAGCCGAGTAGTCGTCCGTGTCACAGACGACACGGGCAGTTGGAAAATTTCACCATACACGCCGTGTAGATTTTATACACTATGTGTAGTTTTGTTCAACGAGAGCCGTGTGGCTTAGCCATGTAGAAGGACTCGGGCAGGGGAAGGGAAGTCAAGTACATGCCGTGTAGTCATTGTACACATAGTGTAGTCTTGTTTTGAAAATCTTGAAATTCCTTCTTCCTCTTGTTTCCTTTGTGGTTCCTTTGCTTTTCGGTCTTAACAATCTTGAATCTAAGGCGTGCTTTTGACCTTGTAGTGTCATGACGCCTAGAAGACTGCGTGTTGTTTTCTAGGAGAGCGGCGATGACTATACTCCAGAAATGGTGGGCCATGGGCTACCAGTGGATCCTCCAGCAGAGACAGATGCGGCACCAACTATTATACCGGACACAGGCACGGAGGCACAATTCCGTGAAGGCTTTATGCGGCTCATGCAGACCTTTCAGGGAGCACCACAGGCTGCCACATCTATGGCCGAGCTAACGCGAATCTTCCAGCAACAGCATCCACCTACGTTCTCAGGGGATGGCGGACTATAGGCTGTAGAGTCTTGGTTAGGGTCGATGCAGACTATTTTCAAGAACCTTGAGACGCCTCCAGGGCGGAGGGTCAAGCTCGCGACATATATGCTGCGTAATTCCACCAAGAGGTGGTGGGATGTTACCACCCAGTCAGAGAATCATAGGGACATGGCGTGGGAAGATTTTCAGGCAGTCTTCTATGACTTCTTCTTTCCAGAGATGCTGAGGGCAGATAGAGCTTGAGAGTTCATGAATCTGCAGCAGGGTGCTATGTCAGTGATGGATTATTCTGCTCGTTTCACCGAGCTTCAGCATTTTGCACCCGTGATGGTGGGTGATGAGACGTTGAGAGCCAGACGTTTTGAGGATGGTCTTCGGTATGAAATCCGAGCACTGGTGAATGTTTTCAGGTTGCCTTCAGTACATGCTATTGTGAACCAGGCGCTGATTACAGAGAGGAACCTGCAGGAAGCTAGTGGTGTGGGCCAGGGCGGTTCAACACCAGTGAATGAAACTATTTCTGCTGGCAAGAGGAAGAGATAGATGGACTTCTCTCAGGGTGGCAGTACCAGCCAGGAAGCGTCTTCAGGTGGCCCGATCAAGTGCTACCAGTGTGGTAGAGAGGGGCACAAAAGGCCGCAGTGTCCACGTGATCCAGTGGAGTGCTGAGATTACGGCAAGATGGGCCATTTGCAGCGCTTTTGCAGGGCGTTTCCACCAGTGGCTAGTGAGAGAGGTTCTGTGCAGACTCCGTGTGCGGGAGCAGGACCAGTGGCTTCTTAACAGTTGGGGAACTGGAACACGTCAGGGCATGCATGAAGATATGGTGGTCGTGGCCGTGGTAGCCAGACCCCAGGTTCTCAGAGGCAGCAGGGCGGGACAGCTCAGGGTAGTCAGGCTGTGTCACAGGGCCACGACACTGGGAAGGCTTATGCAGTACAGTAGACCCAGCAGGAGATGGATCCCAGGCCTTCTATAGTCAGAGGTACTATTCTATCAGCTTCTATCTTGTCTTCAGTAATTTTTGATACGAGTGCTACGTATAGTTTCATATCTGTACCCGTTGTGGATAGCCTTGGGCTCTGTGTTTCTATTTCTTCTGATATCATGACGCTAGATACTCCGTTGGGGACTAGAACGGTTGGTGTGCGTCGGTGCAAGGAGTTCCCCCTTGAGGTTGGTGGGTATCACTTTCTATGGTACCTCTATGTCTTAGAGATGAAAACTTATGACGTCATTCTCAGGATAAAATGGTTGGTTCCATATCGAGCCTTTATAGACTGCTATCATCGCAGGGTGCGTTTCACATCACCAGAGGGCGGCGAGTTTCTATACAAAGGCGAATGGGATGTTCAGGTGAGTCGAGCTGGACCAGAGCATCATGGGCGAGGTGGAGTCACAACCCATATTTCTAGTTTGTATCTAGATGATCAGGGGACTTTTTAGAAGGATTTCCCTCCAGTTGTTTATCGTTTTAGGGATGTCTTTATGGACGACTTTTTGGGTCTACCTCCGGTGCGTGAGGTGGATTTCTCTATTGAGATTGTGCTAGGGGCAGCACCGGTGTCCATCCCTCCTTATAGGATGGCTACACCTGAGATACAAGAGCTCAATAGGTAGTTATAGGAGTTACAGGTGAAGGGTTTTATCCGACCCAGTACTTCTCCTTGGGGTTCTCCAGTCCTTTTTGTGAAAAAGGCGGACGGTACCCTCAGACTTTGTGTGGATTATCAGAAGCTGAACCAGTTGACGGTTAAGAACCGATATCCCTTGCCGAGGATAGATGATCTTTTTGATCATCTTCAAGGAGCACGAGTGTTCTCGAAGATTGACTTGAGATCTGGATATCATCAGCTGTGCGTGAGACCATCAGATATACTGCTTACAGCTTTTCGGAGCAGATATGGTCTGTACGAGTACTTGGTTATGCCATTCAGACTCACGGACGCTCCAGCAGTTTTCATGGCTCTGATGAATCATGTGTTCCATCCGTATCTTGATTCATTTGTGGTAGTATTCATGGACGACATCTTGGTGTACTCTCACACTCGACACGACCATGCCACCCATGTTGTGATCGTATTGAGTACACTGAGAGAGCATCGATTATATGCTAAGCTCTCAAAGTGCCACTTTTGGATGGACCAGATTCACTTCCTGGGTCACATTATCTTAGAGGCAGGAGTTGCAGTAGACCCAGAGAAGGTGAGGGCAGTAGTTTCCTGGGAGCATCCTAATAACGTGTTTGAGATACAGAGTTTATTAGGGCTGTCCAGTTACTATATATGATTCATACAGGACTTCTCCCGCTTATCAGCACCGTTGACAGGTCTGACTAAGAAGGGTGTGAAGTTTGTTTGGTCAGAAGCTTGCGAGATAGCCTTTCAGGACCTGAAAGGAAGGTTGACTTCAGCACCGATCCTGAACTCTCAGAGTAGGGGAAGAGCTATACAGTTTACTGTGACGCATCAGGTATTGGGCTAGGAGCAGTGTTGATGTAGGGAGATCAAGTTGTTGTGTACGAGTCTCGGCAGTTGAGGCCACATGATCGAAATTACCCGACGCATGATCTCAAGTTGGCTGCAGTTGTGCATGTGTTGCACTGTTGGAGGCATTATATTTTGGGAGAGCATTTTGTGGTTTTCACCGACCAAAAAAGCCTCAAGTATATTTTTACTCAGTGTGACTTGAACCTGAGGCAGAGGAGGTGGGTTGAGTACCTATAGTCTTTCGATTTTGAGCTTGCCTATACACCTGGTAAAGGTAATACATTAGCTGATGTACTGAGCAGGAAGACTCAGATACAGGCAGTGCAGGAGGCCAGTGGTGAGTGGCAGCTCATGGCCTTGTTCTCTTAGATGCATCTGGAGGTGCACGACAGTAAGGGGAAGATTTATCTTTCCTCTTTAGCTGTGACTTCTACCCTCCTGGACAGAGTGAGGATGAGATAGCTATCTGATTCATAAGGCCTAGTTCTACGGGAGTCGGTGGCAAGTGAGGACCCTCCTCCTGGTTGGGCGATAGGCGATGATGAGGTTCTGCGTTTCCATGGACGAGTGTGGGTTCTAGGGTATATACGCGAGGAGATGATGTGGGAGTTTCATGCTTCAGCTTGGGCAGTTCATCCCGGGGTTACCAATATGTACAGTGACTTGAGGCGTCAGTACTGGTGGCCGAGTATGAAGAGAGAGATAACTGGTTTTGTTACAAGGTGTTCCACCTGTCAGCAGGTGAAGGCGGATCACCAGAGGCCAGCTGGGTTGTTACAGCGGTTTCCCATTACCGAGTGGAAATGGGATGATGTCGTGATGGATTTCATGACTGGATTGTCAAGGTCACCTCGTGGAAATGATGCCGTGTGGGTTGTTGGTAACAGACTCACGAAGGTAGCTCAATTTTTTCCGATCAAGGAGACCTTCGAAGTTGATGAGCTCGAAAGGCTGTATATCCGAGAGATCGTCCGTCTTCATGGGGTCCCTCGTTCTACCGTTTCGGATAGGGACACCCAATTTACGTCTCATTTCTAGCAGAGTTTTCAGAGGGCACTGGGTACACAGGTGCTTCTGAGCACAGCTTACCACCCTTAGACAGATGGCTAGTCAGAGCATACGATACAGGTGCTAGAGGACATGTTACGAGCATGCATCCTAGACTTTGGGGGCTCTTGGGAGAAGCATATACCCCTAGTCGAGTTTGCCTATAACAATAGTTTCTAGGAGACTATTGAGGTGTCACCATACGAGGCTTTATATGGTAGGCTATTCCATTCACCTTTGCGCTGGTTAGAGGCTGGTGAGGTAGCTTTACTGGGGCCACAGCTCATGCATGAGACATCTGAGCAGATCCAGTTGATTCAGAAGAGGATGGCTACCGCGCAGTCTCGACAAAAGTCATATGTTGATCGCCGCAGACAACCTTTGGAGTTCATGGTCAGGGATCAGGTTTTCTTGCGTGTTTCGCTGAGGCTGGGGCACAAGCGGATCAGGAGACATGGTAAGCTTTCATCGAGGTATGTGGGGCCATTCGAGATTCTGAAGAGAATCGGGCTGGTTGCCTATCGGTTGCAGTTATCACAACGGTACCGATCCATGCATGACGTCTTCCACGTGTCTCGGTTGCATCACTATCATTCATACCCGTATCATGTCTTTCAGCCCGAGGAGGTTGAGCTGGAGGCAGATGTGTCCTTTGAGGAGCATTCGATTTGTATTGTTGACAGGATCATGAAGGTTCTCCGAGGCTGGTCAATTCCTCTCGTACGGGTGCTATGGCAGCATGGCTGAGTGCATGAAAAAACCTGAGAGCGGGAAACCGATGTGCGTGCTCAGTGGCCAGAGTTGTTCACGGCTATATCTTCGCCACCCTTGGAAGGAAAATTCGTGAACGAATTGCTATAAGGGGGGAAGTTTTTAAGAACCTGGTTCTTATTTTTGAGGTACGAGCTTCTTATTTTTCCTTTTCCTTAAGTGTTTTTGAGAAAATATGAAAAATTGGGAAAATCCTAAATTTTGGAACTACACGCTGTGTAATTTTCCCCACGCCGTTTACTTTTGGCCATGTGGGATGGGTACACGGGGCGTGTTGCCATGTCGGCGACGAGGGGTGTAGGAACCGACTACATGCCGTGTAGTGGTCCTTTACACGCCGTGTAGTCAGTCAGCAGGCCTAAACAGTAAGGTAGTGGAGTAGCCGCTAGCTGGGCGACAGTACACGCCGTGTACTCGGGAGTACATGCCGTGTACTCATGTCGACGGATGAACAGTGTGGCAGTGCCGCCAGAGGAACAGTTAAATGAAGGGAGTACACACCGTTTACATGGAAGTACACGCCTTGTACTTTGTTTTTTTTGGCTTAAAACAGGTAGTAGCCTCCTCATTTGGGAGGGGAGGCATTTGACCGGTTTTGGAGCCAAAAGAAGAGGCCGAACCTTTGAAGATCCGCTGAGTATTTGTCTGGAATCCGTTTCCACCTCGGACGATCTCGTTGGAACCTCGCGGGTAATCCCTCTCTTCTCCTAGCGTATCTCTTACCAATTCTTTCCATAATGGGAGTTATTTGAGGTTGAATGATAGTTTTTATTACCTCATATCTACGCCATTCTTGGGAGTTTCTTGGATCGACATTTGTGTATAACGCTCGTTGGCGTATAAGGTAGGTGGCTTGGTGTTTGTTTTTCCAACTGTCGTGTGTTTTTGCGTGTTTTCATGCCACGAACCCATGTTGGGGTGTCGTGTGGCTGAGGCCATAGCTATTTTAAATACCTAGATTTGAATAGGTGATTTAAATGTGATATTAAAATGCTGGTTGGGATCGTTGCTTGGATCCGGAACCACCCTGGGGGTGTGTTCCTCTGTTTAGCCGTTTGGCCAGGATACCCGAGGGTATGCCTTGTTTATATTACGCATTACTTTTGCCTTGAGAGGAATTGTAATTTAACTGCTTGTTTGCATGTTGGGAATTGCCCGGTTACTTGTGCCTGAGGGCGGTGTTTTACTATAGCATGAGGGCGTGATTTTACTAGCCTGAGGGCAACATACTATTTCGTCTGAGGAAAACCTTTCGTGCTTGAGGGCTTGACTTTTGTGCCTGAGGGAGACACTTCCTATTCCCGGGGGAAATTTCTGTTACACCTGAGGGAAATACCTGCGGGTTGGATTCTTTATAGCCTGAGGGAAAGCCTGATGGCAAGCCTGAGGGCGTGGTTTTACTATATTAGCCTGAGGGCAAGGTTCTGGTTGGCCTGAGGGCTTGGTGCTATTGAGCACAAAATGTTACTAAATTAAATGGTTAAATGAATAATTAAAATGGAAATATAACTGTTTAAGTTAGTTACTTTTGAGTACTGCTTAGTTTATTGCATTTACTACTGCACACCATTGTTGCATGTTTTCACACAGTTGGGCACGGGCCTTTGGTGGGTGCCTACTGGGATTTATTTCTCACACCCTATTTGGGTCATGCTTTTTGGCCCAAACAGATTATGTTTCTACAGGTGTAGATAAGGGAAAGGGTCCCTATACAGGTACTTGACTGTTGCTGTGGAGTAGGAGGCATGGGACCGAGCCTAGGCTCGCGATGCCGCTGCCAGCTGTTTTGCTTTCTTTCACTGTACTATGCTTTTTGTTGTACTGTATTAATGTATAACATGTTCTGGCTGTTTTCATAGAACTTGAGACATGTTGCACCATTATTTATATATTGTTGGTTATATCTAATGCAGTTGTTTATTCCAGTTGTGTATGTTTTATTGCTTCCGCTGTCATTGTATGTTTTATTTTTGTATTTCGCTGCGCTACACTTTGACAAATGAGGGCATAGTTTCCCCACTATCAGACCTGGGCCCTCACTGCTAGTCTGCAGCCTCTGGCGTTGTGGGAAATGCGCTTGAGGTCACGTGGAGAATCAGGTTCGGGGCACCCGTTGAGTGGCACCCGGGTCCGGTGGGTGCTTGTCAGGCCATATATTGGGCCTTTGGCCTACTAAGCCTTTGGTTCATTCATGTACTTTAAGTCAATAGGCATTCAGGCCATATGTAATAAAATAGGTCTGATGGGTGCTTGTCATTCCTTGTATAGAGGGATGACGCTTGACCCATTAGGGTTCCTAGGTGTTTGTATTTTGTCCCTATAATACCCTCTATTTATAATAATATTTTAATATAATAATTACATGTATTTATAAATATTACTATAAAATAGCATATAGTTTGTTTGTGTATTTTTACCCATAATATGAATATTTGTATATGCACACATACATACATATATTATTGTTTTTAAATTTAATTATTTAATAATATATTATTTTAGATTTCTATATATTTACTTCATTATGTTAATGAATTAAATTTTATTTTAACTATAAATAAATATATATATATATAACATTTGTTTTTGTTTTTTATTATCTTTAATGTAATATTAAATCTACTATGATACCACATCATAACATCCCTAGCCTGAATCACCTGAACATTACCTGAGCTGAAGACCCACTGACCATAAACATTCCTTCCCATATACCAGAGTCTTCCAATTAGCAATGATGGTCTATGAGAGTGGGGAGGCTACCCTATGGGTATAAATGAAAATAAAAATAAATAACAGTGGAAGAAATATCAGTAAACAATAAATATAACAAGTTAGAACATATATATAGTAAGAAAACACAATATATATAATGTCATAAGATACATGAAACAACTAAACTTGTAACGACCTAATATTTTTCAATGAAAATTACTTTCTTATAAATATGTCATAATCACTTGAAATCACAACATAATTAACTACTAAGTGCTATGTGACCCTTAAAACATAAGTTTTTCACTTCTGTGATGTGAATTTAGAAAATCTGACATACACGGTTGTGATCAGTAAGTTATATGGAGTCCAATAAGGAAAACATAATTTTTGGTGAATAGTAACCTACCTTATGAATTGTAACATAACCTTATGAATAGTGATATACCCTAATGAATAGTAACCTTATCTATTATAGTATATAAATAATATTCAAGTGGAAGTATGATATACCTATGCTTTGGAATAAGCAAAACAAATGTTTTAAAACTGTTGTTTTTAGAATAAATTATGATTTTAATTAAATATTAAATTAATCATATTTAGAAAATTATTTTTTAAAAATGGACTTTAGTTTTGGATTATAAACGTTGAAAAATGGTTGGGGTGATTTTTTGGGATTTTTCTGAAATACTTTGATTTTTGATGAATAGTGAAATATCATAATATACAAAATAAGCTAAATAAGATAATTATAGAGTCATGCATGATGTTCCGCTGATGTAAGAACAATTTTTTTGGGATCACATGATAAAATTACTATTATTGCTCTAGGAAGACTCACTATTCCTTGTCTTGAGGAGATATAATAAAATAATGAATTTTATATTAAGAAATCCCCTCTCTCCTCCACTATAAAACCCCCTCTCACTCCCTCTTCTCTTCACTCCTCTCAAGCCTTGTGCCTTCTCCAAATTCTGTCCAAATACCCTACCAACCTCCTCTCCCACGTCTATAAATCTTTGGTCTCATAAAAAGACCAAAACCTCTCCCTTAAGGAGGTTCTCAAGGAAGTTTGGTTCAAGAGGTAAATTCCTCTTTTCAATTATTTGTCTTTCCTTTGAAGTCCATTTGTTTTCTTTTTCTATCATCTCTCCTTATCCAAATTTTGTGATGAATCCAGTATCTTATATGTATTGTAATTTTTTCATGATAGTGGAATAAGTTATCATCGTCTCTCCCTTTTACCTTCTTTTATACTAGTAGCAAGAACACCATCCGAGATGTGTCAATTTTCCACATTCAAGGACGATGGGATTTCGAGTTCTTTTATCATTCTAAATTCTGGTCATGAAACCATTCTTGTTATGGTTGAACCAGATTATTATATATTTAATATAACCTATGTAATATTCTGTAATCCCTTTGTACAAATGGTATTAATTTACAACGAGAAATGAGTTCTTTGTAATCAAAACCCACAAATTAACCAAAACAATTATCATTAAAGTTCTATATAATAATTCATCCTAATTCCATGTAAACAAGTTATATAAATGACCAATAACACCTATTTATGTTCATAAATAATATATAATTTTAATTCTGGATATTTACATCCATTCCACATACTTAAATACAAGTGAACTAAATATGAAAATAAAGAAAACGAACACTCCAGAACAACAGAATTCAATACAATAACTTATCAATAAGGACATAAATGAACTAACCAGAATTATGATAAACAAAATAAGTGTCTAATATGTTATGAAATAATTTATTAATAAGTATAATTTCATATTCCAGGATCTTAGGTTCAAGAGTGAAACACTTTCGGAGTTACGGTAAGGGTTTTCCACCCAAACTTCTATTTTCATTTGGGTTACTTTCATTGTCTAATTACCTCAATAAAATTCTTATGTATTGTTATTTACACCTCATAAATTCTGTTTGAGTAGTATATATATGTACACCAACTATAATCATTCCCTATTTTATGGATTATTACATGTTTTAAAATAAACTTTCAAAACTGTTTCCAAAATACAAGCCCGATTCAAGGGAATTTCTCAAATTCATATCTATTTTCAAGGGAACTCTATAATCTATTTTTGGAAACCATTATCCTTATAATAAAAAATTTTTTATTATGAAAATAATATCTTACTTCACCTCCAGTTTTCTACAAATATTTTTCCAAAATAACTCTTCTTTTCAAATTAAAAGAGAATTTATCTCAATATTTCTTAATGATTTTATAAGAGTATTTGCGATTGATTCAACACTCTTGTTGATTATTATGTATTATTGGGTTTAATAATTTATGAATTCATCTACCATATTTTATTTAATGGTTATGAATAACTCTATTATGGATGATCTATCCTAAAACCATTCACCATATTACTCGGAATGGTTAGTGTTTTATGTTTAATGATTGGGGAAAGATAGTTACATTTCATATGATAGTTTCAATATGAATGTATATGTTCTTTATGTTTATCCCCACTCATATGAGGAATGCATTGGAATTATTATGTGATGGGTGGGGCCCACTATATCCCCTCGATGCATCGGTGGGTCTCATGAGACAAATAGACGTGGAATTGGCTGAGGCCTTTCCCAATGTGATATAGATTTTGGCCGAGGCCTTAATCATTAGACGTCTTGGCCGAGGCCTTGAAAAAATGTTTTAGAATGTCCATCATACGCACTTCCCTCATTATGAATCTAGTAATTAAAATTTCATGTGATTATTCTACTAGTAGAATACCCATGATTATGTTATATTATGGTAATATTTACTCAGCTCATATTCCTTCCATTTTATGTTCAAATTTATTTTTAAAGGCACGTGTTTTAAATTATTCACCATATCTAATGTTTATATTATCTCCCTCCATATTTCTTACTCTTACTAAGAATTTGAGCTCACCCATTTCATATGTTGCATTTTCTCAGGACATGAAGAAGCAAATTACGAATGACTTGCAAGCATAATCTAGGAGTCATGGATGTTTTTAGTGGAATAAACTAGTGTTGTTTTTATCTTCTTGATGTAATGAAAAACTTATGTATGTACCTTTCTTCCAATAATACTAAACTACTCAGTCCTTCGGGATTCTTATTCCTTGTATGTATTCCAACGTAATCAAATAAGGCACCAGCTCTGGGCAACTAGGGTCAGGTCCTTACAAAACTGATCACCCTTAGGCCAATCATTCTAATACAAGTCCAAATATAGAAAAATAACAACCCATATCTATTGAAATAGTGGGTTCCCTAGACTCAAATATGCAGTACTTTTGATTACCATATCGTGTATATAGTTAGTTATACATGATGTATTCTTACCATTATAGTGTATAATTTTTCCAAGTCCACTATTTAATGGTAATTTCCCAGATTAATTTTCATATAAAAAGGTTATAACAGATCCCAGGCTTAATGAGAACCTCTAGATACAATAAAAGTAATCTTAAACAAAGGTCATATGGTCTAGATGCATCATACTAATTGGACATAGTTGATGTTTGACTATTAGGTGGTGGAGAATTATAAGCATTGATACTTCTTCTCATGAAGTTATCACTTGGTGATCTATAGCAGTGAGATCACAAGGAAAGACCCTCCAATAAGAGCACCACATGCTTTGGGTTTCATTGGTTGTTCCTATGTACGGACATGTGTATTGGTATCCTACTTGAGACCATTACCAATGTGTGCCATTTTATTGCATACTTTGATGCAATAAAAAACCATGATATTGAAATCATGGTGAGGTAGCATGTGTTGGGCGTTTCGTTGGTGGTATGACATTGGTTGAATGGTCAATAAAGGATTTGTCGCTTCCGGGGTATGGAAGTTCTATATCTCAGACCTATTTGATCAGGATGGTTCTACCTTCATAAGTCTTTGGCCAAAGCAGTAGAAAGGTAAATCCATCCAGAGAGATCAACAAATAATAAAGCCAAAAAAGAATGATGACACAAGTGAGCATCATGCTTTATGATATATTTAAAGACAAAGAGATTATAGTATACAGTCAATGTTCGTAGGTTGGTTGTCGTTGCTATGAAAATCCTTATCTATTTTGGGTCTTTTATGGGTTATTAGAATTTTCTCTTGGTCTATAGATTTTATTCACTACTATTGAGATAAGGTCCTAGAAGGTCACATATAATATCATATTCAAGAATCCAACCTATTCGATTGAATAGGTATATTAGACATAGTGGGACCCACCATGGGTTTTAAGAGTTGTCCAAGGTACCGATCACCAAATAAATAAATAAATTAATTATTATTCAAGTTAGGAATAATTGGGATTGAATTTATTTAATGCATTTACAAGTTAAGTAAATATGAGAAAAATATTATTCGAAATGAATATTATCTTAATATTCAAGGTTCGTTTAATATTAATAAGGAATGACGAGTTGGGTTAAATGGGCCAGTTTTATCACGTAATATGTTTTATATATATTTCTAGTATGTGATAAATTATTAATAATATTTATGGAAAAATTTAATTTGTCATAATTATTATTTAGTTGATGTTAAATTTTTGGGGGCTGGGGAACCCATCCGGGTAATTTCATCATCCACTATAAATATATATAGAGAGCCTCAAGATCAAGACCATTCATGGTTTTTTTGGCCAAATCCTCTCTCTGCTCCCACTTCCTATAAAGAGAAGCATTTGATCCAAGTGTTTGGATCGATTTCTTCTTTTTTCATCACAAGATCGACGATGCGGTGATTATCGGGGTGTCAAAGGCATCGTTGAATCACCACGCTAGCACTTGGAATTTGATGATCGACACTCCCATGGATTTTTGAATTACGTGTGGAAAATATAGAGGGATCCTGCTATGGATCCTTCAAGCAATGATCACCAGCGATGAATTGTAGTCAAATACAGATTCAAATCTGAACAAGTATGTATTCAGTTTTAATTTTTTGATCTTTTAATTTATGCAAGATCCTCATACCATACCGGGGCTTGGATCATCAGTGATGATATGTTCCGTTATCCCATCGATAGAAATTTTAAAATCCTCAGCCCACCAGCTTCTACTATGGGCCCTAGTACCTACAATTGGTATCAAAGGGACTGCATAAATTTTCCAAGCCAAATTAAAATTAATTTACAATAATTAGATTAATAACCTTGAATTTAATTTTAATACCTAAAATTAAATTAATTTATTAATTTTATTAAATAACCATTATACTTATTTAATACAATTTAATTATGATTGTGCATTATTTTACCCACGTACTGGTCTTGAGAACCAACCCATACATGTTTTCTTTTATTTAATTAATTATTTTAAACTGTGTGTGATGTTTGTAATTAATTAAATGCCGGTATGTGCATCGTCTTTGTTTTTGGTCAAAATGTATAAGGGAATACATGCTCAATTTCACACGATGTACATTTATAACTCTAATCCCCCTCACCTGTGCATGAGTATATTTGTACTTTGGACGGAGATGGTGTATGAGTAGATCCTACCAAGATGAGGTGGTGTACATTGACCAAGATGATGCAGGATGTGATGTGGACCTTACCAAGACAAGGTGATACTCTAGAAGAGAATCAAACATACAAGATGGGGTGAGCTTCATCAAGAGACAAGCTACGAATTATGTATGATTCCCTTAGGTTTTTAGATGCTCAAGACCAATCAGGTATTAGTTTACCTTTATGCATTTATTTATTATTTTATGTATTTTATAATAGTTGAAAAAATACATAAAATAATAAATAATAAAATGTATAAAGAAACAAAATATGTTTTTCTATTAATGTTTAGTTTTGAGCGCGACAACATAGATGAACAAGATTAATAGGAATAGATTACATTTTTCGAGAGAAAAACACAAAAACCCTCAAAGTAATATTATGTTATTATCGTCTTCCACCATTAAAGTTTGAATAAAACTGAGTTTTTAGGGTGCCAGTCATGCCAAATATGAGAGTTCCTCTTACTACCATGGAGTTCTTATAAGGGTTTTGGGTTTAATTAACTAAAATTCTAGCAAAGAAATCGGAAAATCTAACTTGTTGTCATTTTAGAGGCAAGCATTGAGTAAATAAAGTAATGATTTTAGAAGCTGGAACTTCACTCAACAGATCAAGGAACCACGAGTTAATGCGGTTGGCCAGCCAAAATACTACCTTGAACCCTCAGAGTAGTGGCATATCCATAAATTGTATACTCTGAGGGGAGGTTCAGGGATCTTTTCCACTAGAATACTCAAGAGATATAGTATTTTGATTCTAGTATAGAGGGTTCTTAAAATCAATAAAATAATGGGAAAAATTTAATGATTAAATTAATTGGTGATCTCATATTTGGTAGTCAACATAAAATTACTAATCTTATAAAGTTTAATTTTTTTAGAAAAATAAAAAAATATACCACAAGATAAAAACTGCGATAAATATTGGAAAAAGTTAAATCTCCAAACTAGCAAAAATTTTCAAGTGTAGTATATGCGCTTGCACACATTACTACAGTATTAGAAATTCAAGGTGATGATGTCCCTACCTATTATGCCACCTTAGAAAGCGTGGGTGTAAAAATGCTTCCTAGAGACTCATGAATTGAGTGTATGATGGTTTTTTCATAATGATATCATCAATGACTGGTGTTCATTGTGGATACAACATCATATCATGGATTATATCACATGTAGTATCATCTCCATGAAGTTTATGTGGATAAAGTTAAACAAGATATGTGGATGATAAATTACACTGGCCTATGTGTAAATATGAAATACAGACCAGGATATTTCAATGCATTCCACTCTTACACCTGATTACTCTTGTTTTTTTAAGGATACTAATGAAAAATATGGAGTAAACACTTCATTACCTTTTAGGTAAGGTTCACCAAGAAATAAAAATATTAAATAAAGTACCATCTTTTGTTCTTATGGAAAATAAATTGGAAGACAAGGTGAAAAGGACAATAGAATGTTATGTGAAAGGCTCCTTCATAATGTCCTTCAATGATTATAGGTTGGTTATTAAATAGAAGTTTATTTTCATCACATGTTATGAAATGAATTTATGGAAGTTCAAAACACAATGAACTAAATTGAATAAGCAAGAAATCACTTCTTATTTAGTGTATATTCATCAAATAAAAGTATTATTTCTAACATACTTATTGGGTATTGAATACAATATGCCAATAACATATGTGTATTTAAATATAGTAACCAAGTAATTATAGAAAAATTACTAGAAGTATGGTGTCTTCTCCAAGCAGCTGAGAAAGGGTGATTCCTAAGTTAGTGATGAGAAACACACAACTTCTTATTTCCAATTGAATGATTCTAGTTGAACAAATTGTTGAGTATAACTAAAAAGATTTATCTCACATGCCCTATAGACATAATGAGATATTTTTCCAAGTTATGGATATTTTTGGTGTAGTATACTCAACAAATAGTTCAGTGGTACTTAAATCATTGGCAATAAGTGATGAATATAAAAATGTAAGACTTTTTACCCAGTTGTGTCTAGATAATTATTTTTCAATAAAAAATAAAAGTATAAGCCAAGGATATACCCAGTTTTGTATTTAGGCTCGGTACAACTAAACACCTCTGGTATTATTGACGTCTTTAGTTTGGATGAAGAAAACTTTAGAAATAAAGGTACATCACACAACTTTTGGAATTAGTTCATCAAGTGAGTGTGAACCATTTCAAGGGAAATCTTGTGGTAAAGATAATTCACAAGATTCCTTTAAGTTATTAAGGGATATAAAAGTGAAGTATAAGTATGTTCAGAAGATATTAGTAGTTTTAGATCAACATGTCAAAGAATATCTTAACCGAGCATTCACCGATCCTGATAATGTAGTGTGGAGTAATTCCTAAATGCACATTACCTTATCTACATCACGATATTTATGCTAATAAGAATTATTAATGATGAGTCTTAAATGTTAACATTGATCAACAAAATTTAGCATGGATTAATTTTTAAATGCACATTTTATACATCAGAGTTATGATGTAAGAAGTATCAATGTTACAATTTGCATTAACTTACATTATATTTCAAGACATGCTTTGAAAATAGCAGAGAAAACCCATAACCAATATGCCTAATAAAAATGTCAAATGGATATCAAACAATTCATAGTATGATGGAAATCCATCATGTCATTGGAAATATGTTTATATGCAAAAAGTTTGTTAGGATTTAAACAAACATGCATCAAGTTAAACACATTGTACATATAAGGTAATTATCCTAATGGTTTATTAGGATATTACATAAATCCCTAAGATAGAAAAGTGGTAGTCAAGTGATAGAATTACTTTCTATATAAGGGTACAAATATCTATTTGAGATAGTGGGAGTAGGATTGAATTGGGAATAGTCTATGCTCTAGATGAACAAATGGTTGGCACATGAACAAGTTCCATAAGTAAATGTGGAAGAGGAATGTTCTAGTGACACATACTATATAGAAAGGTTAAAAACCATGGTGATGGTTTTGAGTTCACCGTAGCTGGTGATAAATTATTCATTGTGAATAATAAATCCTACAAGTGAGTGGTATATGAAAATTAGCTAAGATTGACAAGACTAATTAAAATTCAATAATGGATTCCATGTATCAAATTGAAAATGGGATTATTACTTTGAATACTATAGTGGGTATTCAAGAGAGTTGATACATGGGTGGTATAAGCGAAGTACTAATAAGGATCGACTGGTTATACCAATTCATTATGCCTAAATCCATTAGAATTTTACTTGTCATAGCTAGCTTCTAAGATCATTTAATTAGAAATTGGATGTCATGATCAACTTTTGAGGAAGGTGTCTATACGATGCAACCATAAAGGGATAAAGACACCATTGGATGCCAATAAAGGTTGAAAATAACTAAAATCCAATTCAATATTAAATTAAGCAACAAGATCTTACAATATTAATTTGGAATGAATCTTTTCCATGTGTTTACCAAAGGTTAGTGGGAGCACCAAAGTTTTCCAAGTGAAATATGTTTAGTTACTTATGGAAAAAAGATATTGGTCTTATAATTAGTTAATACCAGGATAAAAG
The DNA here is from genome assembly GCA_963277665.1 of Viscum album. Classification (NCBI taxonomy): domain Eukaryota; kingdom Viridiplantae; phylum Streptophyta; class Magnoliopsida; order Santalales; family Viscaceae; genus Viscum; species Viscum album. Next base: position 1,695,824,439 of record OY728158.1, on the reverse strand, counting down.
TAATTCTCTAAATATTGAATTAAATTAGAAACCTAAGTTCTAGGGAACAATATCTAATGAGGTAGATATAATGGTTTCTTGGACCTAGTCAATCGTATATATAGTGACATAGTATTGAAAAATACAAACAATTCAAGTTAAGAATTGTTTCAAATAACACATGGCATAATCTCTCCAGGTTGACATGTTTGGAACATGAGAGGAGATTAAAGTTGTAAGTTAGTTTACATACGCTATAATGATGGATTAATCAAATATGCCATGATATGTATAAAAAATGATATTTCCATGATATACTTTATAGTAGGAAAATGTCAATTATATCTAGGATAACTACAAGTTAAGCAGTCATAAATATCATATTGTACTTCGTAAAGTACAAATGATACGTACCTGGTAAGTGGAGAAGAAGGATACTAGTCATTGTGGGACACAAAATAGTCTCCCTCAGATCAAAATGATCTAATATCTTAGTTAGTCTGAAGGTGTTGAGGGAGACAAGATCATATAAGCCAGTGGTATCCATACCTACAAATACTGAGTGTGTTGTAGCTTCTATGGTAGCTAAGAAGTAGTTATTAAATACAAAGATTTGTTCCAGTTCTTGGAATCACACATAGTAGGTAAAGTATTATCATAATGAAAATTATGCTATTCTTACTATCCAAGATGTCAAGTTAAGAAAGTGGACAAAAGGGATATACTTAGGGTTACCATCTCTTGAGAAGTTTTACTCAAGGAGATGAGATCTCATATGGTAGAATAGCCATGTGGTAGAAACATGGAAGACCCAGTAGCTAAAGCCGTTACTCTATAGAAACATGATCTTCATCATGTGAGTAGTTAACAAGAATGGTTAGTAAGTTGGATCTAGTGCAAGTGGGAGTGTTGAAATAGTGGGTTCCCTAGAACCAACTATGTAGTAAGTTTGATTACCATATCATGTACATAGTTAGTTATACATGATGTCTTCTTACTATTATATTGTAGAATTTTCTGGGTCTACTATTTAATAGTAATGTCCTAGATTAATTTTTGTATAAAAAGTTTATAGAAGATAACAGTCTATAATGATAACCTCTAGATACAATGGCATTAATCTTAAACAAAGGTCCTATGGTCTAGATGCATCATACTGATTGGACAACGTTGATGTTTGAATATCAAGTGCTGGGGCCTCATAAGTATTGAGACTTCTTCTCATGAAGTTCACACTTGGTGATCTCTAGTAGTTATATTAATAGGACAGACCCACCAATAGTAACACCACAAGTTTTGTGTGTCATTGGTTGTTCCTATCTACAAACATGTGTATTGGTCTCCTGATTTGAGACCATTACCAATGTGTGCCATTTTATTGCATACTTTGATGCAAGGAGAAAACCATGATATTGAAATCACGGTGAGATAACTTGTGTTGGGTGCATCATTGGTTGTATGACATTATTTGAATGGTCAAGAAAGGATTTTTCTCTTCTGGGTTATGGAAGTTCTATATCTCAAGATTGGTTGATCAGGATGGTTCTACCTTGATAAGTCTTTGGCCAAAGAAATTGAAAGGTAAATCCATTTGGATATATCAAAAAATAATAAATCAAGAAAAGGATGATGAAACAAGTGCACATCCTACTTTATGAGATATTTAAAGAAAAAGAGTTTATAGTACATAGTCAGTGTTTGTAGGTTCGTTGTCTTTGATATGAAAATCCTTATCTATTTAGGGGCCTTGATGGGTTTCTAGACTCTACTCTTGGTCTATGGATTTTATTCACTGCTATCGAGATAAAGGCCTATAGGGTACCACATAATATCATATTCAAGAATCCACCATATTCGGTTAAATAGGTATATTGGACATGGTGGGACCCACCATGGGGTTTGAGAGTTTTCCAAGGTATCGATCACCAAATAAATAAATAAATTCATTATTATTCAAGTTATGAATAATTGGGACTGAATTTATTTAATGTATTTACAAGTTAAATAAATATGAGAAAAATATTATTCGAATGAATATTATTTTAATATTCAAGGTTCATTTAATATTAAGAGAGAATGGAGAGTTGAGTTAAATGGATCAGTTTTATCATGTAATATGTTTTATATATATTATAATTATGTGATAAATTATTAATAATATTTATGGCATAGTTTAGTTCTTCATAATTATTATTTAGTGGATGTTAAATTTTTGAGGGCTGGGGAACCCATCTGGGTAATTTCATTATCCACTATAAATATATGGAGAGAGGCTCAAGATCAAAACCATTAATGGAATTTTGGATAGAGCCACTCTCTCCTCTTTCTTCCTAGAGAGAGAAATAGTCGATCAAAGTGTTCAGATCAAGTTCTTCTTTACGCATCACAAGATCAACAATACGGTGATTTTCGGGGCATCGAAGGCATCATCAGTTCAACATGCTAGCACCCAAAATTCGATGATCGATGCTTCTGCAGATTTTTGAAGCGCGTGTGGATGAACTAGATGGATCCTGCTATGGATCCTTCAAGCGATGATCTCCAGTGATGGGTTGCAGTCGAGCACGAATTCAGATCTGAAAAATTATGTATTCATTTTTAATTTTATGCTCTTTTAATTTACACGAGATCCTCGGACCATATCAGGGCTTAGATTATCAGCGATGATAAGTTCCGTCACCCCGTCGATGGAAATTTTATAATCTTCAGCCCACCGAGTTCCACTACAGGACTCAGTACCTACAATATCGACACTGAAGATCTACTCAGTCTATCTCCAAGAACCATTATCGATCAACCTTTGCATCCAAAACACTACCAACTATTACACTCCAGATGATGAGCCCTTTCCCTTTCTTGTATCATTAGACATAAACCTTGAACATGTCCCAGAGGGCCTATACAATATATGAGTATAAACTTATTAGACCACCACTAATGATTCCACTAGATAATATCCATATGTATAATATTTTATGTAATGTATTATAACTAGATAAACTATCAAAATTGGATCTACCCATGCTTGAACAACCACGAGTAAACCTTTACTTGCTTCAACCAATGCTAAAATGGAATGAGATACCCATGGTGTATCATACCAGAAGATCCAAAATCCTTCTAATCCAGTTCTTGTCTCATGAAATTAAACACTAACAAAAAAATTCATAACCATTCTGAACCATTCACAATACTCCAAAACATGTCCTTATATCATATGAAAAGTTCCATAACCATCTAACCTCTTTACTAATTATCGGATCAATATATTGATGAAACCCAAGGCCAGGAGAAAACTCATCCTTCACCAAGCCTAGACCATCTACCCGAACATATCCCACATACATGGTGAGAATCCTACTCCCAAATAGTTATATTAATCACCCCAAGATTGTGTGGCCACCCATGGAAAATCCTTCCCCCGAAACAATGGTCAACACCATCTTCCCTAAGTCCCTCAATCTACAAAGAATACCACTAACAACCAATGGTTAAAACCACCTCATGAGCAATGCTTTGTGTGCACACAACCCCAATGACCTCGGTCCCATAAGGAGAAGAAATCACCAATAACATACAACCATTACACATTTTATGATCCTCTATAGTGCCACCAGGTGAATGATATATCTCCCCTATCTCATGGGAAAATCACATCCCCACAAATTCAGTGACCAAAATCACCCCTGTGTCATACCGATGTATCTCATGCCACCCAAAACCATATTCCATGTCAAGCATAAGCATCCAAACCCAAATCAAGTACCATGATCATGATTTCCTGAACAAGCCATCAGTCCAATGACCACCATATCACATTCCATCAGTGTAACCAAGCACATTGTCATGCATACCATCTTTAGACCACCCAATGAAAACCCTTGAGTACCTTAGAGACCATGATTGGTTCTGATTTTGTTCGCCCGCATAACCTTACCCATGAACACATTTCACATAATTCATAAACACACCTATAACACAAGAAATAACTAGACACCACCTATCTTTTACTAGTAGGGATGAACTCATCGAGTGCCCTCAGTTAATTCAGCTTCAACTATATGAAATTAAGAAACATGGAATAACCTTGAAATTATGAAAAAACCCAATGAAAGACAAGAAAATGATGACATAAACTATAAATAGACACCCAAGGATAGCTATCCTTACCCACAATGACCCCCAGACTCCGATGACTCAAAGAATAAACTACAATGAGAGGATATCTCCTCTTAGAATGGAGGAGAATGAGGGAGAGGAGTGTGAGGTTGAGACCTTGTGTGTCTGGGCACAAATGAGTGGTATCCCTCATTTAAAATTATAATTAAATTAATTAATGAATTTAAAATTAAAAAACCCCACATAAACTCAATAGGAACTTGGTACAGGTCCACTGGGTACCTAGTGTCCCTCTACATCCTTCCTTTCCTCTATTGATACCATAGAGTACTTAGAGACCTTTTCTCTCAAGGGATAAAGCTTGAAACCTAATCCATTTTCTAAAATATTACCCCAATAATTCTCTAACTCCTTCAACACCTTAGAAATTCCTAATTACACATGGTTGGGGCCCTCCTAGGCTCAAATTACCTCCCCTGAGAACTCGGGTAGTTAAAACCTCCCCACCATATGATATGTCATACCCACAATGTTGTTTTTAGGTATGAAACCATTTATTTATTATTTTTTATTCCATGTTTTTATTTATTTTATTTATTTTAGAATTTGATTAATTTTTGGATGTTACAATTTTTTTTGGATTTTATAGGTTCTATAGTAGGCCACATTGTGGAGGGGGTGTGTTATGGAATAGGGATAGCCTCCTGGGAAAGGATATATTGTAGAGTAGGTTCTCAACATCGTGAAGGATTATAATTTGGGGTTCCTAGTTATACCTCATGGAGGTACACCATGATATAGCCCAATAGGATATAGAGAAGTAGTGTCTAAGGAGGGACACCAAACTATATCTTACAGGGCTATGACATGGTGTGCCTCTATATAGTTTAAAAAAACTAAAAATTGAATTTCTTAAACTACCCCTTCCTAATCTATTTTTCCTTAACCCTCTCTTTATCCATATTCTGAACACATCAAGTTCCCTATGCACAATATCCTCCACACCCTTCCTTCTTCACTCAATTTTTGGGGAAATATCATCTAGAATCACCCAAAATACAAATAAGCGACTCCTTTAATCTTCCTTAGTCTTAATCTCCCTTATTTATTGGATTTTTCTTTACCCTGAAGCCATGGTATCTTTTGGTTTCCACTGATTGGTTTTCATGGATTGAGTTTGTGATATTTAGGTTGGTTCTTTCCTTTTAGGAATCGATCCTCATGTTTTTAAGTGGATTATTTCTATTCTTCATTGGTTTCTCCTAAATAAGATTAGTGGTTTCATATTTACCCTTTTTAATTGAACATTTGATGCTTGAATTTCTAAAATATAATTTCTAAAATTATACTAATGGTATCTATGAGCGATTTAAGGATAAATTTATATACACAGTGAGACCCTTCGTTCTTCCTTAAATTTTAAATCTCTAAAGTGGTTTTAAATTTTGTTTCATGTGAAATGAATGATGTTTATAAACTATTTATATGGATTTAATTTTTAGAATAATTTATTATATGGTAAAACATGACAGGAACCCCCAAGTACTTGGTTAGAAAATCTTAAATTGGGAGAAGGTCCCTCCCCACTAGTTAGGTGTGGTATTCTAACTAGTGAAGTAATGTCTTATACATTTCCACTATCCAATCAAGTAATTATTATCTATTCCACTAGATTTATAGATAATTTAATAATTAAGAGATCCTAGACTTAGTGACCATAGGATGAACTCCCATGTTTTATTTTTTAAAGATAAATTTAGTTTATAATTTATTTATTGGTTTAATTTGATAAAAAAGGTAAAATGATACTTGTTTTCATCCTTAAAAATGTTTTAAAACTACTTTCATGTGATTATTTCCAGACTATCATGATTTAGTTTTTCAAACAAGGGGTTTATATGGAACACATAGTGGGATCTTATAGGTCCTATTATGATCACACCCTACATACACTAATGGGTGTCTGAAAAATTATTTAGATGATGTAGGAATGGAGAAGGCACTACTTAGAGGTGATATGTATTCATAATCTGCTTCTCTTGGGTTATGGAGGTGACATGGTGGGATAATTCCCTAATTCCACATGGTGATGGATATCGACTTATTTTTTTTTCATTTTTTTGGTTAAATATCTATAAAATAATCATGTATTACCTACTCAGATCCCATACTATCCCCCTTTTAATTATTGGACTTATGATATACCTTGTATATTTCAGTTTAATAGTAACAAGTTATGTTATATTTCTTTATGATTTTAGTATTGTTGTACCATGTGATTGATCTATTTATTTATGTTATGTTATTGAGTGCATGACTCTCCAAATTATGGTGAGGTCATTCTTGGTTCTTGGTTGGGACATAATGATATTATTATTCTTTAGAAAAAACCATTACCAAAAGTGTATTCCTTGATGATCAGGAACTAGTTTCTAGTTTGTGGGGATCAAGAATTCCATTTGGGCCATGTAACAATCCAGTCTGAGTACCCAGGTCAAGGGGAACCCGAGTTGGTCCATGAAAAAATGGCATCAAAGACATATTTTTGGATATATTAAGTGTAGATGCAAACCATGAAACCTACAAGGAACAAGCTCCAGAAGGAGGATGAGCAAGGAGCTTTCACCATAACAGAAGATAAAAGGATTGAAAGAATGAGAGGGTATGAAACCTGCCATCAGGACAAGCCTGTGCATGAATAAGAAAGCCTAGCTGAATAGTTATGCAAAGGTGGAGAGCTGATTTCACGATGAAGATGCTGGGGAGGAGCAGTTTCAAGTAGTTAGTCTGGGTTGTATATAATGTTTTAAGCCTATGAGACATGTAATTATTATTCCTATGGGACTTTTAAGGGTTCTACCTCACCCCTTGAAAGGTGGATTATCAAAATCAATAAAAAAATGATGGCCTTAGGGCCATTGGAGGAGATAGACCAAAGATAATATTATCAAAGATCAATTGAGGGGTGCGAAGGAGTGTCTGGAAAAGACTTTTAGTACCCAAACTTGAGTTTCTAGGGTAAGTTGGGAATGAGTTCTTGATTTTGGATATAAATTTACCCTTATTTGGGTACGGTGCATTGGCTTCAAGCCATGTACAAAAGCCATGTTTTATCAAAGGGTGTGGGTTATTGTGTTTTGTTTTTTATGAATTACTTGATAATTTAATTAGTGTTTATGTTTTTTTATTAATAATGATATTACCTATTTTGATGGTTCTATTTTCTTTATTGATTTTATATAGTACTATGCATCCTTGAAGACCCCTAGTGAACCCTTTATAGGGAGTGGTGAAAAAATTTCCATAGGAAAATGATTCTAATGATCAGAATATGATTGGAGAAGTTGTGGGGATAGTCTAAGCCATGGATTAAGGAATAAGAACAGGTCCATACTAGCCCCAAGAGTTCATTCTAGGTCTTATTTAGGACAAGGACCGAGCTTATTAGTTTCTTTGGAATAAGAATCTAGCTTTACAAGGTAGTAATGACCCTTAGGAAGTGGTTGATATGGCTAGAGAAGAAAGAGATGATTTTTGAATTTTTTGAGACTCCTGAGGTGATTAAATTGAAATGTACCTCATTTATTATTGAGTTCCATTGTATAATGTGGTTAGAATTATTGATTTAGGATAAAAATAATGATAACCTTGAATGGAAGTGCTTCAAAGTGATTTTCTCCCATCACTTTTACCTATAAAGTATAGATATTTCTAAATCCTGGGAGTTTGTAACCCTTCAATAGGGTAACCGGATCATCATAGAATACACCAATCAATTTGTATATCTTGTCTATTTTTCTCTATAGTTAGTGTCTCATGATGAATTGAAGTCTCACAATTTTGAAATGGTTTTTGACAAGATATTTGGTCTGAAGTTTTCCTATTGAAGATTAAATACTATGAGGATGTAGTGGATTGAGTTTTAATGGTAGAAATTGATCAAGATAAGATAATATTGATTGTGAAAACCTCCATAATTCCTAGAGGTAGTGAGGGATATTTTCATGATAGAAAGAGAAATCATGATGATCCTAATAGGGGTAGTAGCAGTGGCCCTCGACCATATTCCAAGCCAATTATTTCTATCCCTACAAGAATCTGGTTTCCCATTTGAAACTAGTGTGGAAAGATAGGTCGAATGAATCCCCCTTTCCTAAATCTACCAAATAAATTCCATGTATATGGGTGTATGGGGTATCTTAATAGATTCTATAGGAATAATATTCTAGTGAGGAGTGGTGCAATTTCAAGTGCATTCACATAATTCCAGAGCAGATGGGTCTCATTCCCATAGATGTGGTGGTATAGGTGAATCACCTCACAAGAAGATTTAGTTTAAAATGGAGCCTCATATTAGTGGTAGGACCCAGACTTAGGCTAGGAGTAGGAAACTTCATGTAGTAGAGTAGTATCTCATGGAGTTGAAGGTGGGAAAAACTATGGCGAGAGGTGTAGTTCCTAGTGCATAATCTATGGTAGTTTATTTATTTTATACATTTTCTTATCACTCATTTATCATGACTTATAATATATAATATTTTAATATTTCCTCTAATAACATTCCTTCCATCATGGAAATATTGAATCCACTTGAGAATAAAGAGTGTGGATTTTGGTGTCCCTCTTGTGTCATCTCAATGTTCAAAGTGGATTTTCCTTGAGATTTTATCATCCTTGAGATGTAACTTTTTGAAATCATTCTTGGAATGGATTATATGACAACCTATAAGGCCCATATTGATTAATATCATCGAAGGGTTTCATTCACTACACTATATGGGAGCATTCATCTATTTCAAAGGGAATGAGATTCTCAGTTTGGTCAGGAAGGACTATTATTTACTAAGGCAAGTAGGATTATGTGTTAGGTTTAATCCTTATTTATAGAAGATAGTGAGGGGAATTCTAGGAGCATGTTACCTCTCATGGTTTAATATTTATTTCCATTTTTTAGATGACTTTTTAGGGTTACCACCAGAATGCAAGGTTGAATTTTTTATCGATTTGGTTTTAGGAACGTAACTAATATATTTTTTGACATATCATATGGATATAAAAGAATTTATGGAATTGAAAATTTGGATAGATAACTTAGAGGATAAGTGGTTTATCTACCCTAGTGTGTATCCATTGTCTTCCCTAGTGCTTTTCATTAAAATGAATATTGTTCTCTCCAAATGTGTGTTGATTATAGAAAGTTGAACCACATAAATATCAAGAGTAAATATCCCATGCAACAAATTTATGATTTATTTGATAACTTAAAGTAGGAACATTGGTTTTATAAGATTTTCCTTTGGTTATAATATCACTAGCTTGAGTATAGGGAGTCAAACATTCTGAAGATGACCATTCATGGCACGTTAACTACTACAAGTATCTTGTGATGATATTTGGATTTACTAATGCCTTTTTATTATTTATTAAATTAATGATGTATATATTTCATCAATATATTGATTCCTTAATTATGGTATTTATTGATGATATTTTGGCCTATTATAAATTAGTATATGAGGAGGGGTGTGAGCGACATTTAAGAATCATCATGGGGATTCTTCCAAATCATCAATTTTTTACAAGATATCTAAATTCATCGTTTTGTTCCAAGAGATCATGTTCTTGGGTAATTTGGTGTTTAAATAAGGAATTTTAGTCAATTATGATAAGGTGAAGGTTTTTAGGTATTAGGAGGAGCTCAAAAATGTTTTCAAGACACAAAGATTCTTAGGATTAGTGGACTATTATTATCATTTCATTGGGGACTTCTCAAGATTGCGTCACCATTGACCAAACTCACTTGGAAAGGATTGAAAATTTTATGGAATTCAGAATGTAAATCCTCATTCATTGATCTAAAGTGGTAGTTAAACTAAACCGCCATTTTGATTCCACCTTAAGATATCCAGGGATATGTGATCTTTTGTGATGAATCTGGTGTGGGTATGGGATGTGTTCTAATATAGAGTGATCATGTAGTGGCATAAATATCTTAACAAATTTATCCACATGAGAAGAATCATCCCTCCCATGACCTTGAACTAGAGGCTTTCATACATGAGATTAAGTATTAAAAACATTATATGTTTGGAGAGAAGTTTACAGTATACACTAATCATATGATCATTGTTAAAATAGTGGGTGCCCTAGACCCAACTATGTTGTACCTGTGATTACCATATCATGTGTACAGTTAGTTATACAAGCTGTCATCTTACCATTATAATGTAGAATTTTCTGCGTCCACTATTATAATGGTAATGTCCAAAGATTAATTGTCATATTGAGAGGTTATAGTAGATCCCAGGCTATAATAAGAACCTCTAGATATAATGAAATTAATATTAAATATATGTTTCATGGTCTAGATACATCTCACTAACTGAACACAATAGATGTTTGACTATCAGGTGTTGGGGGATCATAAGCAACGAGACTTCTTCTCATGAATTTCTCACTTGGTGATCTCTAGTAGTGAGATCATGAGGACAGACTTGCCAATAGGAACACCACATGTTTTGGGTGTCATTGGTTGTTCCTATCTACGAACATGTGTATTGGTCTCCTAACTTGAGACAATTACTAATGTGTATCATTTGATTATGTACTTTGATGCAAGGAAAAAACCATGGTATTGAAATTGTGGTGAGGTAGCTTGTGTTGGGTGCGTTGTTAGTGGTATGACATCAGATGAATGGTCAAGAAAGGATTTGTCACTTCCAAGTTTAGAAAGTTGTATATCTCAGGTCTGGTTGATCCAGATGGTGATGCCTTTATATGTCTTTGGCCAAAGCAGTTGAAAGTCAAATCCATCCAGATAGATCAACAAATAATAAAGCAAGAAAAGGGCGATGACACAAGTGTATGTCCTGCTTTATGAGATATTTAATGACAAAGAGATTATAGTATACAGTCAGTGTTCGTAGGTTGGTAGTTGTTGCTATGACTATGCTTGTCTCTTTAGAGGCCATGATGGGTTTCTAGACTCTACTCATGGTCTTTGGATTTTATTCACTACTATCAGGATAAGAGATTAAAGGGTCACACACAATAGTGTATTCAAGAATCCACCCTATTTAGTCGAATAGGTATATGGACATAGTGGGTCTCTCCATGAGGTCCGAGTATTGTCCAAGTTGTCGATCACCAAAAGAATTAAATAAATTCATTAACATTCAAGTTAAAATTTTTTGGGATTGAATTTATTTAATGTATTTACAAGTTTAGTAAATACGAGATAATATTAATCGAACGAATATTATTTTAATATTCAAGGTTCATTTAATATTAAGTGGGACAACGAGTCGAGTTAAATGGCTCGATTTTTTTATCACATAATATATTATATATATATTACAAGTATGTGATAAAATAATAAATAATATTGATGCAATTTAGTTCATCAAAATTATTTATTTATTGGGCGTTGAAATAAATGGGGGCTAGGGAACCCAACTAGGTATTTATCAACTCCAATATAAATAAGAGAGGAGACTCTCTCTCTTTGTGTGCTAATTACTATTCATTCACTTTCATGGAATGGAGATGAGAGACTCTCACTCCTCCCGCTCTCTAGAGAGAGAAGCTCTCGATCCAAGAATCTCGGATCAAGATCTCTCTTCAGCATCAAACAAATATTGATATGGTGATTATCGGGATGTCGAAAGTGTCGTCGGATCTCCACGCTAGCACCCATAATTCAACGATCGACGCTCCCACGGTTTTTTTGAAGAGCGTGTGGACGATCTAGAGGGATCCTGCTATGGATTCTTTAAGCAGCGATTGCCAGTGAAAAGTTACAGTTGATCATGACTTCAGATTTTGGAATGATATGTATTCTATTTATGTTTTGTGGTCTTTATAATTTATATGAGATCCTTGGACCTCATCGGGGCTCGGATCGTCGATGTCAACAAGTACCGTCAATCCATTGACAAAATATTTTAAAATACCTGGCCCACCAGATTTTGCTGCGGGCCTCAGAACCTCTCATTGGTATCATAGGGATCACGTAAATTTTCCAAGCCAAATAAAATTAATTTTCATACAATTAAGTCGAGGGTTCAAAGACAGTCCCAACGGTTCAAACCGCATGGCGATCCGATGCTGAATGACCAAGTTTTAGTCAATTTAAATTTTTGGATTGGATCAAATTTGCGGTTTGATATTAGGTATTAAGTTTTATTCATTCCAAAGAGCAGATCATGTTTAGATCGGTTCATTAGATATAATTAAAATTGTACAAATTATAAATTTTACTATTTTTCTAATTTTCATAATAATTTTATTGTTATAATAATATTTATTTTATTATTATAATAATATAATAATAATAAATTATTATTTTATTATAATAATTTTATTATTATTAAATTTATAGGCTATTTGAATAGTCTTTAGGAAAAAATGAGCAAGGTAGACCTTGACTCATTTTAAAAATTAAAAAATGGGAGGTGTGGAATAGACTTAAAAGAAGTCTTTAAAAATGAAAGAATAAGACTTCCTTTAAATAAGAGTAAGACTTAATAAAAAAAGGAAGAAGTTTGGGGGTGGGTTGGCACATGGAGAAAGTAAAAAAAGCGTTTTTTCAATGGGGTCTGGGTGGACCCCCTCTTCCCTTGAACGACGTAGCCTTAGAGCCGCCCTGGCCTAGCCTTAGCCCTGCCATTCTGTATCTTCCCTGGAACCACACCAGCTCGGTGCCAACATGCCTTCCCGGTCACCTCCTACTGAAGTCGCACCGCAACAGGAGCCGACAGACCCTGCCTCCTGGCCACTTCGATCCCCTTCCGCAGCGCACCCTACCCCAGACCTGGTGTCTGCCTCCTGTCGAGGCTGCCTTCACAGCAGCTGGCCATAACTACTCGCGCTGACCAGTCCAAGTGACACAGCTGGCCACTACCCCAGCGGACTTCGCCTTGCCTCCCTCATCCGCTGTCTGGTCGCCAACACCTACGTTGTCCCAGACCTGCAACCGCGCACCACCCGACCTCGGCGCCACACTCCGCTGGTTTCCCCTAGGTGCGATTACCAGGCACAGCAGATCCCGGCTGAATCCTCGGCAAGTAGCAGCAATCCGCTGCGCTTGGCTCCGGCCACGTCTCCATGCACCACTGGCTAGACCTGCCAGACCAAGATAGCCCTGCAGGGTGAGATATAGTCAGTCTTGACCGGGAGGTACTCCCTAACCCATATCACCCCAAGTAGGTTTTGAGTGGGTCTTTCCAATCAGTTTTGGTTTGGGCGGACCTGCTTGACTCAGCTAGCCCAGTACAAGATTTTCCAAGCCCATTACGGGTCTACGCATGTTCGGCGCAACCCGTAACGGGCCATAACGGGTGTTTTGAGACCCAATTTAATTTCAATTAATATAATTAATTAATTTAATTACATTATTAATTTAAATTAAATTAATTAATTTATTAATGGTGGATTAAATAGATAAATTTTAATACCCGAACAAATTAATTCAATTAGATTATTAAATTGAATAAAGTTAAATTAATTTAATTTTGATATTAAAAATTAAATTAATTAGTGGGATGAATAAAAATTAAATTATTTTAATTAAATAATTCATTTAATTTAATTATATAACCCTCATACTTATTTAATGCATTTTAATTTTATCGCACTTTTTTACCCGTCTACTGGTTTTGAGCACCGAACCTTGTCTGTCTGCATTTAATTACTTATTTAATTAATTATTTAACTTCATGCAATGATTGTAATTAATTAAATAGACAATTTGTGCATTGTTTTTAATTTTCAGTTAAAATGTATAAGGGCCTGTGCGCCCAACTTTTACCTAATGTATATTTATCGCACTAGTCCCCCTCGCCTGTGCGTGAGTATTATTGTACTTCAGACGAAGACGACGAATGAAATGGACCCCGCCAAGAGGAGGCAGTGCACGTTGATGAAGATGGTGTAAGACAACACGTGGATTCCACCAAGACGAGATGGTACTGCAAAATGTGACGTGGACCCCACCAAGGCGATACGATACTTCATATGTGAATCAAACATACACAACGAGGGAAAGGTGTATCAAGAGTCAAGTTTTGACTTAGGTTTGATGCCCTTAGGTCATTTAGATGATCAAGACCAATCGAGTAATAGTTTACCTTTATGCATTTATTTATTATTTTATTCATTTTAGAACAGCAGGAAAATACATAAAATAATAGATAATAAAACACATAAAGAAGCGACATATGTTTTTATATTAAAGTTCAATTGTGAGTGCGACAACATATATGAACAAGTTTAATAGAAATATATTACATTAATCGAGATAAAAACACATAAAACACTCAAAGTAATATTAAGCCACAATAGCCTTCCATCATTCAAGTTTGAACAAAACTGGGTGTTTGGGGTACCAGTCATGCCATAGTTGAGGGTGCCTCTTACTACCAGGGAGTTATTATTAGGGTGGTGGGTCGACTTAACTAAAATTGTAGCAAAGAAATAGCCATAGATAGCTTGTTATAATTTTAAAGTCAAGCATTGAGTAAATCAGATTATGATTTTTGAAGATGGGACTTCACTCAATAGATCAAGGAACTGCGATTTAATGTGGTTGGCCAGCCAAAAGCCTACCTTGAACCCTCCAAGTAGTGGCGTAGCCATAACTTGTAGACTATGAGGGGTGGTTTGAGGACCCTTACCACTAGAATACTTAAGATTATTCCTATTCTAGTACAGAGGGTTCATAGAATTTGAAAAATTAGTGGGAGACATTTAAATGATTAAATAATTAGTTATGTCTAAACTGATAATCAATATTAAAAGTACAATCTTCTAAAGTTTATTTGTAGAGAATAGAAAGTAATACCATAGTAAAACTACAATAAATATTGGACTAAGTTAATTTACAAACAAGAACAAATTTCCAAAAATGTAGTATATGCGCTCGCGCATAATATTACTATATCGGAAATTTAAGGTGTTAGTGTCCCAACTTGTTAATCCACCTCAGGAAGTGTGGGTGTAAATGCTTATAAGATACTCATGTATTAAGCATATGATGGTTCTACCATAATGTTATCATCAATGTTTGATGTTAGTTGTGGTCGCTACATCACGACATAGTTGATGTCACATGAAGTCTCATCTCCAAGAAGTTTCCAAGGAGAAAGATAAGTAAGATTTGAATGTGATGATTGCACACACTTTATGTAAAGTGAAAGACAGTTCACAATCTTTCATGACATCCCATTATTATACTTTTACACCCAATTACTCTAGTTTCAGATACAAATGAATGATATAGAGTAAGCACTTCATTACCATTAAGGTAACATTCACCAAGTAATAAGAATATTATAGATAACACCATCTTTTTTTCTTATGGAGAATATATTGAAAGACAAAGAGAATAGGCCTATGGAATGTTATTCTAAAGGAACCTTCATCATGTCATTCAAAGAAAAGTGGTTGGTTATTTAACAAAAAGTTATTTCCATCGCATATTGAAATAAATTTATGGAAGTTTAAAAATGAAATAGACTGAAATACTAGAAGCAAGTACCCGCTTCTCGTTCAGTTAACATTCATCAAATAAAAGTATTTCTTTCTCACATAATTCTTGGGTATTAAATAAAATATTATTTTCACATATATGTATTGAAATACAGTAACCAAGTAATTAGAGAAACATTACTAGGAGTAAGGTGTCTTCTCCAAGCAGCTGAGAAAGGGTGATTCCCAAGTCAGTAGTTAGAAACACATAACTTCTAATTGCTAAGTGATTGATTCAAATTGAACAAGTTGTTGAGTATAACCAAAAACATTTATCTCATGTTCCCATTTGTTCATAATGATAAATTATTCCATGTTTTTGAATTGATGTTGTTTATGGTGTCTTATACTCAACAAATAGTTCACTGGTACTTGAATCAAAGGCATTACATGATGAATATAAAATGTAAGACTTACCCAATTGTGGAAATATAAATCTTTGTCAAGTAAAACTAAAAGTGGACGTCAATTATAAACCAAGTATGGTATTTAGTCTTGGCATATCTAAACACATTTGGTATTATTGAAATCTTTAGTTTAGACAAAGAAACCTTTAGAAATAAAGGTATTCTACAAATCTCTTGGGGTTAGTTCAAAAAGAGAGTGTGAACTATTCCAAACAAAAGCTAGATGTAAAGATACTTCATAAGATTCCTTTATGTTATTAAGGAATATAATATTGAAGTATATGTATGGTCAGAATATATGAGTTTCTTCGGATCAGCATGCAGAAGAATATCTTAACCAAGCAATTGTTGATCATGATAATATAGCATGGAGTAATTTATAAATTCATGTTTCCTTATTTACATCACAGTATTGATGTTCATAAGGAGGATTGATGATAAAGTCTTACATGTTTACATTGATCAAAAAAATGTAGCGTGGAGAAATTCCTAAACACACATTTTATACATCGAAGTTATGATGTAAGTTGTATCAATGTTACAACCTGTAGTAACTTCCATTATATTTCATGATGTGATTTGAAAATAATGTCATAAACCCATAACCAATATTACAACTAAAATGAAAAATGGATATCATTCAAGTCATAGTATGATGAAAATCCATTATGTCATAGGACATGTGTTTAGGATGAAAAGCGTTTGTTAAGATATTAACAAATAAACATGCATTAAGCTAAACACATGGTGCATCTAAGTAAATATCCCAAAGTTTATTAGGATATTACATAAATCCCTAAGATATAAAAGTTATATTCAAGTATTATACTACATTTCTATAAGGGTGCACATATCTATTATAGATAGTGGGAGCAATATTGACTTGGGTTTAGTCAATGCTCAAGATGCACAAATGGTTGGCATAGGAACAAGTTTCACAAGTACATGTGGAATAAGAATGTTCCAGTGACACATACTATATGAGAAGAATGAAACCATGGTGATGATTTTATATTCACTGTGGCCGGTGATAAATTATTCATTAATAATAATAAATCCTACAAGTAAGCAGTATATATAAATAATATAAGATTGACAAGATCAATTAAAATTCAATTAATGGATTCTATGTATCAAAGTGAAAAGGGGCTTATAAATTGAATACTGCAGTGGGTATTAAAATGAGAAGATACATGGATGGTACAATCTTGGTACCAATAAGGCTCGATTAGTTATACCAAGTCAGTATGCCTAAATCCATTAGAGTTTTACTTGTCGTAGCTAACTTCTATGATCATTATATTGGCCATTGGATGTCAAGATCATCTTTTGTGGAAGGTTTATATACGATGCAACCAGAAAGGGATGATGACATCATATTATTCCAATAAGGGTTTCAAGTTACTAAAATCTAGTTCTGGATTAAAGTAATCAACAAGATATTAGAGCATTCATTTCAAATGAATCTTTACCTTGTGTCTACCAAAGGTTAGTGGGAGCGCCAATGTTTTCCAAGAGAAATATGTTTGGTAACATATAGAAAACATATATTGGTCTTACTGTTAGATAAGACCAGGTTAAAAGTAATTCTCCAATGACGGAATTAAAGTATCAACCTAAGTTCTAGGGAACAGGATCTACTAAGTTAGATCTATAGGTTTCTTGGTCCTAGTCAATCGTACATAAAGAGACATTGTATTGAAAAAATACAAGTTAGAACAATTCAAGTTCAGAATTGTTGTTAATGTCACATGGCTTAATCTCTTCAGGTTGACATGGCCGGAACATGGGAAGAGATTAAAGTTGTGAATTGAGTAGCATACACTTCAGTGATAGATCAATAACTCATGCCATGTTATGTACAATAATTGATATTTCCAAGATATAATTTATAGTAGAAAAATATCAGTTATATCCAGGAGCACTAGAAGTGAATTAGTCAGAACTATCATCTTATACTTCGGCAAGTACAGATGATATGTACCTGGAGAAGAAGGTATACTAGTTTTTGTGGGACACAAACTAGTAATCCTTAGATCAGTTTGATCTAGTATCACAGTTAGGCAAAGGAGATGAGCGATTCAAGCTCATAAAAGCTAGTGGTATCCATAAATACAAATACTGAGTACGTTGTAGCTTATAAGGAAGCTAATAAGCAGTTACCAATGGAAACGATTTGTTCCAGTTCTTGGATTCACACCTAGCGAGAAAAGTATTATCATAATGTAAATTATGATATTCTTACTAGCCAAGTTTTCAGGTTATGACAATGGAAAAAGTGATATACTCAAGGATACCTTATCTTGAGAAGTTTTACTCAAGGATTGAGGTCACATACAAAAGATATGACACACAGTTAAAATGTGGAAGGCCCAATAGTTAAATCCATTACTCAGAGAAGCATGATCTTTATCATGTGAGTAGCTAACAAGTTTGGTTAGAATGTTGGCTCTAGTGCAAGTGGGAGTGTTGAAATAGTGGTTGCCCTAGACCCAACTATTCAGTACTTGTGATTACCATATCATGTGTACAGTTAGTTATACATGATTTCATCTTACCATTATAATGTAGACTTTTATGCGTCCACTATTATAATGGTAATGTACAAAGATTAATTGTCATATCGAGAGGTTATAGCAGATACCTGACTATAATGAGAACCTCAAGATAGAATGACATTAATCTTAAATATATGTTCTATGGTCTAGATACATATTACTGACTGGACACACTATATGTTTGAATATTATGTGTTGGGGGCTCATAAGCAGTGAGACTTCTTCTCATGAAGTTTGCACTTGGTTATCTCTAGTAGTGAGATCATGAGGACATACCTGCCAATAGGAACACCACATGTTTTAGGTGTCATTAGTTGTTCCTATCTACAAACATGTGTATTGGTCTCCTGACATGATACCATTACCAACGTGTATCATTTGATTACGTACTTTTATGCAAGGCAAAAACCATGGTATTGAAATCGTGGCTAGGTAGCTTGTGTTGGGTGAGTCGTTGGTGGTATGAAATTGGATGAATGGTCAAGAAAGGATCTATCACTTCCACGTTTAGGAAGCTGTATATCTCAGGCCTAGTTGATCAGGATAGTGATGCCTTTATAAGTTTTTGGCCAAAGTAGGTGAAAGGAAAATCAATCCGAATAGATCAACAAATAATAAAGAAAGAAAAGGTCGATTCCACAAGTGCGTGTCCTGCTTTATGAGATATTTAATGACAAAGAGATTATAGTACACAGTCAATGTTTGTAGGTTGGTATTCGTTTCTAGGACTATCCTTTTCTCTTTAGGGGCCATGATGCGTTTCTAGACTCCTCTCATGGTCTGTGGATTTTATTCACTGATATCAGGATAAAGGCATAGAGGGTCACACACAATAGTGTATTCAAGAATCCTCCCTATTCAATCGAATAGGTATATGGACATAGTGGGCCCTGCCACGGGGTCTGAGTATTTTCCAAGTTTTCGATCACCAAAAGAATTAAATAAATTCATTAATATTCAAGTTATGAATATTTGGGATTGAATTTATTTAATGTATTTAAAAGTTTAGTAAATACGAGAAAATATTAATCGAACAAATATTATTTTAATATTCAAGGTTTGTTTAATATTAAGTGGGACAACGAGTGAAGTTAAATGGATTAGTTTTTTATCATGTAATATATTATATATATATTACAAGTATGTGATAAAAGAATAAATAATATCGATGCAGTTTAGTTCGTTGAAATTATTTATTTAGTGGATGTTGAAATAAATAGGGGATGGGGAACCCAACCTGGTATTTATCAACTACACTATAAATAAGAGAGGAGGCTCTCTCTCTTTGTGTGCTAATTACTATTCATTCACTTTCATGGAATGAATATGAGAGACTCTCTCTCCCCCTGATCTCTAGAGAGAGAATCTCTTGATCCAAGAATCTCAGATCAAGATCTTTCTTCAAGATTGAAGAAATCTTGATGCAGTGATCATCGGGACGTTGAAAGCGCTATTGGATATCCATGTTAGCACCCGAAATTCGAGGATCGATGCTCCCATGATTTTTTTGAAGTGTGTGTGGACGATCTAGAGGGATCCTACTATGAATTCTTCAAGCAACGATTTCTAGTGAAAAGTTACAGTCGAGCACGCCTTCAGATTTGGAATGGTATGTATTCTGTTTATGTTTTGTGCTCTTTGAAATTTCCACTATAGGCCCCAGAACCTCTCAATCATGAGCTATTTTTTCTCTCAAAACGATATAAAACTCAGGCAGATATAATGGGTTTAATATCTTAAAAATTTTATTTTAATCTCACCTACATGCTGGGGGAGGTTAATGTTATCACTAGATATTTAAGTAGAATATTTCCATCACAGGGTTTGAAATAATCTAATGAGGAGTGGAACCTTATGATACTTTCGATGGATATAAATTTATAGATTAAAGAAGATAACACTGTTATTTTACGTATTAATATTAAGTCGACTTATTCTCTCCTTGAGTTTATTTCTGAGGAATAGTTGAAGGATGGAGAGTTAAAACATATCATAGAAACTATATATAATGGGAATACCATTGGTGAGTGGTATATATCCTTATAAGGCACTATTTATTTCAATAATAAATGTGTGTTCCCTTTTTATATAAGAAAGTCAGTGATGTAATACTTCCATCAATCTCAATGGTATTTTCATCTTGGTGCTAATTTTTTTTATTATAATATGAGGCATCATTATTGGTTGATGGGCATGAGATGGTACATAGATAATTTCATTTCTCAATTTCATACCTATTAGAAGGTTAAATCTAAACACCAAAAACCATCTGATTTGCTCCAACACCTTACCATACGTATTTGGAAAAGAGATGAGGTGTCGATGAAATTTTTTGTTGGGTTTCCTCATACCCCCAGAGAAGGAATTATATCTAGTTTATCATTCATTAGTTGAAAAATCATACCCAATTTACAATGGTTAATGATAGTATAAAGGTGGAAGAACCTAGGAGACTCTACATTCTAGATATTTCAAGACTATATGAGGCAAATTCTTCCATTATATCTAATAAAAATCCTTGCTTCACTTATCAACTTTGGAAGGGAATCCAAGAGGTGATTAAGTACCAGGTAAATTTGAGTACAACCTACCAAATACAAATAGATTTCCAAACAAAGTGGGCTATTCAAATTCTGGAAGATATGATCCAAGATTGTGTTTTATATTTTGGTGGATTGTAGGAGAACCATTTGGGACCGGTTAAATTTTCTCACAATAACAGTTATCAATACTCTATTCAGATGGAACCATTTGAGGCCTTATATAGATGAACTTACTGCTCCACTTTATGATGGATTAAGGTGGGTGAGACCTCCTTAGAAAGACCCAACCTAGTTTAGGTGATGATTAGGAAAGTTCAGACCATTTGAAAACATCTAACAACATCTCAAAATCACTATAAGTAATATTATGACCTCCATCATCATCCCTTGGAATTTTTAGTAGGTGACCATGTGTTCTTAAGGGTATCAACTTGTTTGGTCCATTATAAGTTGAGGAAGCAAGGTAAAATTTCCCCAAGGTTTATGAAACCCTTATAGATCTCAATGAGGATTGGGAAGGTCTCTTACCATTTGGAATTTCCACCTCAGTTGATGAAAATTAAAAACATGTTTCAAATATCTAAACTAAAGAGGTATTAATCAGATCCTTCCCATGTGCTAAATTGGGGAGTATTGAGTTGGAACCAGATGTCCCTATCACTGAGAAACCAATTTATATCATTGAATCACATTTAAAAGTGATTCAAGTGAAGTATATTCATTTTTTTCACATGATGTGGTAGCATAAAGGCACTTCACATGAGATGTGGGAGTGAGAATATATTATGATGGAGTAATGACCTATTTTATTCTCTGATCATGTGTTGGGTTAAATTTCTAAAGGAATAAAGTGATATAGTTGGGAGAATTATCACACCCATGATGTCATTTTCAGGCACAAAACCTTTTATTTATTAATTTTTATTCAATTTTTTTAGTCTTTTTATTTATTTTGGTGTATAAGGAATTTTTTAGAGTCTACATCTCTTAATAGAGTCTATATATTCTGTAGAAGGACACACCACATAGAGGGTGCGTTGTGGTGATGGTAGGTCCTCTTGGATGAGGCTATACTGTAGAGCAGGTTCTCCACACCGTGGAGGCCAAGAATTAGGGGTCTCAGTTCTACCTCCCAAAGGTTCAGTATGACACAACCCAAGAGGCTATGTGAGTGTCCAGGGAGGGACACCACACCATAGCTAGTAGTTCTAAGTTTTGGCCTTCAACTACAGGGTATTTTTTAAAATTATAAATTGAATTTTTTAAACTACACCTGCCTAATCTATTACCCATTAACCCTCTTCTCCTCCCCATTTTGAATTCACTAGGTCCCCTATACACAAGCTCCGCCCCTTCAATTTTCAATGATTTTTTGGTAAAATTTCATCCAAAATAATTCTAAATATAGTAAGTAAGTGGCTCCCTTTCTATATCTTAGACCTTATCTCCCTTATATCTTGAATTTCTATTTACCTTGAATCCATGATAACCTAGGGTTTTTGTTGCTCGGTTTTCATGATTGAGTTTTTGAAATTTAGGTTAGTTATTTCCTTTTAGGGATCCATCATCATGTTAAGTGGGTTCACTATATTCACTGGTGGCTTTACCTAGATAAGGTAGGTGTTTCTGTATTCCCCATTATTTAAGTGAACCTTTGATTCTTGGATTTCTAAAACCTAATTTATAAAATGATACTAATTGTATCTATGGGTGATTTAAGGACTGATTTATTTGCATAGGGAGGAACTTGGTTCTTCCTTCATTTTTTAATTTTAAAAGTGATTATAATTTTTGTTTCATGTTTAATGAATGATTATTATAAAATATTTTTGTGGAATCTAATTTTAGAATAATTGATTATATGGTTAAACCTTATGGAAACCCCTAGGTACCTAGGTAGGAAATCCTAAATAGGGACAAGGTCCCTCCCCACTAGTTATGTGTGACATCCTAACTAGTGAATTAATATACAATAAATTTCCACAATCTAGTGAAATAATTATTATACATTCTACTAGATGGATTATAAAGTTATTAATTAGGTGATCCCAGCCTTAATGAAGATAGGGTGCACTCCCATGTTTAATTTTTTAAAGGTAAATTTAATTTATATTTTATTCATTGGTTTCATTTGATAAATGTAATATAAAATGATTCTTTCTTTTATCTTTACAAATGTTTTAAAACTAATTTCATGTGTTATTTAAAAACTAGAATTATTTGAATTTCTAATAAGGTATATTTATGGAACACATAGTATAATCCCACTGGTATCATTATTCTCAAACCCTTCACACACTAATAGGTGTATGTAGACCTTGTTTTATTTGATATAGGAAAGGGGAAGTTCCACTTGGAGGCATCTCATATTTATGATAAGATTATCTTAAGTTACAAAGGTGACCTAGTGGGATAATTACCTCATGTAACATGGTGAAGGGTAAGACTTATTTTGTTCATTTTTGGTTTAACATTTTTATACTAATCATGTATCACCTACCCATCTCCCATCCCACACCCTTTTGTATTATTGGAACTATGATGCACCTTTTATATTTTAGTTTAATAGAAACATATATTATATTCATTTATGATTTTAGTATTTCTGTATGATGTGATTGAGATGACTATTTATGTTATGTGATTGATCACATGACCTACCAATGTATAGAGAGGTCATGCTAGGTTATCAGTTAGGACCCAATGATATTATTATTACTTGGGAGAAACTATTCCCAAAGGTGAATTCCCTAATGGCAAGAAACTTGTTTCTAGTGAGTGGGGATTGAGAATTCCATTCAAGGCATGTCAAAGACTGGTCTAGGTGCCTGGGTCAGGAGTAACCCAGGTTGGAAACTGAAAAGATAACTCATCCCTAGGTTGTCTCTGGTCACAAAACTGACTAACCTCTACCAAAACCCGAGTGTCCCACTCACCACACTACTAAAACACCAAGACGATTCGAAAAAATAAGTCTATTACTAATCACCATAAACCAAAGAGTCAATGAAACCAACTCTACTGAAAAAAAATCCTCACCATATGATTCACCTACCCATTTTTGTTCCAACCGAACCACCCAATACACCGATGGTACCATACCCAATCTCCATCCTAGAATGAACATGTTCTAACCATTATAACACCATCATCCTACATCACACATAATGAACATACCTAAACTAGTACCTGGTTGATCCCATTACACACATATGCACACTGTGCACTGGTATTAATCACATAAAACAAAAAAACATGATCAAGATATACCTATGAACATAAATGGTTATCTAAATTTCTCAAAATATGTTGACTAAATCATGTGAAAATGACCTAAAGAATTATTCCCCAATAATTTCCCCCTTGAGGAGTTACAATAAACATTGACCATTGTATCCAATGTTGGGTATCCTACCCACTGCCACATCCCATGTGTGTAGATAAATCTCACCTTCCACTTCCTAACATAGCTCTTGGTCCCACCTCAGATGTTTAAGTCTGACACTACCCATGACTTCCAACTTACTATGAGGTTATCCAACAAAAATTCTCTAAATGTTCTATTTATCCACAATCCATGAACTCCTTCATTGGTCGATCACACTGGGCCTAAACATGGCCCATCTATCCACACCAAAAACAACTCATTGATGAACCACTCTATAATGGAAACATCAAACCTATACTCTTTCTACCTTACTTGGTATCATAATTTCCATGATTTTAACTACCCATATCTCCACTACATGTCTTGGTTGACACAACTATCTAACTCGGTATTCTCCTTGAAGGTTCCAGGGTGTAGTAAAAGTGGTGTAAAGGTGCATAATATTTATTTTTTCATTAGTTTCAATGAAAAAATACAAATAAATTCACAAATAGAATCTCATAATCTCCCAGAGAGAATCTTTCACATTTAATCTATAATTATTTTAAAATAATAATTTCTTAAAATGTGATAATTCTTCTTGAACAATTTCTAATGCTACTCTTGTGTTGTTGTCATTTTTTTAATAATCCAAGTGAATACTATAGTTGTATCTACCTATGCTACATGAATATCTAAAAAACATTCTTGGTATTCCAAGTGCTGGTATGGATGAACATAGATTTTCATAACACTTATCGTTGAATGTAACAAGGGGTTCTTTTGTTCAATTTTCATTCTTAATAGGTAGGGTTGAATATTTTCTCTCTAGGGATTGAGAGAATTTATCAAGAATTTTTCTATTGTGCATAATAACTGTATTTTTTTTTGAAAAAATGACATAATTTTGAATTTATAATTAGGGTTAATACTTGATAATTATGCAATGGGCCTTTATCAAATATTCATTCTAAATAATTACCCATTTCTAATAATCAAATAAGGTTCATGTAATGAATCAGAAAACCCATTCCCAAAATTTTATAAACAAAAAGAGGTAGATTAACAACAAGGGGGGTTATAAAGGAGTATAAGTATCACCCCAAATATTTGAGTAATACATATGAAGTAAGTCATTACTAAGGTGAAATGACCAGAAAGAGTTTCCAAACTCCACTTTCTTCATGGATAGAGTATCAACTACTATATTTTCTTCCTTGTAGATATGAGATACCATAAAATAAATAGTTTTTAATTACTGAAGAGAATTCATCCATTCTCTATAAAAGTTCCATGGAACAATGTCTAATTTTCTGTTGATAATGATGACAACTAGGGATGAATCACTTTCAATCCAAATATTTTTCCACCCATGTTTAATAATAATAATAATATTGATATTATTTTTTTATATCCTATTAAATTAATATATATAAATAAATTTCATTAAATAAATAGATTAATATTTATTTAAATGATATTAAATAAAATATATCATTTCCATCAGGCCATTAACTTGACCTATCAAACCTCCATGTAATTTAGTGAATAATTGAATAAACAAATATTTAATCAAATAAGTATTATTATTTCAATAAATGAATAAATGTTATATTAGATAAACTCATGAATAAATATTTATTATAATATTCAGGTAACTAAATAAATATTTATATTAATCTATTAACTAAACTGGTGAATAAATAAATATTATTTTATTACTCTATGAATAATAAAAAAGAGATAATATTCAACTCACATATTCTAAACTTGAATATCTCATGACTGAATTTATGTGATCAAATTAACTTGAATATCTATTATTCTACATGTTGTGAGTAATATTTATTTTTAATATAAAATTCAATAGAATTTAATGAGACTCTTGATACACTTAGAGTATAACCATCTAGGAATATTTCTCAATGGAATCAGGTTAACTTACCTAAAGTCCAAGATCAAAGTCTCACAATAGTTCAAGACACTCATTGAGAAAGAAGTTAATGTCACAATGACAAAAAACTCCCAATAAATAGTACTATGTAATATAACCCCTTTGTATCGATATCTCATTAAGTAGGATGAACACTTGTGTCATCACCCTATATGCTTAATTTATCTTTATTTGACTTCCTGAAATGAACTAGTTGATGAAATACTATGGTCATGTATTTAATCAGATAGTTTCATTTAAATCAAAGGGACGATGAAACCTTTTCCCATTAAATCAATAGGGACAAATCCTTTCTTAACTTATTCAATTAATATCATATAACTTATGATGCACCCAATGAATACAATCTTGCCACAAGAATATGACATCATGGTTTTCATCCATGAATCAAAGCATATGATTAATGAGATATAATAATAATAATTTAAATTCTAAGGACCAATACACATGTTCATAGATATTGATATCCACTAACACATAAAACATGTGTAATTACTATTAGTTGGTCTGTCCTCATAACCTCCCTTCTTGGAGATTACTAAGTGTGAACTTCATGAGAATAATTATCTATGTATTATGATCCACAAACACATGATAGTCAAACATCATTTGTGTCTCATCAGGAAAATGTCATAGGATATATTTTTTAGAATATTTTCATAGAATTTATAGGTTTTCATTATTGAAGGTAGTTGATATAACCTTTCGATGTAATGAATACTGTATGGATATTATCACATTAATGTTACATAGAAGAATAACCATCATGTTATAATATATTTATTAATATCTAGTAATCAAAATCAAAAAGTTAGTTGGTTATATTGTTCCGGTTCAAATAAGCTATCACTTAAAATTTAGGAAACTAATAACTAAAAACTTTTTAGATCTCATATGATAAACACGATTCTATAAAGTTATGTGGTCTTCCACTCTCTTTTGTGGATTCTATACTTACTATGACTTCACCCCTTTTAGAAAAATCACTCTAGAGGTCATATCCTTGAGTAATAATCTTTTTTACTCTATATTTAGCTTGATTTTTTGGTGAGTATCCTTGCTAAAATATGACTAGAATATATATAGAGATTGTATTATTATCTCTAGAGTGTCTAGGGATAGTTAAAAATTAAACTATGAAGCATATATTAAATAAAAAACATAATTCTAGAACACCATGCTTTAATAAATGAGATCACAGAGACTATAAAATGAGGAAATCATTAACATTTAACCAAAGATAGTTTCTACATCAATATTCATACCATCTTCTTGATTAATATATCATGAGGGGAAGCTAAATAAAATTCATCCTTTAGAGGAATCCATGGGTTTTACTAAAACACTCATTGTATGAGAAGTAACCCCCATGACATGCTAGTGCCTCATGGAGTAAAGGAGACAGAAGATAAAAGCTATGGGAAGGAGAGGTGTGTCTAAGTATTGAGAAGGCTTGAAACATTACCATATTATGGTAAATTATTCTTTATAAATTCCTTAAGGACTATCCTTTAGTATACATTCATTAACTCACATGTTATGAGTTAATACATGAATTAAATATTACCCCCATCTATGCTAACTCTCCTATCCATTTTATCTCATTAAATAGATAATAAATGACAGATTATGTGTAGGAGATGAAAGTATTAACTTGTTAAAAATACACTAATTTCAGTGAATTATGATAGTGACAAATGAATTTTACCATATGATTCATGGAAATGCGATTCAACTTATTGCAAAAAATGGCTAGTTCAGGAAGTGTGTATATGATATCCTTATATCATAAAATAAAATATTCCCAATGTGTATGTTGTAATATATGACATAAAATATTATAACATATGATATCACATGGATTTAGGGAATATTCCCTTTAATATACCACTTACAATAAATCCTAAAATACTTACATGACATTTCACCTTATATTGAATCATATACAAAAACTTGTGAAATCATATCCAAATATCATTTTGAATATATTATAATTTTTTTTGGAAGGCTATCATAAACTTCACCATATAGTACATTATATAAAATACCTTGTTAATACCCATCTAAAATACTTTTTGATAAAATATAAAACTCTTTTGGAGTATCTCTCTGAGTCAAAATCAATCCCCATCCAATCAATCACAGTGTGACCCCATGGGCATTTGTAGTATTGAAAAAAAATATCAATCACCAGATCTATAAATGTAAGAAAAGAGTGGCCACTAGAAAATAATTAGTTCCACTCATACTATAAAGGGATCTTATGTGATCTTCATTAAAAACAAGTATCTATATACCCATGCACACCAACTGTATCATATGAATAAGAACATTCTTATATGATCCATTTGTCTAACACATCAAGTGACCATGGTACATAGAGTATGTTGACCCCATATAGCCTACTCAAACATTCTCGACTATCTGAGTATAGTTTGAAAAGGTTTATGAATACATAACATTCCATTCACTATTATAGATGAGCACATCACATGTCCCTCACCTAAATATATAAGAACATAATATATACTATCTAGGTCTGGATGCACACTGCATCAGTTTATCTCAATTGAGGGACTAAATGTCACGCTCATCATATGAGAGGATAAATTACATATTAGTTGATTTCCAATTGACCACATGATCTGTAACATACCCAACCATCACCAGATTATCTAAGCCTCAAGTCTTGTGTAAGAAAGGTATCAAAGTATTAAGGTTCTCATGTTAGGTATCTAATAACACAAAGTAGTAGGGACTCCAAATATGAACCATGCACCCCAGTATACCAATTCCATAGTGTATGGAACTCTGTGTGATATACTTAGTGGGACAGATAGTGCACAAAACTCATTTTGTGCCTTATGAGAATATTCCATATCCAGATTCAAGAATCATACTCATGATAACATTAACATTTTATTATAACCTATAATACTCAATGAATAACTTTAGTCATAGATAACTCAAAGTTGTACTTTGAGAGGTTAATCATCATTTTACTTAATGAAATGTATATCAATATATATATATTTGTAGCTAATGTGAAATAATGATAAAGTGTAGATATCATTTTTATAACATGAAACATTTTATATAATTAAACTCCCTTAAGAATACTTAACAAAACCATACATAAGTGCATGTATATCATATCATATATGATAGACTACAAGATCAACTTTATGTTTACTACACTTTTAAGGTTTTTTCAACTCATTAAATCTATTTTTAATTATTGACACATATCTATATGAACAAGTAATAAAACCATCCCACTAAATTCTTTATTTAGTACCATATATAAATAAATCATGTTTGAATAATTGTGAGAATTAAGAATCAAATTCTTAATGTTCAATTACTTAAAAATATTTAAACTCCTTAATTTAACTACATCCAATATTATGATGTTAATTACTTATATTTTCTACTTATAACTATTTATAAGTTCATCATCATCATTGTAATTGTAACATATAAACATGGGTAAACCCATTAATTCACCTTAATTGATCCTCTATAAGGTTTGAAGCACGTTCCTAATCACTACAGGTTGGTGACAAGAACCTATGTAGCATACAAGAGAAACTGGGAATGATTTCACCCTCATTTGACATATAATATGGAAGAAACAAATAGAGTAAAAAATTGAATAACTAAAATATATCGTATTTCAAAACTATAACCAAAGAGGACACATCCCATATCTGGATATCAAGGTCACAAACTATAAATGACATGGAATCTAATTGAATCCATGGGACCATCTCTATGTGACCATAATTCACCTCTATCCCAAACCACTGGTAGAAAACATGAGCAAGGAGACTGATCCTCTATATGAAACTCTTCCCTTTACCTATATCCTACAAAACCCAGGATAAAAACTCCCAAATTAAAAAGTAGTGTGTGAAAAAAAATTCCCAGTAGGATATTACCAATGAATCTATACAATGTCTAACAATGTGCATCCATTAGTTCAATTTGAAAAAAGATTTATAAATCACTAAAAAAGAAATCATTTTCCCTTTATAATCCATCCTTTGGTTTTCATTTCAAAATTATTCCATTACATTAAAAATAATTCCATAATAAATAAAATAGAGAAATATGACACATTATATTTCCAATAGTATAAATAGATAAATGAATAGTTTTCAAACATCGAATTACATAACATGAAAAAGTCATAAAATAAGCATATCCAAATATCATGCATGCAATGTAATATCAAGGAAACCATGTGGTCAATACATGACTCATGGGTGTAGACAACCAAACTGCTAAGACTCTATAAGGAACACTAGCCGACATACATGATTCCTATAGTCGAGGAACCTTGATACCTTGAAAAGGCTACCCACTAGTTTCCATGACATCAAGGAAACCCTTATAGTGATAGATAACTCCACTAGGGGTAGTATTTGTTTAGTTTTTTCCCACACCACAAGGTTTCTCAAGTATTTTATTACATCATCATTACATTAAAAAAAATCAATACAATGTTCCATAAGCTTTTTCTAAGGAATGAGACAAAAAAAGTGTCATAAAAACTTTCCAAGGAATATTCCATTTCAGATGCCAGACTAAATTTTCATAAAACATTTTCTATAGAAATCCTAAATAGTTCCCATGATTTAGAAACCATTTCCCTTTTAAAAATACCTTTGAGTAATTTTATCAAGCACATCAAGTGCATAAAATCTTGTTTTCAAAGAAAAAATATATTAAAACTACATTAAATTTCCATAAAATTTCAAAATAAATTTCAATATTCAAAACCAAAGGATAACGTCATAAGAGCATGCAACATTCCAAGGGTTAGAACAGAAGATATAAATACCTATATCAATAATGATGAAAAAATCATTGCCATATTGACCGGTGATGGGAAATTAATAGATCAAGTACTCAAAAACCTAGATCAAAGATAACACCAAAAATTCCCCATCAAATACTCTAGATCTGAAAATGAAAACCCAATAGGGTTCCATCAAGACAAGAGGAAGAGAGATCAAGAATAGATCCAGGGAAAGGAGGATAAAATGATTGGAAAACCAAACTTACCTTGAAAATATCCACCATGAATAAAGTAAATTCACTAAGTATCCAAGGAGAAGACTCTATAGAGAAATAGTAATAAGTTAGTTTGAGAATAAGAGAGAGCATGGGGTGATTAGATATAAAAATGACCAAGGGTATCAGGGTAAATTACCACTTTTAAGTGGTTTTGGTTAGGGCACACAGTTAGGCCACACAGTTTAACAAACCATGTACCAACCATGCATCCACATCCATACTTTAAAATTGAGTCATATATTTACCTGGTAAAGAGCCGAAATATTTGATAAACCATGCTCTAGCTATGAAAACACTTTATAAAAACACCCATGTACCCACAAAGTTTTCATCTAAAGTTGCACGGTTTGAAAAACTATGCCCAAACCACAAAAAAACCCACTAGAGATATCATTTCCATTTTGAAATTTTTTCACATGGATAGTATTTACCATGTTACAAAACTTTGTTTCTGGACTATTTTATCCAAAACCCAAAATTTCAACCCCTGACTTCCAAAAACTTCTAGAACCTCTTAAGAAACGAACCAAGCCTAAAAAGGAATGTATATGTGACTTAGAGGGCATCTCAATTCTCCCCACCATAAAATATTTATACCCCCCAAAACAACTCAAGACCATGAACCCAATAAAGGATAGGTCCATTTCTAGAACATCAAGTCCTCAAACTCCCATGTCTCTTGGATGTACCTACTACACACTCGAACCAATGGGATCATATTTCAACGTAGTACCTTATCAATTAATCCACCATATGAACATGTCTTTCATCCACTAAGGTATTAGGTTCAATCTCAACATCTTCCCACCCAGTCACATGAGATAGATCTAATTAACACTTATTCAGTTGGGAAACATGGAACACATTGTGGATAAACACCAAATGAGTAGGTAAGTATAAATGA
This sequence comes from Viscum album, assembly GCA_963277665.1. NCBI lineage: Eukaryota > Viridiplantae > Streptophyta > Magnoliopsida > Santalales > Viscaceae > Viscum > Viscum album. The sequence goes on along the minus strand of OY728158.1, from coordinate 1,695,792,000 downwards.
CAATCCACCTTTTTTATTTCACTCCATAATCTCAAATGGTCTGACAAAATAAAGTGACGACTTACCCTGATTCCCCAAACACCTATGTCCCAAATGAGGTGAAACTCTAAGAAATACCTAATCACCTACCTCAAAGTCCAAAATATGTTGGAACTAATTAGTATAATATTTATGGAAACCATGAGATGTATCTAAGATCTCCCTAAAAAATTGCATGATATCTATCATCTCATGAATGATGCTCGGTCTAGAAAAGAAACATTATTCGACCACTTCCCAATAAAGAGGCGATCTATAAGGCCTCTCAAACAACACCTCAAATAGAACCATATATATAGAAGCATTATAACTTTTATTATAACAAACTATACTAATGGAATATGTTTCTATGACGATCCAGTGAAGTTGATCACACATTCTCAGAGCATGTATTCAAGAATCTAGATGGATCACTCAGTCTGGACATTCATCTGTGTATTATAAGCCATGCCCAAGTTAAACTAGGTACCCATAACTATATGAAATCAAATCAAAAACTAGGATGTAAAGTGAGGGTCTCTATTATGAATGATATATGATGATACACAATGAAGTCTAGTGACTTATTATATGAATAATTTCCCAAGATCCTCTACCATAATAAAATCCTTAATAGGTAATAAATTCACTAATTTTCTCAGTTGATCAATGATCAACCATATAAAAAATTTACCACTAGGAGTATAAGGTTGGAAAATCACAAAGTACAAGGCTATATCATCTAATTTACACATTGTAATGGGTAAAAGTTGTAACAACCCAGTAGGTATATGATCTCCCACCTTGATTTTTTTAAAAGTGAGGCGCCATGATACAAAACCCACAATCAATCACCTCAATCCTGGCCACCTGTAATGACATATCAATTCATAGTATATCTTTGTAGATTTAGGGTGAAAATAAAAACTTAATATATGTCTATCATCCAATTATCCATCAACTATTTCCTCATTTATATCGAAACAACCATCCTTCCTCAATAGTGAAAAATTCCATCGGAAGACCAATACCACTCACCCAAAGTCTTCCCACCATGAAGATTTATAATGAAATGCTAACAATATCCATCCAATTATTATACATGTTGAATATGATCATCCATAACTGATCCAAACTAAGTAAAAGCTATGAATAACTACATATCATCTCTACCTTCATCTAAATGAATCTTAGTGAACAAGATCATCATTAACCACACTTCTATTGATTCTTTCACCACCTGAGTCGGTAAATTCCTACTTAAAGTGTCGATAACCACATTCCCTTTACCTGGGGTGTAAGTAATATCAAAATAAAATGTATAAAGATACTAAAACTAATATTTCTATCTCAGGTTGATATATCTTTGGGATAAAATATAACGTAGATTCTTATGGTTTCAATTCACCTTAAACTACTCTTTAAAGAGGCAATGACACCAAGTATTGAGTGCATGAATCACCGCCTCCAACTCAAGATCATGAGTGAGATAGTTCGTATCATGAGGGTTTAATTAATGTGATCCATAAGCTACCACCCATCTTCCCTGTATAAGAACACAACCCAAACTTATACCTAAGGAATCACAATAAACATCATAATTGGAACCTTAATTAAGAAAAATAAGAACTATATTTGAAGTCAATATAACTTTCAACTCACAAAAATAACTATGTAATTGATATATCCAAACAAAATTTACACCCTTATGGGTTAACTCTATCATAAGGTATGCTAGCTCGAAGAACTCATAAACAAATATCCTGTAATAACAACCAATCCCAAGAAACTAAAAATCTAAAACACATTCCTAGGATGCTCCCAAGACATAACTACCTAAATATTTTCAGGATCCACTGAGATGAACTTATATAAAATTACATGGACCAAAAATTTCACTTCATGAATCTAGAACTAAAACTTAGATATCTTTCCATATAGATAATGATCACATAGGATTCCGTGGATTATATTTAGATTCTTATCATGATATTGTTATGATCTAGAATAAAAAAGAATATCTTTTACAAAGAGAACCAAAAAGGAATCCAAGAAAAAAATTAAATATTCAGTTAATCAATGCCATAAACATTTTATAAGTGTTATTAAATCCAAATTTCCTAACCAAATACTCATAATTCCCATACTTTCTCCTAAATGATGTCTTAAGAGTATCATCCTATAAAAACCTCTTCTGATGGTACCCCAATCCCAGATCAATGATCGTAAACAACCAAGCCCCATTAAGTTGATAAAAAAGTTCATTAATCCTAGGTAAGGTATATTTGTTCTTTATAGTCACTTGGTTGAGTTTCTAGAATTCAAAACAAAGTTGGAGGCTCCTATACACCTTCTTTGCAAAAAGAACAGGTGATGATGAAGGTGAAACACTAGGGTGAATTAATCCTTTATCCAAAATATCCTTAAGATGAACCTTCAATTATTTTAATTCTGTAGGTTCCATATGATAAAAAGGTATAATAATGGGTTTCATCCTTAGAAGTAAATCTATAGAGAACTCAACTTACCTATGGGTAGGAAACCTAGATAAATCATCTAAAAAAGTATCATGATACTCACACACCACCATAATAAGAGTTACACTAAGAATTAGATAAAAAAATCAAGAAAAAATTGAAATATGGAAATAAATCAATGCAACACTAAGAGAAACAACACTTTCTCTCCCCGACCTTGGTTCTCCTCACCCTAAAAGACACGAGCCACTCCATTGGGAGAAATAAACTGTACCCAAAGATGATAAGAATCGATATTATATTTATAGATAATTATCCAATCCATTATAGAGATATGATAAAATATGTTAAGGCCTATAACTAATAATCACCACATGGATTCATAGTTGAAAATCATTACTTGACACTTAGGACATTTAAATACATACTCTGACTTCTTTCCCAAAGGAGTGAAAAAATTCACTAAGAAATGCATGATCTCAAAATGAAAACAAAAAATATTGATAATATTGGATGATATAAAAGAATTATTTTCACTTTTATCAAAAAAAAAATCCATAACCATAGAATATTTTATGAAAATAATAGATCTCACGGTAGATGATATCGCCTCTATCTCCTCTAGTGCACACTCCACTGTATACAAGCATCCAATATCATCCCGATCTTTCTTTTCTACATGAGCATCCCCCTTAGAATGATTTTGAGATCCCACTCATATTTATACATTGGTTTTAAACTAAGATCCCTTAGTGAAGGTAGATCCATCTCTACTTCCATGAGATTCTCTCTTATAGAAACATAGAAGATAACCAGATTTACTACAAGTGTGACACACCCTAGATGCAGCCTAAAAATAAAGTTTGAGTTTTCCCTTTTTCTCACATTGGTAAAAAACCACTTGAATCAACCCTAATTTCCATTTCATACTCCTTATTAAACTTAAATTCTGGTAACCGTGCTTCCTTTTCTGACTAGAAAGCGAACTTTGGTTACCTCCTACTATCACAAAATCTCCAAAGAGTCTTGTCTTCCCTATTATGTCTGCCTCAGCTATATTAGCCTTATCCAAAACCTATAAATAGGTGGGTAAGAACATAATAATAAACATTGATCTAATATATCACCTTAATCAAATTTCAATCCCATATTCCTTGTGATAATCTTTGGAAATAATCTCTAGAGACAAGCATGACAACTCAGAAAACTGAGTAGCACACTCAATAACAGAACAATATCCCTAATCCAAAGTAACAAATCCCATGACTTATCTTACCTTAGTGGATCAGGATAGAACTATTGGTTTAATACATTCTTGAAACTATCCCAAATGATATCTTCATTCAATTTAGTTTTCATGATCGATTTACACCATTTCCTTCTAAGTCCTTCAAGAATATATGTGGTAAAGGAAACCTAGGAGTAATATGTAGTTTTGAGAAAGTGGAAAATCCCCTAGATCCACTCAATAAATTACTCAACCTATTGTGGACACTTTTTACCATGAATTATTGGGGGATACTTCTTAGTAAATTCTGAAGTATGAACCACCTTTCATTCTGGTTTAATATTGGTGAATTGTCCTATAGATTAGATCTTATGAATGATATTTTTCACCAGGATTAGATCAAATATAGGAATAACCTATGGAACTATCTCTGAAACCTCCTATATATCAATCCTGAGTATTATTATTGGGGTTCCACAATATAAAATAGGAGAAAAGAAACTACATAGAACATAACTTAATTCCTTTAGTATAAATTAAATTCATAAACCAAATTAAAAATGTTAATAATTTAAAAAAGAAGACTGGAAAACCCACAACTACCCATGGAAACTCAAGGATTATCATGAAAGTGAGATGGACAGGTAAAATCCCACACTACCTTTTGAGTTTTGATAGTCCCATATCTAGTTTATAAACAACCCCCAGACAAAAGAGAGCGATACACAAACATGAGTATAGGATTTAACACAACTTGAACTCTCTAATACAAATTTGAAATAGACTAACCTAGGTAAACCCATAACTTCACCCGAATTGATCTTACACAAGGCCTGAAGCATGTTCCTAATCACCATGGTTTGGAGACAAGAACCTGAGTATCATACAAGAGAAATTTGGAATGATTTCACCCTCAACAAAAATATTTTATAAATAAAACAAATAGAGTAAAATATTGGATAAAAAAAATATATCATATACCAAAACTATAACTAAAGAAGTCACATCCAACATCAGCATAACAAGGTCTCAAATCACAATAAGAATAATGTCAAAGACATAGAACCCGAATCAACCCATGGGTCTATCTCCATGTGACCATAATTCATCTCCATCCTAACCCACTAGTAGGAAAAATTATCAAGGAGAATAATAATCTATATGCAACTATTCCCTTTACCCGTATCCTATAAAACCATGGAAATAAACACCTAGATCCAAAAGTAGGGTGTAAGTAAAAATTACCAGTAGAATACCCCCAAATAATCTATACAATTTCTAACCATATGCATCCATTAGTTCAAGTTTAAAATATATTTTTAAAGAACTTAAAAATAAATCATTTTCCCTTTATAAATCATTCTTTGGTTTTCTTTTCAAAATCATTCTATTCATTTAAAAATAATTAAATAATCAATAAAAAGTAGCAATATGACATATTATATTTCCAATGGGCTAAACAGATAAAATAAATAGTTTTTAATCATTAATTTTCATAACATGATAAAATGGGAAAATAACCATTTAGAAATATAATGCACATAATGTAATCTCAAAGAACCCAAGTGGGGAATACATTACTCATGGTTGTATACAACCAAACCACTAAGACTCTCTAAGGAGCACTAAGCGAAATATGTGACACCTATATTATAGGAACTTTGATCCCTAAAAATGGTTAACCCTAGTCCCCATGACATCAAGGGAACCTCCCCTAATGATATCATACACTACTATGAATTTTCTTTTTTAGTTTTTCCTAATATCCCAAGGACTCTCAAATGTGCTATTACATCATCATTATGTTCAAGGAAACTAAAAAAATGTTCTATAAACATTTTCTAAGGCATGATCCTAAACCAAGTTTTAAAAAACATTTCCAAGGCATAATCCATTTCAAATCCATGCACATATTTTCATAAAACATTTTCTATAGTGATTCCAAACCACTCCCATTCTTGAAAAACCATTTTCCTTTTAAAACCATACTTGATGCATTTTTCAAACACATTATGTGCATAAAAATGGTTTTGAATTAAAACCATTTTGAAACCCAATTACATTGACACCAAATATCAAAATTAATTCTAATATTCAAAACCAATGGATAAAATTATAATAACATAAGGAATTCCAAGGGTTAGACAATAGAATGTATACACCTACCTCAATAATTATGAAAAGATCATTACCTTCTTAATCAATGTTAGGAAATAAAGAGACTGGGTCCTTAAAAAACTAGATCTAAGAGAACACCAACAATTTTCCATCAAACCATCTTGATCTAGAAATCATATCCCAATAGGGTCCCATCGAGACAAGAGGAATAGAGATCAATAAGAGATCTAGAGAAAGGAGGATAAATCGAGAGGAAAACCGAACTTACCTTGGGGAGATCCACAAAAAATGGATATTCACCAAGTATCCAAGGAGAAGACTCTCTGGAGTTTTGGGGATCAGTTAGTTTAAACCTAAGAGATATTAGGAGGTGATTAGATATAAGAACTACCAAGGGTATTAGGGTAAATTTCCACTTTTAAGTCTTTTTGACTAGGGTGTAAGGTTATGATACGTGGTTTAACAAACCATGTCTAACTAGGCATCCACCTATGCCCTTTGAAAATTGAGTTACATGGTTACCTGGGAAATATTCGTATTGTTTGATAAACCATGATCAAACCATGTGACACCTCTAAACAAACACCAAGAAACCTGTATAGTTTTCTTGGTGAGTCACAAAATTGGAAAAACCATGTTGACTGCGTGGTCATGACGAGTCAAATTGAATATGTTTTTAAGATTGATTTATAGTCTAGGAAAGAACCTAGTTTATCTCTCAATGAGCATTGATAGGTTTTGAGTGTGTATTTTTAATAAGAATAACAAAAGAGGGGGGGGGGGGGGGGGTGATTTTGTAAACAATTTTAAGAAAGTAACTTAACGTAAAGAGTTGTAAAGTTGAAAGACAAAGTGGATTTTAAAAAATATGAGATAAATAACTGATATTTTCTAAGTTACTATAGCACTTGAAGAGTTCCACATTCTTAATTGATTATTAGGTTTTAGTGTAATCCTTTGGTTGAGGGTTAACCAAGATCTTGGTTCCCCTCTTTCCTCTTAAAATGATGCACAAAGAACCACCCCTAGACACAAAAATCGTTTTGTCAAGGTTTAGACCAAAAGCATAGAGTGAGGTATAACAAAGCATACTGAAATCTCATGTATGTGTGAGAGAAAGAGGATTCTTGTGTTTTCCAATCGGAACAATCCAAGATTCCCACTTGAATCTCAACCCAATCGGTATTGAAATGAGAAATGTTTCACTTAATTAAACCAAATCAACGCATTCAGAGAAGAACCATATAAAGGTTAAACATAATTGAAATAATTCACACACAAATTACACAAAGCCAGTATAATATAAGGTGCCAGAACTCTCTCTTCAAGTGTGTAGCTCCCTCACAATGATCACCCACCGTTTAGCTCGACATCAGGAGAAGGAGGAAGGTCGGGTGGAACTCCTTCTTCATTATTGATTCCCCTATGAGGATAGGGGTATCCAGAACATCAAGGATGAGGGGGAGAATCCTAAAAGACTCTAAAATGGTAGAGATTAACTTCTGGTTCAAACTCCCAAATGGGGATTCCAAGGTACCTTTTTATAGCCAAAATGTCAAGTTGTTTTGGGCACCCAGATTTTGATAAACCACTTGAAGGGTGGTTTTTAGAAACTAGAAAGTCAAATATCCCTTTTGATAAAACTTGAAAGTTGTATCCCCACGTCTTGAATATCACCACCAAAATGTTGGCATCAGTTGGACAAAAACAACTCCAGATATTGACATATTACAAAATGTCACTTTTGACTTTGTGCATATTCAGTGGTTTGGACATATCAGTTCAGATGGGACCCTTAAAATCCAAATCGGGATTTGATTCCCTGAGATGAAATGTATCATATTAAAATTTTGACCATTCCACAAATGTTAAGCTCATTTGAATGCATGTTCTAGTAGATGTGTGCGGATTAATCCACTAGTGTTCTTGGATCCTGCATAGTTTGGCCCATATTTATTGGACTTCATCATGGGTCCTCCAAATCACCTCCACCTTCAATGATATTATCAAAACAAGTAACATTGAAATTTTTAACAGTGATAAAAATAAAATAACTTAATCAAACATGAAGTTCATTTTGTTATTATATTTTTAATTTAAAATACAAATTCAGTTTAATAGAATGGTGTAGGGGTGAAAATGACACAGTGAATCATGGTACGATCACACCCCCACACCTAAACATTTGCACTCCTGGGAAAAGTTACATTTTAAGAGATATTACCAACATAATGAGGATTTTACATCTGAGGAAATTTTAATTCATTAAAGTAATGTGACCAATGTAGAAACCACACCAAGGAGTTCTTCTTAGTGAAAATGGAAAAAGATGTTTCATAAATAATATCACAGTAAAATTACAAGAGATTCATGATACCAATTTGAGCAAGGAATTAAGAAGTCAACCATGCCACTAACTCTCCATGTGTGTGTTTGAAAACCATTCCATGCTATTCTTTCCACTTTTTATCCAATAAATATAGGTTATTTTTAACATTTTTCAGCTTAAAAGATTTTGTCCACCAAACCTATCCTACATCCTCTGCAATCATATTTCAAGACCCACTTACTTAAGTATTCCCAGAATTTAAACCATAATCTTCTGTCCTAGATATCTTCATATGTTGAACATTTCATCACTCCCATCATTTATTATTTTTGTTTTTTTTTTCAGAAGTTGCATTTGGAACAAATCTCACACTCACCTTTCAACCCTTGTTTGATCTCCTCATGACACTAATTGTAATAGTTATAACAAGATCAAAGGTTTAGGAGGAGTGTTTTTTGACCTTCCAAAGACACAAACCAATTTTATTTTGATTTTGATCTATTTTTTTGAGGGTGTACAACAGTCGGATATCAGGTACACATGCATAGGTCAATCTGGTACAGTAATGAAACAGATTTGATAAGGAATAAATGTATGTAAATATCACTTTAAGATGAAAAATATTAACCTAACATATATTTTCCTTCTATTAGGTAATAAATATTCACACTTTATGGTTTGGTGAAAAAATGTGTGGAGATACTAGTGACACTATTTTCCCAAAAACTACTCACACAAGGGGAATCAATCATCTTAGAGGTTTCACAGAGATACAACTATTTATATCATTGACAGAAAACCAATTCACTAAAAATCACTTCCTGATGTTAAATTCATACAAACATTCATTCCATAACAAAGTCAGGTTTTCATCAAATGCTAAATCAACATGGAATAAAAAAATTCAAAATGAATTTTCAGTACGTTCCATGATTTTTTGACCAGAAGAGTGGGGGAGTAAAAATACCATAAAGAAGGCGAAAAAGAAAAGAAATAAGAAAGATGATGAAAAATCCTAACTAACCCAAGAATGTAACCATCCCCCACACCTAAAGTATGTAGTGTCCTCTCTGTAATAAACGAGAATGTGGGAAGGAAGGATAAAACCTTGTGAGTGTCATTCATATATTGCTTCTTGAACATGGATTTCCTCCATCGGGGAATATAAAATGGATTCATGGAAGTGATTTATCCACTGCCCATTAACAGTTAAGGTTTTCTTAGTTTCTTCATTTTGAACCTAGAAAACACCGAATGGAGAGATGTTAGTAACAATGTATGGTCCAAACCAACAGGAACAAAGCTTACCTGGATGCAACTTCAGCCTTGCATTGTAGAGGAGGAACTTATACCCAATGTGGAACTGGTGATGAAGGATAATATGGTCGTGGGCAGCCTCGGTTCTCTTTTTATAAATCCTAGAGTTCTCATATGCATCTCTTCTCATTTCCTCCAACCCCCGAATCTGCAACTTCCTTTGAGCACATGCACCAGAAAGATTATAATTGCATTGTTTGATGGCCCATTAGGCCCGATGCTCAATCTCAAAAGGTAGGTGACAACTCTTTCCAAACACTAGATGATATGGTGACATGCCAATGGGAGTTTTGAAAGCAGTATGGTACGCCCATAATGAATCATCAAGTCGAAGAATACAATATTTTCTATTGGGTTGAACCGGTTTTTCAAGAATCTGTTTTACCTATCTATTTAAAACCTCAGCTTGACCATTTCTCTGTGGGTGATAACCAGTAGACACTCGATGACCAACCCCATACCGATGCAAAAGTGACTTCACTGTTCAGTTGTAGAAATTAGAACCCTGGTCACTGATGATGAACCGAGGTAAGCCAAACCTACATAAGATTTGGGTTCTCAAAAATTATACAACTACCTTAGAATCACCAGTCCTTGTAGATCGTGCCTCTACCCATTTTGACACGTAATCAACTGCCAAAAGAATTTACAAGTTTCCAAAGGAATTGGGAAATGACCCCATAAAGTCAATACCCCAAACATAAAAAATGTCCTAAAAGATCAATGGTTTTTGTGGCATTTAATTTCTTTTAGAGACATTACCTATTATTTGACAATGAGGACAAGATTTACAAAAATCATGGTCATCCCAAAAAAGTGTTGGCCAAAAGAGACCAGAATCAAGGATTTTGCGAGCAGTCTGTTTGGGTCCAAAGTGGCCCCCATAAGCAAGAGTTTGGAATAATCTAAGGATGGAATGAAACTCGCTACCGGGGACACAAAGCCTAAGGACTAGATCACTGCATGTGCGCCAAAGGTAGGGGTCATCCCAAATGTACCAACGCGACTCATGTTTTAGAAAACTGTCTTGTTTTTTTTGCAATAAGTAGGAATGCAAGATGCTACCAAATATTTTACAATTTCAGCATACCAAGGAATAACATCTTGCACTCGTACAATTTATTATCAGGAAACATGTAATTTATGGGAATACAGGGTGATGAGTCAATGTCAAAGGATGGGTGGATCCTACTAATATAGTCAGCCGCCACATTCTATGCTCTTTTTTTGTCACTAAATTTTAAATTGAATTCCTGAAGGATGATCATCGAGCGAATGAGATATGGTTTGGCTTCTGGTTTCTTAATGAGATACTAGAGGGCTATATAGTCTGATAACACAATGAATTTGGACCCTAAAATGTATTACCTGAATTTTTCCAAGGAAAACACAATGACAAAGAATTATTTTTCAGTTGTGGTGTAGTTTTCTTGGGCAGGGTCGAAAGTAAGTAAGGCATATGCAACTGCATAGTTAGAGGCGTCTCACATTAACTCAAATGGTAAATCTCACTAAGGTGGTTGGATTTCTAGGGGTGACGTGAGACTCCATTTTAACTTATTAAAATATTCCTCACATTCATTATCAAAAACAAATTCCTTTTCTTTTTGGAGTAATCGGGAGAGGGGGAGTGCAATTTATTAAAGTCACGAATGAAACGATGGTAAAATCTAGCATGAACTAGGAAAGACCACACATACCGTACATTTTTGGGGAATGTTAGGGAAGAAATGACATCCAATTTTAATTTATCTACTTGAATACCATCCCCAGAAATTACATGTCCCAAAACTATACCTTGTCGCACCATGAACTGGAATATCTCATAATTTAATATGAGATTATTTTCAATATAGCGATGTTGGACTGAAGCAATACTACTCAAACATTCATAAAAAGAGGAGCCATAAATAATGAAACCATCCATGAATACTTTCATGAAATTCTCCAGGTAATCCGAAAAAATACTATCCATGCATCGCTGAAAAGTACCTAGAGCATTGCACAGACCAAATAGCATCCTCCTATATGAAAATGTGCTAAAGGGGAAAGTGAAGGTTGTCTTTTCCTGATCCTTATGGGAAATATAGATATGAAAGTATCCATAATACCCATAAAGGAAACAATAATGGGACTTAACCTCTATCCTCTCTATCATTTGGTCAATGAATGGAAAAGGGAAATGGTCCTTCCTAGTGTGTTGGTTAGTTGGTGATAGTCTATGCAGACATGCCAACTATTCTGCACACGAGTTAGAACCAATTCATTGTTTTCATTTTTGATTACTGTATGGACAATTTTTTAAGTAACTACTTGAATTGGAATGATGCATTGGCTTTCAGAGATAGGGTAAATGATTCCAGTAGCCAGTAATTTTGTTACCTCCTTTTTCACAACTTCTATGAGGTTTGGGTTCAGTCGATGTTGTGCCTGCCTCACTGGTTTAGCCTCATCATTTAATAAAATATGATGTGTGAAAATTGATGGGATAATACTAGGAATTTCAGAAATTTTCCACCCCAAAGCTTGTTTATACTCCCCCAAAAGTTCAAGCAGTCGTAATTCATGCTCTAGAGGGAGTGAACTAGTAATGATGACAAAAAACTTGTTTCCATTCTCAAGATATGAATATTTTAAATCTTGAGGGAGTTGTTTTAATTCCAACTCAGGGGGATTTTGGATTTATAGGAGTGTGTGTGAAAGTGAGAGGTCATTGATCTCATATAACTGCTCAATGGTATCATCCTCATATGAGGAATTAGCTTTTACAATCTTAGCAGTATCGTCAATGGTCATTGGATCCTCAGTATTCAAGAAATCATCAATCAATAAACATGCGTTAAAATTTTCTAGAACACTACAAAAATCAATGCATGAATCATTTCATAGAATTTCTATCAATGAAGAAAACTCAGAAAGGGGATCAGGGGAATGAAATGAAGTTTTTTCAAGGGAAGGGAGTACATCTGTAGAATTAATAGAGAGAGAGGAATGTTCTTCTAAGGGGTGATTCATGGAATCAAGGATATTGAAATGGACTATTTCACCACAAAATTCCATATATATTGTACCATTATGAACATTAATTATGGTTTTGGCAGTTTTCAATAAGGGTCTCCCCAATATAATTGGGGCATTTCCATTCATTCTATCATCTTCCATTTTTAGAACATAAAAATCAGCAGGAAAAATTAAAATTTTCACCCTCAAAAGAACATCCTCTAACACACTAGAAGAGTGTGTGGTACTCCAATTGGCTAGTTGAAAAACAATTCTAGTGGGCTTCTGTTCCCCGACCTGAAATGTAGAGTAAATAGAGTGAGGCATCACATTTATAGAAGCACCTAAATCAAGCATGGCATTGGAAAATTAATACTCCCCTATGGTGCATGAAATTGAGAATGTTCCAGGATCATTATAGTTGGTGGGAAGTGATGGATCTATTAATGCTGATACATTCCACCATAAGCTCACCTTTTCATCTCCATGAATTTTTCTTCGGTGTGTACACATCTCCTTCAGAAACTTGGCATATCTTGGAATTTTATTCACTACATCAATCAAAGGAATGTTAACCTGCATTTTTTTTAAGAGTTTCCTATATTTCCTTATCAAGTTTAGTTTCCTTTTGTTTTCTTGGTTGGGTGGACCTTTGTGGAAATAGAAGAGGAATGGTTGGGATAGGAGACTCAAAGACATACACACTCTTTCCTTTGGAAGGGCTTCTCTCAAGACATGGTTTTTCAATATTTGGAACATTTTCAACAGTTGGAATGGTGGTTTCCTCAGGAGTGGATGAATCTAATGGAGGGTTCCTTTGGATTTTAAGTTGTTTCCCACTCTTAAGGGTGATGTCACTAACATTTCCCTTATACCAAGGTTTAACTACCAGTTGAGAGGGTAGTTTACCTGACCCGTGACTTTGAATTTCCACCACCGAGTTAGCTAGTTGGCCTAATTGGGTTTTGAGGTCTGGTATGGCTGTCTGGGTGGTTTACTGGAATTATATATTGTTGGCAGCCATTTGTTTCATCATATCTTCTATAATAGGCTCAGGTTTTGGAGGGGGTGTGTGAAAGGCCTTTGGGGTGGTTGAGGATTTCTGGGTGGTGGTGGTAGATGACTACTCTGCCCTTATTAGTTCAATGGTTGATGAGGATAGTTTGAATACCCCCTTACCTATAATATTGGTTTTCTTTCCACCCACAGTTGGATTGATAGTATGGTTCTTGGCTAAAGGGTTGGTTATAGGGGAAGCCTGGAAAGATTTCCTCACAACTCTCAAAAGTTTATCTCAATTGAGGACATTGGTCAGAGTAGTGGGTATCAGAAGAGCATATTCTACAATATATGGGAGGAGGATATTGAGATTTCCCTTGGGAGAGTGCGAGTTGTTGTAAAAGGGTACTTACCACTTCAAACTTTGTGTCCACCTTCTTCTTGAATTCAGTACTTTGCATCTCACGGACACCTCTAATGGGTATATTGGACCTCAAACCAAATTGTTGAGGGTTTTTCACCATGTTCTCAATTAATGTCTTTACAGAAATTGGGGTCTTATCTACTAGAACACCACTTGAATCAGCATCAATCATGTTTCTATCAATAGGGATTAAACCTTCATAAAAATATTGTATTAAAAGTTGATCACTTATTTGGTGGCGTGGACAACTTGAACATAATCTTTTAAATCTTTTCCAATATTCATGAAGTGTTTATCCTTGAGTTTGTCTTATGCCAAAATTTCTTTCCTTATTGTTTCAATTCAAGAGGATGAGAAATATTTTTTAAGAAAAATGCATTTCATGTCCTCCCAACCTCTTATTGGTGAATTAACATAATAAAGGCAGTCTTTTGCAGTGTCTTCTAATGAAAATGGGAATGCTTTGAGATTTTATTGTTCTTCATCCACATTTGAAGGTTTTAATGTAGAACACACAATATGAAATTATTTTTAAGTGTTTATGTAGATATTCTCGAGGAAGTCCATGGAATCTGGGTAATAAATGAATTAGACTATATTTTAGTTCAAAATTGGGTGCCTTACCTTACAGTTGAATGTAAGTGGGTTGGATATCAACATCAGGTGAGGTTAGTTCTTTTAATGTCCAGTTATTTTAAGACATATTATGTAAGTTTATTTCAGTTTTGATGTTGGTTCTGGAAGAAGAAGAGTAAGGATCAAGAAGAGTGTTGATGATTAGTGTGTCCTCCTTCGAAGGGTTCTCTTCTATGTCTCGGTGTCACTAACGTAGGATCCTCTCCGGTTCGGGTTCAAAAGGAGGTAAATCTCCCGGATTAGAATTAATCATGCACCAAACCTACACAACAAATAGATAATAATACAAAAAGATAGGTAGAGGTATAATATAAAATAGATAAATATTTACAAAATTTACAAAAATCTTATCAAAAAAACGCACTAAAAACCAAAGTGCTCCCCAGAAAGGGCGCAAAAATTTGACCGCGTTGTCATGAAGCGTCAAATTGATTATGTTTTTATGGTTTATTTATAGTCTAGGGAAGTCCCTAAGTCATATCTCAAGGAGTTTTGATAGGTTTTGAGTGTGTATTTTTAATAATAAGAACAAAAGGGGGGGGGTGATTTTATAAACAATTTTAAGAAATTAACTTAACGTAAAGAGTTATAAAGGTGAAAGACAAAGTGGATTTTGAAAAATATGAGATAAATAAGTGATCTTTTATAAGTTACTATATCACTTGAAGAGTTACTCATTCTTAATTTATTATTAGGTTTTAGTGTAATTCTTTGGTTGAGGGTTAACCAAGATCTTGGTTCCCCTCTTTCCTCTTAAAATGATGCAAAAAGAACCATCTATTGACACAATAATCATGTTGTCAAGGTTTAGACCACAAGAATAGAGTGAGGTCTACCAAAGCCTATGGAAATCTCATGTACGTGTGAAAGAAAGAGGATGCTTATGTTGTCCAATCAGAACAACCCAAGATTCCCACTTGAATCTCAACCCAATCGGTATTGAAATGATAAATGTTTCACTTAATTAAACCAAATAAATGCATTCAGAGAAGAATCATATAAAGCTAAAACATAAGTGAAATAATTCACACACAAATTACACAAAACCAATAGAATATAAGGTGTTGGAACTCCCTCTTCAAGTGTGTATCTCCCTCACAATGATCACCCACCGTTTAGCTCGACATCAGGAGGAGGAAGCTCAGGTGGAACTTTATATTCATTATTGACCAGAATAAAAAACTTCAAGGATGAGGGGGAGAATCCTAAAGGACTCCAAAATTTCAGATCTTCACTTCTGGTTCAAACTCCCAAATGGAGTTCTCATGGTTCCTTTTTGTAGCCAAAATGGGAAGTGGTTTTGGGCACCCAGATTTTGATAAACCACTTGAAGGATAGTTTTTGGATACTAGAAAGTCGAATCCCCCTTTTGAAAAAACTATAAAGATGTATCCCCACATCTTGAATATCCCCACTAAAAGTTTGGAATCATTTTAACAAACACAACTCGAGATTGACATATTACAGAACACCACTTTTGACTTTGTGGATATTCGGTGGCCTGGACAGATCAGTTCAAATGGTCCCCTTAGAATCCGAATTGGGATTGGGTTTCTTGGGATGAAATGTATAATATTAAATTTCGGACCAAGACACAAAATTTCAGCCCATTTGAATGCACGATCTAGTAGCAGTGTGCAGATTAATTCACTGGTGTGCTTGGATCCTGCGCAGTTTGCCCCATATTTCTTGGGCTTCATCATGGGTCCTCAAAATCACCTCCACCTTCAATGATATTATCAAAACAAGTAACATTGACCTTTTTAACAATGATAAACATAAAATAAACGAATCAAAAATTAAGTTCATTTTGTTATTATATCTTGAATTTACAATAAAAATTCAGTTTAATACAATGGTGTAAGGGTGAAAATGACAAAGTGAATCGTGGTACGATCACACCCCCACACCTAAACATTTTCACTCCTAGTCAAAGTTACATTTTCAGAAATTATGCATGTAGATATTACCAACATCATAAAGATTTAACATTTGAGGAAATTTTAATTCATTAAAGTAACGTGATCAATGCAGAAACCACACCAAGGAGTTCTTCTTAGTGAAAATGGAAAACGATGTCTCATAAATCATATCACAGTGAAATTCAAAGAGATTCATGATACCAAATTGAGAAAGAAATTCAAAATTCAACCATACCACTAACTATCCGTGTGTGTGTGTGAAAACCATTCCATGCTATTCTTTCCACTTTTTATCCAATAAATTTAAGTTATTTTAACATTTTTCAGCTTAAAAGATTTTGTCCACCGAACCTGACCTACATCCTTTGCAATTATATTTCAAGACCCAATCACTTAAGAATTCCCAGAAGTAAAACCATAAGCTGCTCACCTAGATATCCCCATATGTTTCACATTTCATCACTCCCATCATTTATTATTTTTGTTTTTTTTCAGAAGTTTCATTTGGAACAAATATCACACTCACCTCTCAACCCTTGTTTGATCTCCTCACAAAACTAATTTTTATAGTTATAATGAGATCAAATGTTGAGGAGGAGTAGTTTTTGACCTGCCCAAGACACAACCCAAATTTATTTTGATTTTGATCTTTTTTTGAGGGCGTACAACAGTCAGATATCAGGTACACATGCATAGGTCAATCTGGTACAGTAATGAAACAGATTGGATAAGGAACGAACATATGGAAATATCAATTTAAGATGAAAATTATTAACCTAACATATATTTATCTTCTATTAAGTAATAAATATTCACACTTTGTGTTTTGGTGAAAAAATGTGTGGAGATACTAGTGACGCTATTTTCCCAAAAACTACTTACACAAGGGGAATCAATCATCTTAAAGGTTTCACAGATATACAACTATTTATATCATTGACAGAAAACCAATTCACTAAAAATCACTTCCTGATGTTAAATTCATACAAAAATTCATTCCATAACAACGTCAGGTTTTCATCAAATGTTAAATCAACATGGAATAAAAAAATTCAACATGAATTTTTAGTACGTTCCATGATTTTGTGACCAGAAGGGTGGGGGAGTAAAAATACCATAAAGAAGGCGAAAAAGAGAAGAAATAAGAAAGATGATGAAAAATCATAACTAACCCAAGAATGTAACCATCCCCCACACCTAAAGTGTGTAGTGTCCTCACTGTAATAGAAGAGAATGTGGAAAGGAAGGATAAAACCTGGTGAGTGTCATTCATATATTGCTTCTTGAGCATGGAGTTCCTCCATCAGGGACTCAAAAATGGATTCATGGAAGTGATTTAGCCACTTCCTATTGACAGTGAAGGTTTTCTTGGTTTCTTCATTTTGAACCTGGAAAAAAACGAATGGAGAGACGTTAGTAACAATGTATGGTCCAAACCAATAGGAACAAAGCTTACCTAGATGCAAATTCATCCTTGAATTGTAGAGGAAGACCTACTGCCCAATGTGGAACTAGAGATGAAGGATAATATGGTCTTGGGAAGCCTTGGTTCTCTATTTATAAATCCTGGAGTTCTTATATGCATCTCTTCTCATTTCCTCCAACTCTTGAATTTGCAACTTCCTTTGAGCACCTTCACCAGAAAGATTATAATTGTATTATTTGATGGCCTAGTAGGCCTGGTGATCAATCTCAATAGGCAAGAGACATGGCCATGGGAGTTTTGAAAGTAGTATGGTACGCCCATAATGAATCATCAAGTCGAAGACTCCAATCTTTTCGATTGGGTTGAACTGTTTTTTCAAGACTCTGTTTTACCTCTCTATTTGACACCTCAGTTTGACCATTGGTCTGTGGATGATAAGCAGTATACACTCGATGGCCAACGCAAAAGTGATTGCATTGTTTGGTTGTATAAATGAGAACCTTGGTCAATGATGATGAACCCATGTAATCCAAACCTACAGAAGATTTGGGTTCTCAAAAATTCTACAACTACCTTAGAATCATCAGTCCTTTTAGATCACGCCTCTACCCATTTGGACACATAATCAACTGCCAAAAGAATGTACAAGTTTCCAAAGGAATTGGGAAGTGACCCCATAAAGTCAATACCCCAAACATAAAAAATATCATGAAAGAGAAATGGTTGTTGTGGCATTTCATTTCTTTTAGAGACATTACCTATTCTTTGACAACGAGGACAAGATTTACAAAAATCATGGGAATCTCGAAAAAATTTTGTCCCAAAGAGACCAGAATCAAAGATTTTACGAGCAGTCTGTTGGGTTCCAAAGTGGCCCCTATAAGCAAGAGTGTGGAAGAATCTAAGGATAGACTGAAACTCTCTATCGGGGACACAATGCCCAAGGACTCGATCACTGCTCGTGTGCCAGAAGTAGGAGTCATCCCAAATGTACCAATGTGACTCATGTTTTAGACGACTGGCTTGTTTTTTTGTAATTAGTAGGAATGAAATATACTACCAAATAATTTACAATTTCTACATACCAAGGAATAACATCTTGCACTCAGTACAATTGTTCATCAGGAAACATGTCATTTATGGGAATACAGGGGGATGATTCAATATACGAGGATGGGTGGATCCTAATGATATGGTCAGCCACCACATTCTATGCTCCTTTTTTATCTCTAATTTCTAAATTGAATTCCTAAAGGAGGATCATCTAATGAATGAGACAAGGTTTGGCTTCCAGTTTCTTAAGGAGATATCGGAGGGATGCATGGTTTGAGAACACAATGACTTTGGACCCTATTAGGTATGACCTGATTTTTTCGAAGGAAAACACAATGGCAAAGAATTATTTCTCATTTGTGGTGTAGTTTTCTTGGGCAGAGCCCAAAGTACGTGAGGCACAGGCAATGACATGTGGAACTCGATCGAATCTTTGTGATAAGACTGCCCCAACTACATAGTTAAAGGCGTCTCACATGAAATCAAATGGTAAATCCCACCGAGGTGGTTGGATTACCAGGGGTAACGTGAGACTCCATTTTTTACTTATTAAAAGATTCCTCAAATTCATTATCAAAAAAAATTCCTTTTCTTTTTGGAGTAATCGGGATAGGGGGAGTCCAATTTTACTAAAGTCACAAATGAAACGATGGTAAAATACCGCATGACCTAGGAAAGACTACACATCCCATACATTTTTGGGGAATGGTAGGGAAGAAATGACATCCACTTTTTATTTATCTAATTGGATACCATCCCAAGAAATTACATGTCCCAAAACTATACATTGTCGCACCATGAAATGACATTTCTCATAATTTATTATGATATTCTTTTCAAAACAGTGACTTAGGACTGAAGCAAGAATACTCAAACATTCATAAAAAAAGAAGCCATAAATAGTGAAATAATCCATGAATACTTCCATGAAATTCTCCAGGTAATCCGAAAAAATACTAACCATGCATCGCTGGAAAGTATTTGGAGCATTGCATAGACCAAATGGCATCCTCCTATATTCAAATGTGCCAAAGGGTCAAGTGAAGGTTGTCTTTTCTAGATCCTCAGGGGAAATATGGATATGAATGTATCCAGAATACCCATCAAGGAAATAGTAGTGGGACTTACCCACTAGCCTCTCTATCATTTTTTCAATGAATGACAAAGAGAAATGGTCCTTCTTAGTGTGTTGGTTTAGTCGGTGATAGTCCATGCATACACACCAAATATTCTACACATGAGTTGGAACCAATTCATTATTTTCATTTTTTATTACTGTAAGGACATATTTTTTAGAAACTACTTGAACTAGACTGACCCATTGGTTTCCAGAGATGGGGTAAATGATACCATCAACCAATAATTTTGTTACCTCATTTTTCACAACTTCTAAGAGGTTTGGGTTCAGTCGACGTTGTGCCTGCCTCACTGGTTTAGCCTCATCATTTAATAAAATATTATGTGTGAAAATTGATGGGCTAATACCCGGAATGTAAGCAAGTGTCCATCCCAAAGCTTGTTTATACTCCCTTAAAAGTTAAATAAGTTGTAATTCATGCTCAGGAGGGAGTGAACTAGCAATGATGACAAGCAACTTGTTTCTATTCTCAAGATATTAATATTTTAAATCTTGAGGCAGTTGTTTTAATTCCAATTTAGGGGGATTTTGGATTAATGGGAGTGTGTGTGAAAGTGACAGGTGACTAATCTCATCTAACTGCTCAATGGTATCATCCTCATATGAGGAATGATATTTTACAAGATTAGTAGTATCATCGATGGTCATTGGATCCTCAGTGTTCAAGAAATCATCAATCAATAAACATGCATGACACTTTTGTAGAACACTACAAAAATCAATGCATGAATCCTTTCCTAGAATTTCTATCAATGAAGGAAACTCAGAAAGGGGATCAGGGGAATGAAATGATGTTTTTTCAAGGGAAGGGAGTACATTTATAGAATTAATAGAGAGAGAGGAATGTTCTTTTGAGGGGTGCTTCATGGAATCAAGGATATTGAAATGGACTATGTCACCACCAAATTCCATAGATAATGTACCATTATGGACATTAATTATGGTTTTGGAGGTTTTGAATAAGGGTCTCCCCAATATAATTGGGGCATGTGCATTCATCCTATCATCTTCCATTTTTAGCACATAAAAATCAGCAGGAAAAATTAAATTTTTCGCCCTCACAAGAACATCCTCTAACACACCAGAAGGGTCTACGGTACTCCGGTTGGCCAGTTGAACAACAATTCTAGTGGGATTCAGTTTCCTAACCTACAATGTAGAGTAAATGGAGTGAGGCATCACATTTAGAGAAGAACCTAAATCAATCATGGCATTGTAAAATGAATACTCCCTTATGGTGCACGGAATTGAGAATATTCTGAGATCATTTCACTTGATGGGAAGTGATGGATCTATTAATTCTGATACATTCCTCACTAAGATTACCTTTTCATCTCGACGAAGTCTTCTTCGGTGCGTACACATCTCATTCAGAAACTTGGCGTATCTTGGGATTTGCTTTGTGACATCAATAAAAGGAATGTTAACCTGCACTTTTTTAAAAGTTTCCAATATTTCCTTATCATTTTTAGTTTTCATTTGTTTTCTTGGTTGGGTGGCCCTTTGTGGAAATGGAAGATGAATGGTTGGGATAAGATACTCATCAACATACCCACTCTTTTCTTTGGAAGGGATTCTCTCAAGACATGGATTTTCAATATTTGGAACATTTTCAACAGTTGGAATAGTGGTTTCCTTAGGAGTGGATGAATCTAATAGAGGGTTACTTTGGGTTTTAAGTTGTTTCCCACTCCTAAGGGTGATGGAACTAACATTTCCCTTATCTATAAGGTTAACTACTGGTTGAGAGGGTTGTTTACCCGACCCGTGACTTTGAATTTCCCCCACCGAGTTAGCTAGTTGCCCTAATTGGGTTTTGAGGTTTTGTATGGATGCCTGGGTGGTTTTCTGGAATTGGATATTGTTTTCAGCCATTTGTTTCATCATATCTTCTAAGCTAGGCTCAGGTTTTGGAGGGGGTTGTGGGAAAGGCCTTTGGGGTGGTTGAGGATTTCTGGGAGATGGTGGTAGATGACTACTCTACCCTTGTTGGTTCCATGGTTGATGAGGCTAGTTTGAATGCCCCCTTGCCTATAAGTTTGGTTTTATTTCCACCCAAAGTTTAATGGATAGTAAGGTTCTTGCCTAAAGGGTTGGTTATAGGGGTGGATTGGAAAGATTGCCTCACAACTCTTAGAATTTTCTCTCAGTTGAGAACATTGGTCAGAGTAGTGGGTATCAGAAGAGCAGATTCCACAATAGATGGGAGGAGGAGATTGAGATTTCCCTTGGGAGAGAGAAAGTTATCGTAAAAGGGTACTTACCTATTCAAACTTTGTGTCCACCTTCTTCTCAAATTCAGTACTTTTCACCTCATGGAAATATCTAATGGGTACATTGGACCTCAAAACAAATTTTTGAGTGTTTCGGGCCAAGTTCTCAGTTAAGTTCTTTGCATCAATTGGGGTCTTATCAACTAGGTCACCATCTATAGCAGCATCAATCATGTTTCTATCAATAGGGATTAAACCTTCATAAAAATATTTTATTAAAAGTTGGTCACTTATTTGGTGGTGTGGACAACTTGAATATAATCTTTTAAATCTTTCCCAATATTCATGAAGTGTTTCCCCTTGATATTGTCTTATCCCAAAAAAATTTCTCCTTATTGTTGCAGTTCGTGAGTTTGGGAAATACTTTTCAAGAAAAAGGTGTTTCATGTCCGCCCAACCTCTTATTAGTGAATTAACATAATAAAGCCAGTCTTTTGTAGTGTATTCTAATGAAAATGGGAATACTCTGAGCTTTACTTGTTCTTAATCCACATTTGTGGGTTTTAATTTAGAAGACATAGTATGAAATTCTTTTAAGTGTTTATGTGGATCATCTCCAGGAAGTCCATGGAATCTTGGTAATAAATGAATTAGACCAGATTTTAGTTCAAAATTGGGTGCCTCGCCTTGCATTTAAATGTAAGTTGGTTGGATGTAAACATTAGAAGAGGTTAGTTATTTTAATTTTCAGTTATTTTCAGCCGTGTTATGAAAGTTTATTTCAGTTTTGATGTTGGTTTCGGAAGAAGAAGAGTAAGGATCAAGAAGAGTGTCGATGTTTTAAGTTTCCTCCTTTGAAGGGTTCTCTTTTGTGTCTTGGTGTTGCTGACGTAGGATCCTTTCCGGTTCAGGTTAGAAAGGAGGTAAATCTCACGGATTAGAATGCATCATGCACCAAACCTATACAAAAAATAGATCATAATAAAAGAATAAAGGTAGAGGGATAATATAAAATAGATAAATATTCACAAAATTTACAAAAATGTTATAAAAAACACGCACAAAAAACAAAAGCGCTCCCTGGAAATGGCCCCAAAATTTGACCACGTTGTCATGATGTGTCAAATTGATTATGTTTTTAAGGTTGATTTATAGTCTAGGGAAGACCTTAGGTCATCTCTTAAGGAGCATTGATAGGTTTTGAGTGTGTATTTTTAATAATAAGAACAAAATAGGGGGGGGTGATTTTGTAAACAATTTTAAGAAAGTAACTTAACATAAAGAGTTGTAAAGTTGAAAGAAAATGTGTATTTTAAAAAATATGATATAAATAAGTGATCTTTGCTAAGTTACTAAATCACTTGAAGAGTTCCTCATTCTTAATTGATTATCAGGTTTTAGTGTAATCCTTTGGTTGAGGGTTAACCAAGATCGTGGTTCCCTCTTTCCTCTTAAAATGATGCACAAAGAACCACCCCTTGACACAAAAATCATGTTGTAAAGGTTTGGAACACAAGAATATAGTGAGGTCTACCAAATCATAATGAAATATCATTTATGTGTGAGAGAAATAGGATGCTTGTGTTGTCCAATTGGAACAACATCCCCACTTGAATCTCAAACCAATTGGCATTGAAATGAGAAATGTTTCACTTAATTAAACCAAATCAATGAATTCAGAGAAGAAGAATATAAAGGTTAAACACAAGTGAAATAATTCACACAAAAAATTACACAAAACCAGTAGAATATAAGGTTCCATAACTCCCTCTTCAAGTGTGAATCTCCCTCACAATGATCACCCACTGTTTAGCTCGACATCGGGAGGAGGAGGAAGCTCGAGTGGAACTCCTTCTTCATTATTGACCCCCCATTAGGATAGGGGCCTTTATAACTTCAAGAATGAGGGGGAGACTCCTATAGAACTACAAAATGGTAGAGCTTCACTTCTGGTTTGAACTCCAAAAATGGGGTGCCCAAGGTGCCTTTTTATAGCCAAAATAGGAAGTGGTTTTGGGAACCCAGATTTTGTCAAACCACTTGAAGGATGGTTTTTGGATACTAGAAAGTCGAATATCCATTTTTATAAAATTGGAAAGTTTTATCCCCACGCCCTGACTTTCACCACCAAAATTTTGGCATCATTTATACAAACATAGCTTGATATATTAAAATATTACAGAACACCACTTTTGACTTTGCGCACATTTCGTGGCTTGGAAATATCAGTTCATATGGGACCCTTAGAAGCTGAATCGGGATTGGGTTTATTGAGCTTAAATGTATCCTATTAAATTTTTGACTTGAACACAAAATTTCTTCCCATTTGGATGCACGGTCTAGCAGAAGTGTGTGGATTAATTCACTAGTGTGCTTGGATCCTACGCAGTTTGGCCCATATTTCTTGGACTTCATCATAGGTGCTCCAAATCACCTCCACCTTCAATGATATTATCAAAACAAGTAACATTGAACTTTTTAACAGTGATAAAAATAAAATAACTGAATCAAACATGAAGTTTATTTTGTTATTATATTTGGAATTTACAATACAAATTTAGTTTAATATAATGGTGTAAGGGTAAAAATGACACAGTAAATCGTGGTACGATCAAATGATCCAATTGTAAAAAACACCATTGTATCTCTATGTTATATGTTGCACAGTTACAAAAAATTTAGTACTAACCATGCACATAAACCATGCACTTAGCCTATTTTCATCAAAACTCTAAATTTTAACCCAAGACTCCCAAAAACCTATAGAACCTCTCAATAAACAAATGAAGATGAAAAAAGAATATATCTATGAATCATAGGGAATCACCTAAATTATTTACATAAAACGTTTTCCTTGAAATATTTTGGTAACTAATGTCACTATTTAATTTTTTTACTTTAACAATACATCCTAAAATCCTTTAGGATATAAAGTGAAATTAACTTTGTTACACTAACTAAATGAAAATATTTACATTTATCATTACCTATATACCTTTAATTTATTATGATAGGATGGTATAATTTTTTTATTTATTAATGTTGAACTTCTCAAAGTCCAAACATACTCCCACTACCTCTTTGACACTATATTATGGTTATAATATCATGTTAATATTCACAAAATATTTTTCTCTTATGAAATAAGTTTTTTTCATAGAGTGTGAATAATTAACAAACAAACTATTGTTTCCATATCATATATGGTATTCTATGTTTTTGGAAATTTTCTTGAAAATAATATTAATATTTAAAATATTCCACTGATGGTGGTGGAAACTCAATTCTTAATATTTTGACAAACATCTCATATAAACTACTTTATCTTGGATAATACATTTTTATCATTATCTTATTCTCAAAACATGTTATAGAATCTAATGAATCATAAACAAAGTATATCATATCACATTTTTCATAACAAATATTTGTTAACAAATAACTCCTCGTATCATATAAGAGAAATAATATAAATATACACATATTTTATTTAGATTAATCTATGTTTGATACATTACATCACATTCAAACCCTTGAGTTAGAAACTCTTTTCTTCACCATTAGAATGAAAATTGAAATACTTATCAATCCTTACCTTGATTTTTAAATCTTATATATTTACAACACTTTAAAAGTATACATTTGGTATCATATACCTTTAAAAATTGAATAATTTATTTCTATAACACCAACACCTCATATGGATATCTCATGGAGTTTTACAAAACCCTTGAGGTGTCTTAGACAATCCATCCATATGGAAATAATGACCTTAATTCCTAATAACATTAGGTTTTAATGACCTTGGTTGACTACTTAAAGAAACATTGTTGGACTCTCCAACTAAGATTTATTCTTCAAATTTTAACTTTTCCTCAATAGTATCATCTACACATCACTAAAACCCAGACATCCTTTGTGTTATATTCAACCCTAACTCAATTCCATGGGGATAGGTAGAGATGTTAGTAACCTTAAGAGAAATTCCTAAGATAAAAAGGATGAGAATAAATTCGAAGGGATTTACCAAACTGCGGGGAATGATTTTCCCTTAAGGAAATATCCTGAAAAAAAACACTTTGATAAGATATAAACTGATGTAAGATATAAAATCAAAAGAACTCACATAATATAAAACATTTAATAATCAGAGTAGAAATGAAAATAACAATACATAATCAAGGTATGAAAAATAAAAAATGAAAGAATCCAAGGAATAAAAGTGGCACCACAATGACTCAACTAAAAGAAGACCTCTATGCCTCAACACCTATCAAACTCACCCACCATATTATGGTACTAAGATAGAGAAGTATGAAACTTGTCCCTTTCCTATATCACATAAAACATCATCTATATATGAACCAAAGTTTATATGCATGGGGTGAGTGTGATAACTCAATAGAAAAACCCCGAGGCTTCCTAATCATTCCACTAATATAAGTAAAATTTTTCTAACAATTTTATATAAAATAATAAGATATAAAAACAAATTAGTTTAATAAATTTTATAGGTTTACAAAAGAAGAAAAACATTTCCATTCCACTAGGAATATATTTTTATAGAAATGATGTGGAAAATAGTGGTCCCATAGTAATAATAGAATATCAGTATATTTATGATACTTGATTAATTATGTTAGTATGCATACAATATATTTAGAGGGACTATAATAATAAATAAAAATTGAAAGAGTTGGTAAATATGTTTACTTATTATTTGAGATACCTCCTTTGTCTTACAACTTAATCCTTCATAGGATGGTCATATATAAAGAAAAAAAGATCATGAATGAAGGGAAGGTTTCTAAGAAGGTTTATGGGAAGGTCTTGGTTGATCTTGAGTGTTCAATGTTTTTGAATAAGGGAAGAGAATAGAATCCCTTTTATAAGTGAGGGTATGGACAAACATGAAATTACTTAAAGGATTTAAATAATATAAAGTCATTTTTTAGTACAAGTGGAACAAAATGGAAAAGACTTAGAAGATAAGAAAATATAAGGTATAAATAATTTCAAAAAATAATATTTATACAATTTCAAGTGAAATTTTAACACTCCTCTCTTAGTTTAACCCCTGGTAAACCTGTTTTAACCCTAACCAGGATAATAAATTTTTACTGTTTTTACTATTCAATATGACCAAAAATTAAGTTGGACTTATTAACTAATATTAATTATTATTAATAAAAATATTCAATCCATTTTAAAATATTAAATTTCTATAATCGGTAATAATTACATTTAATATATGTTCATGAAACACAACGAAAACCATTTTTAGAAAAATCTTTATTTTAAGCATAAAAACAATTTTACAGAAAAGTAAAGTAAAATGACGATTGTAATGGAATTAAATGATTTATATTAAATAAAATTATACCTATTTACCTTAAAAACTAAAATATAACCAAAATGAACCTTATGAATACTTGATTAAGTGAGAAGAACCAAAAATAGTTTTTTTAGAATAAAACATTACTTATATTTTCAAAATTTTAAGCATATATTTCAATGTAAAAAATAATATTTTTATTTGAATTATGTTACATATTAAATATATATTTGTACTAGAAAAAATTCTTTATAAAATTTAAATTTATTCTTATATAATTATAGTGTCATAAAATTGATAATATTTGTAAAATTCTTATTTTTCATTATTCACCCAAAAATAAACTATTTCTAAAAAATATGAAAAATTCACCCTAAGATAATTTTGACATGTAAATTTTAAAAATGAATTTAGTTTTTTCAATTTTTTTAAAGTTGTAAGAAATTAATTATTATTATTCACTTATAAAACACCTAAAAACCATTTTCATGAAGAATGTATTCTTATGGCATAAAATGAATTTATCCTTATAATTTTCCAAGTAACAATATTAATATGAATGTATTTTTTTTGATTTAATTCATTATTTGTATTAATGAAATTCTTGGTACATATATTTCATACTTCGATTATTCCTATTCATACCTGTCAACCCAATGACTAGGTTATAACATTCATATTGAAATAAAATTATTTTGTGGTTTGTTTAAGATTGAGGTTACATGTGGAGAATGTTATTGTATATAGTATTCATTTAAAGGAAACTAAAATCTTGGGGGTGTTACATTCTCCCATCATTATAGAAATTTATTTCTAGTAATTTTAATTCATTTAGACCATATAATTACATTTTAATATATTTTATCATGAATTTCAATTTCTAGGTTAAGACTTGGGAACTTATTATTTCATAAATAAACAATATTTGTACCTTTATAAGACTAAAAATTGTGAATGTGTTTCTATAATATTACCTTAAAAATTAATTGGTAACACCTACACAAAACTTAATGGATTTATCTTACATTTCTTGATATTTATGAATTATAAGATAATATACTTACCAATTTAGTTTTTACTTTATAAGTGAAAATTGTTCCCTTTTGATTGAGTATTTTAATCAGTTTACACTTATGATTCTAATGTTGAATGACTAAGAGAAATTTCTCATGCTTGAAGCATGAATATAAACCAATAATGGATCATAAGATCTATAAAATAGTGACTAGTTATTTCACCCATCTAAATAAATTATTATAACAAGTTATGATAATAATAAATATGAATAAAACTTATTATGAAGAAGTAATACATTAATTCCTAAAAAATCAATAATATTATCCATATAAATACTATAATACATTAAAGTTTAAAAATATAATTCCACACATTCAATATAGATTATTTTAGGATTCATATACTAATTCATAAATTTTCCAAACTAAATACACCCCAAAAACAAAGATTATGTCAAATCCAAACATAGGTATAATAATGAAGTTTTAAAATAGGGTATATCTATGTGTCATAATGGGAAATTATTGACATATACTTATTGTAATAATATTTACACTAGGATTATTGATTTAAAACTACACTATTAAGGCGCTAGGTAAATATATATTTTTTTGTAAACATGGAAGGTATAAAAGAGTGAAAAGATCCATAATCAAATAAAGTATTAGATAAATTTTAGGCTATGATCGAATTATCTTCTAGATTTAGTAATTTCATTAGATTTACCTTTCTCCCTTATCATTTTTTGAGGTAAATTCCATTGATTATTGGGAAATTAATTTGCATAGTGCCCATATCCTTCTATTTGAAACATTTGAAATTATAGACTTATTTATTTCCCTTGCATTCAAATTCCCGATGGACTTTCTATCCACACATGAAGAAAACTCCCATTCCCTGTAAAAATATACCATGGTGTTTATTTTTATAATCATCACATGTTGGAAGTTCCATCCTTCCCTTATTTTCCTTTGCCTAATTTTTTTTCTTGATTCTAAGTTGTCCTATTCTTCTCTTGATTTCCTTTGAAAATATATTACTTAGATAATTATTTAACTATCTTGATGAAACTTGATACTATATCATCATATAAAGAAAATGTTTGAGAGACTAGTACCCTT
The DNA here is from genome assembly GCA_963277665.1 of Viscum album. Classification (NCBI taxonomy): domain Eukaryota; kingdom Viridiplantae; phylum Streptophyta; class Magnoliopsida; order Santalales; family Viscaceae; genus Viscum; species Viscum album. The sequence continues at coordinate 1,695,762,229 of OY728158.1, read as the reverse complement.
TAAAGGCTTGGATTATTACCATAAAAGAAATGGTTAATCTTAATTTTTGGATTACGTACATAGTCTATAACATGAATTGCTAATATTTTAAGGTTTTCTTTATACTCAGAAATACATTCCTCTTCCTTTTGTATTATATTGAATAATTTCATTTCCAAATCAGATTATTTCTCAGGAGGAAAGTATTTTTTGAAGAATATTTCCTTAAAATTATTCCAATCCATTCTCTCTATCTCCTACTCCTCCTTTGTATTTTGAATCAATTACCACCATTGATCAAGATATTCCTTTAAACAATACACTTATAGAAGGAACATCTCCCTTTTATTACTTCTTAAAGCTAGAAATATCTTTTCAAGGGACTAGATCCACTGTTTAGCTATCAATGGATTAATATTTTTATTAAAGGATGGAGGTTTCTTCCACATGAAGCCATCCAACATCAATGAATCATGATATCAAGTAATAATTTGTTCCATATGGAAAATATTATTGGTTATAACTTGATTTAACTATCCTAATATAGTCATAATATTATCTACACCAACACCGGATATGTTAACTTGATCATGAGGTAAATCCCTACATTAATTATGAGCATTGACACATTTTCCATTCCTTTCAATAAGAACTATTTCTAAACAATATAATTCATTAGATTAGATCATAACATTATGAATCATAATGTATAATTTTAAACATCATTAAATACTTAAAATATATTAAACATTTATGCATATCTAATCTTATAATATAAGGATAGAATCTTTGGTAAGATCTTCAAATCCTAACAGTATTTTTAAATCATTCAAAATTGTTCATAAGGAGAATATAGAGAAACCAAAGCATATCCCTCAAGAGTTTCTACCAAGTGTGAATTATTAGGTAAAATCATCATACACTAAGTGAAGATCGATTTGATACTCCACCATCCTGTTTTAAGATGTTTAACCCTAGTTACATCTCTGCCACAACCTCATCTACTTTATAGTATCTAGAGAGAGATGTAATTTCTAGGAAACCACACATTATTTACCTTACCAAAACTTCATGATATTATACTATACTTATAATTATCCCTAAACTCTAACATAGGTTTATTTTATCTAATCTATGATTTCCTAAATATAGTTTCCATGGTGTATAATAAACTTACTCAGATACCAATTGTAATTCCCCAACTCTTATAATCTAGAGATGATGGTTATTTTATTACATTGGCACAAGATACAAGAGATTACATCCTAAATGATTGAAAATAATTACTATAAAAATACCCTATACCAACAATTTGAAACCGTTTGTATAGGCCTCCAAACTGATGGTATATCCTATACTAATGATTTGGAGAACCATTGGCTAGTAAGCCGCGGGGATAGGTCTATACCAACGATTTTAGAAAAACTGTTGGTATAGACCTATACCACAAGTTTTCAAAATCGTTGGTATAAGTAATATGAAAAATCTATACCAATGGTTCCATAAAACCGTTGGTATATGTATTTCAAAAAAGAAGCATTCTATTGGTTTTGATCCCAGTACCTCCAGTTTATGGTTGAACGACCTAACCACTAACCTAACTTGACTTTTGTGAACATAATTTCATATATATATATATATATGTATTATCATAAATATTTTAAATTTTGATTTATTTAATGTTCTCGGTAAGAAGATTCCATAAAAAATACATGTAACTATACCAACGGTTCTCAAAACCGTTGGTATAGACCTATACCAATGGTTTTGAGAACCTTTGATATAGATTATTTGATTTTGGGACCTATACCAACGGTTTTGGACAAACCGTTGGTATAGGGGGGACCTATACCAACAGTTTCCCCAAACCGTTGGTATATGGTCCTATTATGGACCTATACCAATGGTTTGACCAAAACCATTAGAATAGGTCCATATAAGTGACCTATACCAATGGTTTTCCCCAAAATGTTGGTATAGGTCCAAATTAGTGACCTATACCAATGGTTTTAGCCAAACCGTTGGTATATATCTTATTTCCAGTAGTTAATTTTAGTAGTCTTGAGAAACATGATACATACATGATTGTTAGTACTCCCTTTTGAAGATAAAAGGAAAGGAAAAAGAAACCAAGAGACCCTGGAGAGAAGTCCTATTTCCTCGCTTAGGGTACCCTCTGGCCGCTAGGCCCGTTTCACCCAAGGTTTCCTTTGGAAACTTATCCTACCTTTCTTAGGTCCCCATAGACTACCTATCATGTGTTTCAAAACTCATATGTGCACACCACTTCATCCAATTAGCCTAATCTTCCCAGAATTCTAATTTTTTCATATTAATAGACCCCCTATATTACCACATAACTAATTTTTTTTATACATCTAGAATAGATAGAAAGACTCCTTGAGAAGCTTCTATAATCCCTGTAACACATTTCCTAGGTATCCTAATATACTCCAGGTCTTAATAAAACCAACTAAAATAATAATAAGTGGTTATCTAAATCCATCCCTTGGGAGACCAATCATCCAGGGTCCTCAATTAGGTAAATCCTCCTTAGAGGACCATTACCTAGGGTAGTCCACCTTAGAAGAACATCACCTGGGGCTACCCACCTTAGCAAACCATCACCTAGGGATACCCACATTAGCAAACCATAACCCAATATAGTCCACCTTAGCGGTAATCTGCTCGGGGTTTCACACCTTAGTGGACATCTAAGTAGGGCTTCCCACCTTAGCGAACCATCACCCAGGGCAATACACTTTATCGAACCATCTCCCAGGGAATTCTACCTTAGAAAACCATCACCCAAGGCTTCCCATATAAGTGACTAGAATATTAAGGAAATTTAATCCCTAAAAATACTATCCTCCTTTACCCTAGGTATCCAATTTTAGAATTCCATCATTAAGACCTCCCATACGGCAACTAGATTCATATTATTGGGGTACAGGACACACTAACATGTACCCTCTCTTAAATCATGAGTTATATTGGTAAATGAAATCCACCACTTAACCACCCTAATGGTTTAGGTCCTCAGGATATTCAAAATTGTGAATTCCCTTGGTAATGAGGACCTCATTATTTGAGGTAGTGGTGGGAACCTTCTTGCTTCAGGAAATGACTCTCACCCTCTGCATGTTTCCTAAAAAATGAAGTCAAATGGGAATCATCTGTGCATCCTATTTTATAATTAGTGAATGTTTAAACCCCAATATGAGGTTTATAAATAATTATAAAGATAATAATGGACATCCCTCAAAGATTAAGAACTTAGTAATTCTCCATAGCTACCATACATAGCCTCTCCCACATCCATTAGTGGTTGAGAGGAAAGTTCTTTTGGGGATACCTCCAAAAGTAATCCTCTATAATTTCTTATAGGATCTAATACCCTTCATACCTTATTTATCCTCCCCCTCATCCATCAATGAATAAGGGATCACGTTTAACCTCGGGCCTTCGGTTAAGGTATAATACCTATTTGAAGTTAATTATGAAATGTAACCTCTCTTCTAGTGTACCTAGCTTCTCACATTGATCATGAATCACATAGGATTAGGGAATAGAGTTTATCATAATACTAAAATAATATAAATTCCATCAATGGTCCTCCTCTATAGTTGTAGAACCCAACCAAACTGATCTATGTGGGATTTGATTCTTGTTCTGATATGATATGTTGGATGCCTCCCTAAGTTTCAAACCCAACATCTTTATCCCATTATCATCATTATTGATCCATAATTAAAGTAACATAATTCCCCGCTCAAAAAATATACACTTCTTATGGGTCTTTTAAACTATTAAGGGATGATCATGCATAATCCCCATACTAGTATTTTCTAGGCACCTTTCACCTGGATTTCCTTATCAGATGATGTTATACTACATGGTCTAGTCCTTATCACATTAGCTTAAAAGTTATGATTTTTCCTGTTAAGTATCCACAAACTACATGGGTTTTTATTACCTTTATGATGATATGAAGGAAACCCTCTTAGGGTTCCAATACCAACATCACAACAATAATAATATACAGGGATGATAATAAATTATTGAGTACCTAGCTGTGCAGATTGAAACCATAGTTTTCTAAAATTAGACATCATAAAATAATAACAAAAAAAATATAGAGAACCTATGATACCTAAATATGGTGCCATTTTTGGAGAACCTATGATACATATAGAACATGAAATTAATGGAGAACTTATAATACATACATATGGTAATATTAATGGAAAATATCTAATACATATGGATGTTCACATATGTATATATTAATAACCACTTACAAACATAAGGGTGACTAGTATTATATTGGGGTTTGGGAAAAGTTCAAAAACATGTCTTAAATCTATAAGAGATTCCTATAGTAGGTAATAGTCTCACCCAATAGGGTGTGATGAGCTCAACCTCCCATCCTCTCTACCAATGCGAGTCCCTAAGTGCCATTGGTATCTAGATGACTACCTACCTTTGGAAAATAGGTCATTAATTTCTTATAGATACAAGAACCATTAGGTGTTTTTAGTTCCACAAATAAAACCTATTGGAAACCATCTAGAGAGTGTAGTAAATTCACAATAAATGGATAACCGTACCACCCCCTCTAGGTGTGAAATAAAAATGTTGAACCTGACATGAATCTTTTTAACCAAAATAATTGATTCACCCACATGACGTGCCATTTTGGCTTAAAAAAAGTTGATCCATACATGGATATTTAAACCAATTAGTCATGTATGAATTTGTTTACTTATGATTCTAGTTTGATGGGTTTCTTTTTTTTGTTTACTACTTAAATTCAGGAACATTCACCAAAACTCCCTTAATATAAATTTCATTATACCAATCATTAAAAAATTATGCATCTTTCATCATATGAATTAGGTCCTCATCAAACTAAAGGACACACTCTCCCACCCAACATATTCAATTCCAGGTGGAAAATGAACTGATCAAGTAGTACCACCAGAATAGTACTATCCCAACATTGGAGTTTTTACACAAAACCTTCAAATACATGAAGCACCACTAAATTTCTTCCCAATTATGAGTAGTGGAGAAGAAGAAAGAGGCACCCATTGTTGTTTCAAACTATTTTAGGAGCCTCTTCCAGAAAAACAATAATAAGTATCTCCCTTATCTCAGAGAGGTGGATCAAGGGTTCAATAACAACCTTATCTTAGCACAAGATTCACCCTGAATGGATCTTTCCAAAATTCTCCACTACCAATGTTGTGTGACATCAATTCCTTAGCCAACTGAGGATGCCACCCCCCAGGCCCCAGCTCAAGTCACCTAGAACAGAGTGACTAGGAAAACCCATCAAGGTAGGAATACCATCAACAACTTGGAGTATGTACATATACCCACTTCTACTAAATAAGACCACCAATATACTGTAGTGGTATTATATGAATAGATACAAATCCCTTCCCACACCTCACAAGCCTGTTGGCACAATCTAGAAGCACTCAGAGAAACTTATCAGTGTATCTAGAAAATAAATAGGGGGAAGACCCACATTCTCACCTCCACACATGAAGCATGTTGGTACATTATAGTAGGTACCAGAGGACATGAGTAGGCACACATCCTTGCTCAAGATAAGGAACAGGAACAAATTTCCATTCCATCTGTTGAAGCCTGTCAGCACATCCTGGATATGATAGAGGGGAAATCATACATCCATACCCACATTCAAAAAATATTTCAACATATATTTGTAGTATCAATAGTTAGGGGGAAAACCTATATCTATGAATCCAACACCGGAAGATATCATCAATACTTTTCAAGGGATACTCAGAAGTAGACACACATTACTGGTCTTATCTAGGAGGGTCATCGGTACACTCCCATGATAAATGGAAAATAGGATCAGGAACACATCCCTGTTCCAAATAAGGATCATCATCCCATTCCAATAGCCACCTTAGGGTAAAAACACATTATTTCCAAAACCACAAAAATTTTTAGGCACATTTCAACAATAATATGGTAATGTCATAGGTTGGATGCAATATATAAAAGTTACCATTAACAACAAGTGACTTCGACTGCCTGATAGAGAACATCTAAAAAGATGACCGACCAAGGGTGGTCTGAAGTATATAGGTAGGCATATATTACCAATATTCTAAATAATGGTTCTCTTGATTCCCTCAAACATTTATCAATGATGGCTTAGGATCCTACCGACTCATTAAAAAATCAATGTAGTATCATTTATAGTTGTGAAGGTCGTCACCAAAATTATGCAACCATTATCTCTGGAGGCCCATAAGAAGTCCTCCTCCATGTTCATATTGAGATAAAAGATAATATATATTCGCATTATGATAAATATAAAAGTATTACTCATGGTTAGAATGTCAAATGGAAATAATATTCTACCCTTTCCATTCACTACTCTAAAGTTCCAACCCAGGGAATATGTTGTAGGATTTCTTCATGTGGTAGGGTATCATTCCATGATGGTATCTCTCCTCATGATGGTGTTTTCTATGAAGGTCCTCCACACAATGATACTTGATTTAGACAAGAAGTTCCTCCCCTTGTAGAATCAATTATGAGAAATTCATCATATCGTGATGCACTTGAAAATATGAATACAGTTACGATTCATGATTTTTCTTTAGAAAGAGACATTATTTATTAGATGAAATATATCCTAAGACAATGATCATTCTCAAAACCACACTTGTATCACTCATTTTCCATTACAAGAAGGAATATTCTTATCAAACCCATATTCTATAACATGGAAGCTAAGAAATGACCACTTTGATCAGAGTAAGTGGGGGTATATCTCATATAATATGAAGATAATACATTTAATATAAGTAAAAATTGGATAAAAATAATATAAAAATCTTGTTTTGGACCCTAGGAACTCCTCAATATGATTATTAGAAATCCTTGATAGAGGAATGCATATATCATATTCATTTAAATCTATGGATCAATATTATATATTTTAATGATAAATTATTTCCTTATAAAGGATATTTAAATCACATATATGAAATATAATAATTTCACCATCAAATTAACTTGGATTCCTGATTAGCTATACTAATTCCAAAATTGGGAAAAAAGCCTAAAACTCTTCAATGGAAAAACCTTGATTCTTTGGGAAACCTAAATCAGTTAATCATTGATGATCCATTAATGTGAACATTAGGGGGTGGGGTGAGCATGGGGTGATTCATTTAAATTTTCTTCCCAATGAATAAAACCTTACAAAAGTGACATTATATAATTCCATCACTTCAGGATGACTCCCAAAATCAAGTTCTGTACACCATAGTTGGTATAATTAGTAGGGATTAACCATGAATAAATCCCAAAATATTCATATCTAATAATATAAACCCACTTAAAGGATATTGCAACCAGAATATAAGACGATTAAATAAGCTTCTCATTTGAGAAGAGCTAAAACTCAAGTGGTAACACTCCCTTTTGTAGAAATCAATTTACATTCATAACATGCATTGCAACCAATTAATGCTTGGATAAAGATCCAAAAGATCAAATGGAAAGTAGTAATTAAAATCTAGGAAAAAACCCATCCCATAGTTCTAGGGTAATTTTTACCACACATTCTTCCTTAAAGGAAATCAAATCTAGTTTGAAATATTGCAACAATAGATTAGGAGTAGCCCCAACTTGTGAAAATTTTTACCCGAACCTCCTCTCCTATATAGACCAGTCTTTTCTTTTTAGGAGTATCATTGAAAAATGATTCACCATAGTCTATCTCATATTGTGGCCCATCTTTCTCTCAAGAAACACATATAATGAGGTTTTATAGAGACCCTCTCCAAATTAGCCTTTGCAAAATAACCCAAGGTTAACCCCTAAGGAAAGGGTGATACCCCATAGAGGTTGCAAGATAAATAGACCCATAAAGAGTGAAACTCCTATTAAATATAGTTAATCTTTTATTAATATACATCCTAAGGGAGACCAAACCTCCTTTCATTCTGATAGTGATGTGACACCTACAATGAATTATGCTTTTGTAAGCTTCATCAGCACTAGGAGTTTCACTCTACAATGAATTAATAAGGTTTGTATGATGTTTTTATTCATTCTATATTATTAATTAATTGATTTATGTACTGGCATGTTATAATCATACTCATATGATCATGTTTGAGGGTACCCATTCATGTGATGTTTCACTCACCATTCACCACTTATTCTTTAACATTTCACTGTGGTGTTTGTGTAGTTTATATTGGTATATTGAGTTCATATAAACAATCCAATTTCCATGTAAATTTATTTCATGGTATCATAATAAAATAATATACAAACCTAGATAACACTGATAGTTCTTTTTGTGTTTCCTTGTTGAGTTTTAGTTAATAAGTCAGACACAAATCACCTAATCATTAGAGGTAATAGGTGAATAAGTTTGTGTTTCTGACTGAACCCTAGGAGATATCCTAGTATAAACATGGTAACTTTATAGTTTTATGTGTAAAAAACTAGACATTAAAATATCTAAAATCTGTCTCTTGAAGATATGAAGGATGAGCATCATGAGATTTCCCTGGGTTGATCACAATCAATCATATCATTAAATTCTCATTTCCATTTAGTGTTATTTCATGCATGATTTATGATTGATCCCCCAATCCCCCATTTAATTTAAAAAAATCTCCTTTTCTATAATTAAAAGGCTCTTTTTAAATTAATTATCTAGGGTTCCATCAAAATATGACCTAGGTTTTCTACTATACTGCAGAAATTATAGTAAAAATATAAACACCAAATTTGATGTGCTCGACAACATGATAAAATTTTGGTTCCATTTATGAGGATCCAAGATCATCATTTCAATTTTATTTTTTATTTTTTATTTTTCTTTATTACTCCTTTAAATCCCACTCCCCTTCCCTTTTGCTGTTTTTGTTGTTTGTTTTTTCATTTTCTCTCTCTCTCTCTCTCACTCCCCCTCTCTCTTCATCTTCTTTGGTATTCTATTTTTTTAGTAAAATAGTTCTTTTACTTATTTTTATACTCTTTATTTACAATTTTTTTTATTTATTCCACTCATTATACCAAAATAAAATAAATAAATAAATAAACTTCACAACTTATTTTCATGACCCAATCAGGAAAATAAAAACTATTTGAAATAGGCCCTAAAATAGAAAAGACTCTCCACTCACACTTTAGGTATTCTAGATTAGTGAAATCAAGTAACATAGAGGGTACCATTTTGGTAGATGAAGTGGTCATAAATTGGCCCAAAAGTGAACCAAATAATATCCATAAAATCATGACTGAAAATAAAAAGACTTTAAAATAACTTACCTCCCATAATGTAGAGTACGAACCCGAGTACATCCAATATCCTAAGGAAGTACCCAAAATTGAGCCAAGATCATGAATCATCCACCTAATTTATAAATTCCATGGTCCTCCTAGTGAGGAACCTCATATATATCTTAAGGAGTTTCATATAGTGTGCTCCACTATGAAACCCCAAAATGTGTATGAGGACCTTATAAAGTTTAGAGTCTTCCCTTTCTCCATTACTGGCATATAAAAAGACCGGCTATAATATATTCCTACCACAATTGGGGAATAGAATTAACTTAAAAAACTTTTTTTAGAGAAGTTATTCCTCACCTCTTGAACTGCATCCATTATAAAAGAAATCTATGGCATTAGGAAATCACAAGGAGAGACCCTTCATGATTATTGGGAGAGATTCAAAAGACCTAGATCAAGTTTCCCCCACCACCAAATTAGTGAAAAATTTCTAATTAAATATTTATTTGAGGGACTTGCCCCATGGATCATGGAATAATAGATGCTTCAACTAGTGGTGACCTAGTAGATAAAACCCATTCGACTGCTCGTGACTTAATAACCAACATGGATTAAAATTTACAAAAATTTAGTATATGAGTAATTGCACCTAGTTGAGGAGTTCATGAGGTAATCCATTCATCCCTAGAACAAAAGGTAGATAATAAAAATAATGAAATTCATACTCTTTTAAGACAATTTTATCAAGATCAAGGAAATTCATACTCTCTACCCATTCCATTACATTATGGTATTTTTTCTAATAACTTTCATTTCTTTAATCAGTACCCCCAACTTCAAGATTCATCTGAGCCTTGTGCAGTAGTATTTACAAGGAATACATTTAAATAAACAACAAAAATTAATAAATAATCATTCTATCCAAATAAAAACTATAGGTGGAAAGAAAAACCATATTACTGACAAAGAGGAAACAAAATCTACCCCAAATAAAATTGGTATCAACAAGTACAAGGTATGAATCCATTTTATCCTTTATTATCTCAAAAAATCCACCTCCTCCCAAATATGAACCAATCCTTGAGAAAATGGTGAAGAATATTTCATCCCATAACCTATAGTTCCAAAAAACTGTTCAATCAGATATTAAATACATATGAACTCAAGTGGGACAACTAGAAAACACCACCAGTGAGGTAAAAATTCAAGGTTCTAGACAAATACCATCACAACCTATTTCCAACCCCAAGGAAAAAGTTAATGTATGTGCTATCACACTTCATAGTGGTAAATAAATTTATCCATCCAATGAATCTACACAAAAGGTATTTCCTCCTCTTGGATACTCTCTATCTCCACCCTTAAAAGGTTCAAGTGAAGAAAGAAAAAGGGTAAAAACAATTATCATTAAGGATTCTCCCTTCCCTCAAAGACTCTCTCAATCAAAGAAAAATTTCAAAAATAAAATTAATAAATAGACCATGGATATATTTAAAATGGTGAAAGTTAAAATTACTCTCTCAAATGCAGTTAAAAAAATTCCTCTCTATGTAAAATTCCTTATAGAACTTTTCACCCACAAATGGTGACTGAAGGGGTATGTGAGAGTTAACATTGGAAGTAATGTCTCTTCCTGGATACAACTAATGATTCCAACCAAATACAAGGATACAAGAACTTTTATGACTCCTTCCACCATAAGGGGAGAATTTATTTTATGATACAATTCATGATTCATGTTCTTCTATTAATGTGATGCCTCACTCTTTATATACTTCTATACAGGTTGGAGAGCTTCAAAAAATGGGTATCATCATTCAAATTTCTAACCAAAACATAACACACCCAATAGGAGTTATTGAGGATGTCCTTTTGAGAGTGAATAATATCATCTTCCCTGTATAATTCTATGTTCTTGAGAGAGAATATTTCCAAACCCAAGGACATTCCCCTCTCATACTTAGAAGTCCATAGTTAAAAAATAAAATAAAATCATCAATGTTCACAATGGTATAATTTCCATGTATTTTTTGGGATAAAAAGTACTTTTCAATATTATTGATGATATGAAACACCTTGTTAAAGAGAACTCCACTCTTCCTATCTATTTTTTGGAAGTGCTCACTAATGACACACACACACAACATTCTCTCCTTGAATCTTACTTTGATTAATTTTCCTCTTATTCAGTCTTGGATTATTTTAGTTGTAAATCATGTTTTTATTATTTTTTTAGGTTTGAAAAAATGTGATTTTTCTGTTTTAATTGATATGTGTGTTCATTATGAGTTACCCATGACTATCTATGATCATGTAAATCTCATTTATATCGATTCTATTTCTATAGAGAATAAACATGAATAGATAAATAGTTTTATAGACCTAACTCCCCCTAAATCACTTCCATACATAAAAAAACCACCATTATTGAAATTAAAACCACTTCCAAATAATTTAAAATATTCCTTTCTTGAGGTTATTGACTAATTTCCCATCATTATTTCCAATAACCTCTCTCTAAAGAATGAATCAAAACTGATAGTCCTTTTGATAGAGTGTAAAAAGGTGATAGTATAGACATTGGATGATATTACTAGGATTATCCCATCTATTTTCATGTACCATATACTTTTTGATGATGAGTCTAAGCTCATTGACAAGATCAACACTGCTTAAATCCCACCCTCCTTGAAGTGGTAAAATTGGAAGTCAATAAATTACTTACTGTTAGGATCATATATCCCATATATGATAGTAAATGAGTTAACCTTGTGAAAATTGTTCCTAAAAAAACTGAAATAACAGTAGTGTAAAATAGAAGGAATGAATTAGTTCCAACACATGTGCAAAAATGTCAGCGAGTATGTATTGCCTACCATTAGCTAAATCAAGGCATACGAAAGGACCACTTTACTCTACCATCCGGTGACCAAATGTTAGAAATATTAGTTGGTAAGTCCCATTAATATTTTATTGATATATATTAAGGTTATTTTAAAATCCATATTTCCCCTGAGGTTTAATAAAAGACAACATTTACCAGTACATTCAGCACATTTCCATACAGGAGAATTCTATTTGGTCTCTGTCATGATCTTGTTACTTTTTAGTGTTGTATGTTGAGTATATTTTCTAAGTACCTTGAGAATTGTATAGAATTTTTATGGATGATTTCATAGTTTATGGATTTTCCTTTTATAATTGTTTGGAACACCTAGGTTATATCCTATTTAGTTTCATTGAAAAATATATCCTATTAAATTATGATAAATTCTATTTCATGGTAGAGAATGGGATAGTTCTTGGGAATGTTATTTTGAGTAAGGGAATTCAAGTTGATAAATAAAAAATTGAAAAAATTTCCTCCCTTCTATATCCAAAATGTGTTCATAAGATTTGATCTTTCTTAGTTCATGTTGGTTTTCACCACTAAATCATTAAATTCTTTATTAAGATCAAACTTCACTTATCTTGATTATTATAAAAATATTCATAGTTTGTTTTTGTTAAAAATTTTGAGGATAAATTTAATTCACTAAAAAGGATCCTTACATCTCCTCCCATCATCCAACCACCAAGGTGGAATCTCCCCTTTGAACTTATTTATAAAGCCTCTAACTTTAAAGTTGGGGTAGATTTATTACAAAGGGTTGATATAGATCCTCATGTAATTATGTATGCCTCACATACCATTGAACATACCCAGGAAAACATCACGATAACTAAAAAAAACTTATTTATATTATGTTTTACTTGAAGGAATTCCATTCATATTTTCTTGGGTCAAAGGTCATTGTGTTTTCTGATAACAATACCCTTTGGTTTCTCCTTAAGAAACCTGAAGCTAAGCCCCAAATCATACAGTGGATGCTCCTTATCCAAGAGTTTGACTTAGAAATTCAAGATAATACAGGACTATAAAATGTGGTATCTGACCACACTAGTAGGATTACCTTACCATCAGACCACCATGTTGACTCATCCCTCCCTATTAGAGAATTCTTCCTCAATGAGAACCTTTGTGATGTTGTGGACATTACCCCTTGGTATGTAGACATTGTGATATTTTTAGTAGCATATTGGTTCCCCAAAAATTTCATCACTTCATAATAAAAAAGTTTTAATCATTATTCATGATGTAACATTTTGGATAACCCATACTTTTGGAGAATTTATAGTGACTATATTGTTCATTGATGTGTTCCCAACCATGATTTCATATCTATTTTGAGACTCTACCACACTATAGCTTGTGGGGTCCACTTTGTCTCTCAACATACATATTTGAAGGTCCTTTAACCTAGAATTTATTTTCCAAAATTGTATAGATATTCCCATTGGTTTTTTTTGTCATGCACAGGATGTCAATTCATAAGGAATATCTCTAAGAGGAATGAAATGCCCCAACAACCCATGTTATTTTGTGAGATCTTTAATTCACGGGTCCTTTTAAAAATTAATTTTTATTTATATACATCTTATTGGATATTGAATATGTCTCTAAATGTGTGGAAGAAATGGTTACTAGGATTGATGACTCACGAGTGGTTGTCGATTTTGTGAGATCTCATATTTTTAGTTGGTCTAGTTTTCCAAGATTCATCATTAGTGATCAGGGTTTATATTTTTGTAATAAAAACATGCAAAACTTTATCCATAAGTATGATGTTATTCATAATGAATCCACTACATATCAACCCTAAACCAACCGAAAAGTAGACATTTCAAATCATTAAATTAAGCATTTCATGGAAAAAATAGTACAACCCAATAGAAAATATTGGAGTTTGTGCTTGGATGATGTACTTTGGGTGTACCATACAAATTTTAAAACCACAATAATAATTTCACCATATTAGATTGTGTTTGTAAAGTCTTTTCACATTCTTTTGGAGGTAGACCACCATGAATATTAACCTCTTACAAAATGAAATATGAATCAATCATATACAGGTGAGCATAGAAAGTTATAGATTTAGGATTTGGAATAAATTCAGTATGATGCATATGAGAACTCCTGGATATATAAAAAGAAGAAAAAGGATTTACTTGATGAGATGATTCATCTGTAAAAGTTATATAATGGTGAGAAGGTCCACATATACAATTTTAGGCTAAATATATACGTAGGTAATCTTTTTTCCCAATGTTATAGTCCTTATACTATTACTAATGCTTACCTATTTTCTAAAATAAAAGCTTTTCATGAGAAGAGTGGAAAAACGTTTTCCATCAATATGAAGATACTTAAACACTTTTATGAGGATTTTATGAAGAATCTAGTGGAGGAAATATAGCTGATGGATTCCAAATATGACACCACTTAGTAGGGTATCCCTTCTCTCTACCATTATTTACTTGTCTATTTATTTAACCCAATTGAATTGAGGACAATGTAATTTTTAGGTGATATGTATCGTGATATATGATAATTAGGATTTAAATTCAAAAAATAATAACCATGTCTCCATTTTTTACTTTATTTTTCTTTGTTTTGTGTTTTTAGACAAACATTGATCTTTAAGAGAATATCCAAAATCAATTTTCATGTTTGAGACAATTATGTGGAAAATTCCATTGTTTTTTAAACAATGATTTCAAATGAATGTTGATATAGAATATTTTTCTAGAATTTATATTTTTAAATAATTCAAAGGATTTTAATGGATTTTTCAAACCCATGCCTCATTATGACATAATAATATTTTAAATCCCTTACCTAAGATACATTATAAGACCTTTATTGCATATTCTTCCTTTTAATCACTTTCTTGAGAGTCTTGGGTCATGTAGAGAAATTATATATTTCTTTGAATCTATTTGAATCCATATGATTCTAGTGTACTACACCCATTATATATGCCATTATTAAATTGAAAATTCATTTGTACAAATAAATATTATTTTGGGCCACCGTAACATTTGACCCTTATTAATCCTCATAGACTATGGAGTACCTACTAGGTATCCACATTATAAACAAATTTATCCCTACCTACCCATATCTTTTATAAATTCTTGTTTTATTTTCATCAAGTGTGGGGGATAGGGTGTTTCCATGGGAATTCTTGGGAAATATTCATTGGTATGGGTTAAGTGAAAGGGTTCCTATATTTGTTTTAGGCAGTGAGTTCACAATCCATATTATATCAATGTTTTAAAAATGTTTCACTATTTATGACCAAAAATTTGTATATAAAAAACAATAGTTTTGTACATTAAAAAAATAAACAAAAAAGGGAAAAATGAATGGAGAAAAGAGGAAGTTTACTTATTAATATTCATAACTTGGTTGTGACCCATAAAAAAGAAAAAAGGGGAGAGTGATTTGGAAGTGATATAATTTGTAAGGGTTTGGTCAAGAACATTAATTGTGATCAATTGATAAATTTTTTCATGCTTTGTACTTAAGATATTAAACACTCCTCTTCTACCTCATATTATTCAACATTAAATCCTACCAACCCTTGAACTTCAAAAACACATTTTGGAAGTCCTCTTAAGTATCATACTAGTTTTATAACTACCCATACTTTTCACGCACACATATTAATTATTAATAGATGAATATTCATTATATAAAAAAAGAATAATTTTCATAATCATATAGGTATAATATCTTTGGAAACATGGACATATAAACAAATGGTTCATAAAAGTATCCCATTAAGTTTTCATAACTAGCACCCTAGTTAGACATATCATTCCTAAAACATTTCTTTATAACCTATGAAAATGAAACATAATAAAAGGTGATATCAGATGTTCAATAAGGGTAAAAAAAGGAGATATCAATGATCAAATAAGCATAACATGAGCATAAGGGTATACAAACATGAGCATAACACATGAAAACCATACCCTGCATATCAAAGGTTATAATTTTGAGTCATGTTATATATATTTATAGTTCATAAGACATGAATCATAAAGTAACAAAGAACATGATCCATGAGATCATAACATTAGTATAATACATAAGTTTGTGGCATACACAAAATCTTATAACATTTTGAACATGTATAAATAGAAACAGATTTACTCATTAAGGGACATGGAATCAAGCACTCACATAAACATATGGACATGAAACTAGGTCCATACACAATCTTATGGACATGAATTATAGGTCCAAGCATAAAATTATGGACATGAAAGTGAGGTCCATGCATAATGTTTTTGACATGAAAGCTAAGACCATGTATAAAATTGTGAACATGAAATCAGGTTCACATATAACATATTTAACTCATGAGTTATCTATATTTACCCAATGAATTATTGGGAGATATAGGTATCACCCATAATATAATTAAAATCACACATATGTGTTCTAAAAGATCATAAATCATTCATTATATCAGAACCCATGAAAGGAAATGGGATTCATAAACATTTCATCATAGCACAACCCATGGAAAAATGGGTTTCATAAACATTTTTTCCTCATATTGATAAAAAATCTAGATAAATAATAAGGATGATATCCTTGGATCATATCCCCATTAATGTATAAGTTAAATCAAGGTTTTTTTATTTTATGAATATAATTACTATTAAAATATCATTAAAACATTCTTGAGGAAAATAACCTTTCTATTTTGAAATCACGTATTTTTTTAAAAAACTGTGCAATTATAAAGGAAAAAATGTTCTTTGAAAATAACCTCTTAAACTTGTAATGTAATATTCGAATAAAAAATTATTCATGACATCGGTAAAAGTTATTCATGCCATATATGTTAAAAAAACATTCCTTCCATACTTTTATTGGAAAAGTCACAAAGTACCATGTTTGGAAAATGACAAAAATATTACTTTCAAACCATTTTGTAAAAAGTAAAACATAGGTAAATATGAATTTAAGAAATAATATTATAATACTAAAAAACTTCTTTAAAACATTTTCATAAAACCTAGATATAGAATAAAAATGTTTTTCGAACAAAGAGAAAAATAAAGTCTATTTTCCTTAAAAAGATATTTCGAGTGTATTGAGTAATTAAGGAGAGGTAAATTGAAGGAAACCATGTATTTTAAATAAATGACCAGATGAGAATAAAATTAATTATTTTATTGATACATATATCATAATATTTCAATATTGGAAACTTAATCATAAACAATACCGATAAACAATGAGATTGTAACATAAAACCCCTTACAACTTTGTCAATTTTGAATCATAAGCCCCATGAAAGAAATAAGTTTATATGAATATTTATATCCCATAATTTTCATAATAATAATCATAAAATACATTTATGTGTAGTATATACACCATAAAAAATAAACAAGTGGTGAATATGACATGTGTTCTATGAAAATAAAATTGAGATGAAAATCCCCTATCTTATGTCTGGATTCCTTCGTACACATTGAAACCTATTGTATAATAAATATAGATTTATTAAACATATATCATATAACTATAATAATATATATTATACCATATATTATTTACTTATAACCTTTTATCAGCTATTTTTTAACACTTATTTATTAAAATCACTATTTCGGGTGATATATGCTTTGTTTTTCAGGTGTATTTCAGTTTAGTAGTTTTGGTCCTTGTACATTTATCTTGGTTCAATCAATTAGATAATATTAATTATGATATAAATATTATATATATATATTTATTAATTATACATATATTTAGAGTCGTTCATAAAGTTATAGATAGAAAAATGAATTACACTATTCATGGAGATGGTAGGCCGCAAATACTCATGAACACTGTTTTCACTTTTCAATGTATAGAATGAAATAAAGATAAATATTAATTAAAATTTATAGGATCATTATTATATAAAATATATATAAAATATATTCATAAAATTACTCCTTATTACCATCCAATTAAAATATAAATGAAAAATAAATCACATCACTTTGTTGATGTGGTTGTCCACACATACGCATAAGCGAAATTATCATTTTCCAAAGGATTGGGTGGTAAGAAGATAGACATGATATTATCATTATATAAGTATAATTGTTTCATAAATATCACATATGAATATTAAATCCATCATAATACCCATCCATAAGATATAGTGATGAAAAATGAATTGTATCTCAACATGGATATAGTAAGCCATACGTACACATGAGTGATAATTTCACTTCTTGTTTAATGGGAAAGAGGGTTCATAATGGTGTTTTAATAATCATAATAAAATTTAAGAATATTTAGGATACTGTAACGTCCTGACCTGTCTCACCACTAAACTGGTGGCCGGACCGGTCGCCACATGACCTCAAGCGCGCCTCCCCGTATGCCAGAGGCTGCCGACTAGTAGCGAGGGTCTAAGGATAGTAAGTGGGGAGACTATACCCTCATTTCAGTGTTCACAAATATACAAAGGCAATAAATAGAGAAAATGGTATAATAAATGATTAAGCAGCAGAAAGAAGATTTTATAAATCTTGTACAAAACAAATGGCCAACACCAAATTATACAGCCGATGCATGCATGACATGCTAATAATACAAAAGTAGAAAACAATGAACAAAATAGCATGCTTTACATTTAAATGAATAAATAAATAAATAATGACTCAAAGCCCCAAGGGTGATCTCCTCGAGCATCCCGAGCCTCCGCTCGGTCCTGTGCTCCTAACTCCCAAGTAAATGCAAACAGCATAGTCCTGTAACAAAATAGAATCTACTCGGGTACCCAGTGCAATGGCGGCCCGAGTAGGGTGTAAGATATAAATCTTAGTAGGCCGGGACCAACGGTGTATAACTCAAACCAGACATTTAATAAATAACTTATAACATGTGAAGGCATGCATAAATTAAGTAAATGGTACAATTTAACTATATACCCAAGTACCTGCTTCAGCCCTCAGCTGGTGTCTGAACCTGCATTATACATTTGTCATACATACTCAATATTCATTACATAATTATTCATCAGTTATTAATTATTCCAATCTTAATAAATTATGAAGGTCTTGAGATTCAACCTATGCCCAACATCTCCCATATAAGTCACTCACCACAGATGTCTCTAAAGACTATCTAAGTAATCAAAGTAAAGACCGAATCCAAGCTTGTGCTTTGGCTTGGATAATGCGTCATAAGTTATTCAATTCAACCTTTCATATACTAAGTCTGAGACCATCCACTAAAATTGGTTCAACCAATTCATAAAATGTCTGAACCCTTTCTCATAATCAATTCACAAATCATCATGTCACAACAACCTTCATTAACCATTAAACTCATTTCATGCACGAACAATTGGACTCAGAGTCCAATGTTAATTAATGGGTGTAGAACATCATGTCTAGCACCCTCGTGAGTATTTGGAGAATCAGTACATGTCTCACAACCCATGGGTATTTGGAGCATCAGTCCCTGTCCCATAAAAGAATATTTGCTTGCAAGCTGGGTGTAGAACGCCATGTATAGCACCCCGTGATTATTTGGAGCTTCACTCCTTGTCTCACAACCCATTTATCAATCATACGTATATATTTATCATTGGGGTAGAACACCATGTCTATCACCCCATGAGTATTTGGAGCTTCAGTCCTTGTCTCACAACATGTTTATCAATCATACATATAAATTTATCATTGGTGTAGAACACCATGTATAACACCCAAAAACCATCCATTAATTAATTCATAAATTAATTAATCCAATTCGTTAATTAATTCAACAACTAATTAACAACATAAATCGCCCATCAAAAGTCAACCCTTAATTAACCATTAAATATCTCAATAGTAAATAATTAATTAACAATTAATTGTTCTTAGCAAGCCAGATAAATAATTAACTCAACATTTAATTATCCAAATTTGTTAACAAGTCCAAACCCGTCCACTCAAACAGTGATTCGTCCAGGACTTTAACAATTTACATGCACGTCATAATCATCACAAAACATGCTGAACAAGGCCATATATTTAGCAACCATCTCATGCATCATCTCATAATATAGAACAACTCCATCAAATATAACTTAATGCATGGAAATCTAACAAGTATCAAAAAGTACCCTTGTCCAAAAATCGTAACAAACACTCAATTCACAATCTTAATTTAATGCATGAAAATTAATTATTTCAAAAATTAATTAATTAAATATTATCTCTTAAACCAATCATAAATTAATTGACCATTTAAAATTTAACATGTAATAATTAATCCATCCATTAATTATTACCAATTTCCAATTTATACTTTTGAACATGTCAAATATTCAATATTCCCAATCATCATTAAAAGCCACAAATTTTATTCCAACTCATGAATTGATAATTAATTCTACAATTAATTGCCCTATTATACATTTTTTCCATTCAAATCATTTAACTGTTTAATCATATCACTTTAACCAAATTAGAAAAACATGCTGAAAAACAACACAAGTTCAAGCCCTCATTTATCTCACATGGGTGACATCATTTAATAACTTCAAAAGTGTCATGCATCGACATATCATAATCAAGGAAACTTAAATTATCAATTTATTTAAAGAAGATATAATTATTAATATAAAGTGTTAAGGATTTGATACCCTACCTCGGGGTGGAACCATTTTAAATCTGAAGCGCTTTAATGTACTTGGCAGTAACCAGTCCACAACAGGTCCGTAATCGCATGTGCGCACACATTTATATATATATATTTATATCTGTGCATGTTGTCTATATTGATCAACGAAAATTACATATATTAAACCGGTAACCAGAATCAAAGTTGTAATGAACAACACACCTCTAACTTGGTACCAGAAACTCATAAAAAATTTTAACAGGCCTTAATATAACCGATGAAAAACCAAACCGCGGGTTTAGAAACTAACCCGAACCAATAGCGACAACACAATTTGAGACCATACTCGTCGCCCTTGGTGGAAGATGTCGTATTATGGACCAATGAGTCCCGAGTCAACATTAGTATATCCTAAAAAAAAGAGGAACGAAGTTATGGCATCCCGCCATTTTATAACATAAACTTTCATTACATTACACAAAACTGAGGATCTTTAAGGTCTAGTGTCTTGGAAACCAGGAACATAATACATGAAAAAAACATAAAACATTCTTCTTAAACACTTGAAAGGCGTCTCCTTAAGTTCATTCTAGGTTCATTACTGCATCTCATAACCTGGGGACATACATCAAAAGAAAGGGTGAGTAGAAGGCCCAGTAAGGGAAACAAGAGGAACATTTTACATGTGAACTTGAGATACTTCAATAAGGACATGAAAAGAACTTTAAGGCATGAGAAAGAAATCATGAGGCATTTCATAATAAAAATAACATTTTTCATAACTTGAAGATGTGGCTACATCATTTAACATAGACAATCATGAACATATCACCAAGGTCCATCCCCAAGGTGTCATTTGAAAATTACCAAGGTTATTCACCAAGGTATCGTGAAAATTGTAATCTCTAGTGGTTACATCATTACCCAATGCATTGGAGCGCTATCAGGGCGCACCCTTAAATTTGCATTTATTATCATGTGAGCCACATATATCATCATCAAACATTTCATAAATAACCCACATAGCATAAAATAAATGGGTTTCATTTCATAATCATAACGTTTTAAAAACTGCTTTAAAGACATGATCTTTACGTCACTTTAAACCCACGGAAAGGGAAAGCGGGTATCATGTATGTAAATCCCAGAATTTAAAATGGAACATTTTGATATATATGTGAATACCCTTGTATAAATAAGAGCTTTGAGTATTCACTTTATAACATAAAATAATTTTTGAGAAAAGAGAGAGACATTTTGAGGGGAAAATTCTGCAGCATAACGGCTAAGTTTCGGGATTTTAGAAAACATTGAAATGAGAGGGGACATGGGTCACCCACTCATAAAAGATCCATAAAACAGTAGGGTGAAAGAGTAAGAAGGACATATGGACATGGTAATGAAATTTGAGGGGCATACCATTTGAAATGAAAAACATGGAAGGAAAAAAAAGATTAGATTTCTCTTATGAAAATTCGGCAGCCTTACGGCGTCACTTAACTTCAAAAGAAAATGATTTGACAAGATCAAATAGGGTCCCTCATAATATGATCATAAGAGATCAGTATGATAGATATAGAGATCATACCCAAACATAATAAAAAGGAACTTGAAAGACTTGACATGAAAATCGAACTTGAAAAAAACGAGAAGGGTGAAAGAATCCCTTAAAAATTCGGCAGCCTAACGGCGTCACTTAAACTTTCCTAAAACGAAATGATGAGAGTAAGAGGTGATCTCTCATCATATAAACATGAAAGGTCAGTAAGAGTAATATAAAAGAACATCCTCTCACATAAAAACATGGAGCATAATAGGAATGACATAAAAGAGATTACATGAAAAGAAAGAGAGGGGTCGGATCCCTTACCTTAAAACGTGACTCTTGAAACTCAAAGGATTGGACCTTGAGGGCTTGGGGGCACCTTGGGAGGACTCTTTGGAAGGTAAGAAGACCAGAACTTCGTTGGGGGAGAATTGGGAGTGAAAACTAAAGGAGGAAAGGGTGGGTATTTATAGGGAAAGTGAGGGGACAAAGCATTAATGGCCAAGGGACACCTCACATGTGCTTTTCTCAAACCCATGTGCTCTCCCTTGGCATTTATCATGGAGTTAGGCCACATGGGGCCCCCAAAACAATAATTCATCACCCTTGGCCGGCCAACCCTCAAAAGATCTCATGACATCATCATGACACCATTATGATGTCATTAAACATACCGAAACCCTAAAACTGTATTTTTACTATTCACTGAAAATTCAACTTTCTCAGAATAACCCCAAAATTTCACCTTAACCAAATATCAATGCTCTTATTTCAAAAATGAAATCCATTTTATAAAAATAATTTTCTAAATATTTTTAATTTAATTTTTAAATAAAAACACTATTCATCGAAAATTCATTTTTTTCAGAAAAATCCCCAAAAATTACCTTAACATAATATCGATGCTCTGAGTTCAAAAATAAAGTCCTTTTTATAAAAATAATTTTCTAATTATTTTTAATTAAATTTTTAATTAAAAAACACTATTCATCCGAAAAAAACTAATACTTGACTAATAATTTGTGAAACCGTTATTTACCCATTTTATTGAATCACATTACTTAATCTAGGTGTCTAAATTATATTAAAACTTTCTTTGAGTGAAATTACTAATCCATTTGGTCATATTACTAATCCTATGCGTAAAATCACTATTCATAATTTACTATTCATCAAAAATTAAGTTGATCTTATTAGACTCCAAATTCCTTAATGAACACTTTTGTAGAAGACCATTTTTTGAAAATCATTACACATCATTAGTTATTTAGGGTTTACATAAATATTTCAAAATATCCCTTTTTCAAAATTCATCAATAAAATACATTCTAAAATTATCTAGACATTTGAAATTTCACAAACATCACTAAAGGAAGAAATCTCAATTTATTCACCCGAAAGGATTACACAAGGAAACTAGGGTCTCATCACATAGCCCCTTATAACACTGGCATAAGACCTAAGTGTAAGGTGTGCTATGGTGAGAGAATCTGAGGGAGGCTCAGATAACATTGCCCTAGTAGCAATCTCCACTAACTTGAACTTCTTCTGCAAGCATTTTCGTTCAAGCTTGACACGCTGGAGCTCGGCTTGGGCTTGGTCCAAAGCGAAGCCCACAGATGCTACCTCCTTCCCAAGCTCTGATAAGTGGGCTTCGTAAGGGTTGAGTCTACTGGATGAAGCCATCAACTCCCCTTTCTGAATTAACCATTAACGTCTTATTAAATCAATAAGAGTAAGTTAATATAATACTCAAAAAGATTGGGTCGTTACATTCTTCCCCCCTTAAGAAATTTCGTCCCCGAAATTTATACTTGAGGCCTAGTCGAAAAGGTGAGGGTACTTTTGCTTCATCGTTTCCTCAGGCTCCCAAGTCGCTTCTTCATATTTATGATTCCTCCACAACACTTTCACAAGGTGGGTAGTCTTGTTTCACAGGACCTTGTCTCTACGGTCCAAGATCTCCACTGGCTGCTCCTCATAAGAGAGGTCATGTTCCAGTTGTACCACCTCTGGGTTCAGTACATGCGAAGGGTCGGGTATGTACTTCCTCAAGAGAGATACATGGAAGACATTGTGAACTTGAGCTAGGTTCGGTGGAAGTTCTAGACGATAGGCCACTGCTCCTATGCGATCAAGGATTTCATAGGGGCCAATGTACCTAGGGCTGAGCTTCCCTTTCTTCCCAAACCGCATGACTCTCTTCCATGGAGAGATTCGAAGGAAGACTTTGTCACCAACACCAAACTCCAAGTCTCTTCGTCGATTGTCAGCATAGCTCTTCTGCCGACTCTGAGCAGCTTTTATGTGTTGTTGGATGGCATGAACCTGTTCTGTCATTTCTTTCACAAGATCAAGCCCAAGAAGCTTCCTCTCACCAGTTTCATCCCAACAAGTAGGAGTTCTACACCGCTTTCCATACAGAGCTTCATAGGGTTCCATCTGAATACTCGCATGGAAGCTGTTGTTATAGGAGAACTCCACTAATGGGAGGTGTTGATCCCATCCACCTTTAAATTCCATTGAGCATAATCTCAACATGTCTTCGAGTGTCTGAATAGTCCTTTTAGATTGGCCATCAGTTTGAGGATGATAGGCCGTACTAAAATTCAATTAAGTATTCAGAGCATGCTGAAGACTTCTCCAGAATTTTGATGTGAATCTTAGGTCACGATCAGATACGATGGATAGTGGTACCCCATGCAGCCTTACCACTTCCTTCACGTATATCTTGGCAAGCTGATCCAGAGAGAAATCTTCCCGAATAGAGATAAAATGGGCTGTCTTGGTGAGACGGTCCACAATAACCCATATCGCATTGTTTCCTTTGGATGTTTTCGGGAGACCAGTTACAAAGTCCATGGTGATATTATCCCACTTCCATACTGGTATGGGTAGCGGTTGTAATACCCCCTTAGGAAGTTGTCTTTCTGCCTTTACTTGCTGACACCCCAGGCACCTTGTAGTGTAATCGGCAATCTCCCTCTTCATGTTATCCCACCAATAATGATCACGAAGGTCTCTATACATCTTAGTGCTTCCCAGATGTATAGAGAAAGTAGAGCTATGAGCTTCATCCATCAGTTCTTTCTTTATCTCCGGAATAGATGGAACACATAGTCTTGTACGAAACTTCAATACACCTTCTTGATCAATATTGAAATCAGGAAACTTCCCATCCTTTACGGCCTCGAACTTCTCCTGCAGCAAAGGATCTTCTTTTTGAGCCTTCTTGATCTTCTCTAGTAATGAAGGTTGGGAAATAATTTGGGATAGGGTTGATGATGTCCCTTTCCTTATAATTCCCATGTCCAGTTTTACTAGATCTTTAATCAAGGGATCTCCCAGGATTCTCATTGTTGCCAGAACAACAGGATCTTTCCTGCTTAACGCATCCGCGACTTTGTTTGCTCTTCCAGGGTGATAATGAATTGAACAATCATAGTCTTTAATAAGCTCCAACCATCTCCTTTGTCTCATGTTCAATTCTTTCTGAGTGAAAATATACTTTAGACTTTGGTGGTCAGTGTATATATCACATTTCTCCCCATAAAGATAGTGCCTCCATATCTTTAGAGCAAAAACAACTGCCGCCAGCTCTAGATCATGCGTAGGATAATTCTGCTCATGAATCTTCAACTGTCGAGATGCATAAGCAATTACTTTTTCATTTTGCATGAGGACGCACCCAAGCCCTTTCATAGATGCATCGCTAAAAATAACGAATCCTTCTCCGATAGAGGGTAGTGTTAACACAGGTGCAGTAACCAATCTCTTCTTCAGCTCTTGGAAACTTTCCTCGCATTCCTTTGTCCAGATGAACTTAACCCCTTTTCGAGTCAACTTGGTTAGTGGATTAGAAAGCCGTGAAAAGTTTTTCACAAACCTACTATAATATCCCGCTAAACCAAGGAAACTACGAATCTCAGTTACTGTTGTGGGTTGAGGCCACTCCTCCACAACCATTGTCTTTGCAGGGTCAACCGAGATTCCTTCATTGGTTACGATGTGCCCCAAGAAAGCCACTTGTTGTAACCAAAACTCACACTTGCTGAACTTCCCAAAGAGCCTCTCCTTCCGTAGAGTTTTCAAAATAACCCTCAGATGATCTTCATGCTCCTCACGACTTTTTGAATATATCAAAATATCATCAATAAAAACTACCACAAAGTTATCAAGGTAGTCCTTAAAGACTCTATTCATCAAATCCATGAAAATAGCAGGAGCATTAGTCAAGATGAAGGGCATAACAGTAAACTCATAATGCCCATATCTTGATCGGAAGGCAGTCTTTGGAATATCTTCCTTCTTCACCCTCAGTTGATGATAACCAGATCGAAGGTCAATCTTAGAGAAGAATTGAGCCCCACGAAGTTGGTCAAATAAATCATCAATTCTTGGAAGAGGGTATCTGTTCTTCACTGTAATCCCGTTCAGTTCTCTATAATCAATGCATAACCGCATTGATCCATCCTTCTTTTTCACAAAGAGAACTGGTGCTCCCCAAGGAGACACACTCGGTCGGATAAACCCCTTCTCCAACAAGTCTTGGAGTTGTTTCTTTAACTCTTCTAGCTCCACATTTGCCATTCTATACGGAGTCTTTGATATCGGTTGAGACCCAGGTACGAGTTCAATGGAGAACTCTACCTCTCTTTCTGGGGGAGGTCCAGGTAACTCCTCAGGAAATACATCCATGTATTCCTGAACAATCGGAACATCTTCAATTTGTATGCTCCCTTTCCCTTATTCATCATCACTGATTAACTCCATAAAGAAAGCTATAGGAGGTGCTTCTAGATAGGGATCAGTTCGGGATATCTCTCCTCGAAAGATAACTATAGGCCGTTCATTCAAGACTACTGAGATTTCCTTACTTCTGCATTTGATCTTAGCATTATACTTTGAGAGCCAGTCCATCCCTAGTATAACGTCGAATTCCATCATGGGAATGACTACTAGATTTGCGATAAGATTGTGCTCACCAAAGTAAACACTAGAGTCTCTAAACACTGTTGATGCATGGATAATCCCACTTGGAGTCTTGACTGACAACTCTACCTCAAGCAATTCGGGGATTGATTCTATATTCTTTGCAAACTTGGAAGAAATAAAGGAATGCGTAGAACCAGAATCAAATAAAGAACTTGCTAGTTTTGAGAGGACAACAAGAGTACCTGCTACCACATCGTTCGGAACTTCAACTTCAGTTGTTGTGATAGTGAAAGCACGACCTTGCTCCCTTGGCCTCTGCTGAGGTTGATGGTGATTCCCCTCCACCGCCCTCGGATTTGGACATTGATTAGAAAAGTGCCCAAGCTATCCACACTTGAAGCATGTGACTTCGGGTAGGGCCAGAACCATCTTTCCTCTGTCGTTAGTGTTGGGAAGTTGAGGCTTCACATCACCACGACAATTTCGAGAAATATGGCCTTCTTTTCCACACCTATAGCACTTGCCACTTCCGATCAAGCAGTTCCCCGGATGCTTCTTCCCACATTTATTGCATGTGGCATGTTGCATATGCTTTCCACCTCTTTCCTGATCAAAACTTCTTTCCAGGCTCGGTTCTAGAGTTCTCTTCTTCTCATTAGATTTGTGAGACCACTGTGTCTCCCCAAACTCTAGTTCAACTTTCATAGCACTTCGAACTATTTCTTCATAGCTATCGTAGTCCCTGTTGGCTAGATTCTTCCGCAGATGTGGTCGTAGTCCGCCAAAGAATCTATCAACCTTCCCATTAGGGTCCATGACAAAGCTTGAGGTATAACGGGAAAGCCTTGTGAAGTTCATCTCATAGCTTCCGACAGATTCGTTCTCCTTCTGCTTCAGCTCGAGAAACTCTTTCTCCATTTTCGTTCTCATTGAACGAGGGAAATACTTGTTAAAGAAAATCCCCCGAAATTCTTCCCACTCCATAGCTTCCATCTCTCCTCGTGGCTTCGTGTTTTTGATCAGTGACCACCACTGATCAGCTTCTCCCTCTAGGCGGTAAACAGCAAGGGTGACTTTTTCTTGTTCCGAACAATGAAGTACAGAAAAGATCTTTTCAATGGAGCTTATCCATTGTTCCACAACCAATGGTTCAGTAGATCCACTGAATGTTGGCGGTCGTTGACGCATGAAGGACTCAACAGAAAGTTGTTCCCTTCGTGGTGAGGTCGGCCTCTCAGCTTGATTCAAGTTATTACTCATAACTTGAGTCAGTTGGTTCATCATTCGCATGAATGTTTCCATTCCGGATTCCATCTGAGGGCCGTCAGCACATGGTGCATTGTGGTCACCATCGGCACGGTTTCTTCTATTGCCCGCCATTTTCTAAAAGAATAAAACCTTAGTGAGAAACTTATTTCATTTATGAATCTTTTAATTAAGACTTCGTGCTTAGACAATTATAGTTCTCTATAATTCCTTCATAATGATTCATAAAAAGCATGTGATTAACCAAACATATCCCCCGGGAGTGTCGTAACCAAGAGTGCAGCAAGGCCCGTTATCGTGCACCAGTTCCCGTTCGAGTCTAGCTCAAAGCGGTGTTTTCGTGTTTTACCCCTATGTACATCTGTGCCAGAGCCGCCTCTACCTGCTCGTATCCAGACAGGGATGTATTTGTTTGATAGACCACTTACTCAATACTTACCAAAATACCAGGAAGTTTTCCTATATTTAAACTTTTCTATAGGGTTATTCCTAAAGTTTTTATATCCTAATTTCCACAAATAACTAAACCATCCTTTGATACCAACTATAGCATCCCGCCATTTTATAACATAAACTTTCATTACATTACACAAAACTGAGGATCTTTAAGGTCTAGTGTCTTGGAAACCAGGAACATAATACATGAAAACAACATAAAACATTCTTCTTAAACACTTGAAAGGCATCTCCTTAAGTTCATTCTAGGTTCATTACTGCATCTCATAACCTGGGGACATACATCAAAAGAAAGGGTGAGCAGAAGGCCCAGTAAGGGAAACAAGAGGAACATTTTACATGTGAACTTGAGATACTTCAATAAGGACATGAAAAGAACTTTAAGGCATGAGAAAGAAATCATGAGGCATTTCATAATAAAAATAACATTTTTCATAACTTGAAGATGTGGCTACATCATTTAACATAGACAATCATGAACATATCACCAAGGTCCATCCCCAAGGTGTCATTTGAAAATTACCAAGGTTATTCACCAAGGTATCGTGAAAATTGTAATCTCTAGTGGTTACATCATTACCCAATGCATTGGAGCGCTATCAGGGTGCACCCTTAAATTTGCCTTTATTATCATGTGAGCCACATATATAATCATCAAACATTTCATAAATAACCCACATAGCATAAAATAAATGGGTTTCATTTCATAATCATAACGTTTTAAAAACTGCTTTAAAGACATGATCTTTACGTCACTTTAAACCCACGGAAAGGGAAAGTGGGTCTCATGTATGTAAATCCCAGAATTTAAAATGAAACATTTTGATATATATGTGAATACCCTTGTATAAATAAGAGCTTTGAGTATTCACTTTATAACATAAAATAATTTTTGAGAAAAGAGAGAGACATTTTGAGGGGAAAATTCTGCAGCATAACGGCTAAGTTTCGGGATTTTAGAAAACATTGAAATGAGAGGGGACATGGGTCACCCACTCATAAAAGATCCATAAAACAGTAGGGTGAAAGATTAAGAAGGAAATATGGACATGGTAATGAAATTTGAGGGGCATACCATTTGAAATGAAAAACATGGAAGGAAAAAAAAGATTAGATTTCTCTTATGAAAATTCGGCAGCCTTACGGCGTCACTTAACTTCAAAAGAAAATGATTTGACAAGATCAAATAGGGTCCCTCATCATATGATCATAAGAGATCAGTATGATAGATATAGAGATCACACCCAAACATAATAAAAAGGAACTTGAAAGACTTGACATGAAAATCGAACTTGAAAAAAATGAGAAGGGTGAAAGAATCCCTTAAAAATTCGGCAGCCTAACGACGTCACTTAAACTTTCATAAAACGAAATGATGAGAGTAAGAGGGGATCTCTCATCATATAAACATGAAAGGGCAGTAAGAGGAATATAAAAGAACATCATCTCACATAAAAACATGGAGCATAATAGGAATGACATAAAAGAGATTACATGAAAAGAAAGAGAGGGGTCGGATCCCTTACCTTAAAACGTGACTCTTGAAACTCAAAGGATTGGACCTTGAGGGCTTGGGGGAACCTTGGGAGGACTCTTTGGAAGGTAAGAAGACCAGAACTTCGTTGGGGGAGAGTTGGGAGTGAAAACTAAAGGAGGAAAGGGTGGGTATTTATAGGGAAAGTGAGGGGACAAAGCATTAATGGCCAAGGGACACCTCACATGTGCTTTTCTCAAACCCATGTGCTCTCCCTTGGCATTTATCATGGAGTTAGGCCACATGGGGCCCCCAAAACAATAATTCATCACCCTTGGCCGGCCAACCCTCAAAAGATCTCATGACATCATCATGACACCATTATGATGTCATTAAACATACCGAAACCCTAAAACTGTATTTTTACTATTCACTGAAAATTCAACTTTCTCAGAATAACCCCAAAATTTCACCTTAACCAAATATCAATGCTCTTATTTCAAAAATAAAATCCATTTTATAAAAATAATTTTCTAAATATTTTTAATTTAATTTTTAAATAAAAACACTATTCATCGAAAATTCATTTTTTTCAGAAAAATCCCCAAAAATTACCTTAACATAATATCGATGCTCTGAGTCCAAAAATAAAGTCCTTTTTATAAAAATAATTTTTTAATTATTTTTAATTAAATTTTTAATTAAAAAACACTATTCATCTGAAAAAAACTAATACTTGACTAATAATTTATGAAACCGTTATTTACCCATTTTATTGAATCACATTACTTAATCTAGGTGTCTAAATTATATTAAAACTTTCTTTGAGTGAAATTACTAATCCATTTGGTCATATTACTAATCCTAAGCGTAAAATAACTATTCATAATTTACTATTCATCAAAAATTAAGTTGATCTTATTAGACTCCAAATTCCTTAATGAACACTTTTGTAGAAGACCATTTTTTGAAAATCATTACACATCATTAGTTATTTAGGGTTTACATAAATATTTCAAAATATCCCTTTTTCAAAATTCATCAATAAAATACATTCTAAAATTATCTAGACATTTGAAATTTCACAAACATCACTAAAGGAAGAAATCTCAATTTATTCACCCGAAAGGATTACACAAGGAAACTAGGGTCTCATCACATAGCCCCTTATAACACTGGCATAAGACCTAAGTGTAAGGTGTGCTATGGTGAGAGAATCTGAGGGAGGCTCAGATAACATTGCCCTAGTAGCAATCTCCACTAACTTGAACTTCTCCTGCAAGTGTTTTCGTTCAAGCTTGACACGCTGGAGCTCGGCTTGGGCTTGGTCCAAAGCGAAGCCCACAGATGCTACCTCCTTCCCAAGCTCTGATAAGTGGGCTTCGTAAGGGTTGAGTCTACTGGATGAAGCCATCAACTCCCCTTTCTGCATTAACCATTAACATCTTATTAAATCAATAAGAGTAAGTTAATATAATACTCAAAAAGATTGGGTCGTTACAGAAGTGATCAGATTAAACCCAAACCTTTGGGTTTTAGTTGAGAAAACAAGGCGAGAGAGAGGAGTCAAATGATCGATGCGAATCACCAATTATACGCAGACAGACTTACCTTGATGAGGTAGACAATATTCGTGAAGAGTCCGAGGGGAATCGTCGCGTGCAAAGTGGAGTCCGGGAGAGGGGTGGTGCGCCTCTAGGTATTGCCCGGAGGGGGGTTGCACCACGGAGGTCGCGCACTACAGGAGCTCTGCCTGGGTGTTGCGCTGCTGCAGGGAGGGTCGCTCGGGGGTTCACGTGCCTCTTGGACGTACTGTGTGAAGGAGCTCACGCTGAGGAGGGAGCTAGAAGGAGGGAGGAAGGGGCCGCATCATGGGGTGCGCTGCTGCGTGCGTGTTGCACCTTGTGCATAGGGAGGAAGAAGAGGGGAATTCGATTCCCTTTATTTTCTTTTTCAAACGCCTAAATTAATTGCCATTAATAATAGTTATTATTAAACTCTTAAAACCCAATAATAATACTACCATTAATGCGATAATAATAATAATAAAATATAATAATAATACTCATTTTATTATTATTATTATACACATTAAACACTTATCTAAAAAGTAAAAAAACTCCCCAATTAATCCTTCTTAAAGGAAACATTTCATTTGAGAAAATCAAACTCCCCTTTACTCCTCAATCAAATTAAAATCTCTTTGACTTCAAAGTAATAAAAAAAAGTCATTTCCCACAATTAATAAAATTAGTTTTTCCTTGAATTAAATTAATTAACAAAATAATAATAATAATAATTAAATCATCATCATCATTATTATTAAAACTTTAATTTTTTTTAAATTCCAACCAAAACTCCCAATTAATTACTATTATTATTTATAATAATAATATCCATAATGATCAATAAATATGACACTCGTAAGACCATAATAATAAAAATATAATTATTATTACTCAAACCTTTGATATAACCCAACAACTCTATTAAATAACCACACTCCTTCATTAAATTTGAAACTGCTTATTTAATTAAGTGTTTCATCGAGATACCCAACAACCTCATTAAATTCACCTAAATATTACACCCCATTAAATAAAAACAGAACTTTGACAATCCCCATAATTAAATTTTATTAAAAGAAACAATAAAATTCCCATTTTAATTATGTCCTACCTCCCCATTTAAATCCGCATTAATTATCCAATTCGTTTTTAACCTTCATTTATTATTCTTGTAATAAATGTTTCGTAATTAATTATTAAACTCCATATTGATCATTAAATTCTTTTAACATTTATTTAACTAAGTAACCAAAAAAATAATAATAACATCATTATTATTATTCAAACATTCATTTATTTAAAAACCCAAACCCCCAATATATTACAATATCATTAATATGATAAAAACTTCAACCCATAACTGCTCATTTAATTAAAAGTTTCTCTGAGAAGCTCAAAAGCCACATTTAATTCTCATAAATGATACACTCCTTTAACATGCAATTAAAATCTCAAAGTATCAAAATAATTTATGACTCCGTAATAATAAAAAATGACATTATTATTATTAGCACATTCCTTCATTTAATAAAAAATTTTCCTTTAATAATTATGAAACTCTTCATTTAAATAAAACGGTTCTTTAATAAACCCAAAAGCCAAATCAATACCTTCAATTTCCATTTAATTAATTCTTTAACATTCAATAAATTAAACAACCACAATAATAGTAATAATAACTTCATTATTATTATTATTATTAAAAAATTTATTTTAATTAATCCAAAACTCTAATATAATCATATTTAATTAAAAATAATAATATTAATTTATTAAATAAGATAAACTGCAAAGGTTGGACCACAACCATGCGCTGCCCATGCAGATCCATTAAAGCGAATTTTTCCGGATCCGGTGCACCCAAGACTCATCGGGACACCGCTAAACTTTATCGGGTAATTACACAATTCTAGAAACGACACCATTAGGTGTTCCAACCCTCAGAATAAAATTCCAGAGCTCAGTTTAAAAAAAATGAACCGTTGATAAATCGAAAAAAAATCGAAAAAATTCGTATTTTATCCTGGTTCAAAAAACACGGGACTTTACAATATACCCACCGTAAAAACTTCTCATCCCTGAGAAGCCATCGGAAACCACTACTAAATCAACCGACCTACCAAGGTCATTTAAGAAGATCAGTCAAAATATTACCGGACAACTCCGTTCTAAAAGCTCGACATCACCTGCTGACACGTTTATAAAAAAAATGCAACAATACCCACCTTAGGATTTTTCTTGATGTCTCAAGAAAATATTAGCCGCTCACCAGCGTGTGTTTTTAGAATACATTAATTCATTTGTGTGACATTACTTGAACCATGTTCACTACGTCAAACATTGATCATAAAAATTCCATAACATAAACCTATCGGCATGCCAAAACAATCGAGTCCCAAGAAGTCCTCTCGAGTAGTGGGACGAAATTACTTTAATAGCCTAGAACACTCTATGGGTACTACCTACCATGGGTTATCCCCTTAGGAAACATAAACATTGACCCTCTCTCTTAGTCACGCAAAACTGAAATCAAAAGGTTCAAAAACCCCTTTTTATTTTAGGAATTTTAATTAATTCATTTCAACCTTTAACATTTAAATGAATTTCAGCATACACACAAGTACATATTCACAACAAGTCACTTGGTTTTCAAAACAACAACCTATGGAAAAAATAGGCATGTTATCACAAACATACTCTTTAATCATCATTCAAAGTTATTCAAATATAAACAGGTAATTTAGCATCTAAATTCCTTTTACAGAAAAGGCGACATCCAAAGTTCTCATTTATTCAATCTGGGTTCTTCCAAAAGAAACCTAACAACAGTTCATTATAATAAAAACTCATCAGTTTTACATTTGTAACCATTTTCAAACATATTATGGTTGTATAAGGTTCAAACACATGGGTGACCATCTACCAATCGATAAGGCGCCCATACACCTTATCGCTGGAATTTGGATCCCATTTATCACAATCAACATTTATTTAACATTTTATCTTTAGACCCCTTTCACATATCCAAAACATCTCTAACATCTTAGAATAAACAGTAACACAATAACTTACTATAACACAGAAGCATGGAACAACAACAAAACATGCTAATAACTGAAACAGTATGGAATATAATCACTCAAGCATGTAAAATCCATTACCAGAACAAGCTATCTAGAGAGGCATGTTAAAGCAGATCAAAACATGGCATTGCAACCAAGGAACACAATCCAAATTAGCATGAATCCTACTAATTTAACTACATGGAATGTTATATGTATAACATGTGAATCTCTAAGTGACTAAGATGATTCATGTACGAAACTTCCTTGCCATATCAGGCTAAGAAAATTATTTTTAAAAATTCTCAAAATCAATAAATAGCATAAAATAAACAAGTCACTCAAGGTGAAATCATATCAACTGTAACCTCTAATAGTACAAACATCAATTCCCATCCCTGGACACTCGGTCATTTCCTGTACATGAGGTGATTAGTCCCAAGCACGACTATTAACCCAAGTGCCGACACATTCCTAGTCTCATGTCTACCAACCCAAAAACAGAAAGACAAAGTAAAAGAAAGAAAACCTAAACCTTTGATACCACTTTGTAACGTCCTGACCTGGCTCACCTCTAAACTGGTGGCCGGACCAGTCTCCACATGACCTCAAGCGTGCCTCCCCGTATGCTAGAGGCTGCCGACTAGTAGTGAGGGTCTAAGGATAGTCAGTGGGGAGACTATACCCTCATTTTAGTGTTCAAAAATAGACAAAGGTAATAAATA
Source organism: Viscum album (assembly GCA_963277665.1). Lineage (NCBI taxonomy): Eukaryota > Viridiplantae > Streptophyta > Magnoliopsida > Santalales > Viscaceae > Viscum > Viscum album. The sequence continues at coordinate 1,695,726,394 of OY728158.1, read as the reverse complement.
GCAGAAACGGTATAATAAATGAATAAGCAGTGGAAAGCAGATTTTATAAATCTTGTACAAAACAAATGGCCAACGCCAAATTATACAGCCGATGCATGCATGACATGCTAATGATACAAAATTAGAAAATAGTGAACAAAACAACATGCTTTACATTTCAATGCATAAATAAATAAATAATGACTCAAAGCCCCAAGGGCGATCTCCTCGAGCATCCCAAGCCTCCGCTCGGTCCTGTGCTCCTAAATCCCAAGTAAATGCAAAAATCATAGTCTTGCAACCAAATAGAATCTACTCGGGTACCCAGTGCAATGGCGGCCCGAGTAGGGTGTGAGATATAAATCTCAGTAGGCCGGGACCACCGGTGTCTACCCCAAACCAGACATTTAATAAATAACTTATAACATGTGAAGGCATGCATAAATTAAGTAAACAGTACAATGTAACTATATACCCAAGTACCTGCTTCAGCCCTCAACTGGTGTCTGAACCTGCATTATACATTTGTCATACATACTCAATATTAATTACATAATTATTCATCAGTTATTAATTATTCCAATATTAATAAATTATGAAGGTCTTGAGATTAGGACTATTCCCAACATCTCCCGTATAAGTCACTCACCATAGATGTCTCTAAAGACCATCTACGTAATCAAAGTAAAGACTGAATCCAAGCTTGTGCTTTGGCTTGGATAACGCGTCATAAGTTATTCAATTCAACCTTACATATACTAAGTCTGAGCCCGTCCACTGAAAGTGGTTCACCCAATTCATAAAATGTCTGAACCCTTTCTCATAATCAATTCACAAATCATCATGTCACAATAGACTTCATTATCCATTAAACTCATTTCATGCACGAACAGTTGGAACCAGAGTCCAATGTTAATTAATGGGTGTAGAACATCATGTCTAGCACCCTCGTGATTATTTGGAGCATTAGTCCATGTCTCACAACCCATGGGTATTTGGAGCATCAGTCCTTGTCCCATAAAAGAATATTTTCTTGCAAGATGGGTGTAGAGCGCCATTTCTAGAACCCCGTGAGTATTTGAAGCTTCAGTCCTTGTCTCACAACCCATTTATCAATCATACGTATATATTTATCGTTGGTGTAAAACACCATGTCTATCACCTCATGAGTATTTGGAGCTTTAGTCCCTGTCTCACAACCCGTTTATCGATCATACATATATATTTATCGTTGGTGTAGAACACCATATCTAACACCCCAAAACCATCCATTAATTAATTCATAAATTAATTAATCCAATCCGTTAATTAATTCAACAAATAATTAACAACATAAATCGCCCGTCAAAAGTCAACCCTTAATTAACTATTCAATATCTCAATAGTAAATAATTAATTAACAATTAATTGTTCTTATCAAGCAAAATAAATAATTAACTCAACATTTAATTATCCAAATTCGTTAACAAGTCTGAACCCGTCCACTCAAACAGTAATTTGTCCAGGACTTTAACAATTTACATGCATGTCATAATCATCACAAAACATGCTGAACAAGACCATATATTTAGCAAACATCTCACGCATCATCTCATAATATTGAATAACTCCATCAAATACAACTTAATTCATGGAAATCTAACAAGTATCAAAAAGTACCCTTGGCCAACAATCGTAACAAACAATCAATTCACAATCTTAATTTAATGCATGGAAATTAATTATTTCAAAAATTAATTAATTAAATATTATCTCTTAAACCAATCATAAATTCATTAACCATTTAACATTTAACATGTAATAATTAATCCATCCATTAATTATTACCAATTTCCAATTTATAATTTTGAACATGTAAAATATTCAATATTCCCAATCATCACTAAAATCCACAAATTTTATTCCAACTCATGACTTGATAATTAATTCTACAATTAATTACCCTATGATACATTCTTCCCATTCAAATCATTTAACTATTTAATCATATCACTTTAACCAAATTATAAAAACATGCTAAAAAAAACACAAGTTCAAGCCCTCATTTATCTCATGTGGGTGGCATCATTTAATAACTTCAAAAGTGTCATGCATCGACATATCATAATCAAGGAAACTTAAATTCTCAATTTATTTAAAGAAGCTATAATTTTTTTAAAAAAAGTGTTAAGGATTTGAGACCCTACCTCGGGGTGTCACCCTTTTAAATCCAAGGCGCTTTAATGTACTTGGCAGCAACCAGTCCACAACTGGTCTATAATCGCACATGCACACACCTTTATATATATATATGTGTGTGTGTGTGTGTGTGTGTGTATCTGTGCGCGTTGTATACATTGATCAATGAAAATTACATATATTAAACCGATAACCAGAATCAAAGTTGTAATGAACGACACACCTCTAACTTGGTACTAGAAACTCATAATTTTTTTTAACAGACCTTAATATAACCGGTGAAAAACCAAACTGCGGGTTTAGAAACTAACCCGAACCAACGGCGGCGAGACAATTTGAGACCATCCGCCTCACCCTTGGTGGCAGATGTCGGATTATGGACCAATGGGTCCCGAGTCAACATTAGCATATCCTAAAAAAAAGAGGAACGCAATGATTAGATTGAACCCGAACCTTTGGGTTTTAGCTGAGAAAACAAGGCGGGAGAGAGGAGTCAAATAATCAATACGAATCACCAGTTATACGCAGACGGAATCACCTTGACGAGGTGGACAAGATTCGTGAAGAGTCCGAGGGGAATCGTCGCACGCAAAGTGGAGTCCGGGAGAGGGGTGGTGCACCTCTAGGTATTTCCCGGAGGGGGGTTGCACCACGGAGGTCGCGCGCTGCAGGAGCTCCGCCCGGGTGTCGTGCTGCGGTGGGGAGGGTCGCTCGTGGGTTTGCGTGCCACTTGGACGCACCGCGGGAAGGAGCTCATGCTGAGGAGGGAGCTAGAAGGAGGGAGGAAGGGGCTGCGTCTTGGGGTGTGCTGCGACGTGCGTGTTGCACCTTGTGCGTAGGGAGGAAGAAGAGGGGAATTCGATTCCCTTTATTTTCTTTTTCAAACCCCTAAATTAATTTCCATTAATAATAGTTATTATAAAACTCTTAAAACCCAATAATAATACTACCATTAATGCGATAATAGTAATAATAAAAGATAATAATAATACTCATTTTATTATTATTATTATACACATTAAACACTTATCTAAAAAGTAAAAAAAACTCCCCAATTTATCCTTCTTAAAGGAAATGTTTTATTTGAGAAAATCAAACTCCCCTTTACCCCTCAATTAAATTAAAATCTCTTTGACTTCAAATTAATAAAAAAAATAATTCCTTTCCCACAATTAATAACATTAGTTTTTCCTTGAATTTAATTAATTAACAAAATAATAATAATAATAATAATTAAATCATCATCATTATTATTATTAAAACTTTCATTTTTTTTAAATTCCAACAAAAACTCCCCAATTCATTACTATTATTATTTATAATAATAATATCCATAATGATCAATAAATATGACACTCGTAAAACCATAATAATAAAAATATAATTATTATTACTCAAACCTTTGATATAACCCAACAACTCTATTAAATAATCACACTCCTTCATTAAATTAGAAACTGCTTATTTAATTAAGTGTTTCATCGAGATACCCAACAGCCACATTAAATTCACTTAAATATTACACCCCATTAAATAAAAATAGAACTTTGACAAACCCCATAATTAAATTTTATTAAAAGAAACAATTAAACTCCCATTTTAATTATGTCTGACCTCCCCATTTAAATCCACATTAATTATCCAATTCGTTTTTAACCTTCATTTATTATTATTCTAATAAATGTTTCGTAATTAATTATTAAACTCCATATTGATCATTAAATTCTTTTAACATTTATTTAACTAAGTAACCATAAAAATAATAATAACATCATTATTATTAATCAAACATTAATTTATTTAAAAACCCAAACCCCCAATATATTACAATATCATTAATATGATAAAAACTCAAACCCATAACCCCTCATTTAATTAAAATTTTCTTTGAGAAGCTCAAAAGCCACATTTAATTCTCATAAATTATACACTCCTTTAACATGAAATTAAAATCTCAAAGTATCAAAATAATTTATGACTCCATAATAATAACAATGAAATTATTATGATTAGCACATTCCTTCATTTAATAAAAAATGGTCCTTTAATAATTATGAAACTCTTCATTTAAATAAAACGGTTCTTTAATAAACTCAAAAGCCACGTCAATACCTTCAATTGCCATTTAATTAATTCTTTAACATTCAATAAATTTAACAACCACAATAATAGTAATAATAACTTCATTATTATTATTATTATTAAAAATTTATTTTAATTAATCCAAAACTCTAATATAATCATATATAATTAAAAATAATAATATTAATTTATTAAATAAGATAAACTGCACAGGTTAGACCGCAACCATGCGCTGCCCATGCAGATCCATTAAAGTGAATTTTTCCTGATCCAGTGCACCCAAAACTCATCGAGACACCGCTAAAATTTATCGGGTAATTACACAATTCCAGAAATGACACCATTAGGTGTTCCAACACTCAAAATAAAATTTCAGAGCTCGGTTTAAAAAAAATGAACTGTTTATTAATCGAATCTTGTTTTTGAAAACATTCGTATTTTAACCCGGTTCAAAAACACGGGACTTTACAGATACTGAATTTAATATTTTATGATAAATACCATATATTTAGGTGAGTTAAATAATAATAGAAAAAATAGTGATTAGTTAAGAAGATTACCTATTCTTTGAAATGAATCCTTTAGATCTCCTCTAAAGGGCTCTAGGGTTGGTATTTGGGGAATAAAAGAACCTCTAGAATGTGGTTAGGAAATTTTATAAGATAAATTTTCAGATTTTTGATGAGATATAATGGTCAAAGTGGAATAAATAAGTGAGATTGGAGACACCTTTTTATAATAGAGGCGGTGGGAACTTTTGGAATTTATCAAAAGATTAAATTATAATAAATTAATTCTCATTCCAAATAAATAAAAAATGGATAGATATTAAAAGTTAAGGTAATATTTCGTTATAATAACATCACCAGATATAATTTATATAAGTTTTGGTGTCATTTTAAACCTCATCATTTTTATTAAACCTTAGCTAACCAATATTAATTTTAACTACGGTAACAAATTTTTCAATATTAAAGGGTTGTGATTTTTACTTATAAGGTAAAAATGATCCCATAAATGGAACATTTATGACATTTTAGACCATAAAATTTCCATTTTGTCTTATTTTAATATTTTTTTATGTTTTTTAAATAATTTAATAAAATATTATTTTAATAAAATATCATTATTGTCGATTTTTAAAGTATTCATTTAATTTAACTTTAAATATATCAAGGAAAAGGGGAAATTCAAATATAATAATTTAAAACCACCCTTATATTTCATATAGATATTTAAAATTAGTGGGAAACATTAACTAATTAAAATTATATCAATTTTAATATTTTTAAAATCATTTATTATATTTGTTTATTAAATAGAGAAACACTACATCATCGTTGCTTAAGAAATTAAGGTCATTATATAATTACTAAAAATTAAAAATAAATATATCTCATAAAAATAATTTTATTAATATAAAAATAGGAACTTATATTCATTCATAACTATATTTTGACCCTATGTGGACACATCATAGATACTTAAAACAAAGAGAGTGAGATTTTGTTACTTTCTTTGATTTAAATAATTTATAAGTCACTTTCATGTAAAAAGGTCCATTAACCAACTCCATTTTGAGACTAATATGTTAAGGGTATAATTAAATTCATCTAATAAAAATATGGACGAATAATAATGGCCTTATCCCTAATTTTTAATCTAGAATAACCTGATTTATTTTTTATCGAGGTGATAAATTTTACCACAATTACTATTCATATTGAGAAAAAATAAAAGGGGTATATTTACCAAATTTGAAAATCATGATTCTAAATATATAATTAATTTTATATAATTAAATACCTATAAATGTAAGAAATTAATTTTAAACAAAGTGTGTAAAATGTAACAAAAACAATTTTTTAGAAAAAAATACATTTTAAGCATAAAATGGATATATTCTTTTCCTATTCCTTGAAAAATATTTGTTGATTGTTTATAAAATTTTATAAAGTAATATATATATATATATATATATATTTCATTAAAATTATTCACTAGTAGTTATTAATTTAATAAAATTACATTACGCGCATAAAAATAGTTTTTTCAAGAAAATTCCTTTTACCTATAAAAATGTTTTTAGATTAACTTAAAATATAAAATTAATTAAAATGGTCTTAATTTGATTATTTAAAATATAATAAAAATAATTTTAATTTGAAACCATTTTCAAAAAAATTGGAAGTTTTTACATGTAGTTTTCAATAAAATTAACATTTCGTCTATTCACTAGAAAATCAAACTTTTCCAAAAATTCTAAAAAAATCATCCTATGATAATTTTAATATAATTATTTAAAAAATTATGATCATATTATAAAATAAAATTTATTAAATTTCTATAATCTAATCATAATAGTTTATTAAAAAAATCTATAAAAAAGTATGTTTGAAGACATCATATTTTTGAAGAATAGAAAGGATTTACTAAAAATTGAGTGATTATTTAATAAGAATTTATCAGTACATTTATATTGAGTATAAAATTTATATATATTTTATAAATTAGTTAATACTATTCATACCCACTGATTTAATGGCTAGGTTATAAATTTCACAAATAACAATATTTCAATTGTATATCATGGTTCATTTAAACTCAGTTTTGCATATAATACAAGCTATCAAGGAAATTTAATTTATTTGAATAAAAGAATTTCATAAAATCTCAGGGTGTTACAAGTTTATATTGTAAGAGAACATATAATATATTAAAGAATATGGTAAGATCACATGAACTATGGGAAATGAGAATAAATGAACTTTCATATGTTCTTGGAGTGAAGAGGGAAATTTTCTAGGTGAGGTAGGCTGTGACATGTTGCGTGGATGAAAAAATGAAGTTGAAAAAATTTGAATATAATAAAATAAGAATTATAGGAAAATTTATTTCATAAAAATTAAATTATGGATTTCATTTAAAAATAATTTTGGATGTTTTCTCACTTTTTTGATGAATGATACTTGCTTAGGATATAATAATTTTTCCGGGAGTACAAAGGATTAAGTGAAGGGGTGCGATCACACAGAGATATGTCATATATTATCAATATTATACCAGTGTATTTCATTTTTCATGTGTTTTATTATCCCATTATTGAATCCTTTTCACTCAATTTATATTTTGAATTCACGTGTTGAAAATATACTTAAAAAGATGTAATTTCACAATGGTCCAATTTGATAACAGTTCACTATTTTCATCATAAAATTATATACACTCATCCAAATATGAAAATTCACTTTTTTATGATTCTATGACCATGGGGATTCAAATCATCCAACTATAAAAAAGGTTAGATCAAAGCACAAGAGTCCAAAAAGAGGCCCATAATGTGAAGAAATTATAGGCGAGCCATATTGGACCAACCATAATGATTAGTCCATAACTCGAGATTCAAACCTAAAATTAGGTTGAATACATCTCCATTAGATAGATAAATCTAATACCCACCTCTCCATTTTTTGATTAAGTCAGTCAACCTGCATAATAATGTAGAAGGACAAAGTCTTTCATGAATAGTCACTTAGTCCCTTAGGCACTTAACATCTTTTGTAGAAATTTTGTTGTAATTTTTCATATAACTACTCTTATACCTCATTCTCAAGGTATGTTTGAATAGAGGGTAAAAGTTGAGTCTTTGGGATATTATTCTTTAATATCTATGGTTTTCTCCCCTTCCAGAGAGTTCTAAATTTCTTATGTTCACCTAGGGAGGAATATGATGAAAATCTTGAGCTTCTTATTTATATTATTTGATTGATATTTTAAATTCCAAGGCTATATCTTGTTTTTATACATTATATATTATTATTTAATTGATTTATGTACTAGTATGTTATACTCAAACTCATATGATCATGTTTGGGGGTACCCATTCATGTGATATTTCACACACCATTCACCACTTCTTATTTCCCCTTTCAATTGTGGTGTTTATGTGGTTCATATTGGAAGATTGAATTCACATAAACAATTCCATGTCTATGTACATTTATTTCATAGTATCACACTAATATAACATACAACACTGAACTATAAGGAAAGTTCTTTGTGTGTTTCTTTGGTGAGTTTTTGTTATGAAGTTAGACACAAATCACCCAATCATCAGTGGTAATCAGTGAATTAGTTTGGGTTTCTGATGGAACCCCAGGAGGTATCCTATTATAAAATTTATAAAATCATAGTTCTAGGTATTAAATAGTTGATATTAATAGTTTTAAACCCTATTTAAGTGATGAATGATTATCATTATGATGTTTCCCTAGGTTGATCACAATCAATCATCTCATTAAATTTTTATTTACATTTAGTGTTATTTCATGCATGATTTATAATTGATCCACCAAACACCCATTTAATTGAAATAATCTCATTTTTCTAATTAAAACAATCTTTTGAAATTAAAGATATAAGGATCTATTGAGAGATGACATAGGGTTCATGCTATACTTCATAAAGTCTACTAAAAATAAAAAATATAATTTTATGTTCTCCATAACGTGATCATGATGATGTTTCCATTCAGAACATGGTCTACACTGAAATGACTAAGGAAGGTGTGCACACTGAAAATAAAATTTTAGTAAAAACCTTGGATACTCACTCAAATGTTTAGCTAGCACCTCTTAGGTGGGATTCAAATAAAGGAAATTTCAAAGGTATGGCTATATCTCATCCATTACTTGAATAAATAAACCCTCTTATAATTGAGGAGAGAGTTTTTCAATATGGCATATAAATGAAGGATTTTAAGAGACTCAACACTTATATGTTTATGGGAAGTATCCATGCTAGGTATGTTCTTCAAGATGAGACACATATCACTCTTTCAATAAATCTCCCACAACATGAGGAGACCATTATGCCAAAAATGGTAGATCTAGGACATCCAATCAATATTGTATCTAGAAAACCAATTTATTTAGCTCTAATGGAAGTAGGATTCTAGGAGTTACCACTATTTGGGTAGAATCTAGAACTATATAAGGAAAACTACCCTCTACAAACCCATTTTGATTTTAAATCACAAATATAGGCAAACCCCCCATTCTAAGATCCGCTCGATGGTGATCATACATAAATACCTTCTCAACTAGTTGTTCCATAAAAAATCATTTAAAAAATTGTCTCACTGATAGCCTAATTGGAAGATATAGAAGGAAGGCGTGCACTAGTGTAGCTGAGAAAAAACCTTACCCAGAATGAGTAGATGAAACTCTTCCTCCACCCAATTTTAGGAATCCAACATTTATAAATTTCTATGGTTAGAGGGGCCTAAATTATTATTTAACTAATTTTGTGTCTTAGTGTATCCCCATGATGATAACCCTTGATCTATAAGAAGTATTCAAACTCAGATCCTTTGTATAATCCTTAGAAGGACCATCTTTTGTTTGGTATACCTGTTTACCATCTAGGTCAATAAAAGGATATGAATATCTCCACTAGAAATTTCATTATCAACTATTATCTATTCTATGAAATACAATACTCTTAAATCTCTCAAATTTAAAATAACATGAGAAAGATAGAGCCTCATATTTTATTTCTAGGTGGAAGGGTTTAACTTACTCTATGAACCTGTACATTCCTCAAGGAGATTTGTTGGGAATATGTATAGATAACCTCCGTGACTACTTCAAAACACGACCCATTCTAATCAAATATTAGTCTAGGTTTCATGAACTAGGCACAATTTATAGAAGGTTAGAATATTTTATATAGTGAACCAAAGATAAGTATCGACTAGCACCAACAACTCAAGGGAAGAGAATGGGTAAAGTGGAAACTACAAGTTTCACACTTAATCCAACTACTATACTGAATCCATCCCTTAATCCTACACATAATCTCATGAAAAATCCTCCTAAATTAAAAAATAGTAGCAATATCCCCATGAGAATGGGAAAAAGGAGTATAAATGTTTTTTGTATGAGGACCATAAGAATAAAGTATATTCCTTCCAAGATGAAAAAGTCCTTGGATATATCACTATAGCCATGAAGAATAATTTTATGGTGGTACCAGATCCCATATGACCTGATCAAGATAGTCTCAGTGATCTCATGAATTACTACCCCTTTCATCGAACATTGGGGTATACCATACATGAGTTATTTTTTAAGTATATCCTCCAGAGATGGTTGATTGTAGACAAGTAAAATTGGTTAATCCAATAGCACAAGTGTAATGTATTTCTATTACTATTCTAGAGGAAGGGAGTTAATGAAAAGAGGTATCAATTAAGGGTGCATTGAGGTTTAATGATTGGATAACCATAATGAAAATAAATAAAACAAATGATATCTTAAAGGCATAGTTAAGTTAGTTAGTTGTGCCCCTATTTTCTTCTTCCATGGGGTGACCAACCTTATCAACATTACAATCTTCACAATGTTTATCTTCCTAAATATGATGTAACAAGAAAGGAAAAGGTAAAGTATAGTAATATGAACCCGTAACTATGAAAAATTTAGTCTTGAACCTCCCAAATTTTATGAATTTATTCTTGAGAAGATGGGTGTCGTCCAACCAAAGGGTATAATGGGAACCACCCCTCCAAACAAAATCCTCATCAGATAAATAGTTAATCTTTGGTTATATTAATTCCATTCATCCAATGGACCCTTTTCATGATCATGAGTATATCTATGAATTTGAGTTTACCATACATGACTGAATAACCAATGGTAGAGACTGCATAATCCAAGGGAACAATGGGATACATAATCATGGTTGAGATCAATATCCTAGCCACATCCCTGCTAAATCCATATACGTGATCAGGACCCATGGGAAATCTTTTTAGTAAGCACTGTAGGATCATGGGGTACCCCAATATTTTTCAATATTCATCTAAATCCAAATATTTTAGAAGAATGAATAATGAATTTATAACCGTTTGATCATCCCAGACAAGTGGGTAGACCAAGTTGACCTAATCTGTTAATGACATGAGTGTATTTATATTCTATCCAAGTTCCTAACCTATTTTCCTCAAACAAATCAACCCCAAGGCACATTCTAAGAAGCATATTCGACCTCATGATGGGAACTATAGAACTTTATCTAAAAAATATAACATTTAAAAAAAAAATTCCATGGTCTTAGACAATATTTCAATATTGGGTGATCTCAATTTATCAAAGTAGATTTAAGAATAACTAGTGGAGGCCTTGCTAAGTTCTCTAGAGTTTGAATCTGAAGTCACTATTGTTTAATTATATCATGTAGAGACCTATCCAGCTGAGTATTATGTAGTCAACTCTTTCATAGAGCATGATAAAGATACTATTACACAGGGAGATATTATTCCCTTATATATATCTAGAAATATGTAAAACACTGACACCAAGAAATCCGTTATTGATAATGGGTAAGGAATTAACATCATTCTATTTTGGAAGCTCCATAGTTTGGGAAATAGAATATCCCATTTGTCTCCATCCACTTTAACACTGCATGGTTATGATAAGAGTGAGAAAAAACCTCTTGGATGAATCAATAATAGAGATAAATTTTTGGATCACATATACAACTCTAAATTATTGGTCATTCATAAGGATAAAAATTTAAATGTTCTACTGGGTAGGACTTGGTTGAATCAACATGCGGCTGTTCCTTCATCATACCATAAATGTCTCAAATACTATGTTAATGAAAACATTGGGACATTGCATGATGATAAATCTCCATTTAAATCTTGCAAGTCCCAATACACTGATGCATGGTTATATTAGAGAGAATGAAAAAAACTTAGGATTGATGATGTCACTCGGGTTAATATTCTGAATGGTTTAGAAATGACCCCAGTTAACCCACTTAATGAGCTTAGTGATGAATCAGAAGAGACATACGTGTTACAAATAGAGAGTGGGAATACCTATACTTCATCTTCCTAATGTCATAATATTTATATTTAATCTATCTTTGAATATGATCCTTCATTATCGACTCCTCCTAATATGGGTTTGGAGGAAGAAGAATAAAATATCTCAAAGATTCCCCTTCACCATTTGATGAAGTCTTATCTACTATTTGTATAACTATTTTTTAAATAATCATGGAGATATGTTCATCTGGAATTAAAAAAATATAGGCCTAGATCCTAATGTAGCTACCTACTACATGGTATTTTCATAGGATCATCATGGTTACAGGTAGGTAGATAAAAGAATATACCCAACTCATGATTCTAGGGTTGAAGCTAAAGTTGGTGAGATTATCAAAGAAAACATCATTCAAGTAGTCTTATACCTAAATTGTATCACCAATATTTTCCCAGTCAAGAATAACAACATGAATATTAGATTTTTCATTGATTTTAGTGATCTCAACCGATATTTTCTAAAGGATGATTTCCCAGTCCCAATTACATTTTTTGGATTGGTACAACTGCAGAATACCAATCCCTGTCCTTTATTGATGGGTTTTTAGGATACAACCAAATATGAATGGATAATAAATATGAAGAGACCACTAATTTTAGGTCACCCAAAGAATATACTACTATCAGGTGAGGCCTTTTAGTTTAATGAACACTGACAGCACAAATCTACATTCCATGCACCATATTTACGAAAACCTCTTGATAAATACCATTAAATGTTATGTCGATAATATTGTGCTCAAATACCATCATTTGTCTGATCATATTTCTGATCTAGAAGCTATTTTTATCAAATCATGATAGCATATATTGAAGATAAACCCCTTGAAATTCACTTTTCAGGTCACCTTAGGTAATTTTATTTGCTTCATAGTATGTCACTGTGGAATTGAATTTGATCATGAGAAAATAAATGTTATCCTTGACATGTCAACTCCTTGAAATCCCAATGAGTCAAGAGTACATCAGGTTTTCCTTACCTATATTTATCACCTTATAGAAAATCTTATTGGCAATTTTTTACTGTTCAACAAAATGATGAATAAGGGAGTTACCTATAAGTGGAATAATTATTTTCAGGAATCTTTCGATAGTCTCAAGAAGTACCTTTTGTGTCCACCAATTCTAATGAATCCTATTTATGGAAATCCACTCATTCTATATGTGACATCCTTATAGTGATCACTAGTGTTTTTCTTGCACAGAAGAACAAAATAAGGAATGAGAACAGTCTCTATTATCTTATTAGAATCCAGATCGATATTGAGACTCAATATTCAGATATTGAGAAGAATTTACTTGAATAAATCTTTTTAGTTCATAAAATGAGACACTATAAATAACATCACAATGTCCACTTGGTCTCTCATAATGATCCACTCAAGTATATCCTCAAAAATACCATTTTTTCTAGATGTTTGGCATAGTGATATGTCATTTTGCAGTAGTTTGATATTTAGTTCATATCACAAAAGGAAATAAAAGGATAGACATTAGAATATTTTCTCTATGAACATCCTTTTGAAGAAAACACACCTTTGGACAGAAAATTTCCTAATGAATAAGTATTATCTATACATAAATTCCCCTAGACATGGGAGATTTACTTTGATAGCACTTATAATATCCCAATGGGGAAAAGAATAGAAGACCCCAAACTCAACAAATTTAGTTTGAATGTTATTCTTATCTCTCTTGGAAAGGAATTTTTACCTTATTCCTTCTTGTTTTTTAAAGGATGCACCAATAATGAGTAATAATACCAAGAAATCATTATAGTTTTGGAATTAAAACTAAAAATACTAGTAGATTTCCTAAAAAAGGTGATTCATAGTTAGTAATCATGAAAATCAATAGTGACTATACCACCAAAAAGGAAGAAATGATCCCCCTTATTGACTATGTATGAGGGTTGATGTTGGATTTACTCTCAGAATCAAGATTGAATCATGTCCTGTGTTCATAGAATATCCAGTTATATGCACTAGCTAATGAGACTATAGCCTTGGAAGACCCAGACTAGGATGAAACAATTATTAGTATAGTTCATCACATAATGGTTTCACCATTATTTAGTAATAACATGTAAGTGATCAATGGGGACAATTCCATCTCCAAACAAGATAATTCTATAAATTATTGTATGTATCCCATATTAGAATACTTCTAAAGTTTAATTCCTTCCATCAGAAAAATAAAAAAAAAGAAAATATGATGATGAGATTTCAACTTCCCCCTTTATGAAAATCCAAAATCAAAATAAGTTCTTTTATAAATGAGGCTTTTATAGAGTCATACTTAGATGAATTTAAGGTGGGAAAACTCTCGCTGTCATGCAGGAAGTCCATGCCGAAGCATGTGACACTCATAAATCAAGAACTAGTCTCTCTCATCAGATTAGAAGTATTAGATATTTCTAGCCAATAATGACATAATATTGCATGATGGGACCATAAGGGGTGTTTCTCTCTCATATACTATCTCCTAGGGTTTTCTTCCCCCTGATGGTGATAGCTTCTCTACTCACATCAGCTTCCCCATCACCCTTTGGCTTCTCCTTCTGGCTGCCATGATGCTTTTTTTGGAGTTTGTGACATAGAACCATCTACTTTGTACTTTATTAATTAATAAATACCTTATCACATCTTGATTTTTCTTCTTCGTGATAATGCATGTGATAATGTTCTAAGGATATATTTAGCACCAAAGGGTCATAGAGGATCCTTTCTATGATGAGAACCCAGAAGTGCTATAACACTATTCCTGAATATACTTTCTATGGATGGAGAATGTTATTTGAGGGAAAAAAGTAATACACGCCATTAGGGGTGAAGACTCATAAAACTTTGAGGCACCTTCTCATGGTGTGTGCCCTTGGTAATATCCAGGAGGATATTATGAGAAGGAGACCCACCAGTAGGAAATCCACATTTCATAGTGTCATTAGATGTTCCTATCTGAAGACGTGTGCATTGGTCCTTAGAATTTAAGATCATTATTAATGGTATTAAAACTCTTGAACTTATATGTATTGAAAAAAACTATGACGACACACTATTCATAGAGAGGTAGGATATGTTGGGTGCGTCATGAGTAATGATGCGTTAATAGATAATGTGAGAAAGGATTTGTCCCTTATGTTCCACAATGGAGGTTGATATCTTAGGCCCTTTGAAGGAATTGATATAGCCTAAATAAATCCATGGCCATGGTGAGGAATAGGCAAGTCATATTATGGGAAGTCAAAAAAAAGAATTATTGAGTACATGGGTTGATGGCACTAGTATGAAACTCGCTTGATTCGAGATATCGAGACAAAACGATTACATTACGTGGTAAGCATTTGTAGGAGGTGACACATCATTTTTGTGTAAGTTATTTCTCTATGGGTGACTTGGCATGTTGCTAGATGCTAACATTAGACTTTAGGCAGGCTCCACCTAATGCCACTGAGAAAGAGGCCTATAGGGTCACACACTATGTGTGTCCAAGTATCTTAGTTAAATATTCATTTAACAAGTTGAATAAAGATTATTCCCGATTGTGGTTTAATAATTATTCAAGGATGTCTGATCACATTTATTTCGACACTAGTTATTCTAGATAATATATTTTGGGTGAAATAATATATTTATTAGTGAGTAATGCAGTGATATTTATTTAAGAAATAAATAGTCATTATTCAAGGTCTAATAAATGTGGTGTAAGAAATAAAGAAAATGAAAAAAAGTACACGCTATGTATATTAATATACATGTCATGTAGTTTTTATGGGGATTTATGAGAAATAATAATATTTATTGAATTAAATAATATTTGGTGTAATTCTCTGGGCACATGTCAAGTGATAATAATAGTCAACTATTATGATTAGACATGGGGTATTACTAAGAATTAAATGAAATGAATTAATGCTTTCGGGTAATTAATTCTTTTTATTATTCTAAGTAATTAAAATCTAATTATATTATTCCCATGAGCCTAGCCATTTTTTGTGGTTGTGTACAATGGATTTGGAAAAATCTCTCAAGATAAGAGAGAATTATTTTTTTCTCCAATAACGCTCTTAAGTTACGAGAGGGATCCTCCACCACTGGATCAAGGAGAGCGCTTTGGAAGTGGCTCTCAAGGCGATCAGAGGCGGTCATCGCAAGCGAAGTCTCTTCCATGCTAGAACCGGGATATATTTTTGATGATTTCTAGAGATATGTGGGGAATGTGTGGATCACCACTAGAGGAATCATACACTTGGTTTCTATGATGCAACGACAGATCACATCAGATCATGACTTGAAATGTCAACGAAGAGATAATTCCATCAAGGTAATTCTTGACTTGTAATTAAATTAATTATAACCAATATATGATGATCCTATCTATGGTTCCAAGAATCCCTTCCTTTATTTCTTTCTTCATTCTATTCCGAAGATCCAACGGTTTATTATCATGATGAAGCTTGGATTGATCGTTGTTAATAGAAAAATTAAAGTTGGGTACACCCACCAATGCGCTTCTACTGTGGTCGAAACCTATAAGTGGTATTATAGGGGTTATATTGTTGATTATAATTGTTCATTTTTTCATTTATGATTTATGAATTTAATAATTTAGTTGTTTCAATTCAAGTTAATAATTCTACAAATATGAATCTCAAGATCTATTCCTCCTCTTTTGTTTCTCGTTCATCTTACAGAAACGGTCTTTTCTTTTAATTTTGATTAAAATAAAATAGAGGATCTCATCCAGAGGTTCTAAAGATTCCTGGCCATACAACACCAAAACACATGACATGTATTCAGCAGTACACGCCGTGTAGTCTAGGTTCCATGCATCGAGACTGGTCTGCAAAACCAAGACACGTGATGGAGTCTATCTAATTTATCAATGAATCCGTATGTTGACCAAGAACTGGTGGCATGCAGTTTCTAGATTACACACCGTGTGACCCACTGGACACAACATATAGTCCCTTCGGGTTAGGGTTGGACCGTGTACCCCATACATGACTTTCCCGGCTGGAGATCATGTAACGCAGAACTACATGGCATGTAACCCACTATACATTCCATGTACTCCGAAGATTTCTGAAGTACATCTACACTCTATGTCCCTGGGTGTGTACTTCAGATGGATGGTGAATGATAGTACTCGCTGTGTAGTCGGAACTACACACTGTTTACTCATCCAAATTACGCAGATTTATTACAATTTATTATTATATTATACAAACCCTTGAAATGTGTACCATGGTAAAAGCGTAAAGCTGAGGCACAACACATGATAAGTGTTTTATATATATGTGTTTAATTTAACATCTGCGTAATGTTCATTTCTACTCATTGGATAGTTATAAATAGGAATTCACTAGGTTGCCTCCAAGGTTCAAGTTACATACAAAGATAATTTTAAATGAATTTATTTGTTTAAAATTATGATGGATGAGAATCTCAAGGAAATTTAGAAAAGGGTTTAAGATAAAAGGATTGGTTAATTAAAGATAATTAATTGATTCAATCATGATTTATCTTAAAAAATAATGATTAAATAATTGAATTCTTGTTTTATTTATGCATAAATATAATTGCATGTATGGATGATCATGAGCTAGACACGTAATTTTTTATGTGGATGATGGATTTTATTTTATTTATTTAAAATAAAATTTTTGTCCTGCGGGCCTTCTCCTCATTAACATGTAGGGCCTGTGTGCCTAAGGTTTATTTTATGTAAAAACCCAATTTACCCCTCACCTACAAGTGAGATAAAAGAATATGTAATGTATGGAGCTCCCAATCTAGTAGAGGCGACTCAAGTTAGGATCCAATATGAAACCAATCCAAGGAAATACAAATGTGGACAGGTGGAAAGCTCTAAACATTAACCCAAAAAGGTTCGAGGTGTTTCTCCCCTAGGTCTTGGGTTAGTTTATCAACCGCTAGATAAACTAACCAATAGAACAATCTCATGATCATACCATTTATTTTAATTCTGTCAGTTTCATGGTTTATTTATTTTGGGGGTGTTGTCACAATCACACAATTAATGAATTAAAAAATCATCCAAGATGGAACTAAAATAATACTTTCTTATGCGTAAAATATTATCTTAGACATGGTTAATCACTTAAGTATATCCCACTTAATATTAACAAGAATTTAAGAAATATAATAAATGTAAATTTACATATAAGTATAAAATAACTTAAATAAATATTAAGTCGGTATAGCCTTCCATAATCTTGGTTAAAATCTAACCATAGTTCAATGTGCTTGACCAACCCTAGTTGGGGTAATTTCAATTATCATGGAATTCTAATTCAAGGTTTTGGGTTGAATTGACTTGGTTCACATCAAGGGTTGACGGCCACAATAGGACTTGGTGTGACCAAGAGGTAGAGGTTGAGGAAATCCAAAATAAAAGGATTTCAAGATTGGAGAGTCCACTCAGCAGATCAAGGAACTGCAAGTTAATGCAGTTGTCATTTGGAATGCATACCTAAAACCATTCAAGTTACTTTACCAACCCTATTTGTGGTTATGCAAAGGGAAATATGGATCCTTTCCACTATAATATTCAGACAATAGAATATTCCAAAGTCAATGGTGAGGGATATTGGATTTTGATAAAATAGTGGGAGACTAATAATTATTAATTTATTTATTTGTCTCAGTTTTATCATGATAAAGTACTAAATATTTGATCATCTTAATTTTTAGAAATGACAAGAAAAATTAATTCAAACATATCATTACGAACCATAATCGAGAAGGAAAACCTTATCCTTAACACTAATTTCTAGGAGTGGTAGAGGTATTTACGCGCCATCCTTCACCATGAGAGGAAATTGTATATGCTAGAGGAGCCTATTACAGTTGTTCCTGGAAAAGAGTCCAGTGATGAGGTACTATCTCTCTATATAAAACATATGTATGATGCCACAGATGTCAAATATTTCATGTTATCGGTCATGTCTAATGAGCTCTTGAAGAAACATGAAAACATGGACGTGTATAGCATGATGTCTCAGCTTAAGGATCTCTATAAAGAGAAGACGAGACATGAGAGATATGAGATATCCAATGATTTGTTTACAACTAATCTTGTAGATCATGTGCCAATTGGCACTCATGTAGTCAAGATCATTGGCTACATTGAACACCTAGACATCTTAGGGATTATGTTTCAAAATGAGTTGCGTATAGATCTCATCCTATCATCACTGCCCAAGAACTTCTATAGCTTTATTGTCAACTAAAACATGAGAAATAATGAGAAGAGTCTATTGGAACTTATGCCCTTAATTCGCAAAGTAGATAAGGATATGGGGCATGAAAAATCCACAGTCCTTATGGTAAATAAGAAAAGAAAGGACAAGGCAAAGGGGACAAGGATTTATAAACGATCTGAAGCCCCCGAGCATCATCTCTACAAGAAGGGGAAGATACAGAGGTAGAGCAAGGAATGAAAGGAAGTGTGTTTTTCATGTGGAAAGCCATTCCACTGGAAGAGTAATTTCACCCCAAAGCATGGGGATGCTAAAGGTGTGTTCGTTATCTAGTGTAATCTTTCCATTTCTACACATTGCATATTAGATACATCTTGTGAGGCTCACATCTGTATTCAAATGCAGGAACCAATTAGATTTAGAATGATTTATAGAGGATAGATGGATCTTCAAGATACCAATAGTGTGAGTCTAGCTGCATTAGCCATTGGCGATTACCACCTCTCATTGTCAACTGGGATGATTTTGGTTTTACATAACTATTATTATGTGCCTAGTGTTACCAAAAACATAATTTCTATATCATGTTTAGATATGGATGGATTTATTTTCAAGTTTGGAATTAAGGGTTGTTTTTTTATAAGAACAACATATGTTATGGTATAACACATTTAAATAATTGTTTTTATATATTAAATTATGAAAACCAAGTGTTGGTAATCGATACTAAAACAAACTCACATTAATCATACAACACCCAGTTGTGGAATCACCATCTTGGTCATGTAAATGATAAGCGCTTGAAAAAGCTCTACCAAGATGATTATTTAGACTATACTAATCTAAAACCACTTGATAGATGTCACAATTGTTTACAAGGTAAAATAACCAAGTCACCTTTTGGTGGATAGGGTGAAAGGTCCACAAAGCTTCTTGGATTGGTGCACATGGATGTGTGTGGACCATTTCTAGTAGAAGCTATAGGTGTATATTCTTACTTCATTACTTTTACTGAAGATTTGAGTAGATATTGATATATATACTTAATGAGGTATAATTCAGAGGCCTTAGAGAAATTTAAGGAATTCAATAATGAAGTATAAAATTAGCTTGATAAGAAGAGAAATAAGATTCAATCGGATTGAGGTGGAGAATATCTGAACCAAGAGTTCACCGACCTTTTACGGGAGTCTAGGATTCTATCTCAACTCACTCCTCCTTATACACAACATAGAATGATGTTAGTGAAAGGAGGAACCAAAACTTTTTGGACATGGTGAGGTCAATGATGATTCATGAAGATCTTCCATTATCATTTTAGGGATATGCATTACAAGCTGCAACATACACATTAAACTGAGTACCAACTAAGGTAGAAAATGGAATTACATCTGAGTTATGGAATGGAAAGAAACCCATTTTGTCTCACACACATGTATGTGGATGTGAGGAATTCGTTAAGGCCTTATCAGGAAATAAACTAGCACCCCAAGGCACAAGCTATATCTTTATAAGATATCCCAATGAAACGAAAGGATATTTTCTATATAACCCTTTCAACAAGAAAGTGACTGTAGATAGACAAGCCTTATTTCTTGAGAGGGAGCACATCCTCAAAAAGGATAGTGGGAGAAAGATTGAATTTGATGAAGTTGATGCTCAAGATACACATGAGTTGGTACAGCAACAAATTCCACAGGTCCCCGTGGAATAGGTTCCAGAAACACAAGTACTGCATAGGAGCTCAAGAGAGGTAAGGGAACCAGAGAGATTTAGTTTCCTAGTCACCAAGGATAGTGAATCATTATTATTGGAAAATGATGAACCTCTCTCCTACAAGGAAGTAGTATAGAGCTCATAAGATTCAAGATGGATAGAAGCAATGAATTCTGAGATGGATTCCATGTATTAGAACCAATTTTAGAATTTGGTCGATGATCCAGTTGATGTAAAGATTGTTGGATATAAATGGGTATTCAAGAGAATTCTGGTCATGGAAGGTTATTTTAGCACCTATAAAGCAGGACAAGTGGGTAAAGGATTCAGACAACGTTAAGGAATTGACTATGATGAAACCTTCTCGCCAGTTTCCATGTTTAAATCCATAATAACCATACTTTCCATAGTATCTTATGATGACTACAAGATTTGGTAGATGGATGTCAAAACAGCATTCCTTACCAGGAATCTTCAAGAAGATGTCTATATAACAAAACTAGAAGGGTTTGTCACACCAGGTGAATCCAAATGGGTTTTCAAGTTTCATTAATCCATTTATGGATTAAAGAAAGCATCTAGGTCATGGAACATTCAATTTGATGAATCCATAAAGGAATTTGGTTTCATTAAGAATGAATGTGAGCCATGTGTTTATAAGTGGTTTAATGGGAATGTGGTCATTATCCAGGTATTTTATGTTAATGACATACTACTAATTGGAAACAATGTACCAGTCTTATAGTCAGTTAAGGGCTGGTTGAACAAGTGTTTCTCCATGAAAGACTTAGGTGAAGCAACCTACATTCTAGGGATCAAGATCATTCGTGATAAATCCAATAGGATTCTTGGACTAAGTTAGGGTATATACATTGACCAGATACTAAAGAGATTTAGTATGGAACAATCCAAGAGGAGATTGGTTCTAGAGTCACATGGCCTACATCTTTCTAAGAAAATGTGTCCTCAGACACAACTGGAGAAAAGTTGGATGAGTAATATCCCATAAGCTTCAGCTATAGGATCCATCAAGTATTCCATGTTATATATCAGGATTGATGTTTCCTATGCACTAATCATGGTAGGAATATATCAAGAATATATTGAAGAACAACATTGGAATATTGTTAATACCATCCTTAAGTATCTGAGAATAACTAAGGACATGTTCCTGGTGTATGGGGGAGATGAGGAGATTGTCATCATAGGGTATGATAATGCTGGTTTTCAGACAGATTAGAACGATCTAATGTCACAACCAGGATATGTTTTCTGTCTTAATGGAGGAGCTGTGAGCTGGAAGAGTTCAAAGTAGCCAGTTATTACTGATTCTACAATAGGTTCTGAATATATAGAAGCTTCTTATGTAGCTAAAAAAGTTGTATGGATTCAAAAAAATTTCTAGGAGCTTGATTTGATTCCTAGAAGTAAAGATCCAATCAATTTGTACTGTGATAATACTGCAGTAGTGGATCTTGTAAAAGAACCAAGGTCACATCAATAGATAAAGAACATTCTCAAAAAGTATCACCTATTGAGGGATTTCTATAAAAGGGGTGAAGTTGCAGTGGGGATAGTTTCAATAGAAGAGAACATAGTGGACCCCATGACTAAAGGCCTATCTCAACAGAATCATGAATATCATGTGAGAGCTAGTGGGTTAAAGGTTGTTAATAGTTGTCTCTAGTCCAAGTGGAATTCTATTGGAGTTGGTGGCCTAGAACTAACTGCGTTGTAATTTATTCATTAATAAATACCTTATCACATATTGATTGTTCTTTTTCATGACAATGCAAGTGATAATTTCCTAAGGATAGTTGTTGCACCAAAGGTCATAGCAGATCCCTACTATGATGAGAACCCATAATTTTCATAACACTATTCTTGAATTTATGTTCTATGGCCGGATGATGTTATTTGAGGGAAACAAATAATATAGGCCATTAGGGGTGAGGACTCATAAAACTTTGAGGCACCTTCTCATGGTGTTCTTCCTTGATAATATCTAGGATGATATTATGAGAACAAGACCCGCTAGTAGGAAATCCATATTTAATAGTGTCATTGGATGTTCCTATCTGCAGACATGTGTATTGGTACTTAGACTTTAAGATTATTTTTATTGGGTATTATAACTCACACAATTAGATGTATTAACGAAAACTGTGACAACACACTATTCATAGTGAGGTAGGATATGTTGGGTTCATCACGAGTAATACTACATTAATAGATAATGCAAGAAAGGATTTTTCCCTTCTGTTTCACAACGGAAGTTGATATATTAGGTCCTTTGATGGAATTGATATAGCCTAAATAAATACATAGCCATGGTGAGAAATGGGAAAGTTCAATTCCAAGAAGTCAACAAAAGAATTATTGAGAACATAGGTTGATGGCACTAGTATGCAACTCGCTTGATTCGAGATATCGATACAAATGGATTACATTACATGGTAAGCATTCGTAGAAGGTGACACGTCATTACAACATTAAATTATTTCTCTATGGGCACCTTGGTGTGTTGTTAGATGCTAACCTTGGACTTTAGGTAGGCTTCGCCTAATGCCACTGAGAAAGAGGCATTGAGGGTCACACACTAAGTGTGTCTAGGTATCTTAGTTAAATATTCATTTAACAAGTTGAATAAAGATTATTCCCGATTGTGGTTTAATAATTTTTCAAGGATGTATGATGACATATATTTCAACACTAGTTATTCAAGAGAATATATTGTGGGTGAAATAATATATTTATTAACGAGTAATGCAGTGATATGTATTTAAGAAATAAATATTCATTATTCAAGATCTAATAAATGTGGTGGAGGAAATAAAGAAAATATTAAAAATAAGTACACATCATGTATATTAATATACATTCCATGTAGTTTTTATGGGGATTTATGAGAAATAAAATTATTTATTTAATTAAATAATATTAGGTGTAATTCGTTGGGTGCATGTCAAGTGATAATAATAGTCAACTATTATTATTAGACATGGGGTCTTACTAAGAATTAAATGAATTGAATAAATGATTTTGGATAATTAATTCATTTTTTTATTCTAAGTAATTAAAATACAATTATATTATTCTCATGAGCCTATCCATTTTTTATGGTTGTGCACAACAGATTTGAAAAAATCTCTCAAGACAATAGATAATTCTTTTTCCTCCAAGAATGCTCTCAAGTTATGAGAGAGATCCTCCTACACCAGATCAAGGAGAGCTCTTTGTAAGTGGCTCTTAAGGCGATCAAAGGCGGACATCACAAGTGAAGGATCTTCCAAGATAGCACCCAAATATCCCTTTGGTGATTTCCAACGATACATGGAGCACATATGGATCACTACTAGAGGAATACAACACTTGGATTCTACAACACAATGATGGATCACATCAGATCGTGACTGGAAAAATCAACGAAGAGAGAACTCCATCAATATAATTCTTGTATTTTAATTAAATTAATTATAACCAACATATGATGATCCTCTATATGGTTCTAGGTCTCCCTTTTTTTCTTTTTTTCTTCATTCTATTCCAAAGATCCGACATTTATTTATTGTGATGGATCTTGGATTGATTGTTGTTAACGGAAAAATTAAAGTTGGGTACACCCACCAACACACTTCCGTTGTTCCCAGAACCTTTATATTTGGTGCCTGTGTCTCAATAATTCTGTGGATGGGGTCATAGTTGTGCTTAGTGGATGCTATTGTATTCTTGGATGGTTGGGTTCTCTGGTTTCAGAACGAGGCAGGGTCATCGTCTTCTTCTTAGGTCATTATGGGGTTGGAGAGGGTGACCTCAGGAATGCTTGGGGCTATTAGCATTCCCTTTAATTTTATCCCCTCAATTGTTCTGGATTTTCCCATGATTTATGCGTTTGGTTATCTTCATGGAGTGCCTTTATTTCATTAGACTTTGAGTCTCGTGGTCTAGATCTCTGACGATGAAGCCTTCACCATTGTTCACTCTCCCCTGATGGATCCTTTACAAGTCATGCTTCCTAATTTTGGTCCCGTTGCAGACTATGTTCTTGGGTTCCTTATTTTCCCCCTACTTGGGTCCCCCATTCTTTGGTATTATCTACCATTTCAGCTATATCCCTCATGAAAGACTCCATGTTGGTTTGGTCTGACAGATTCCTCAATGATTTGGGTGGTGATGGTGACTTCTGGCATGGTGGTGTGGTTGAGGGTTCTATGTTGTGGTTGGTTTGGTGTGGTGGTTCCCATCCTACAATGGTGTTCTTTAGTTATCCTATGTTTTTGGTTTTGGTGGAAAGGGCATGCCTGCCTTGGTGGGTCTATAATGTTGCGTGTTCTTTCCCTTAGTACTGGATCTCTGTGTGGTTTGTGTGGCCGACGATGTTGTTCCATGCGGCCTCAATGTTGGTGTTTCTCATGTGATATGGTTGCTACTTGAGGTTTCACTGGATTTTAGGTGTTTTGTAGAATCAAGTTATAGGTTATTAGGTGACGAGGACATGTGAAGGGTGTCGATGGATGGGTGTGGGGATCAATGTGCTCCCTCAGTTTGTTTTGGATCGTGTTTGGTCTTGGGTTTGGTTCCTTGGTCAAACTATTTTTTATTTGTTTTTCATGGTGGTTCTTCTGGGTGCTCTCTGCCTTGTCTGCTTTTTCAGTTCTCACTTAACCTTAGATTTATTTTATTTGAAAATTAAAAAAATGTCCGGTGGTAATGATATAATATTTCATTTAATTTACTAGAAAATTTCATGTTTTTAGGTTCACACCAACTTCATTCATCAGGACATATAATTTTTGCATACTTCCATATATACTTCTATATTTTCAACATAGGGAGTAGATATAACAAGGCCATATCCCCTAGGGATATCTCGCAAGTTAAAGTAAATCCTTATTTCCACCGAATTATTTTCCAATTGGGATGAAGATATATCCCTCAAAGAAGTCGGGACAAAGACTATCATCAATTTTTTGAATATAAATATTATTACCATATTTTGTGTCCCTCATAAAATACTGATGTATAATGGCACCAACTTTAACTTTTATGAACTAAAAAGTCTATATAAGTAATATGGAATTCAGTTTAACCATACATATTTCTACCATATAGTGGTGAATAAAAATATAGAGTATTTAAAAAAAACCCTCCAACATCCTATAGAATACAGTGGAAAAAAATAAGAAATATTTTCCTGAAAATGTTCTACATGATTTCTGGGATTATTGTACCACCACTCATACAACTACACAAGTAACCCCTTATTCACTTGTATATGGGACATAGAAAGTTCTACCCATTGAGGTATAATCACCTTCACTCCACATATCCATTTTTGATTAGCCGTATATGGATGTGAAATATTAAAAGAAATTGGATGAGTTTGAATGACTTAATGAAAGAAGGTAGTGTACCCAGTACCATTTGGAGGTTCACCAAAACTGGGTAGCATGAGATTTCAATAAGAAATTTTTCCTCCATTCATTCCTCTATGGGAAATTTTTATTGGTTATTAGGGCCCTGATGATACGAGGGAAGGATCCTCTAAAACTTGGACCAAAATGGGAGGAACCTTATGTCATACACAAGGTCTACTCAAACAGAGCCAATTCCTTGATCATGATGGATCAGGAGAATATCACACCACCTACTAATAGAATATTTCTCAATAAACACTTAGTGTAACCAAGTCCATCTCAAAGTTGGATTAAATACCTTAAAAACAATGCATTTGGTTAAAACTATGTGACCTTAGACTACAAAAACCATTCGTCTCAATCTCATAATGTTAAACTATGTGAAAAGATCCTAGTTACATGAAATTAAATTGTATGACATCATTGGTCAAATCAATGTGAACTTAAGATTAAACAACTATTCATATTCTTAACATAAAGTTAAACTACATGAAAACATCCTAGTCACATGACATTAAACTATATGAAATCATTGGTCAAACCTATGTGACCATCAACTGCAACAACCATTCATCTCATTCGCATGATATTAAACTACGAGACAACTTACTAGTCATATGATGTTAAACCTTATGAAATCATAGGTCAAAGGAATGTGATAGTAAAAATTAGTAAAAATTAATCTTAGCCACATGATATTAGATATTTATGGTAAATATCATAGTCACATATACTAAACTGTACGCTATCATTGGTCAAAGTTGTGAAACCTTAAATTGTAGAAACCACTCATACTAATGGTATGAAACTAAAATTCATGTCCAATGTCCCAAAAATACGATGTTAAAACTATGTGGTAAATGTCCAATCTACATGAAATAAAACTGCAAAATAATATCCACACCAAAAAATAAAAAATCATATGGTGTACACCAGAAACAATCCTTATCCGGCATATTAAAATAATTTGGAAAATCTTATAATTTATTTTTTTCTCACACTGAGCAAGAATTATGTTAGTTTAGAGGTTTGAGATAATTATTATAATTTTCATGATTAAGATACACTATAACCAAGTCTGGTAACACTTGTTCCATCCTACATGACCTTAAACTACATAGAGTGGCCTCCCTTGTATAGCCTACACTTTCCTTGCATATGAGTCTGATCTATATAAGAAAATTAATTAGAACTATGTGTAGCTTGATTCTCATTCCGATGAGATGTGTAGTGATGCTAGGATCCCCTACCCTGAGACTAATCACAAACCAAAAAATAAAATTCCCTCACCCTATCTAGGTGCTTGGATCATCACTCAATTATGTTGAGTCTTCCCCGAACCCAACATAGAGAAAATATTATTTCACTTTTCATATGGTTCAGAACCATGTGAAACCAAATATCCATGTCCTGGCATCAATACTTTAAACTACATAGAATATCTTTATTAGTCACATGATATTAATCTGCATGAAAAAATACTTACCCTATGACTTTAAACTATGATGTGGAAGTCCATACAATATGACTCTAAACAGTTTAGGTGGGCCCATTACCTTTTGAATATTTTCTCCCAACATGAGATCTCAATATATGCAGAAGTATTTGATATATTTCCAGTTCGTACCTTAGAATATAAATTCCCCCTATTACTTGCGTCTAAACAAAATATATGCAATTAATTTTTTTAGAACTATGCGTGGATCGATTATCATTTTGAAAAGATACATAGTGATGCTTGGATCCCTTATTCTAGGCACATATATGAAATATAAAATTCTTCCTCTCATTTGTATGAACCGGATCTATGTAGGAGATTCCAACATTATTTCTCCCATTTATAGACCCATACTAGGAATAAAATTCTTTCTTCCTTGAATATCTATATTAAGGATAACTTATTTCCAAGAACTATGTGTGGATTTATTCTTATATTGACAAGATTCATTATTATGAATTTACCTATTATTCTAGGCATAACCACAAATTCTAAAAGAATCCTCCTTCCTATACATAAATCAAATATACACAAAGAGTTTATTAAAGAGAACTATGTATGAATTGATTCTCATTCCAATGAGATATGTAGTGATTCCATAATCCATTATTCTAGGACGAACTGAAAAATAAGAAGAAAAATTACCTTTCTCTTGCATATTAATTGGATCAACATAGGAAATTCCAACACAATTTCTCTCATCTACAGATCCATATTCAAAATAAAACACTCCTTTATCTACACATGAGTGAGATTTGTGTAGGGTAACTTCTTACCAAATAATTTCTTGTGGCTTGATTATCATTTTGGGAAGATATTTTGTAATTACATGATCCTTTATTCTAGGATCATCAAAAAAATAAGAAGAAAAATTCACTTTCTCCTTTATTTAAACTAGATATGCGCAGGGAAAATTGTTTCTAAGAACTAAGTGTGGCTTGATTCTCATTCTAGATAGATACGTAGTGATGCTAGGATCCCTTATTCTAGGCCCAACTATAAAATAAGAAGAAAAATTCCATTTATCTTGTGCATGAACTAGACCTGTTCATGGAAACCTATTTCTAAGAACTATGTGTGGATTGATTCTCATTCTTGTGTGATATGTAGTGATGAAAAGATCCCTTATTCTAGGCCTAGTCATAAAATAAGAAGAAAAATACCCTTTATCCTTCATATAAACTAATTCCACTCAGGAAATTCCAATACTAGTTCTCTCATGTATAGATCCATGTTAAAAAATGATCCTTTCTCTACATATGAGTTAGATTTGTACAAGGGACATTCTTACCAAATAAATGACTGTGTATTTATTCTTATCTTGAAGAGATACATAATAATTCTTGGATACCTCATCCTAGACCAATTTATAGGTAGCCCAAAATTCACTTTTCCTTATATATGTGCCAAATTTATTCAAGGAATTACTTATGAGAACCACATGAAGTTTTATCCCCAACTCTCAATATGATCATAGTAACCAAATCATGGAAATATCAAGTCTAAATGCTTCTATAATTATTTCTGAACATCTTCTTTATATAAACCACACTTCATGTCTTTAGAAACTCAGATCGTCATAAAAATATATTATCTATTGTTGATAAGAGCATCCTACTTCAAAGGGGATATCCATTTTTGAATTTTCATACTTTGACTTAGATATGGCTCTGCATATGTGCCCCCAATATGACCCACTAATGAGAGGAATTTGGTTCTTAAAGAGAATTTTTTTTCTTCGTATGCCTTGACAACATCACAATGGTAGCCTCCTTTAGAACATAGTCTGAAGTCATTCCTTATGTACCTATCCCATTCTAAAAACTTATATATGAGATCCCCAATATAATTTCTTACAATATCTACCCTCACATTCAAAATATGTTAGATCATTCCTGGCCTATAATCTTTATTTGGGTTATTATCCCCACTTTATTGGTCCAACCACTATAACCTTAAACCATGGGTACACCTTCATTGGTTTGATTCTATTCGGTATCTTCCCACCATGAATATGTGTTCCATATGCAATGATGAAGTTACTGAGATATTCAAATCTCTTCTTGAATATTCATGTTCTCCATGAACCCACTTTGCATCTCTCATGTCTGATTCAACACCAACTAGACGTTGAGTTGATTAGTACTCTTGGTTTCTCCCATTTCATAGAAAACAAGTAATAGGGATGGATTTAGTGTGGTAAAAACTACCCTACTCCCCTAGTTTCCATAAACTAAGCATGACATCAATTTTACACCATTTTGAATGGCCATTCTTCTCCTGTCAGTCTCCACATGAACCCCATATGCTATCCTTGTACTGAGTGTGGTAATGGTTAGCCTACTCCCAATAGTTCCCATAAACTAATAATGGCATCCGTTTTTCACCATTATTAATGGTCATTATTCCCCTTTCATTCTCCCCCTAAACCCCATATGCTATCATTGGATTGAGTGTGTTAATGATTAGCCTACTCACACTATTCCCCATTGACTAAGCATGAACACGGTTTTTTGGTATTATTAATGGATATTCTACTCCCATCAGTCTCCAATTGAACCCTATATTCTCTCCTTGGATTGGGTGTGGTAATGTTAAGAATAATACCACTTGTACCCATCAACTAAGCATGGACTCAGTTTCCCACCATTATTAGTGGTCATTTTTATTCTACTATTATCCATTTATAGTTGAATTATACATTCATGGGTTATGATTTACAGATTCCATAATCTAATTATTCAGGATAATTCAACACCCTGGGTATTTCACGTTTGTGTATCGTACTCATATTCAGTGAATAAAACTTTCTTCAAATCTATATGACAGAAAACTAAAAAAACCTTCAATCAAATCTATTCGACCTTAAACATCAGCTATGTTGGTCTGAATTGCATGACCTTAAACTGCATATGGAAAGATACATATGAATCACTAGAATGAAGATATATAAAGGTAATTTTTTATAGAAAATTTTAGTCTCCAATCAGTAGACACACACTCCACATGGTCTAGGAGAAATCAGTAACTTGAACTTTATAAAGGCAGAACAATTTTTAGGTAAAAAACTCGCAAATATTTTCCTAAGAAAAATTCAATTATTTAATGCTAATTATTATTTATATAACACTTAATAAAAAAATAGTGTTGTGATAGAAAAGACACAAACATTTTAGGGTTTACCATATGGCCCCAATAATAGTCATGTTGCGCTTTCTAGGACCCTAGCCTAGGAAAAAATTAGAGTATCCTTCTATTCATGACATATTGGTTTAGATAATTCCATAAAATCTTGTAAAAGTACGGGATCATTCATCAAAATGGACTAAATATAGTGTTAATGTGATGTAAAAGTACACCTATACCTGTCTTTGAGCCACTTACAAGAAGACATCATTTCAACTCAAGCATTCAATAATTATTATTTTTTCAATTATTTAGTTTTCAATGATAAAATTATTCAAGATGTATTGATATTACATTTCAAAATATTTCAAGTTGAGAAAAAAGATGAATAATTGAGAATAAACCTAATTTTAATTTATTTAATTAAAGGAAGAATGAGAGGTGTATCCAAAAAGTGTATTTTATATTTTCAAAACAAAAAAAGCTGATAAAAATAGATAAATCATGAATTGATCTTCTAGATGATATAGATTAGATAGCTTTTGGTGATAAGTATTAATCAATTTTTGAATGGTGAAAAAACAATTTTATGCATGTACTTTTGGATATAAGTTGGTGTGTTTGTATACATTAATTGATTAAACTTGTCAATGTTTATTTTTTTATGTTTTGTGGTAAGATATAGAGTTTGATCAAAAACGAAGAAAAAGAAGAAAAATTTAGTGAGTTAAGGCCACTTTTCACAGTTCCACTTCATGGAGTAGCATGAAATTATAATTTTGAAGATATATTGAAGACATAATAGAGTCAAGGACTAAAAATAAAGCTTAGAAATGGAGAACCAAACTCAACTGGGTGAAACTAGTTGGAAATAAATTTTACACACCATGTAATTCATTCACAACATGTAACATAAATAATTTAAGAGCATGAAAAAAATCATTTTAAAGGCTATTATTTCACATTAAATGTCGTGAATCCACTATTCATGATGAATTATATTTTAGAAATAATATGTTCAGCCGGAACATCACACATCATGTAATACTTACATGATGTGAAAAACAATGAAAGACTCCAAATTTTTATTGTCAATGGTAATTAGTGAAGAAGATATTTTTTGACAACGAGATAGATTAGGGTATAATATTTCTCATTTATGAAGTCTTGAAGGCTCTTCCATGCCTATAAATAAGAGGAAAATGTAAATTGATTGAGGATTGATATGAAGGAGCTCTGGGTGACAGACTGATGTAGTTTTATTTCCCTGATATTATTTTCTTTTTTATTTTATTCATTCTATGATGTCTCCCCTCTCCCAAATCAACTTGACTTCCCCATCCATGCAGGGGTATTTTTTGTGAGTGATTAGGAAAGGGGGAGGTTGGACCTATGTGCTTTGCTTGAGTTTCTAAGATTTAATTAAATAATTACCTTTCTTCTTTCTGTATCTAGTTTCAATTCTCAATTTCAAATTTAAATTCCGAATGCAGTTCTGTTAGGTTTTGATTCTATTAATTTTAATTGCCTTGGTCATTTATCCATTTCTCCCTATACTCAATTATTTTATGTATATAGTGTAATAGATTAGGGTTGGGTGGTGACTACTGAATGATCGTTTGCATATGTATAAGATTGTAAATTGGAAATTTTGGTTTATTAGGGAATAACAATTCCTAGTCAGGGATTTCCTTAATTAATTAAGAGAACCCACTACAAAACCACACATATAGGAAAGAGGGTAGACCAACTTGAGGTTTTAGATTAGAATACTCTCATCATAACTATTTGGATAAGGGGGAGAGATAACTCATAAGATGAATATCTATCTTACATGCTATAAGAACAAAAATCCGTAAAATCTGGAAACCATGATAACACAGAACTTAGTCATACCAAACCCGCTCTAGTCACCATATTTCTCAATTATTTTAAAATCAATTAAATCAAATCACTTCCTATTCTCACTTTCTCAAAATTAATTAAAAGCAAATTTTCAAAAATCTAAAATAATTGACAACCTTATTTTGTGTTCTCTCCTATTATAGATATAACCTAAGAGATAAACACTATAATATAATAATTAAATAATGAAAATTGTTTTTAAACACCCAATGATAGGCGTGTGTCAAACTTGGATCTATCTCTAAGGAGTAAGTAACTCAAAACACAAAAAAATTAATTTAAATGATCCATAGTTCAACCAACAATTTAATTAAATTTAATCTTGAAATTGAACAAATACTAACCAAATTGAGCAAAAAAGTTGAAAATAGATTTCAAAGAAATAAACCTTTTATATTCAATTGAAACTTTCATTGATCACTCCAAACCTATAAAAATGGATAGCAATTCCAACCAATCTCTACGTGATCTCTAAGAACCAAAATTTTCTATTAAAAAAATAAATTAGCCATCCCTATATAAGAAAATAATGTTTAATTTTAGATTAACATGATTATTTTTTTCTAAATTCCATGGTCTTATAGGATAATACTCAAACATACATATTCATGAATTCAAAAATTTATTCCCTAGTTGCAGTCCTCGAGGAGTCATGGAAGAGAAAGCAAAGTAGTGGGCATTAAATTTATCATTAGAGGGAGTGACATGGGAATGATTGTATAGTATACAACCAGAAGAGGCCAAATAATGGGAATATCTCCAATGATGATTCATCCAAATATTTTTTTCCTACATCCATGAGTACAACTATCCAAAACAATATATACGCTATTCACCAATCATTTTGATATACATTGATGAGTACTAGAAGTGATTCAAGAAGATGTGTTCTAGCTACACACATCAAAATATGGAGGAAGAAAACTTTATTGTTTTATTCTATCAAGGAATGATTGATAATTATTGTAATATACTTGATACCTCATCTGGAGGAGTCCTGATTGAAAAGTCACCAGAAGAATCCAAAGGTCTTATTGAGAATATTTCTTAGAACACACAACAATTCAACACTAGAGGCATTGTAATGAGGGGAATCCATGAGGCGAGAACATATAATTTAACATATTTAATTAGAAACTAAATTTGAAAACTCATCAGGCTAGTCTGACAAATAGTTATGAACCAAGTAAAGGAACCAAAAGCCTCGAATCAGGTATGTGGTTTATCCTATTATACTTATCATTACACCAACTAGTTTCCAAAAGTGTGGGGGGTAGAAAGTTGGGATGAAACCTATAAACCAAGTAAATTCCATACGAATCTCCACGTCAACCCTAGGCTCAACCAGAATACGAAAACAATCAAATGAAACCTTACTATCAAAACCAATACTCACCACAACCTCATTTCTAGTATCATAAATTTTAGAACCCATATCCCTTTAAACAATCATTTCAACCACAAAATTTCTAGAAGAGTACTTTTTTGAAACCATCAAACAACACACCATAAATTGAGAACCAAAAAATATAGTCTAATGTTGAGGGTTTGAAAGAAAATGTTAAATATTTATCTAGATAGTTAAGAACTTTGATGGACTTTCTGACCAAGAATCTAGGAAAACTTCTAGTTCAGATAGTTTCAAAGAACAAAGAAAGATTAAGTGTTATTAAAAAAAGAAAAAAATATCTCCAACCACCCAAATAACACAAGGATATTGAATCTAAGAATAATAATGAAGATTCACCCATCTACACAAAGGAAGGAACTTAAACCAGGTTTAATAAGGAAGTGCCCAAAACACATTTTCAAAATCAATAAAGGGAGAAAAAGGATATCCAAGAACCATTACCTTCTATATTAGTTGAGTTGAAGAAGGGTGAAGAGGATAGAATTGAATAAAAAATTAAATATACCTTCTAGATATTTGAGATCAAAATACCACTACTTGAGGCCATATGAAAAATAACGAAGTATGAAAAATTTCTGAATGAAGTATACATGAAAATAAGGTTAATGAATGGAAATGAGATAATTAGCTTTGGGAGAAGCATCTTAGCACCAATCACAACACCAATACCATAAGAATTTCAAGATCTAGGGAAATTATCTATTCCATACACTATTGGATATTTAAATTTTTTTGATGCATTATGTGATATGGGAGGTTCAATAAATGATACGCCTCACTCAATATTTTTATCCTTATAGATTAGGTAACAAAATCCTACTCGATTAGTGGAACAGTTAGTGAAAAGATCCATTATTTTCCCGGTTAGAGTTGTATAATATATAATTGTGGTAGTAAGAGGATTGATCTTTCCAATAAGATTTATTCCCTTACCATGGAAGAAGATATATCACTATTCCACTCTCCCATAATCCTGGGGAGGCCATTATTCTATATAGAAAAGACCATCATCAATAACCATGAAGGAACACTCATAATAGAACTTGGTGATAGTAAAATACATATCAACATTCTTTATGTGATGAAACATCCTTCCAACAGTTAGTCACTTTATAAAATTTCCCACAAAGAAGGTACATAACCAATTAAAGATTTAGGTATGCTTTGTGGATTTGTAGCATTAGGATAACATTTTGAATTTGGAAAAACCAATACCTAAAAACTTAAGAATCCCAATTTCATCTTTGAATAATAGGTTACTTCCGATTTTTTTAATTATTTATTAAGAAAAGTTGAAATGATACAATAGAGCCAATATTTAAAAGTAAGGAACCTCAACCAAATCTCATGCCTAGAACAACCCCCCAAGTTCAGAGATAAAACCACCACCAATTGATTTAAAGTATTCTTACCTTATAGAAAGAGAGAAATTAGCAGTGATCATTTCCAATAACATATCCCATTCCCAAGAACAAACTCTGATTGAACTTCTCAAAAGATATGTCAATGTCATAGGATAGAGTTTATGTGATATACCCGAAATCAACCCCAAGGTATGCTCTCATAGAATATTTTTAGAATGTGATTCCCAACCAATTAGACAAACTTAGATAATACTTAATCCTAGAATTATAGAGTTTTAAGAAAGAAATAGAAAAATTATTAACAAATGACATCATTTACCCAATCTACGATTCATAGTGGGTCAACCTCATTCATGTGGTTCCAAATAAAACTGGTCAAAAAATTATCAATAATGAGAAAAATGAACTGATCCCCATGAGAGTCCAAAATAGTTGGAGGGTGTGTATAGATTACAGAAATATGAATCAAGTTACCTAGAAAGATCACTTACCCATTTTTTTCATTGATCAAAAAATAAAAATATTAGTTGAAAAAACTCACTATTATTTTTTAGATGGTTACTCAGTATACCTACAGGTACCATTTTCCCTAGAAGACCAAGAAAAGATGAACTTCACTTGTATTTTTATAATTTTTTACTATAGAAGGATTCCATTTGGGCTATGAAATTCCTTATTTATATTTCAATGGTGTATGTTAGGTATTTCATTAGAACATATTGAGGATTTTTTGGAGGTATTTTTGATGATTTCAATATTTTTTGTAATTCTTTCAATAATTTCTTATGGAATTTGGATTTTTTTCAAAACATGAATTAATAAAAATATTGATTTAATATTCAAAAAAATTTATTCCATTGTTGAAAAAGGAATAGTGTTATGATAGATAATATTAGATAAAGGAATTAAGGTAGATAATTAAAAAGTTGAAGTAATAAACTCATTCCTATATCTGAATTGTCTTAAGAATATTAGATCATTTTTAGGTCCTTAAGGTTTCAAAAAAAGATTTATCAAATATTTCAGTATGATTTCTCTTCCTATATAAATATTAATATTAAAATAACAATATTTTAATTTTTATTATGAGTAAAAAAATCATTATAGGATTTGAAACAACGGTTGATTACACTGCCAATAATGCAACCATCCAAATGGGACCATTATTTTGAGATTCCCTATGATGCATCAAATCAAGTTGTGGGAGAAACACTCTCAAAAATAATTTATGTAAAGATCAAGTAATAGAATATGCATCAAGGACATTGGATTCCATGTAGATAAACTACACAACTATAGAAAAGGATTTTATTGAAGTCATATTTTATCTAGATAAATTTAGATCATATCTACTTGGAACTCAAGTTATTGTTTTCTGTGATCATGCAACTCTTAGGTATCAAATGAAGAAAGATTATTCTAAGTCATGGTTGGTGATATTGATACTTTTCTTATAAGAGTTCCACTTTGAGATCAATGATAAAAATGGAGTCAAAAATCAATTGGATGATCATCTGATTTGATTAACCCACACCACTAAAGTAGAAATTCCAAATTTGAACCCACTCAATGATCAACTTCTAGGAGAAAAACTTTACATCATAGAATGATAAATACCATGGTTTTTTGAAATTTTCAATTATTTCGGAACATATAAGGTGCCATATTTTCTAAACTATAATCAGTAGCATAATCCTAAATCCGAATCAAGGTATTATATTTGGGAAGACCCATTGCTGTAGAAAATTTGTAATGATAAAATCATAATAATATGATTTATAGGAAGTGAAATTGAATCTTGTGGATTCCACTTTTTACCTCATAGAAAAACTACAAAAATTTTAGAATCTAGAATTCATTGGACCACCTTATTCAAATATGCTTATGAATTTTATAAGAGATGTGAAAACTTCAAGTTTTTGGGTAATATCTCAAAATGATAGGAAGTTCCTCAAAAACCAACAAATTTTTATGAAAATTTTAAATTATGGGGCGTATAATACATGGGACCATTCCCAATTTCATGCGGTAATTATTATATTTTGTTATATTTAGATTATGTTTCAAAATGGGTAGAAGAAAAAACCACTAGGACTGATGATGCTAATTTTTTTTTTGAATTTTTAGGGACAAAATATTTTGTAGATTAGGAGTACTAATAACAATAATCAGCAACCAAATAACTCGTTTTTGCAACAAGAAGATGGATGCATTACTGAAAAATTATGGGTCACATCATAAAACATTAAAACCATTCCATCCAAAAACAAATGGTCAAGAATAATTCTTCAATAGTGAAATAAATGGAATTTTGGAAAATATTTTTAAACCCAATAAGAAGGAATAAAGCACAAGGTTAGATGATTACTTATTATATTATAAGAAAACATAAAACACACCCATAGGAATGATCCCCTATATATATATTTATGGAAAGAGTTGCCACCACCCCGTGGAATTAGAACATAAAGCCTATTGGGAGGTAAGACAGATGAATCTATACTTTAATAAAGCTGGGAAAGAGATAAGATTGTAGCTTTAGGTGATAGATGAAATTTGGAGGGAAGATTTTATAAATTAAAATATCTATAAATAGAGAACAAGGATGGCCCAATAAAAGATAATTCAACCAAGAACCTTTAACCATAGAGATCATGTGCTACTATAAAAATCCAGACTTGAACTGATGCCAGATAAACTTCATTCAAGATGGGAAGGTCCCTTTAAAATTATTCATCTATAACCATTTGGTTCTATGAATATTATAGAGGAAACAGGGTAAAACCCATTCACTTTAAATAAAAAGAGGAAAAAGTAGTTCTATGGGACCATACCTCAATAACCAGTGGAGAATATCACACTCCTTCACCCTGATTACCAATAAAGGCCTACAAGGTTGCATATTTACATTACACTTGAGTAAATTTAATAACTCCATTTATTATTATTATTATTATTATTATTATTATTTATAGGTCTATTAATGAAGATGATGCAAGGATAGATAATAGAGAAACTGAACCGAATACACATCTTGAAATGTATACATCTCATGAAAGTGATATAGAACTAAAGGAACATGACCAGTGAAACCCAACTAAAGAATCATTGCTAAAGTTATTTTTCTTTTAAAAACATTATCCTTTGAATTAATTGTATTTTTGTTTGAAAATATGATCATGAACTTTCAAGGAAAATTGCATGCCCATAATTAGTTTTCTTCCTTTACTTGACTGATCTAGGAGACATGAATTTATTAAGAATCCCATGATGCCATGTTTTAGATTTTTAAGTTAATGAGATTTAATGAGTAAAATGTGGAATTGAATAATTATAGTGAATCATGGATATTGAATTAATGACTCATGATTTGGTATAATTAACTCATTTAGGTAAATGAAATTTCTCTATCATTTTTACACTTTGAATGTTTGAAATTTATTTGTATTAATTTGTTATTATTATTATATTCCCTGAGTGATTGTCCCAAATTAAATGTTCCACTATTGATAGTATTTATAGAACAAATAATTCCTATTTATATATTGATTATATTTATTGAGTGATCTTGGGGCATGCCACATGCTAGAAAATTTATTTAAACTTTTCGAATCTATG
This sequence comes from Viscum album, assembly GCA_963277665.1. Classification (NCBI taxonomy): domain Eukaryota; kingdom Viridiplantae; phylum Streptophyta; class Magnoliopsida; order Santalales; family Viscaceae; genus Viscum; species Viscum album. The sequence continues at coordinate 1,695,686,978 of OY728158.1, read as the reverse complement.
ACTATGTCAAACCACATTTAAAATGAGTGAGGCAGTTTTTTATCCCTTATCCTTGGAACCACCATGACATTAATATATTTTTTAGACTGTAGAGGCCTTGAATGACCTCTCTAGGAATGATACACAATACAAGAAATATTTATCCATTACTACCCTACACTATTTATATTGTATGATATTTTAAAGTTTAATTATGGGAGATTAGGGAAGTCTTGGAAGAAAGGATGTATTAATTTTTATGGAAAAAATGTGGGGGTTTTATCTTGGGTATCAGAAATGTATCATGTTACATTCATTATGCTTAATAGTTTTCCCTTATTGACAAAAAGATGATGAAAATGAAAAAAATTGTGGGTTGTGACCTGAGAGTATCAAAAATCACTATCACCATACTGATACTTTTTATCATATATGGTTAGGTGATGGATGTGAGATACATTCTAAGAATAAAATTTGAAAAAGTAAAAAAATGAAAAAAATAAATATAAAAATAAAATAAAAACAAATAAATAAATATTTCAAGAAAGATAAAATAATTCATTATGCTTTAATTAATCATGACCTTTACATTGAGATTGGGGAAATTGAGAGTTGCTACTTTGAATGGGAAAATGTAGTTACACTTTTAATTTTGATATCATGCTTTATTATTTGGAGATAAGATTCCTCCTTTGAACCTTAATTTTTTAAAACAATCAATCCTACCAACCTTAAGATTTAGATTCATTAGAACCTTTATTGAGAATCCATCATGATTTCATATGAATTTCATCTTTATGTACTGGAGAAATAAATTCCTTTTCAATACTATGAAAAAGGATCATGTACTAATGATAAGAGCATAAATATTCTTTAATTTATATCACGAGTTATGAGAGAAAAGAATACATTGTGAGGTAAATATTGATGTGACATGTATGATAATAATGAATTGTGATATATGAATGAATGATAGGAGGAGACCCACCAGTTCTCAATGGAAAAAATTAAAATACCTAGGTTGATTTGTTTCCTTGAAGAGTGTGAAGTTGAATTGATGTTTAATGTCAATCTTGAGAGGTTGAACCACCTTTTATAATCATTTTATTTAATTTCTTGGGAGTTTAAATATTATTAACATTTTGTTCCTATTTTATTTATGTTGATATTACATGCTTGAGGAGGAACACGTTCTAAATGTGGGGGAGTTGTTAGAACCATTTTATACTTGCATTTTTGGATATAAAATGGCTTGTTTGTACAAATTAATTGATTAAACTTTTAATTATTTAATTGTTTTTATGTTTTTTGGAAGGATATGAAGTTTTATAAAAAAAGACAAAGGATATGAATTTAGTGAGCTGATACCACTTTACATGGTGCCGCTTCACCGCACAACGTGACATTGGACTTTTGAGGATATATTGAAGATGCAATAGTGTCAAGGACCAAACCTAGAGCATGGGAATGAAGAACTATACTTAACTAGATGAAAATAGATGGAAATAAATTTTACACATTGTGTAAGTCATTCACGATGTGTAACATGAATAATTTCATAGCATGAAATGAATCCATGAAAAGGATAGTCTTGCACATTACACATTGTGAATCCACTATTCATGATATGTAATATTTTGGAAATCATAAGTTCATACTAAAAATTACAAATCATGTAAAACATACATGAGTGAAAATGACTAACGAAATCGAAATTTACAATGTCAATAGGAATTAATGCGAAAGATATTGTTTTACCATAGGATGGCCTAGGGTCCATTATTGCTAATTTATGATAGCATGAAGGCTCTTCCATACCTATAATTAAGAGGATAGTGTGGATTGATTGAGGATCTATTAGGAGTATCTTTGGATGATGGCTTTCTATAATTTTATTCCCATTATTTTATTTTCTTTAATTTTCTAAATTCTATCGTGTCTCATATATCTTAAATCAACTTGACTTCCCCATCCATGAAGGGGTAGTTTTTGTGAGTGGCTAGGAAAGGAGGAGGTCGGACCTATGTTATTTTCTTGAGTTTTTGTGATTAAATTAAATAAAATACTTTCTTATTTATTCATATAGTTTCAATTCTTAATTTCATATTGAAATTTGGAATGTGGTTGTGTTAGATTTTCAATCGGTTAATATTAATTTCCTTGGTCAATTATCCATTTATCCCTCCACCTAATTATTTTCTGTATATAGTGGAAAAAATTAGGGTTGGGTGGTGACTACTTGATGGTCATCAAAACGTGTGTAAAATTATAATTTGGGAATTTTGGTTTATTAGGGAATAAAAATTCTTAGTAAGGGATTGACCTAATTAATCAAGAGTACCCTCTACAATACCACACACACATGAATGAGTGTAGACCAACCAGAGATTTCAGATAGGAATACTCTCATCATAACCATCTATCTAATGTGGAGAGAGAACTCAATAGATAAATATCTCTCTTACCAGGTGGCTGAACAAAAAGGGGTAAAATTTGGAAACCATGATACCATGATACTAAGTTTATCCAAAATTTCTACGATCACCATCTTTCTCAATTGTTTTAAAATTAATTAAATCGAACTGCTTAGTACTCTCACTTTATCTAAGTTAATTAAAACCAATTTATCAGAAAACCAAAAAAAGTGTCAACTTTGTTTTTTTTCTATTCTCCTTTGGATATAACTTAAGGTATAACCACTAGAATATACTTATAATGTAATGAAAATTGTTTTTCCACAACCAAAAACAAGAGTGTGTCAAAGGGGTGCAAATTTCCTAGCATCATCTTGGGATAAAAATGCATCTCTCCCACTTGATCAGACAACTACCTTTACCTTTCCTTAGTGACCTCAAGATAAATAATTATTTACGAAAATTGGGCCCTTACATTCAGTATGATGGACTCATACTTCCTTAATTCCTCACTTAAGGAAGATACTCTCTCCTGGAGTTATGATTCCTCAATGGTCCATTAATTCAAATCTTGGTTAATTCCATCAGTAAGTACATCTTAGTGATTCACATTTTCATGTTTATGAAGTTCTTTCTCATGTTCCACTATTTTTTCATAGATAATAAAAAATCTGATGGGTGATAAAATATAACCCTTGAAAGTTGATGCCACCTATTGCAAGATTTATGAATAGTTAATGAGGATGAGTATCCCTATTCTTCATTTCAGTTGTATGGATCTATGTGATCAAAGAATACAAGTTTTTATATGATAATTCATGAGATGATCGGTTCATGGAAGTATCCCTAGTATTGAGAATGACTTTATAATCAAGAACTAGAATGTATTCTGAAATATAGTCACTCACTAAGTCACCCCATGTCACCGATATAGAAGTGATTGGAATAGGTTTCAAGGATCTCCATGAAGAGGTACTTGATCCAGAGAGAATTGATTGTCCTTATTTTTAGGAATATCAATAGTCATGTTTATCTATATAGGTGTTATGGTCATGCCTAGATCCATGATATTATAAATTTTAAGGTCATAATAAAGAGCAGGGTTTTATTATTCATTATCCGAGGAATCCAGATAGACTATGTCAATGTTCAGTGATTTATCTTCTTGGAATCCCCATTTAATTAGGAATGGGAATCCATGCACTCATAGAGTGACTCCACTTAAAGACATGTTCCATTAACATTTTACCCATGATTTAGAACACTCCCTTGATAGACTAACTATAACCTCAATTGGTGGTATATTAATCAGGATGTTGTATTCAGTAGGTATCAAAGTTAACTTGAATTGACATAAGATTATTGGGTATTTCACACCACGTGCCTTGTAGAAACTTTTTTCCTTCTTAATAAAGTTCAAATTACACATAAGGTTTAAAAATTGGGACACCATCAATCCTCATCATGATAACCCCATCCAATAATTTAATTTGGTTTGAATGGTCGGTGATTAAGTCATTGATACCAAGCTCTAGTTTTTCGATGGGAGTCTTGTAAGGAGAAAATAAAAATAATTAATAGTCCCCAGAAAGCTGATCTAGGGATTTTTCATCTATTCTTGGGGTCTTCACACCCAACATATCCAGTAATTTGGGTCTGTGAACAAGCCAGGGAGCCAATTTCATGTGTCTTATGTCATACCAACTGAGATGTATTATTATCCAACCATGTAAGAGTTAGATCAGGCTATAAGTCCTATAAGGATTCTCATCCCACTTAACTTTACCTAAAAATTTATAAATCCTCCTTAAATATGGCATAACAAGACTCATTGTTCTACCATATTCTAGTTGAGGTACCATTATTAAGGTGGTTGACCTTACACCATTATCAGTGTGTCATGACCTGTCCCAATGGGGCCTGCGTTGTGACTAACCTAATACCACCTTCCATAGGCTAGGGGATGGAGACCAGCACTGAGTAAGCATATCCTACAAATGGGAGGAATTTTCTTAAGTACTTGTACACACACACACGTCTCCAAGAAAAATTAGAAAAACGGAAAACACCAAGTAAAAAAATAGACATACCACTAATATAATAACACAGAGTACAATAGTATAAAACTAAAAGTAAATGGAGCCAAAATACAAGCCAAAAAAAAGGAAAAGTAAAAAGGTACAAGTCCCTAGAACTCCTTCGCAGAAAACCCTACATGAAGGATATGTACAGAATAGCTACCTGAAGCCGTAGAAGCACACCTCATCTGTCGGGTCTCTCTAAACATCACTAGGCCCTAGTCCACCAAGTATTTGTCAAAGCATCGATTATCTGCACAAGACACAGTATGTGCTGGTAAAGACCGTGTAGAGGTGAGTAAAACAATAGTCAGTAGGACACACAGAAACACGAATTAAAAGACCACAGAGGAAACATCACTAAGAGGATGCAGTCATCTCAATGGAAGTATATGTCTACAACACATATAATAAGAACATATAGGTATAATCATAAAGGATTCCAAGACTCTAGGTCTCCTCCACTTCCAACCACATGGTTCTGCTCGTAGCACGCTCGTTCTGGGAGATCTCGCTCCTTGAGCCATCTGATAGTAAGCACGTAAAACAGGTGTACCAAAAGTATCTGAGATAACACCTGGTCTCGATATGTCAAAAAGTTCCCTGAGACATCCGGTCTCTCTATTAGCCACAAGATTCTGCTCGAGACACGCTCATTCCAGGAGAACAAACTCTTCGTGCTATGATTTCATCGAAGACTCTTATAAAGAGGTCCTGCTAATTTGGGCCCCTCTAAATATAAATACACTGGTTAAGGTCATGATATACAGATAGGGGATTCATCCCATAGAATACTTACAACCCAATATTTAGTATTCCACAATGTAGGGTATTCTTCTTAGAGAATACCGAAAACCCCACTGATGTGTCTCATAACGTAGAGGATTCTCTACCGGGAATACCAAAAACCCTATCGTTACAGCCCACTAGATGGAGGATTAACGCCCTGCACTCAGAGGGTCACATTAATTCCCACAAAACTCCATCAGGGCTGATAGAGGATTGGTCCAGTCCCAAGGAGGGATACCCCCACTCTCTTTGGGACTTGGCCTCTATAGGGGATTGTTGTCCAGTGATGTGGACGCAATGCTGCACTGAACCCTCAAGGAAATAACCAAGGGAAAATACACATTTGCATTGGTCCATACTAAAACCCCCTAAGAAATCTCAAAAGGACCATCTCATCACAAAGGTACCAACACCATAGATGGATCGTCAGATGGACCTTTCATTTGAAAGTTATGACCGTTTTTGTAAAAAGAGCCCAATTGGGTTTGGCCTCGACCTGACCCACCACAATTTGGTCTGGACCTATTCGAACCTTCCCATTGGGCTAAGTGGTCCAGCCTGATGGACTGCTGGACCCAGCCCGCCAGCTCACTGAAGTGGCCCAGTCCGCCCAGCCCGGCCTGGTCCACCTAGCCCAGCCCACATGAGTGGCCCGACACTTCTCCCACACAAGGACCAAATGCATGCGTTGCCCGGTCACCATGACCACTGCATTCTGTAGACGGAATGCTTCATATCCCCTCATGTTTCCTAACCTGTAACTGGATGCGGGGTCCATGTGGCATGCTGCCACATTTCATGGCTTATGTCGCGTTTCATGGCCTCCGCTGCATTTCACGGCCTCCACCATATACCAGTCACTGATGCGACCTCCTGTCGCCTCCCAATTTCCACCAGTGCCTCCTGTCTCCACGGTCTTGCAAGACTATGCCTCGTCACTATCGCTGACCATCCTTACAGTAGCCTCTCCTAATTGCCGCCCATGGCCTTCTCCATCGCGGGTCGTCTCACCACTGCAGTACAACCTGTACCGCAGGTTTCCACAACTTCCAGCCGCCCTGCCGACGACCTATCTTGTTGGGTCCGCTTGGCCCAGCCTCTCTATTGGGCCAGTGCCGCCTCCACCATCGGCCACCTCGTCGGTGGCCTCAAACCTTAGCACTCTACTTGAAATAGCCAGAGTTTCTACATCCGGCCACCGCCTCACGCTACCACCACCTTACGCCATCGCGGTTTCAGATCGCTGTCAATGATTTTAGAACATGAGGAACGGGGAATGAAGAAAAAGAGAGATACAAACACATAAAATCCCAAAATGAACAGATCTTGTACTTTTTTCATGTCTTCCTTGATCCATCCATGTTAGATGAAGAATGAATGGAAAGAATAAACAATTTCTAACATGAATCAACCCGAATCAGTCCCCAAAATATAATAAACCCATCCCGTAAGAACAATAGACCTGAAGATCAACCTGTTTGTGGTTTGGTCCATTTTCATCATTTGAAAGTAAGAGTGGGAAATAAATCACACAGAATTAACCCCCTTCTTGGAGTTTGGATTGATTGGTGAAGAACGTTTCTCATCATCAGCGATCTATCCATGAGCGATCTCGATCTGTCATCTCGTCATCGTTCGTCATTTTACCATGACAGGTTTTTCAACTATTTTCTTCTCCAGTGCTTCCAGATAATTTCTACAGAATTGTGAATCTAATCTCCTATCCCTGTTAAGATATTAAATGAAGAAAATGAATTTCAGCGTCGCCGCATCATTGTGTTGCAGCTTCGTTATGTTGTTTCATTTATGAAGGAAAACAGGCTACCCCTTCGTGGCATCTAAGAATCATTGTGTTATTGTGAAATGTAAAAAACAAATAAAATAAACTTTTTAAGTTTATTTTATTCTCCTTTAAAATTTCCAAAAATTAACTTTTGTGGTTGATCCGTGTTGGTCGATGTTATTCCTCACCTAAAGAAAACACCACCTTAAAAACTCAATGATGGTCTCAAATTTCCAATTCGAGTTACCATTTATGTGTTATTTGGATTTCAAAATAAAATAATTTTTATTTAATAATTTTTTTTATGATTATTCCCCTGATGAATTTTTCTACAGATAACCTGAATTGACCAATGTTAGGTCGTGCCAAGGGTAAATCTGCTGCTCTAAGCTCAACAGTGACCTCATATTTCTGATTTGGATACTCTTTTAAGAGTTATTTCACTTTTTAAAAAAAGTCTTGTTCATGCTATTAAAAACTTAACATTTTTCTCCAAACCATTATAAGCACACCGGGCCTCATAATTACACGTCGTCTTAGCGCCTGGTCTCATAATTTTTCCAGAAATTTTCTAAAAATAGAATCAGGAAAATACGAGTCATTATATTCCCCCCACCTCAAGGATTTATGTCCATGAAATCCAGAATAAAGTCTACTAAAAAATATTATAGTACTGACCAAAAATCTGTGTCTCCCACTCCCAAGTGTTCTCCTAGTGATTCCTGTGCTCCCATCGAACACGTACCAGAGGAATCAACAACCCACGAAGGATCTGGTCCTATCGATTCTAGATCTCTACAAGGTACTCAATAAAAGTTTCCCCAGTCAATGATGTGTGATGAATCATGCATGTATCACCTCATATGATACCCATGGAAGACGTTGTGTACCTGGTCCAACTGCAGGGGTAGAGCCAAGCCTACACCACCTCACCAACTCTAAGAATTACCAGGAAAGGGTTGATGAACCTCAAAGATAACTTTCCACCCTAACCAAATATATATATCTTGCATCGAGGAGATACCCAAAGGAACACATGGTCTCCCTCATCAAAATACAAAGTCCTCCATCACCTGTCAGCATAAGATTTCTGACGGCTCTATGTAGTCTTTATCGTCTCCTGGATGACCAACACCTTCTCTATAGTCACCTTCACCAACTCTGGACCCATGAGTGCCGACTCTCCTAGGTCAGTCCAATAAAGTGGTGACCTACATGGTCACCCATACTGAGGCTCGAATGGTGACATACCAATGGTGGAGGGGTTGCTGATATTATATGAAAACTCCACCTAAGGTAGGCGATCCTCCAAAATTCGGCCAAAACATTAACATGCAAGCCCATATAATGCCCTCTAGAACCTGAATTGTCAACTCAGTCTGGATGTCCGTTTGTGGGTGAAACACTGTGCTCAAGTGTAGTTAAGTCCCAAATGCCTCCTATAATACCTTATACAACTAGAATGTAAGGTGAGCATCATGATCAGAAACTATCATTGAAGGGAATCTATGGAGTTGAACTATATTCTACATGTAGAGGTGTCCCAAGCTCTTTACTGAACTATGCTCCCAAAAAACATAGAAGTGGACCATCATGGTGAGTCAGTCAATGATAACCTAGATGGAATCATGTCCCATGGATGTACATGGTAAAACCATCATGAAGTCCATCGATATCTCATCCCACTTCCACTATGGCACCTCAAGGGGTTGAGTTAAACTCGCTGGAACCTGATTCACAACCTCTACTTGTCGACAAGTAAGGCATTGTGACATAAACTCTGTAACTTCTTTCTTTATCCTTGTCCACCAAACTGATATCAGATGTCCTAATACATCATTTCCACACCTGGTTTTACCGTTAAAGGGGATTAATGAACTCCCTAAAAACCTCCTCTTGCAACACCCCTGGTATCAGCGTGCATCCTTTGAAAAGAAAAACATGCTCCCCACCTTTTGAATATCCATGAGGGGAATTCCCTATGGACATTTGAGCGCATAGAGCCTCATAGTCAGCATCACTAAGTTGGGCCTCCCCGCCTTGCTGTAAGAGTGGAGGGGTGACAACCATTGACTGGAGGTAAGATGCTCCATCTCCATCCACAAAGGATATCTGTAATGAGGCCAACTGCTCTGCTACTTTGTTTAGTAACTATGAACTGGATCTCCTGCTAAGAGCATTTGGTTCCACATTTCCCTTCCCAAGAGTATAGATAATCTCGAAGTCATAGTCCTAGAGGAACTCTAGACATCGCCTCTATCCCAAGTTTGGGTCCTTCTGAGAGAAGATATACTTGAGACTCTTGTGGTCAGAGTAGAAGATAAAATACTTTCCCATCAAGTAGTGTTGTCGCATCTTCAATGAGAAGACTAACATTTCCATCTCAATATTACGGGTTGCGTAGTACTTCCCATGTGGTCTCAAATGGTGCAAATCATAGGCAATCACTATTTGACTCTACATCAGGACACAACCAAGTTTGGTCCCTAATGATTCGTAGAACACTACATACTCAACTCACTCCTCTGAAAAACTCAAGATCGGGGTGCTTGTCAAACCCTGTCTCAACTGATCGAAGAGGTCATCAATCCTTGGTATTGAATACTCATTCTCCATCTTCACATGGTTAAAGCACTAGTACTCCACACATAACCTCAAAAAATGGGTCTTACTAACACCTTCCTCTGTAAGTACTCCAACTGCACCCTCAACTCGTGAGGATTTATAGAAGCCATCTGATATACTGATACTAATATCGATTCCATTCTAGGGTATAAAACAATGTATAAGTCTATCTTCCTATGGAGAAGTAATCCTGGAACATCTTTAGGGAATACGTCCTTGTACTCTTCCACTAATGCTGGAAACTTGAAAACTCATAACATCTACTACTCTAAGGGTAAGTCTAGAAAACTCATGAGTGATAGGTTGCACCCTCCTATGTATGAGTCCATCCCATGCTTCATAGGTTTTCTTTTTCACCGACCAAGGAAACCCCATTCCATCCCTATGGACACACCACACCCTTTACCTAAAACAATCAATCTGAGAATGGACTGCCAATAACCAATCCATTCCATGAATGACGTTGTACGGGATCGACACTGGCACCAAGAGGTTTTAAATGAAACTCTCACCTCAAGGGTTATATCACATTGTCGGTATAAGTGTGATTATCAAGTCTCCTATCATAAGTATCTCTATACATAAGGGTCAAGTCAACGATTTAACCAGAAACTCTAGGTCGTGAACAAGATTCATGATATGAAAGAATTATTTTCACCTGGGTCTATTAATATTGTAGCTAATAGTAGACATAGACTATACCTCAAACCCTTCATGGAGCCCTTGGGTTATATGCCTCGACTGCGTGAAATTATCCCCTCCCTTGTCCTCGAGCTCCCTCAGCCTGGTGTGCACTACATGGGGGTGGTGGTGCAAACATGTCAAAATGTATACCACCACCTACTGCTTTCTCAATTCCCTACCATGTCTGAAGCCCTTTAGATCCATCTATTTCTATCATTGTCTCTTCCTTGGTGGCCCATCCACCATTTCTATACCAATAGTATGATGGGATAGACAATCTATAGTGATATATCCCCAGCCGTAACATGAAAATCATTGACTTTCTCCTGGACGACTGGACTCACCCTATGATCCCTAAGCTATTGATCCCCTATCTTGGGACCTCCTCTTGGAATGTCTCACACGTCCAGTCTCTAAGAATGATGTCAGTTTCTTATTCCCAAGGTCTCTACCTCTGCTTTTCCACTACTGACATTCACTGGATATACCCACTCATCCAAGGGACTTTTAACCACAATGTTTTTCTCTAGAACTCTAGCATAAATAGGAATTCAAAGACGAATAACACTGGCTCAGATGTCCATAAAAACATCTGTCTTGAAGGTCCAATCCCTGAAGCAGTGGTTATGTATCATATTCATCAAGTACCTATAAAGATCAATATGCCTCAATGAATACTCAGATATTGACATGTCATCCTGCTAGAGCTATAGGAGCTATTGGGAAGTCATATAACTTTGATTATAAGGAGATAACTCCTTCCCTGAAAATGGTTCTCAAGATATGTCCACGGAAGAGTCACCTCATTGTAAGATCGGGTAATATAAACCCCACCATCGCCCTGCCAAGCCACGTAGAAGGCTCACCGCCAGGATCACCATCTAATCTGTTGTTTCCTTGAATAGATGGAAAACTCTATCAACACCTCAAGAAAGTCCTCAGCCACCTAAGAGTCATACTTTCCTTAGAATATAAGGGGTACCTATTTCTGAAACTCTTGAAGTGCGCTCAACATGTACATCTCAACCGTTGGTACTATGGGTACCATATTCTACTCTAAAAGTTGTGGTATAGTTGGTACACAACTCGAAGGTTTTATCTCAAGTAAAAATCCTTTTACCAATATCTCTTTACCTCGTAGATCATCCTTGTGATCACATGGTGGAATCTTAGAGGTCTATTTATGTGGAATCATCTTGAAGTAAAACAATATGTAACATGGTCAATAGAGTATACCTAGTGAGCTGACTCAAGAAGGACATGGAAAACACAACCCATTCCTATATGATGCATGAACCATCATTTTTCCCCTGTAACTAGTGTTTTCCTGTATTGAGTCAAAAATAAAAATTCAGGGTCTTGGTGTATGGATACATCGGCTACTGCACCAACATTAGATTCCATGTCCTGAAAGACAAACTCAAAACATTTAACACTATTTCCCCAAACCAAAACACACAGACTCTTGGTTATTAAGATAGAACCAACCTATTATGATGCCACTATTTCACAACCTGTACCAGAGGGGCCCATGCTAGGACTACCCTAAGCCCGCCTCCCATAGTTCAAGGGTTGGTGACTAGCACCGAGTAGACATATCCCACAAATGGGAGGTATTTTCCTAAGTACCTGTACACACGCACACGTCTCAAAGAAAAAGTGATGAAACTAAAAACACTAAGTAAAAAAATAGTAATACCACTAAGATACCAATATAGAGTACAAGAGTATAAAACTAAAAGTAAAAGGTTTCATAATACAATCCCAATAAAAAAGGAAAAGTATAAAGGTACAGGTCCCTAGAACTCCTTCGTAGAAAACCCTACCTAAAGGGTAGGTACAAAAAAAATGTCTGAAGTCGTAGATTAACACCTCGTTTGTCGAGTATCTCTAAGCACCACCTGGCCATGGTCCACCAAGGAATCCATCAAAGCATCGATCATCTGCAAAATACATGACATTTTTGGGAAAAGCCCATGTAGGGGTGAGTAGAACAATACTCAGTAGGAAACCCCAAAATATGAAGTAAAAGACCACAAAGGAAACATCACTAAGAGGATGAAATCAGCTCAACACAAGTATATGTCTAAAACACATATAACAATAACATCTAGGTATACTCATAAAGGATTCTGAGACTCAAGGTCTCTTCCACCGCTTCCATATAATTCTGCTCATTGTACACTCCTTTCGAGAGATCTCACTCTTCGAGCCATCTGATTGTAAGCACATTGAATAGGTCTACCAAAAGTATCTGAGAGAACACCTGGTCTCAATAAATCACGAAGTTCCCTAATACATCCAGTATCTCTAAGACACAAAGTCTAAATATCACAACCAATCATTAGCCATAGGATTATGCTCGAGGTATGCTCATTCCGGGAGAATATACTCCTTGTGATATGATGTAATCGAAGACTCTCATAAAGAGGTCCCTCTAATTTGGGCCTCACCAAAGAGAAATACACTGGTCAAGGTCATGATATATAGAGAGGGTATTATTCCTAGAGAATACCAAAAACCTAATCTATATTATTTCGCAACGTAGGGGATTCTTCTTAGAGAATACAGACAACCCTACCGATGTGGCTCATAATGTAGAGAATTCTCCACCAAGAATACCGAGAAACCTATCATTACAACCCACTAGATGGAGGATTAATGCCTTGAAATTAGGTGTCCCATAAATTACCACAAAACTCCATCAGGGGTGATATAGGATTGCTCAAGTCCTATGGAGGGATGCTGCAACTATATCTGGGACTTGGCCTCTAGAGGGGATTGTTGTTCAGTGATGTGGAGACAATGCCATACTGAAACCTCAAGAAAAGAACCAAGGGAAACTCCTCACTTACACTGGACCATACTAAAAACCCACCAAGACATCTCAAAAGGATAGTCTCGTCACATGGATCCCAACCCCATAGACCGCTCGTCAAATGAACCTTTCATTTGAAAGTTACGACCCATTTTGTAAAAAGGGCCCGGTTGGGTCTGGGTCTGGCCCGATCTAGTTTGGTCTGGACTGGTCCAAACCACCCTGTTAGGCCTATTGGACTATATCCCATTGGTCCATACAGTCCATCCGAACCTGAATGAGTGGGTTGGACCTTTTATCGCTTGCAGCCCAGCCGTGTGTGCTGCCTGGTCAGTGCGGCCGACGCGTTCCGCAAACAGCGTGCCCCAGATCCCCCCGTGTTTCCTGCTCCGTAGCCACCACCGTGGGGTCTATATGGGTAGCTAATACATTTCACAGCATCCTCCATATCTTGGTCACCGATGCGGCCTCCTTCCACACCCTGGTCATTGAAGCAGCCTCTTGTCGCGTCCTGATTTCCGCCCGTGGCTGCCACCGCTGTAGGTCCTCCTCCAGCGCAGTCCCATTGGACTGCACCTCGTCATTATTTCCAACCTCTTCTGATCATTTCCCACAGACTCCTCTACTTTATACCATATATCCACTGCATTCCCGTCTATACCGTGAGTTTCCACCACCATCGGCCACCCTACCAGTGGGCTCACCCCATTGCGCTCCACCTAAAACGACTGGAGTCACCGACTTCGGACACCGCCTCATGCTTTCACCTCTTTACACTATCAAAGTTTCATATCTCCATCTCGGATTGTAAAACATGAGGAATGAGGAATGATGAAAGAGAGAGAGACAAGCACATGAAGGCCCAAAATGGGAGGATCTTGGCCTTGTTCATTTCATCCTCGATCTATCCATGTTAGATGAAGAACAAAGGGGAAGAATAAATAATTTGTAACATGAATCAACCCGAATCAATCCTTGCAACAGAATAAACCCATCCCGCAAGAATGATAAACCCACGGATCAACCTATTTGTGGGTTGGTTCACATTTTTCATTGGAAAGTAAGAACAAGAAAGAAATAACAAATAATTAACCCCCTACCTGGAGTTTGGATCGACCAGTGAAGAACATTCATTGTCATCGACGATCTACCCATGAGCGATCTCGATCTTTCATCTCACCATCATTTTTCATTCTCCAATGATCGGTTTCTCCAATGATTTTCTTCTCCAGAGCTTCCATGTAATTTATCCAAGATTGTGAATCTAATATAGTATCCCTACCAAGATGTTAAATGAATAAAACACATTTCAACATCACTGCATTGCTGTGTTGCAGCATCTCAATGCTGTTTTATTTATGAAAGAAAATTGTCTGCCCCTTCGTGGCATCGCTGCATCACTGTGTTGTTGTGAAACATCAAAAATAAATAAAATAAAAATTTTAAGTTTATTTTATTCTCCTTTAAAATGTTCAAAAATTAACTTTCGCAGTGGAACCACACCAGTCGATGATATTCCTCACTTATAGAAAAAATCACCATAAAAACTAAATAGTAGTCTTATATTTTCAATATGAGTTACCATTTATGATTTATTTGGATTTAAAAATAAAATATTTTTTTATTTAATTATTTTATTTACGGCTACACCCATGGTGAGTTTTTCTACAGATGACACACACCGACCAATGTTATGTTGTGCCTAGGGTAAATCCACTACTTAAGCTCAATGGTGCCCTTAGATTTTTAATCCAAGCACTCGTTTTAGAGTTATTTCACTTTTTAAAAAAATTCATGTGTTCTATTAAAAACTTAACATTTTTTGTCGAATCATTCCAGGTACACCGGGCCTCAGAATCACACACCGTCTTAGCACTTGGTCTTGTAATTTTCCCAAAAACTTTATTAAAATAAAATCAAGAAAATATGATTCATTTCATGCTGTATCAAGAATGTAACATCCATAAATTAAGGAACATATCAAAAAACTCTTATAATTAGAGATCTAGGATCAATTTTCTTCTGACTTGATAAACCCAAGTCATATATTGACCATATTTGAAGATTAAACCACATTTGTTTCAAGAAATTATAATTTTTTTAGTTGGAAATGTTCTTATCCATTTTTTCTTTAGGTCTCATCCCATAAAGGGCCAAGAAAAGTTTTACCCATATGCTAAAAAGAATATTGATAGAGGGAAGAACTTCTTCCTTCAAATTTTTTTTACCCAATGCTTATAAGTCCTTCACAAAATGATAGTTTACTTGAAGTCATTCCAAGTATTGAGAGGGGGAAGAAATTCATCATACATATCCCTCAATATGAATATTCACACAATTTCATGAAAATATTAGAGGCTAATGCCAACTTCCCTGTGTGGCAGATAGAATGTATTGTCCTCAAAGAACTATCGAATGACTAGCTCAGGGATGAGGTCTAGATGGTGATAGAAAATGGATTACGAAGTCCAGATATATTTATAAAGTTCAAAAACATAAATATATTCATCTTACAAAATATATAACTGGTTTACCCAATAAGGATATTCCCACTCCTTATAAAAATTCCTTCCAGGATTAAGGTCCCACTGAAAACTCAATCCAATACTCCAGATATGTATGGGGGACTTATTGATTATAAATTAAGACTTAAATGTAATTTCCATTGATGTTAAATAATGGAACATATGGAAGTGTGGTATCAATTTTAAGGAAAATTCTATATAAGGGAAGTCTATTTGACATAGGGTAGTTGAGAAAATTTAGTTTGAGAAGACTCGATAGATCTTGATGGATGGGGTGATAATGTTAAATGATTTGGGTTTAGTATTAGCAATCATGTATTCAATATGAGAGGAAAACTAAACATCAAAGAAAATATTGGAAGAGCTATCCATTTTAAAATCTAAAAAGGTTTTTGAGAAACATGTGAGAACAATAATTCAAGAAGGTATAAAGGAAAATAAATGGAAAACTAAGGCTTGGGAAATACTCAATGAGAAATTTAAAAAGTCAATTTTTTACTTGGTGGACTTAATAATCCCCCTTCCTTAGGTAGACTCACTACCCCATCCCCACTCAGGTGTCCACACTAAGGTCCCCTCATTCAGGTGAATTTTCCAAGTCCCACTTACCTGGGTGGCCTCGCTATGGTGAAATAATATCATCACCCACCTTGGAGTAGTGAAAAAAGAAGTAGAAAAGGAGGAATAAAGTTTCACACTTGGTTGGGGGGGGGGGCATAATTATTTATTATTTGGAAGTTGATCATATTTATCTTCCCACTAGCACAACATGATCAGCATGGCCAGAATAACCTTCTTGGACTGACCGACATGACTCATCCTAAGAACCTCACTGAATAGGATCTAGGTAACTTTTTATAATTATCATGCCAGATGTGGGGGGGGGGTGACCACCGAATCTGATCCTTATCATTATACTTAAATCCCATTCTGGGGGGGGGGATATTTTTTGGTACTCCATTTTAAATAAAAAAGGGAAAGTAAGATAAAACCAATCGATCCTAGAGTGGATTCCTATTACCTCACTTAGGGTACTCTTTGGTCTCCAGTTCTATTTCACCTAGGGTATCTTTTAGCCTCTCAGCCTACCATGATCAAGTCCACATGGACCACCCAACATGTACTTCCTAGCTCACCTGTGTACTTCTCTTCAACCTCTTGACCTTTACCCTCTAGTCTTCTGATTTTTTCTTATAAATAGACCTTTTATGTCACCACATAGTCAATAGATTTTACCACTTTTGAAATAGAGAGAAAGGATCCCTGAGATGCTCCACTCATCACTCTAAAACATTTCCTTGGCATCCTACCATACTCTAGGATGTAAGAAAATTTACTTAAGTAATAATAAGTAGTGATCTAAATTCATCACCTGTGATACCAACCACTGATGGTCCCAAATTAGGGTAGTCCACCTTAGCAAACCATCACCCAAGGCTATCCACCTCAACATACCATCACCCATGGTTACCCACCTTAGTAGTCCATTTATTAGGGTAGACCAACATAGAATCCATCCACTCAGGGCTTTCCACCTTAGTGACCACTCACCCAAGTCTTCCTAACTTAGTGGACCAACACCGATGGCGGTCCACCTTAGAAAAAAATCTTATAGGGTAGTCCACCTTAGTGAACCTTTACATAAGGATTCCTGCCCAAGAGACCAGCCATTCTGGGATTCTTCTTCCCTAAAAATACCATCATCCTTTACCCAAGTCTACCATTTGAAAATTTTATCAATAAGACCTCCCCATGGCCACCAGATTCATATGGCTAGGATATGAGACACACTAGTGTGTCCCCTCCCTTAAACTATGTATTACCTTATTAAATGGCATCCCCCATGTGACCTTCTTAATTATCAGGGTTCTCATGATATTAATTTTTTTGAATTACCTTAGTAATGAGGATCTTAGTCTTAGATCTTGTGGTGGGGACCTTATCAATATAGGTATAAAACACACCCTCCACATGTTTATAGAAATGTGAAGTGAAATGGGTAGAATCCACACAACCCATTTTCCAATTGGAGGATGTGTAATCCACAATGCTAGGTTCAGAAACACACAAGAAGACAATAATGAGAATCCCCCATGGAGTAAGCCACTAGTATTTATTCCTGGATACCCACCATATCCTCACCCTCATCCATCAGCATATGAGGGGCATGTTCATATGGGAATCCCTCTTAGAATAATCCCTTATCATTTCTTATACGTCATTATACACTGCTTACCTTTTAAATCCTCTCATTTATCCATAAGTGGACATGATAGGAAGTTTAACCCTAGGCATAAAGTTAAGTTATAATCCTCATTTGAAGTTAATTATGGAATGTTACCAATATTTTAGTATTCCTTGTTTCTTGCACTAATAACGAATCATGCGGGATTAGGGAATTTAGTTGATCATATCACTAGCATAATAAAACATCCATTAATGGGCCTCCTCCTTAAATATAAGACCCAACTAAACCAAATTAGGTGGGATTTTATTTATTTCCTGATAGAATATATATGATGCCTCCTTCAGTTTCAAACCCAATATTTTCAACCCATTATCATCCTTATTAGGCCAGATTCCTAGTGAGATGATTCCCTACTCAGAAAAGAAATATTTTTTCTTTTTTATTTCAATTATCAAGGGATGTTTATGAATAATCCCCAAATGAATATTTTCTAGGAACCTTTAACCTATATTTACTTGCTTCATTAATTTAAACTAAATGGTTTTGTCCTTAACACATGACCATAAAAGGTATGACATGTCCCATTAAGTGGAACCTAACTATGTTGGTTATTTTTCCTTTTATGAGGATATGTAGGAAACCCCATCAGGGGTCTGATCCTAACATCAAAACAATAAACATCTACCTGGATGAAAATAAATTCCATAGTTCCTAGCCGTGTGGCCTCAAACCATAGTTTCTTAAAATAAGGCATCATAAGATAATAAAAAAAGAATATAGAGAGTCTATAATATATACTGATGGCTCCATTGATGGAGAACCTATAATATATATATATATATATATATATATTTCCATTAATATATAACCTTTGATAGATACATATGGTACCATTGATGGAGAACCTCTAATACATATAAGTTTTCACATCCCCGCATGTTAATAAATGATTAAAAACATAAGGTAGAAAAATCTTGTATTGGAATTTGGGAATGGTTTGTGAAAATTTCTTAAATATACAAGAGATCCCCAGAGTAGAAAATAGTTCCCCCTAATAGGGTGTAATAAGCTCAAACTCCCATCCTCTCGACCAATGCATGTCCCCAAGTGTCATTGGTATCTCGATGAATTCCTTCCTTTGGAAGATAGGTCTATAGTTCCTTATAGATACGAGGACAATTATGTGTTTTTTGGTTCCATGAATAAACTTTATTGGAAAACATTTAGAGAGTGTGGGTAATTACCTATAAATGGATTAATTCAGCACCCCTTTTGGTGTGAAATAATTATTCTCACATTAAATTTGAAAATATAAAAAAAACATAACATTCTAGTGATAACTTTATCATTTATTCTAGTATATACTCAAAATCATTCTTAAATACCTTCTTGGTATCTTATTGAAAGGAGAAAAATATTAATGGGTAAGCTGAGATGCTCATTAAGAGAAATCAAACAACAAAATCTATTATAGAATAAATAAATCATAAATAATATAATATAAATAATCAATAATGAAATATTCTATATAAATAATATCATAAAAGGGGACTATATCCATGGATGATATAACAACATAAATAATAGCATGGATAATAAAAACTAGTTTCATAAGGATAGAATAAATAATGTCGGACATCATAATCTTTCCATCATGGCCTTATTCTAAGAAATAATACATAAATAGGTAAGTTATTTTCCAAATACACGTACTAATTTCTCTTATGATAAATAACAATGAATCAAGGGGATAAAAAGGTCTCCATTACCCTTACTAAGTCCAATGAATTAATCATATGAATGAAATGAATTAAAATTCAATACAAAATCAACATAAGCATTTTTATTGAAAAAAATAGATTAAGAAATGTTAATATTTTCCATAGTAAATAAATAGAACAATATGATCATAATATATCCATAGTAATAATGTGGATGGTATCATAATAGTATATCCCCCAAAAATCATAAGATTCAAATTACATTACCATAAAATAAAGTACCTTTAAAATAACATTTGAACATTTCTTGGGAAATGTGAGAAAAATATCGATTTTTTTGATAAAATTTTAAATAAGATTTTCAGAATATTGAGAAAATGAAATTATTTTAAAATAACTATAACAGATTTTAGTTTTAGGTTCAAATAAAATAATGGTTATAATGGTGAAAAATCCATTTGTGCGGTAATCCTTAAAACAAATATTACTTTCATACTTTTGTTAAAAATTCAAAAGTACTTTGTTCAGAAAAATAAAATAAGATTCCATTTTAAAATTTTGAAAATAAACTCAAATATGGTATGAAATCACTCTAAATATCTATTTGATAATATAAAATAACATTTATGAAAACATTTTACGAAACATGGAAATAGAAGAAAAAGTTCATTGACCAAAGGGGAAATAAGATTGACTTTTCTTAAAAAAAGGTTTTCTCCATCGTACTAAGAACCAATGAGATTAAAATTAAATGAAAACATGTATAATCCATAGATAAATATAGTATAATATAATATCTTGGTTTTAAGATAGGAATATTATATAATTCTCCCATATAAAATTAAATATAAACAACTCCAAATAAGGATGAGATTGTGAAATAAACCCTTACCTCAAGTCTGACTTGCCTCATAAGAGATTTTTACCTCCTGTATAATAAATTTAAATTTATTATACTTATATAAAATAACCATATCAATAATTATAATATCATATATAATCCACTTATAACATATTATCACCTATTTATTAATAATTCTTTAATAATTGTTTTTTTGTTTCGGGTGATAACTATTTCATTTTTCATGCATGTTTCAATTCAGTAGTACTGCTATATGCACATTGATCATGTTTACACCACCTAAATAATTCTAACCATGTAATGTATTGCTTATTATTACATTATTGTTGAGTCAATAAGATTTTCCTTATGAATTTTCCATTCCTTCATACTTGGGAATGATTGTTAAGTCAATAAGGTTTCCTTATGACTTTACCATTCCTTCTTGTTTTGAAAATCACAAACACCTTATCTCAAGGAAAATCTAATTTTACCCTACATTTTAATTCTATAAGGAAAACTTTCCTTCCCCAAGGAAATTTATCCTTACCATGTTTTTCATTGATCATAATCTCGTCTAAATGTAAAATTAGGTTTCATGTCTAAAACCTTGGAATCATATAATACTTAGATAAAGAGCATTTTGTTTTCAGACTTCGAGTTCTGACTCCGAATTCTTTGAATTCAGACTCTGAACTCTTCTGAGTTCTAACTTTGAATTCTGAATACGAATTCTGATTACAAACTCTTATGAATACTGACTCTGAATTCTTGTTACGAATTCTTCTGAGTTCTGACACCAAATTCTAGTTACGAATTTCTATGAGTTCTGACTCCGAATTCTCATGAACTCTGACTCCGAACTTTGTAAGTTCAGGTTCTAAATTCTTGTGAATCCAGACTCCTAATTCCCTTGAAATTCAAAATCCATAATTCTATAGATTTTAGGTTCTGAATACCTTAGAAAACAGAATCTGAATATCCTTGTATTATAGACTACGAATTCTTTTTTGGTTAGACTCCAAACTTTTATTTACTTACATTCCGAATATTGGATTTTGGTTCTATAACCATATTTTTACTTACACTTGTGTTTTTATAAAACGATGCCATTCATTCAGTTAATAACTACCCGTTGTTTGAGTGACACATGTATAGGTCCCTCCGAAATTCAAGGAAAAATATGACCTTTGGAAGAGGGAACCGACCGTTGGAGCTGTGCCTATAAATAAGAGATCATTTGAAAGAGCTCAAGACTTTTGAACACTATTCTATGACACTAGAGATTACATACTGTTGAAGTGATTTCTAGAGAGAGACTTTCATGCTTAGTGCGTACTGAGCATCTTGTTCAGATTTGCTTTCTGCGACTCCAAATGTTGATGATTACATTCGAGGGCTTCTAGGGATAGGAAGACATAGGTGCCAACTACCTTGAAGTTGAGGGCTTCTAGGGATAACAAGACAGATCCCGATCTTCCTATTGAGGGCTTACCCTGGTGTGGGTAAGACAAACTTTCTTGAAAGTATAAATCAAGTTACCTTTATCCAAGATTGTTGGATACCCTTCTCTTTGGTATAAAAGATTTACTACTTATTAGTTGCTTCCTTATAAGTTTTCCACTGCATTTTGTTTGTTGAGAAAAGTATAACTATCTTATACTTCCTTATACTTATATACTCTGATTTAGAAAGATTATATATGCTTTAAGGTAGAATCTTTATCTTTGTAAACTTTCATTAAGTTTCATATTTCCAGAATCAAGAAAGTGTGTTGAACCAGAGGTTTTGTGAATTACCTTGTTCAACCTTGTTAAACACAACCTTCTTTAAAATTTCCAAAAGAATTTGTAAAAGTGTACAATTCACCCCCCCTCTTGTATTTTGAGCATCATTAGATACTTTATTTAGTATCTATATTATTTTGATCCTACATTTGGTATTATAGAGTATATCATACTCCACATACCATCTCAAAAATTGGTATCAGAGTAAGGTGACCTCATACCCTATTCAAATTCAACAATTTGTATCAAAGGGTTGGTTAAATCTAAATTAATCTCACGATTAGATTCAGAAGAGAAATCATCTTATTCTCATTTTTGGAATCAGATTTTAGGACTCATAAAGTTTGGATTCATTTTTTCTTAGAGTACTCTTGTTGTATATTTTTCTTGCTGAGGAATATTTTCCTTTTTTACAAACTTTTATTACTAATAAGTTTGTGTGGAGAGATTTTCTTTAAGATGGCAGGAATCAATGTTGGTTCCATAGAAAATCTCAATCCAACAAGACTATTTATTTTTGATGTAAATTATTATGAGTATTGGAGAGATCGCATGAAGACTTTTATTATCAATACTGGAGTGGAAAATTTTGTTATGCTTACTGGAGGATATAAAATACATGAAAAGGAAGTTAGTACTTTCACAAATCATGAAAATATTGAATATCAACTGAATTATAAGGTACGCAATACTTTACTTTGTTCCATGACAAGAAATATATATATCCAAATTTCATCTTTTGAAGTAGCAAATTGTATATGGAAGAAACTTGAAGTCACTCACTTTGGGACTTCCAAAGTCATTGAAACTAGAAGAGCCATGCTCAGAGCTGAATATCATGGTTTCTTCTTTCCTTATGGAGAACCCATATGTAAGGTGCAACAAAGATTCATGACTATTGTGAATAGTTTACAATCCATGGGCGAGAAAGGATTAGATGATGAAGCTCTTTTTGATAAGATCATAGACATCATGCCTAATGAGTGGGAATCTAAGAGAACTACTATTAATGAGAATAGGAAGGTTACTCAGATTTCTCTTGATGAAATTTTTGGAACTCTTATTCAACACGAGTCTAGAATTAAGAGAGATGCTGATAACATAATGAAGAAGAATGAGAATGGCAGTGTTTCTTTTACTACCACTTCAAATCATATGAAAGCCAAGAATCCTGAGAGAGTTACTAGATCCAAATCTAAGAATATTTTTATCCAATCCGAATCTAGTGGAAGTGAATCTTCCGAGAATGAATTTTCCAATCTTGCTCGAAGGATGAATAATATTGTTGTACAAAAGAACTTTTAATCTAGATATAAGAAGAAGGAAAGGAAAGATAAGAAAGATTCAGAAGTTACTTGTTATGAATGCAAGAGAGATGGACATATAAGACCTGATTTTCCTATGCTTAAAAGAAATGAAAGAAAGGAAAAACATTCTGAGAGAAATAGAAAGAAGTAATACAAAGCTAAAGCTAAGAAAGTCTTGAAAGAAAATGATACCTGGAGTGAAAGTGGTGGAAACTAATCAGATGAATCATCTGATTACGAATCTTCTGGACAGAAGAATCTTGGTCTAATAGCCAGACTACCTATTGACAATCATTGCTTAATGGCTAAGATACACAATGCTGAATCAATGACCAATCTTTCTTTGAATAAAAACTATAGTTATAGTAAATACTATAACTCTTATGATGAAGAATATTCTTATGATGAAGATAATGCTTTACCTACCTATGAAGAAGTTTCTAGGTTTTCCAAACTCCTTGAGATTGAGAACTCAAAACTCAGAAAAAAAATTGATAAGGAAAATTCTAGAAATACTATTCTCACTAAGAAAATTCTAGATCTTTCTAAAGATCTTGATAAAAAAAATGTTGATTTTGAAAATATTTTAAAAAATCTTTAGGAAGCAAATCCTCAGAAGGATAAACTTTCTAAAGATCTAGAAAATCTAATTTCTAAGAAAAATGTTTTCGAGCCCAACTCTAGTCTAAAATCAAATGTTTTGGAAGACAAGAACTTAGTTATAAAACTAAAATCCTAAATGTTTTCCTTGAGGAAGTGTTTTTCAAACTTTACCTTAGGTAATGAAAATTTTGATAGAATGTATTCTCAAATCCAACCTATAAGGAATAATTCTAGTTTTGGTTATACTAGTTCTAAACCAGTTTTTAGTCACAACTATTTTGTTCCTCAAAGTGATCCATTCTGTACTAAGTGTCAGTGTGGTGGGAATCCGGTAATTTTTTTTTCCTTAAACAAAATTCAGTCTTTGGGATTTCATAAAGCCTATTTTTTTATGAAAATGTGGGTGCCTAAAATTTTTCTCTATGAAATTTCCGGATCCAAGAAAGTTTGGATTCTGAAAGTCTAACTCTTACATTTTCAGGAAAATAGAGAAGGTACCAACAACAATACATGGTACATGAATAGTGGATTTCCTATCATATGACTGGTAACAAAAACTACTTTGAGAAGATTATCAAGACGAAAGGGGGAAAAGTAACTTTCAGAGATAATGCTCAGGGAGAAATTATTGGTATATGTAACATCGTTCTTCTTGGAGAAACTTTGATTTCAAATGTTTTATTTGTTAAGGGTCTTAAGCACAACCTCATTACCACAATCCAATTATGTGATGAAGGATAACTTGTGAATTTTAGGAATGACAAGTGCTTAGTACACAATTCCAAGGAAGAGTTTATTCTTTCTGCCCATAGGCAAGAGAATATACACACACTAAATTTAGAATACCTTAGGATCCAAGATCTACCTTGAATTAGTGCAATGGAAGATCATTCTTGGTTGTGGTATAGAAGGTTAGGTACCTATAACCTTAAGAACATATGAAAACTATCTAAGAAAAGATTAGTCAAGGACCTACCGGAGCTTAGATTTGATTCTTCAAAAGTTTGTGATCCTTGTCAATATGGAAACAACATAAATCTAGTTTTAAATCAATCGGTGAAGTCTCAACTACTGATGCATTACAGTTAGTGCATATGAATCTTTTTGGTCCTACACAAACTGGAAGCATTGGAGGCCAGTATTATGTATTTGTCTTATTTGATAATTACACTAGATTTATGTGGGTCTATTTTATAGTAAAGAAATCTGAATATTTTTCTTATTTCAAAAGTTTTAGAGCCCAAGTTAAAAATTAGAAAAACCTTCCATTGAAAACTATTCATAGTGATCATGGATAAGAATTTCAAAATTTTGATTTTGAAACTTTTTGTAGTAGAAAAGAAATTACTCACAATTTCTCAACACCTAGAACACCTCAACAAAATGTTATTGTTGAAAGAAGAAATATAATTCTTCAGGAGATAACCAGAACCATGTTGAGTTAGTATTCTATAGCCAAACATTTTTGGGCTGAATCTGTAAGTACTTATTATTATACTATAAATCGAGTTTTAATTAGACCTTTTCTTAATAAAACTCCTTATGAGTTATGGAATGGTATAAAACCCATACTTTCCTACTTAAAGGCTTTTGGTTGTAAAGTATTCATCCTGAATACTAAAGATAATCTACATAAATTTGCACCAAAATTTTATGAAGAAATTTTCTTAGGCTACTCCACAACTTCTAAGGCCTATAGAGTTTTCAACAAAAACACTTGTACTGTTGAAGAGACAATACATGTGAAATTTTATGAAACTGATCCTTTTGTTTTTAATCAACCCCAAACTACGTCTTTGGATGTGTTTTAAAAAACTGATTATCAACCCTTGATAGAAGATCCTTCTGATAAGGAAAATGTCTAAGAAAATGTTTCTGAAACATTTACCCCAGAAGATTTCCTACCCTATATTGATGAACAAGTTTTAGAAAACCCAAATCAGTTGTTTCTTAAGAATCATCTCAGTGATAGTATCATTGGAGATGTAAATCAACCTATAAGGACTAGAAGTTCTTTAATAAATGAAGTAGAACATCTAGCACTCCTTTCCCAATTAGAACCAAGAAGCACTGATGAAGATTTAGGTGATGATGATTGGATTAAATCCATGAAAGATGAACTAAATGAATTTTAAAGGAATAAAATCTAGACCTTGGTTGAAAGACCTAAGGAAACATCTATTATTAGAGTAAAATGGGTTTTCAGAAATAAGTGTGATGAAAATGGAATCATAGTAAGAAATAAAGCCAGATTAGTTGCTAAAGTCTATAATCAACAAGAGGGAATAGACTATGAAGAAACATATGCTTCAGTAGCTAGACTTGAATCTATTCATATTTTACTTGCCTTTGTAGCATTTTTAAATTTCAAACCTTTTCAAATGGATGTAAAATGTTCTTTCCTTAATGGTTACGTACAAGACGAAGTTTTTTTGAACAAACTCATGGTTTTAAAGATACAAAACATCATGAACATGTTTTTAAACATACCAAAGCTTTGTATGGACTTAAGAAATCCCCTCAAGCCTAGTATGATAGAATTACATGATTTTTTATTTAAAATAATTATGTTAAGGGAAATGAAGATCAAACCATTTTATAAAGAAAGATAAAAAAATGTTTTGATTTTTCAAATTTCTGTTGATGAAATTATATTTGGTTCAACTCAGCAATCTTTAACTGATTTCTTTGCAGATCTAATAAAATCTGAGTTCGAAATGAGTATGATGGGTGAGTTAACATTTTTCCTTGGTTTTCAAACTTCTCAAAAACCAGAAGGAACCTATATATATCAACATAAGTATATTAAAGATATTTTTAAAAAGTATGGATATGACAACACTAAGAGTATAAGTACTCCCATTGGTACCTCAAACACAATTGATCTTGAAGAAGCTGGGAAACCAGTAGATCAAATATCTTTTAGAGGTATGATATGAAGTTTACTTTAATTGATAGCTAGTCGTCCAGACTTAATGTTTTCAGTATGGTTATGTGCAAGATATCAATCCAATCCTAAGGAATCTCATTTAAAGGAAGTGAAAATAATTTTTCTCTACTTAAAGGGAACCATGGATTTATGACTATTTTATTCTTATGGAAATGATTTTGTTTTAAAAAGTTTTTCAGATGTTGACTTTGGAGGATGTAGAATGGATATAAAAAGTACATTCGGAACTTGTCATTTCTTAAAATATTCTTTAGTTTCTTGGTCTTGAAAGAAACAACACTCAGTAGCACTTTCCACTACTGAAGCTGAATATGTAGTAGCTGGAAGTTGTTGTGCTCAAGTGTTGTGGATGCAACACACACTCACAGACTATGGTATGAGTTTTACCAAAACAAAAATTTTGTGTGATAATACATGTGCCATTTCCCTTAGTAAAAACCCTACACATAACTCTCGTGAAAAACACATAGATATTAGGCATCACTTTGTTAGGGATAACACACAAAAAGGAGATATAATTATTCAATTTATCGGAATGCAAGATCAACTTACTGATATTTTCACAAAATCTTTACCTACCGATAGATTTGAATACATTAAATAGAAGTTAGGAATGATAACCATAAGGTTAAATTTCTATTTAAACCAATCTCCTTACAGTAATAAAATCCTTTTCATAGGGGGGAATACATTTGATTGTTAGTTTTCAAAAACTTTCGTAATGAAGTTTTCAAAAAAAAATTTAATGAAGTTTTCAAAAAATTTCATAATGAAGTTTTCAAAATATTTCGTAATGAAGTTTTCAAAAAATTTTGTAATGAAGTTTTCAAAATTTTTTGTAATGAATTTTTCAAAATTTTTTGTAATGAAGTTTTTAAAAAAATTTCATAATGAAGTTTTCAAAATTTTTCATAATGAAGTTTTCAAAATTTTTTGTAATGAAATTTTCAAAAAAAATTCCTTAATTAAGTATTTAGAATTTTTCGTAATGAAGTTTTCAAAAAAAAATTTAATGGAGTTTTTCATTATCAATTTTTTTTCTCTCAAGAATATTATTACCTATTATGAATAATCTTCTGGGAAATCCGAAAGGTATGTTTTCTTTCTTAACTTTTCATAGTCATCATTTACTTACTGATATTTTTTTAATTTTTTTTTTAGATTCTAGTTTCCTTAAATCTGATTTTTTCCCTTAAAAACCTCAAAATATTGGATCCTAACAAATTTTCCTTGTGGCTATCATATCAACTGTCAGATCTAATCAGAAATCTTTTCATCCATTGGAACAACTTTGGAAGTTCAACCATCACTTCCAACACCTATATAAAGGACCCCTGAAGGGTTGTCCCACATCTATTTCAAGCCTTTACGTTCCGAAGATCTTCCCCCTTTCAAAAACCCATTCCAAAACTTTCAAATCGTGCTCAAATCCGAATGTCTGGTGAAGTTCCCTCTCAATAGATGTCAACTGTCAAGTCGATTTTGGAGTGACAGATTTACAGAGAGAGGTTTGTGTATCCGAATTTATTTTCCATGTACGATTCCATTATATCCAAGAATATCAGGTTGAATGGATGGGAAAGCGTTTGTATATACAAGCCATGAGCTCAAGATTTGGTGTATCCGAATCTCCTTATTGAGTTCTATGAATCAATTAGGTTCTTTAAGGAAGAAGTAAGAGAGAATTTTTCCTTGAAAAGCTATGGTAAGACCTATTTCCTATCTTATACAAAGGCAACCAGTTTGGTTGGAGTTCCATTTGAAGGGGAACCCGAGTTCTGTTCCCATAAGCTATCGGATGTACAAGGTAGTTTTGTAAAAGTAAAATCCATGGAGGTTCTTGGAATTTCAGATATCAAAACTGAAAAGATTGATCATCTGACTACAAATAATCAGATCCTTGAGTTGTGGGTTCATGGTTTTATCATTCCGAGAAAAGGTGATAAGGACACCTTAAAGAAGAGTGACATGTTCATCCTAGATTTTCTGGTGAATCTGAGGAAGATCAAATTGATGAAGCATATTCTCATTACGATAGAGAATATAAAGAATGGGAACTTGAAAGCTCATATTATTATGTACCCGACAATCCTCTCTAAGTTAATTGTTTGGTGCCTTGAGTCCTTTAAGATTCCTTGCAGTCCCAAGACGAAGAATTGAAAAGTTATGCTAATCAGTGATGATACTCTCAAAAGTATGAAAGTTGGTTTTTCTAAGGAGTCAAGGGAATTCTATGACTTACTAGAGGAGGAAGTTGAAGCTGTTATGAAGGAACAAGAAGTTCCTGAACCATCAAAGAAGGGAGGAAAGAAGAGGAACCTTAAGGAAGTGCAAGAATAAGACAAATCCCCTAAATCTAAGGAAGCTCAATCCGCAACTCCAAAACCCAAGAAGAAGAAAGCCTATCCAGATGAGGTTGCAGCCAAATGGAGGGAAGACAAAAAGAATCAGAAGGAAGGAGAGCCACAGTTCAGTTTGGATCCTGCTGAGGCCAAAGCCTTGAAAGAGAAGACAACAGATGAGCTTGATAAGCAAGATAAAGAGAAGAAGCAAAAGAAGAAGATGTACGAGGATGATATTGTTCAATCCCCTCTAAGGGATACTGAAATAGCATCCGAGAATATCCCTGTACCAAAATCATTCTTGTTTGAGGCTTTACCTGATACTCTGAGGAAGAAATTTTTCACTCTGGAAAAAGCCCAAGAAAACATTATTGAAGAAAAGGTAGTTTAAGAAAAAGGAGAAGAAGAGGTTGAAAGAAGTGGTGGAACTAAAGATCTTATAAAGAAAGTTGAAGATGATCATGAAAAGGAAACCCCATCCAAGAAACTATCAATCTAAACTTCTGAAGCAGAGTCTTCAAAGCCCCCAAATCTTAGAAAGGATGAGGAAGGTGAAGATGAGAAGGATGAAGAAGAAGTTAATAAATTGTCTGAGGAATAAAGTTCAAACCACTATTTCATACACCCTGAGGATGCTGAGGCTAGAGCTGAGAAAGAAAAGGTATAAGAAGATAAGATTGTTCAGCAATCTGACAGTGAACATAAATCTCCAAATTAAAAAGCTGTTTTGAGAACCGATAAGGGGAAACAAGTGGTTGTGTATACACCTACAAAAGCAATCTTAAGGAAGAAAAAAGCTAGTGGATCTTCAAAGAGAAAGCTTGTTGATCTAAAGAAATAGCTCTCACCAAGAAAAGTCTCAGATTCAGAATCATCTTCTCTGGGACATGATTTCATAGTCCAATCTTTGAAGAAGTTTGTTGGGAAAATTCCGATTTTACCAAGCATAGATTCCAGATGCGAGATGCTTTAACATACTTTGAACCAAAAATTAGATTCAGTGTCCATGGTGATGGAAAAGTGTGTCAAGATGGAGGCAGACTTCAAATCTTTCCTTATCAACTATGAAACCCAAAAAAGATCGTGTAATAAAATGGGTAGATGGTCAAATAATATAGTTGAAGATTTGAGAGAGCTTGATGAGTTTCAAGATGATGTTAATGAAGCTTTTGATACTGAAGATGGTAAAATCAAAGATCTCTTGACTAGATTTGAGGAGAAACTAACTCTTGATCAGAATTCTCAGATTCAAGAGGTAAAAGACCAGAATGGGAAATTGTACTCTGTTGCTCAAAGCTAGAATAGAGAAATGGATCTCCAGATCGAGATTGAAGAGAAGCCAGTGAAGCAAGATGAGTTGTTGAATGCTCATGCAGAGGCCTTGAAGGCTCAGGAAGAAAAGATCAAAGCCTTAGGGAAGAAAACAGAGGAAGACCACAAGGAGATAATGAAGCTGAAAACCATAGTGAAGAAATTGATACCCAAGAAGAAGGAAGGAAAATAGATCCAATCTGATCTTTTATTATATTTTCGTTCCTTGTACAAATTCTTCCAATCTTAATGAAATTTTGGTTGCTCATTTTTGTTTGCATACTTTTTACTAATATTTCAGGTACTAAATTTCTTTTCCATTCCATCAAATTCTTTTTGAAAATCACAAAGGGGTAGAAAGGAAAAATAATACTAAGAAAAGAAGAAATATACCTAAGTAAGGGGGAGTTTATCTAAGGGGGAGTTTTCATTACAGAGATTTCCATACTCAAGATAATGAAAAATATCATACCAGAAATCTAGAATACGATCCTTAGTGTTCCAAAGCCTAAGGGGGAGTTAGTCGTATTCATATTTTCCCATATGATAAGGGAGATAAGTTTCATTTTCAAAGTCTAGAAAAATATTTTCAAAGTCCGTTTATTCTTTTTCGTAAGGATGTTTGTGATTTCTAAAAATTGGGAGATTGTTGAGTAAATAGGGTTTTACTTATGACTTTTCCATTCCTTCATACTTGGGGAAGATTGTTACGTCAATAAGGTTTCCTTATGACTTTACCATTTCTTATTATTTTAAAAATCACAAACACCTTATCTCAAGGAAAATCTCATTTTACCCTACAATTTAATTCTATAAGGAAAAATTTCCTTCCCCAAGGAAATTTATCCTTACGATGTTTTTCATTTTTCATTATCTCGTCTAAATTTAAAATTCAGTTTCATGTCTAAAACCTTAGAATTATATAATACTTAGATAAAGAGCATTCTGTTTTCAGACTCTGAGTTCAGACTCTGAACTCTTCTGTGTTCTGACTCCAAATTCTCTAAATTCAGACTCTGAACTCTTTTGAGTTCTGACTCTGAATTCTAAATACGAATTCTGATTACGAACTCTTATGAATACTGACTCTAAATTCTTGTTATGAATTCTTCTGAGTTCTGAAACCGAATTCAGGTTATGAATTCTTATGAGTTCTGACTCTGAATTATCATGAACTCTGACTCTGAACTTTGTAAGTTCAGGTTCTGAATTCTTGTGAATATAGATTCTGAATTCCCTTGAAATTCAGACTCCATAATTCTATAGAGTTCAGTTTCCGAATACCTTAGAAAACAGAATCTGAATATCCTTATATTATTGAATCTGAATTCTTTTTTGGTTAGACTCCAAACTTTTATTTTCTTACATTCTGAATATTGGATTTTGGTTATGTAATCATATTTTTTCTTACACATGTTTTTGTTATAAGATGATATCGTTCATTCAGTTATTAAATAACCATTGTTTGAGTGACACGTGCACAAGTCCCTCTGAAATTCAAGGAAAAATATGACTGTTGGAAGAGGGAGATGACCGTTGGAGTTGTGCCTATAAATAAGAGCTCATTTGAAAGAGATCAATACCTTTTAACACTGTTCTATGACTCTAGAGATTACATGATATTGAAATGATTTCTAGAGAGAGACTCTCATGCTTAGTGCGTACTGAACGTCTTGTTCAGATTTTCTTTGTGCGACTCTAAATGTTGCTGATTACATTCGAGGGCTTCCGGGGATAGGAAGACAGAGGTGCCGACTACCTTGAAGTTGAGGTCTTCCTTGCTGAGGAAGATATAGGTGCCAACTACCTTGAAGTTGAGGGCTTGCGGGGATAGAAAGACAGATTCTGATCTTCGTATCGAGAGCTTACCCTGGTGTGGGTAAGACAGACTTTCTTAAAAGTATAAATCAACGGACCTTTATCCAAAATTGTTGGATACCCTTCTCTTTGGGATAAAAGATTTATTACTTGTTACTTGATTTGTTACAAGTTTTCTGCTGCATTTTGTTTGTTAAGGAAATTATAACTATCTTATACTCCCCTTATACTTTTATACTCTGATTTGGTAAGATTATATACGCTTTAAGGTAGAATATTTATCTTTGCAAACTTTCATTATGTTTCATATTTCCAGAATCAAGCAGTGTGTAGAACAAGAGGTTTTGTGAATTACCTTGTTTAACCTTGTTAAACATAACCTTATTTAAAAGTTCCAAAGGAATTTTTAAAAGTATACAATTCACCCCCCTCTTGTATTTTGAGCATCATTAGATACTTTATTCAGTATCTATATTATTTCAATCCTATATTTGGTATTATAGAGTATATCATACTACACATACCATCTCAATAATTATATCACTATTATTAATTTTTTTTTAATAATTCATGTCATAAAATTTATAATATCACTCATATAGGTGGTAAAACTGACCTATAATAGAGCGTGTTATAATGACCTAATGGGTAAGAACATACTAAGGTATAGTCATAATATAAAATTAAAATAATATTATTAATGTCATAATTATTATATATATATATTAATTTTATACAATTTTATAACCATTTATAAAATGAGTGTTTTGAAAATGAAATATATCGATCATAGAGACGATAGTTTATACGTACACAGGGGAGATACATTGATTTCCCATTCGATGGAAATGAGGTGGAAAATGGTTATAAAATAATAATAACAACATGTCAGTATATTTATGATAATGGATTAATTATTTTATAAGGAATAAAATATATTAATAGGAAGTATAATAAGAAATAAACTTGGAAAGAGCTGGTAAAGATGATTACCTCTTCATTGAGAGACCTATTTTGGCTTAAACCTTAAGAATTCTTAAGATGGTCTTAGGAGAAGAAAAAAGATCAATATATACGAGAATGAATATAATAAGGTTTTTTTATAGCTCTTAGACTATATATATTGATCAAATTTTATGAATAAGGTAGTATAATAGGTTCCCTTTTATAAGTGAGGGGATACACACACATGGAATTACTTAAAAGATTTAAATAATATAAAGCCATTTTCTTGTGGAGGTGGAATAAAATGAACAATAATTTAAATTTAAGATAATATAAGTACTAAATATCTTCATTAATTAATATTTATACAATTTTATGTTTCATTTTAACCCTTATATCTTAGTTTAAACCCCATGACAAACCCATTTTAACCTTAACCATGATAACAAATTTTTAATGTTTTTACTATTCATTATGAAAAAATTAAATTTAACTTATTACATAATATTAATTATTGTTATTAAAAATATGGAATCCATTTTAAAAGTTTCAATTTCTATAAGTGGTATTACTTTTAATATATGTTCGCGAATCACAACAAAAACCATTTTTAGAAAAATGTTTCTTTTATACATAAAAATGATTTTAAAAAAATCAAGTAAAATGTTGATCCTATTCAAAGTAATAGATTTATGTTAAATAAATTTAGTCTTAATTTTTTTAGAACTAAACCAAAATTGAAATTATTTTTTTAATACTTTATTAATAGATAAGAACCAAAAACAATTTTTATTTGAATAAAAACATTACTTAGATTTTCAAAATGGTAAGCATAGTTTTTTAAGTTCAAAATTATTTTTTATATGAATTATATTACATATTAAATATATAATTTTTATAGAAAATGGTTTTATAAACTATAAATTTATTCTTATATCATTATAATTTCATAAAAGTGTAAATATTTGTCAAATCAATATTTTTCATTATTCACCCAAAATAAACTATTTTTAAAAAATATAAAAAAATCACCCTAAACTAATTTTGACAGGAAAATTTTGAAATTGGATCTCATTTTTTCAAATAAAATTTCTAAAAATATAATAAATTAATTCTCATTATTTTCTCATAAAACACCTAAAAACCATTTTTATGAAGAATGTATTCTTATGGTATAAAATGAATTTATTCTTATAGTTTTCCTAATAACAAAAATTAGATGAATGAAAAATATTTTTTTATTAAATTTATTATATCTATTAAGGAAATTATATATATATATATATATCATAATTCAATTATTTCTATTCATACTTTCTAACCTGACAACTAGGTTTTAACAATCATATTTAAATAAAATTATTTCGCAGTTCATTTAAGGTAGGGGTAATTTTTGGAACATGATATCAAATGTAGTAAACTCTTGGGGTGTTTTATAATTAATTTTAAAACTTAATTGAATAATTTTATAATTCTCATAATAATATAGATTCACCCATTGAAAAACAATCAATAGTTTGTTTATTCAGGAATGCGTGACTCTAAAACATAGAATTTATCTTAATTAAGAAATTTTTAAAGATATCTGTATTATGATTTTCTTACATTATGATTTTAATTTTTCAAAGTTTGGTCTCAATTTTATGTTTTATTATTATGATGTTATTCATCCACAACATTATATTTTATCTGATGAGTATCATGTTCTATATATATTTAATAAATACTTTTATTAAATATAGTACCACTAAAATGGTGACCCCTTTTGAATTCATCATATCTATTAGTGGACCAAGATCTATATTTCAGTAAGTAATGAGTCCAATTTATCATCCCTATCACAAATTAGTTATTTAAGTAGGGAATTATCCAATCATTTCATATATGACTCTTGGATAATTGAGAGAAAAACACTTTACGCAACCCATTATATTGAAAAATCTGTCTATATTCCTCTTTTATCCTAACTCTTAAGGTTTCCAAGGTAAGTGTAACCCAAATATTATATGGGGATTTAGTTACCTAACTCTTAGGGATATCCATTTCGACCATGCTTTACACAATATAATACATGGGAACCTTTCTTTGGAAGAATCTACCCAGTTGAATGATTGATTTTTTTACATATACATTATTTAGAATGAATCTAAAAAATTTTATTTTTAAACAGGATTTAATATCACCATATTATATCATGTTATTACATTATATATTTATGCTTATAATTATTTAGTTTGGAATGATATTCCTTCCACTAAACCAATACGTTCAAACCATATTGTTGTGTAACTCTTTACACAACTCATAGCATGTATTAATGTACTAAATTAAAGACAAAATGTATTCATACATATCCAAATGTATTCCATGAATAAGGTATATTAAACAATTTCATGTAAATTTTTAGAATCATATGAAATCAATAATCCCCACATGATTAATCCTAGAGCCACAAATATCCAATCCTTACTTTTCTGAACAAGGCATAGACCTCTAATTTAGTGAGAAGTCTAACACAAATTCCATATACCCATGTATAATTTACTCAATAAAGAATTAAATTGTATCATAGTACTAACACTTAATATTTATAAATCACAATTAACTACTTAATTCAAGCTCATAACAGAATACAATCCAAATTTAATGTAAAAAAACTGAATTCGTTATCATACCTAGCATGTAACCCCTTAGATGCATGTATGAAATTCTCTATAAGGATTTTAAACCCCTATAAACCAAATAATACACATAATACACATAATATAATAGTTATGTCTATGAATAAATTAGGGAATAACATTTAATAAATGAATAATTCATATATTTAAACATGAGATAAAAAATTTATAAAAAAATCACAAATTTTAAACAAATTATAATGACTTTATAATTTAGTTATTCCCTATGGATATTCTATTATTACATAAATATAAACAATTTATATTTATTCATAATATTAACTTTTCATATTATTCATTATATGATATTTACTACAAAATGTATGGTATTACATGAAATATAAACATTTTATAATCCAATTTAGATTATGTAAACTATTTTACAAAATCCAAATAAAACATATTTATATTATTTAAAATATGGTTAATCAAACATAAAAACTTTTTTTATGTGTTTTAAATAATATCTTTATATACGGTCTTTAATTTGAACAATTTAGATCAAGTATATAAATAATTCATAACATAAATATAAAATCTTTTATATTCCTACATTATTTGTTTAATTTATATACATTATATAAATTCATCTTATATTTTACTTATAAACATATTATATCTAAATTATAAGTCATTCCATATAATTTAAAAGCTATTTTAAAATTATCATATAATATTATTGGATATTTATTAATAAATGTTTCTTAAGATTTTAATCAATTAATTATAAACACTTTACAATTAATTAATTTATAATTTTTTATAAATTATTAATTATCCCAAGATAAATTTTATAATAATTTATAAAAAATTTATAAATTATATAATTCAATTCATAATTGAATTTATAAGAAAAATTATTTTTATATTCAAATCATATGAAACAATATCAAATGAATTATAGAGTATGATAAATATGATTGTAGTGATATTGAGGCCCAAAAGGTTGAAAATGTTTGAAAAAAGTATGAGAAATATGTTCATTGTCCAAAAGTGGGATCAACAGGATGAAAAGTAGAGTATAATTTGGTAGTGGGAAGGATTGTGCATAGCGTATACCATGATCATATAAACAACATATCCTTTGTGATTCCATCAATTGCAAAGAATCATATCCAGTTGATAAAGCACCTTCTTATTCCTAACATTATCGTTTGTGGGTGGAATGCATCTTTTCATTCCCTCATGCATACAAGTTTAACACACAAATCTATTATTTTTATTAAGGAGTGAAGAGAAAAATAAGGTCACATATAGGGAGGCCTATAGAAGTGAAGTCCAAGGGAGTCTCTAATAAGAATTTCAACACCACTTTGGGGGAGGGAATCCATGTTATAGAACTCCATGAGAGGGTACTACTGAGTGGTTGGAAGGCATATTTTTGTGTCCTCCAAGATATGATTTTTAGTTTCAAAATTTGATAAAGGAAGGGTAGGTGTATAACACTTTGATCCTTTAACAAAGCACCAATAACCCCCCTAAGTAATTTATTTTTTTGGAATAGTGTGGATTGTAGGCCACCCATGAACCATTTATTTAACTTGTATCTTAGATTGGGTGATTTTAAGACCATTTAATAGTTTTATGAGAATGTGATTTCTACCGTATATCACATCATGAAATGCCATGAGTCCCTCTATTTTGAGAAAACAACTAACTAAAAAATGCCTATAAAATCCTTTTTCATTCAAAAATGAGGAGGGGGATGAAGAGGGAAGAAACTATGGTGATAGAGACATGGATGAAGAGTGAGATAGATATAGAATAAAATAAGAATCTCCTTTTTGTAAGCAGCATCAAATAAAACTATTTAAGGTAAATTTAAAGATAAAGGGACTTCTTAAATAATTAGAGAAGTATCTCCTTCATGAATGAAACCCAAGGAATCTCATTTTAAAAGAAACTACTCTTTAAAGGGACTTTTCAAAGCATCTATGTGATCTTAGTTGATAGAGTTTGATTTTATAGTGGAGCATAGTGAAGGGTGCTTCGCGAAGCATCTTACAATGTAGCTCTTCATGGTATATACGCACCTCACATAGAGCATTATCCTATGTGATGTTGGTGGATTTAGAGGTGTTTTCACCTTATCTTTCATACAGATGACCCTAAAAGTATTATGATATTCTATATCCATTTATAAAAGCAATAAAATAATGAAGAAATGGGCTCCTCTAGTGTTTTATCATTATCTAAGGTTATCCATCAAGGCCATACCAATTATAATGACATATGTGAGATCTTTTCCTGAAAACTGAGACCATTTTATAGGGTCATATTCTTAGATACACACCATTCTTGGAAATCTTGATGTGTAATCCCCATAAAACCTTTCATTGTCTCTCATTTTGCAACATAGGCATTCAAGCTACATCACAATAAACTACATAGCATAAAGTCCCTGAAGTATGATGTTAAAATTCATAGAAAATTTCATCAACATAAGATGTACAATTTGAATATTTCCCAATTCAATGGAAATATGATTCATCATTAAATGAACAAAACATTCGTTGTGTCATGAGTATGACATGACTCTTCGCTCATGGGAAACCTTGGTGAATAATCCCAACCCAAATTTAATTTTCTACTTTCATATAATGTCCCTGATCATATATTATCTATTTCTTCTCTCACTAATAATGACTAATGTATACTTATAAATTAAAGTCAATAATTTCATTAGCATAATTAAAATTCCTCCAATTGGGCCTCAAACTTGAAGTATGCCCTAACTTTATCCTATAAGATGGGCTGAATCCTAGGTGTAATCATAAAACATATTTTCACTTGACTCACTTACTAGGTTAGTTATCTAAGGATAGTTCATTCATAATTCCCTCTCAACCTACTATTTTCACCCCTATTACATCATAGGGATCCTTCCAGTGTGGTACCAATGCATAATCCTCATTCAGTTCCTTTTTTGTGTGCTCTAATATAATATGACTGATATTGTATCTCTTATTTATCACACTGAGCATGAATCAAATAGGCTTATATTTTTAGTTGATATTTCTATTATAAAAATTGATATTCATTATAGGAATCACCTTAAAGCCCTATCTACATCACTCTAAACTATTTAGTGTACATCCTTATGGTATGAGGTTAAACTATATTTCCAACTTCCTAGTCACATGATGTAAAACTACAAGACATAATCCCTACCACATGACATTAAAATGCATGGTATGGTCCCACCACATGACATGAAATTGTGCATCATGAATTATTTGGGATTTTATCCTCATTATATGAGATATTAAGGATGCCTCCCTAATGTTCAAACCCAATGTCAAGACCATCGATGTCTCTCTACCCCAGGACATATCCCTGTGAGCCTAGAAATCCTTCTTGGGATATATTCCCTCTCATATCTCATCAACATCCACTAGGTCCATATTCTCTATGGAACTTACCTATATTAGGAATTATTCCGGATAAAATTATTTCCTCACCCAGAGGGCCATATTCTATTTGGATCTTATCACATTATTCTCACCGAGCCATATTCCTAGTGGGAGCCATCTTCACAGGTCCGTATTTATTATGATACCAACCCAATCTCATTAGTCATTATTCCCTAAGATTAAAATAATAAAGTGATTCTCATTTCTAATTCTTGTATAAATTATTTCCTGGAATATTTAACCTAGCCTTTCTTATTGCATGATGTTAATTACCATGGATTGGTCCTTGTAACATGACATTAAAAGGTAAGATGTATCCTATTAAATTTATCTAAACTACATGGATTTTGATTTCTTTTGAAATAATACATAAGAATACCCTTTCCTTAGACTAATCCTAATACCATAAAAATTTACCTCTTCCCTATATGGAGATAAAATCAAAAGTTCCTAGTTATGAGGATTTAAACCATAACACCTTAAAATTAAGCATCACTAATTAATAACAAAATAAGATGGAGAACCTTAGTATATATAGATGGTACCATTTATGGAGAACCACTGATACATAAAAATGTTGAAATTGATGGAGAACCTATTATACACATATTTGTTCACATTAATACATGTTAACGACCACCTACTAGCGTGGGCTCACTTATTCCACATTACTATATGGGAAGGATTCATGAAATACATCTTAAATATATAAGAGTGTACAAGATTAGGAAATAAACCTATCAAAAAGGTGCGATGATATTTACCTAACACCCTGTTGACTAATATTAAATCTTAAGCATAATTGGTAAGAAAACCAAAATTACTTCTTTCTTAAGGAAAACATGTTCATGATTACGACTCTTTTCATGGATGTGAGAGAACTTATATGTTTTTAGTTCCATGAATACACACCATAGAAAATTGATCAAAATAAAAATGGATAACCTGATATAAATATTTAAAACATGTTAGCCTTTCACAATTGGAAGTCAAACCATTCTCACATGAAGCAAAATGGTCTGGCGTAAATCCTTTAATTGTGAATAAAATTAGCCAAACATGTTTCTTACTGTGATATTGCATTGTGTGGTTTTATTTTTATTTTTTTATATTTATAGGATTTAAATGAACTCCCTTAAATCAAAATTCATGGAATCACCATAAAAAAACATACACCTCACCAATTTTTGGAGTTGGGGACCCATCAGATCGAAAGATGTTGTCGCCTACTTAGTATTAAGTGATGCATGAACTTGTACCGTATTAATACCTAAATGATACAATCCTAACTCAAGAGTTTGCATGAG
Organism: Viscum album; assembly: GCA_963277665.1. Taxonomy (NCBI): domain Eukaryota; kingdom Viridiplantae; phylum Streptophyta; class Magnoliopsida; order Santalales; family Viscaceae; genus Viscum; species Viscum album. Next base: position 1,695,646,069 of record OY728158.1, on the reverse strand, counting down.
AAACACTCCTAAATATAAAGACTCACTTACCATCCACTCAATGATACTTTATGAAGAAATAAGAAGAAGCTATGTTCACATGAAACTATTTTGGGAGCCGCTCCTCGAAATGTACCAATAAGTCCCTCCCTAATCTTAGGGATGTGGATCTTGTGGTCAACCTTGAACCCAATGAAATACAAGAGTCACTTCAAAGGGATCCCACTAACATCCACCACCATCAGCATCATACAGACTAAATCCCTTAGCAAACCACTGAGGATGATAACTCATGGGTCCCTACTATAGTTACCTAGACCCTAGATTCCAAGAGAGCTCGTCAAGTGAAAAAAGATTCCAACAATAGTGGGAAGACCCATATTCCTACCTCCATTAAAGAATCACACCGATGTAACTAGGAGATAACTAGAAAATAGTCTTACATCCCTATTAATTCTAAAAAATCCTATAAAAATACTCTAAAAGGATTAGAGGAAGCTTATAGGAATATCCCAATAGCAACTTGGTGGCATGAACACATTCCCCCCCCCACACATCAATCCCATCGACATATCCTCATAGAAAATAGAGTAAAAGAGTAGTCCCATATCCTCTATCCCATTAAAGAATGATCACAAATTTATATTACCACTATAGAATCATATCATCACATTTTGGCGGTAATGGATGGGCATACATATATCCCTATTCGTATTATACAAAAATATTAGCATATCCTGGCAATGACAGCAAAATATGGTCTCCAACATAACTCGACAGCCAATAGGGGACATGTATATATTCCCCCCTCTACTAGAGTATCTTATTAAAATATATCAGGAGTTACTTAGGATAAGGAACACATACCTAATCCCATATAGGAGAATCATCAGCACATCATAATGAGGAATGAACAAAAAGATCAGGCACATGTTCTCATTCCAACAAGAGATCAATGACCCATTTCAATGAAGACTTTAGGAATGACATATTCCTTCAAAATCATTAAGGATTTTCTAAAACACCACATGATCATTATAGATAAATCATATATTTCTTATCCCTTTAGTGCATATAATTCTATCAGTATATCCTGATGGAATCCAAGAAGAATACATTCATTCCTAATTATTCTGAAAAATCCTATCATCCTTATCTAATGGAAATGAGGGGTCACATGAGGAGTCTCCCACATATGAAAGTTTTATAAAATGATAATTTTAATATATATATATATATATTACAACTTAATAGATGAATATTCATTACATAACATAATGATCCATTCCAAAATCATATAGGTATATTATCATTAGAAAATTGGGCATATAAACAACTCATTCATAAGAGTCTCCCATTATGTTCTTCATTACCAGCACCTTTCTTATACATATCATTCCTAAAACCTTTATTTATAACATGGGGAAAGAAAACCTAATAAAGGGTGATCTCAGATGATCAATAAGGGTAAACAAGGGAGATATCAATGATCACATAAACATAACATGAGAATAAGCGTATAAGAACATGAGTTAATAATTAAAAACTGTAACCTACATATCAAAGATCATAATATTGAGTGATGGTAGAAATAATGATAGTTTATAAGAAATGAATAATAAAATAATAAAATAACATTATACATGTGAGCATAACATTAGCATAAGACATGAGTTGGTGTCATAAAAATAATCTTATAATATTGTGAACATGTATAAATTGAAACAGGTTCACTCTTTAAGTAAAGGACCTGAAATTATTCCCTCACATAAACTTATGGACAAGAAAATAGGTTCACAAATAATATAATGGACATGAAATCCAGGTCCATAGATAAACATTTGGACATCAAATCCATGCCTATTCATAAATTTATGGATATGAAATACTAGTCTATGCAAGAAATTGCGAACATGAAATCCGATTTGCACCTAACATATTTAACTCATGATTTATCTATTTTTACCTAATGCATTGGAGGTAGATTTAGGTCCCACCAATAAAATAATAAAAAATAAAACATATGTGTTACACAAGATCATAAACCATTAATCATATCAGAACTTGTGAAAAGAAATGGGTTTCATAAAACATTATTTATATTAGAACCCATGAAAATAAATGGGTTTCATAAACATATTGTTATCATAAACATAAACTATCCAACAAAAGAATAAGGATTGTATCCTGGGATCATATTCCTATTAAATCTTAAATAACATAAAAGGATGTCATCTTAGATGAAAAATTATTTTGAAATATAACTTGGAATAATTATTGAGGATAACAACCTTTCCATTTTGAAATAAATTAGTTAAAAAAATTGTGTAATTATAAAAGGAATAAAATTTCTTTAAAAATATCCTTATTAACTTATAAGGGAAGATTAAAATTAAATATTATTCATTATAGTTGGAAAAACTGTTTATACCATATAAGTTAAAAAATTCCTTCTATTCTTTTATCAGACAAGTCATAAAGTACCTTACTTATAAAATGACAAAAAGATTCTGTTCAAAATGTTTTTTGAACAATAAAACATGGGTAATAATTACTTTAAATAGTAATTTTAAAATATTAAAAACATTATTTTAAACATTTTTAGAAAACATTTATATAAAAGAAAATGGTTTTTCGACTGAAGAGAGAAATAAAGTTGATTTTACTTAAACAATTATTTTTATTCTCATTAGTACATAAGGTGAGGAAAATGAAAGTAAAACATTTATTTTCAAGAAATAACTATATTAGAATATAATTCATGAGTATCTTGATAGGAAAATCATTATATTTATCATTAGAAGCATAGTCATAAACAATCTTGATGAATAATGAGATCATAACATAAAACCTTTACCACTTTTGATATCTTTTCAATCATAAGACCCAAGAAAGAATAAAATTAAATTAAACTTTAAATATAATGAAGAAAAATTGATTCATGATATAATATATCTAATAGTAAGTATAAACACCTCGCAAAATAAATAAGTGGTGAATATGTCAGATGTCTCACAAAAGTAAAAGTGAGATGAGAAACCCTTACCTTATATCGGACTTCCTTCGTACGTGTTGGAACCAACTATATAATGAATATAGATTTAATATAAATCTATTAAATAACCATAATTATATATATTATACCCTATATTATTTACTTATAATATTTTATCACCCATTTGTTAACACTTCTTTATTAAAATCACTATTCCAGGTAATATTTGCTTCATTTTTCATGTATGTTCTAGTTTAGTAGTTTTGGTACTTGTATCTTGATAATGGTTAAATATTATTTATAATGTTTATAATGTTATAAAAATAATTTATATTCATCATATAAATATTCATAATAATTAATAAAATGTATAGATATAAAAATGAATGACACTTTTCATGGAGATTGTAGGTCGTACGTAGGAATGAATGTTGTTTCCAGTTTCGATGGATGAAACAAAAAAAGGTAAATAATAATTAAAATTTTTTACTATCATTATTATATAAAATATATCATATAAATTCATAAAATATATCCTTATTACCATACATGTATAATGGAAATGAAAAATGAGCCACATCGCTTCGTGGAGGTGGTAGTCCACACATACGCACGAACGACGTTATCATTTTCCAATGGTTTGGAAGGTAAGAAGGTAGAAATGATATTATCATTCCAGAAGTATAATTATGTAATAATTATCATATATAAATATTAAACCCATCATAATACCCATCCATAAAATATGGTGATGAGAAATGAATTGTTTCGTTATGTGGAGACGGTAAGCCATACATACATACGAGCAATAATTTTACCTTTCATTTGATGGGAAAGAGGGTGTATAATGGAATTTTAATAATAAAAATAAAATTTAATAATATTTAGGATACTAAATTTTCTATTTTATGATAAATAACACATATTTATAGGAGGTAAATAATATTAGAAAAGAAAGTGATCGGTTAAGGTGATTGCCTCTTCTTTAAAACAACTCCTTTAGATCTTCTCTAAAGGGATCTAGGATTGGTCTTTTGGGAATAAAATAACCCATAGAATGTGGATGGGTAATTTTATAAGATAAATTGGTAGAATTTGGTTGATCTAGAGGGCTCAAATTGGTGTAAAGAAGGGAGGGAGGATGTGCCCTTTTATAATTGAGGGGAGGGACACTTTTGGAATTTATGAGAAGATTAAATTAAAATAAATTAATTATAAAGAAAAATAACTCTAAATGGGAATGGATTTGAAAATAATGTTGGGCAGGGTCATAATAAAATAAATCAATAGAATTTATACAAGTTTTTCTGTTTCATTTTAAACCTTATCATTTTGATTAACCCTTATTTAATCAATTTTAATTTTAATAATAGTAACAACATTTTCAGCATTAAAGGGTTGTACTTTTTTACTTATAAGGTGAAAATTATCCCATAAATGGTAAATTTATGATATTTTAGGCCTTTTAATATCCAATTTATATAATTTAAATATTTTTATAATTTTAAAATAATTTTTTAAAATATAATTTTGATATAATATTTTTATCTTCAATATAGATACTATTAAATTAATTTGACTTAAAAGACATAAAGAAAAGGTTTCAATTCGAATATAATATTTTAAAAAACACTAATATGTCATATAAACCTATAAAAGTTTATAAACACTATAAATTATTCAAATTATATCACTTTTAACATTTTTAAAATCATTTATTTTATTTTTCCATTGTTTGAATAAATATTGTTTTGGCGTTGTGTAAGAATTTAAGGTAATTATATAATACAAAAAAATTATAAATAAATTACCATCATGAATATAATTTAATTATTCAAGAAATTATTATTAATATTCCTTCATAACTATTTTTTCCAATGTGAACATATAATGGATATTTAAAACTAAGAAAGTGACATTTTTTAACTTTCATTTATTTAAATAATATATAAGTCATTTTCATGGACACATTTCCATTAAAAAACTCCATTTTAAGAATAAGGTGATAAGAGTCTCATTAAAATCATCCAATAAGAATTATAATGAAAAATTATGGCCTCATGACTTATATTTAACATAGATTAACCTGATTTACCCTTTATTGAGGTGATAAATTTTACCACGGTTAGTATTCATATTGGTAAAAAATAATAGGGGGATATTTACCAAATTTAATCCTCCTAATTCGAAATATCTAAAAAAAATTATAAAATTTAATACATATAATTTCATAAATTATTTTAAAAATAAGCGCGCAAAATGAGACAAACCTCGCTTTTTAGAAAAATAAATTTTTAATCATACAACTTGGTTTATTCTTATCCAATGTTTAAAAAAAAGTTAAATTAATGTTTAAAATTTTTACTAAATATATAAAACATATTAATTTCATTAAAATATTTCAACAATAGGGATTAATTTAATTTGTTAAGACAAAAAATACATTGCGCACATAAATTGTTTTTTCAAGAAAAAAATTCCTTTTTATATATAAAAATGTTTTTTACATCAAATTCAAACATAAAATTGATTGAAATGAAATTAATTGGATTATTTAAAATATAATATATATAATTTTAATTTAAAAAATATTTAAAATACAATGGAACTTTTCACATTCTTGAAATAAAAATATAGTTTCCAATAGGGAAATCAGTATTTTTCACTATTCACTAAAAAATCAATATTAAAAAAAACAGTAATTAACCATAAGATAATTTTGATATGATGATTTAAAAAATATATTTATTTTAAATAATACTATTTTTTAGATTTTCCAAAATTAAATACAATATTTTCTCACAAAATGAAATTAAAATCATTTTGAAGGCAATCTATTTTTTAAGAAAAATATAAATTTTCTAAAAATGAATCCTTTTTTGAAAAGAATTAATCAATATATTAATATTGGTTTGGATATTTTTATATATCTTATATATTATTTAATCCTATAAATACCCTAAAATTTAGTAACTAGGTTATAACAGTCACATAATAATATTTTAATAATATATTACAGTTTGTTTAAACTCAGTGATGCGTGTAACACAAGCTATTGAAGATATAAAATTAATAAAATAGAAATATTTTCTAAAATATTATAGTGTTACATCCTCCCCCCTTTAATAAATTTCTTTCTCACAATTTGAACCTATGCTCGGTAATCAAAGGTTTGATATTTCAAAAATCCTTTATTGAAAACCCACATTGTAAAAAATGTTAATAAAAATTCCCTAAAAAAGAGGGAAATGGAAGTGTAAAGGTCACCCCTAAATTAGGTTTAAAAATAAGAAAAAATCATTGGGAAATGAAAATATGGACATTTAAGAGAAAAATAATGCCCAAGGACTAATATAGAGTGATAGAGAACTTTATCAAGAGAATGTTAATAACCACAAAACCATGAATCAATGAGGGTTTAAAAGACCATTAATTCACCATAAATGATGTTTATAGGAATTTTTTTATCTTAAGATCCTTTTCCTTTATGTGATGCATTAATTTACCCTCTAAACTAATATCATAAGGAAATATACTTACTTGAAAAGTAGAATTTAATTCTTTAATCAATTTCGACCACAATCTAATCTGCTACTCCAAACAATGAGTATTTGAGATGAATTTATATGACTAAAGATCTAAAATAAACTTCAAAAAGATCAAAAAAGTATATAACGGTACTACTCCTATATTTAGGCATTAACCAAACCAAAGGTTATCAATACAAGATAATTCTCAAAATGAATAAACCACAATATGAACAAATACAACGTTAATCTCCAAAACCTTAATTACATCAATAACCTTCCAAAATAATATTTCATGTTAAATAAATTGTTAAAAATAATGGTAAAATATACCTCAACCTAATGAAATATCACCCAAATAGTATTAATTACCACAATAAATAAATAGATAATCTTTTAAGGTTGTGAAGTTCACTAAAATATCATGAATTGAATTTAATTACTAAAGTGAAAGATAATCCTTAACTTTACCATAAATATCTCTAAAAATATTAACTTGTCAAGGAATATATATTAAACTATCAATAAAATCTATATTCCACTATCCAATAGTCCATAATTAATTTAACATCAAATGATATACTAACCCCAAAGGGTATTTAAACCTAAAAATATTATTCTTCCTAAAACCTAGTAAATCTTTGACATAGAAATCCCATCACTTGAAACATTAAAAGGGGTTTTTGATGCCGTTGAACTTATGATTAACCTTAAACTTATAAATCCATAAAAATATCTATAACTTTTATATTAACCATACATGGAAATATATATGCTTTGAAAAGAAAATTCACCCTTCATTCCTTAAATAAGATCATATCTTAATGAAAAACATTTGATTTGGAAGTCTAGGTTCATACATGCACTAATAGATGACCATAATATGATTTAGAGTATCAAATGTGATTTTATTATTCTAGAATCTATATATAGAGAGGTAATCAATTCTTATAATTATTTCAAATTTCACTGAATAATGAATATGAATATTTTTATAGGGAACATTCATAAAAACTTTAACAAGAAATCCCTAACCCTAGAGTTGAGGATAAATATTACCAAATTATCATCATCCACTTAAAATATTGTTATTGAATAATATTTACCTTTTTTTCTTTGACTTTGAAGGTGTTTTTGGTTTATTAGCCTTATTATCCCTTGGATTAGGGAATTTATTCGCATAATGCCCAAACTCCTTGCATTTATAACACTCAAGTGTGAGTGGGGTATTCTAGTGAACTCTCTCCCCATTTACTTCATTGATTATCCGGTTTACATAAATTCAACATTATTTTTCTTGATGGATATGATTCCTACACTTGAAAAATTTTCTCGTTCCATTTAGGAATTCACCTGAGTGCTCTTTCCCACATTTTTTGAAAGGAGGAGGTTGACACTTTTTATTCCCTCCATGTGACAAACCACTGGTGCTTCCATAAAGCTCTATCTTTTTTTTTCATATCACTAGATCCTTGAGGGTTTCCATCTTATATTTCCACTTTCAGTGCATAGTGAATGATTTCCTCATGGCTTCCAAATTCTCTTTTGGCCAATTCCTTTCAAAGACTTGGTTTTAAACCACTAAAGAATCTATCAATTTTGATTTTAGGGATGATGATTAAACTTAAAGTATACTTTTAAAGTCTTGTAAAATTTTCCTCATAGATAAAAATTGATTAATAATTCTTCTACTTAATCCCAAGGAATTATTTTCCATTTTTTACATAGAATACAAGGGAAGTAATTACTAAACAATATTCCTTTAAACTAATCATATTCCATGGAGTCAATTCCTTCCTCTTTCCTAGTATTCTTAATAATATTCCAACATTTATATGCTTCTCCTTCAAAATGATAAATAAAAAGGACAAATTTTTCATGGTATGATCACTTAAGAATAGAAAATATAGTTTCCATTGCATTAATCCATTTCTCAGTAACTAATGGTTCAAAAGAACCATAGAAGTAGGGTGTATGTTTTTGTATAAAAGATTCAATAATTTTTTTCTCCTTCCTTGGTTCATTTGGAAATTCAACATGATTTATGCTACCTCTAATAGCTTTAGAGAGTTGAATTAACATAGTTAGAAGATATTTTATCCCATATCTTAATCCATTCAGTTTTTCATGAGGGAGTTCATTGCATTGTCCATCAAATTCATTATTCACACAATTCTGTTGGGTTCTAGTCATTAACTAAAACCAAAAACCACAATGTGAGAAAAGATAATCATAGTGGAAAACCAATTATCATGAAATATAATTCATTGGATGTATAAATCAAGACAAATTATTTTCAATCTATAACACCTTAGGTTTATCTAAGTTCATACATAATTATTACTAAAACATGAGGATGTTATCCTATACTTAGACGTATCCCTAGGGTTATCACCAATGTTTTCTCATCATTGTTTCCAAAGGTTAACTAAAAATTTTCTCTAATATCAACTATAGTGACCCCATACTTTTCATATTTAGATATTACATCTTAATAGATGAATATTCATTTTATAACATAACAATCCATGCTAGCATCATATAGGTCTAGTGTATTTAGAAACATGGACATATAAACATTGGTTCATAAGAGTCTCCCATTAATTTATTCATAACAAACACCCTTATTCGGAATATTATTCCTAAAAAAATTCTTCATAAATAGGGAAAACGAAACATAATAAAGGGTGAGATCATATTCTTATCAAGGTTAAAAAATTGAGATATAAATAATAAAAAAGAAAAACATGAGTTTAAAACTTGAAAAGAATTATCTACATATCAAAGATCACAAACTTGAGTCATGGTATAAATATTGTCCTTTCATAAGACATAAATCATAAATGAATCAAATAGCATGATCCATGAGAGAATAACATTAGCATAAGACCTGATTTTTTGGCATACACATAAGATTATAACACTGTGAACATGTATAAATAGAACAACTTCACTCATTAATTAAAAGAAATGAAACTAGATCATCACATACACTTATGGACATGAAAACAAGCCTACACATAATCTTATGGACATGAAATCCAGGTCCATGCATAAACTTATCCACATGAAATCCAGGTCCATAAATAATGTTATGGACTAGAAATCTAGGTCTATACATAAAATTGTTAACATGAAATTAGGTTCACACATAACATATTTACCTCATGATTTATCCATCCTTACCCAATTCATTGGAGGGATATAAAGATCCCACCTATCACATAATGAAAAATCATACATATACATTCCAAAAAATCATAAACCATTCATTATATCAGAACCCAATAAAAGAAATGGGTTTTTTATAAAACATTATTCATATAAAAACCTATGAAAAGAAATGGGTTCAAACAATTAGGAAGGTAAAAAGTTAGATATGATATAATCATTATAGAAGTATAATTATTTCATAAGTATCATATATAAACATTAAACCAATCATAATACCCATACATAAAATATGGTGATGATAAATGATTTGTATCGTTACTTAGATATGATAAGTTGTACGTACGCATGAGCGATACTTTCACTTCTCGTTTGATGTGAAAGAGGGTTTATAATTGGTGTTTTTATAATCATAATATGATTTATGAATATTGAGGATACTTAAGTTATAATTCTATGATAAATAACATAGATTTATAAGAGGTAAATATGATTAGAAAATAAACTGATCAATTAAGGTGATTACCTATTCCTTAAAATGACTCCTTTATATCTCCTCTAAAGGTCCCTAGATTTGGTATTTTGGGAAGAAAATAACCTATAGAATGTGCATAAAGAAGTTTATAAGATAAATTGGAAGATTTTTGTTGATATAGAAGGATCAAAGTGGTGTAATTATATGAGGGGGGGGGGGGGCGTTCCCTGTTAAAATTTAGGAGAGGGGAACCTTTGGAATTTATCAAAATATTAAATTATTGTAAACTCGTTCTTAAGAAAAATGCCAAAAAATGGATAGGTATTCACATATAAGGTAAGATATGGTTGTAATAACATAAAAAAATAATTTAAATTTTTTTTTTCTTTTTAAATCATATCATTTTGATTAACCATTAGTTAATAAATTTTAATTTTAACTACGGTTACATATTTTTCAATATTAAAGGCTTGTAATGTTAACTTATAAAGTGAAAAATCAACAATAAATAAAATATTTATGACATTTTAGACCATATAATACCCTCATTACATTATTTAAATATTATTTATTATTTTAAATAATTGAATAAAATATTATTTTGATAAAATATCATTATTGTCAATTTTGATACTATTCATTTAATTTGATTTAAAAGACATTAAGTAAAATTTTGAATTCAAATATAATATTTGATAACAAAAATAATATGTCATATACAACTATAAATTTTTTGGAACACTATAAATTACACAAATGTAATCACTTTTAACATTTTAAATATCATTAATTTTATTTTTCCATTAATTGAATAAATATTGTTTTGGCGTTGTGTGAGAATTTAAGGTAATTATATAATAGCTAAAAAATATAAATAAATTACCATCATGAATATAATTTTATTATTCAAAAAATTACTATTATTATTTGTTCATAACTTTTTCTTAACTATAAAAATACATAATGGATATTTAAAGTAAGAGAGTGATATTTTGTAAATTTCTTTGATTTAAATTATATATAATAATTTTTATGGAAAAGTGTCCATTAAAAAAATAAATTTAGAGCCTAAGGTGATAAGGGTATAATTAAATTCATACAATAATAATTATGATTAAAAATTATGGGCTTATAACTTATTTTTAACCTAGATTAACCTGATTTACCCTTTAGAGTGGTGATAAAGTTTACCACGGTAACTATTCATATTGGTCAAACATAAAAGGGGCCTATTTAAAAAAATTAATACTAATGATTAAAAATATGGAATAAATTTTATAAAATTCAATACATATAATTTTAAAAAATTAATTTAAAAGTAATAACGCAAAACGTGATGAAAACCACTTTTTGAGAAATACATTTTTAATTATAAAACATGATTTATTCTTATCCCATGATAAGAAAAATATTAAATGAGGGTTAAAAAAATTGATTGAATATATATATATATATATAATATAATATAATATATTAATTTCATTAAACTATTTCACTAATAGTGATTATTTTAATTTATTAATAAAAAAACACATTGCTCAGATAAAAACAATTTTTCATAAAAAATGTCATTTCACATATAAAAAGTTTTTTACAAAAAAATAAAAAATATAATTGATTCTAGTTAAATTAATTTCATTATTTAAGATATAAGATATCTAAATTTAAATTTAAATAATTTTTAAACAAAATAGAACTTTTCACATGCTTGAATCAAAAATATTTTTTTCAATAAAAAATCAGCAATTTTCACTATTCACTAGAAAATCAATCCTTTCTAAAAAATCCTTGAAATTAACCCTAATAAAATTTTGATATGATGATTTAAAAAATATTGTTATTTTTTTAAATTAACTTTTTAATATTTTCAAAAATTAAATATAATTTTTTCTCACAAAAAGAAATAAAAATCATTTTGAAGGAAATCTATTTTTAAGCATTATACAACTTTGATAGAAATTGAATACTTATTTATTAATCCTTAATTAATAAATTTATTTTTAATAGGATAATTTTATATATCTCATAAATTAGTTAATCCTATTCATACCCACTTACTTAACAACTAGGTTATATCGTTCATGTATGTTTCTGATGAAAATTTTGCGTCTGATAGTTGATTGATTATAGGGGTTGAAATTTGTAAAATCATTCACATCATGTTTCTTATTTTCAAATAGCCTCCAACAGGTCTTTTTTGTGGATCTAGAAACCCCCAATGGTTTTATTATTCAAATCTTATTTCCAAAGGTAGGAGACTATTGGGAAATTATCCATCAATGTTTAGGGACTCACATTTATTAAGATGATGGGGGGTCAGGCTCACAACACCCCTTTGTGGGGAATTATTGTTTACTCCAGAAATCTATTAATGATTTAAGATATGTCTGTGAATCCTTCATTAACTCCTAAGAATGGTATGTTTCACTCTTTAATTAACAATCAATTATTAGTATGTATGAAATTTAAAATCAATATGTATATAAGGTTCTTAAATGATAGAGATATATGTATGTATCCAAAGTTATCCATCAATGAAAACTTTTTGTGAATGTATTATAGATTCTCTTTTTGTTTATTATTATGACACTAGTTTTGACCCACATAGTGGGAAACCATTGAGTGTATCATCATCTGGGTAGATGGGAGTTGTTTTGATGTTGGGATTAAACCCAAGAGATGAGATTTATACATATCCTCATGAAAGGAATCAGAAGCCACACAGTTCAGTTGTGAGGAACCATGCCTATGGAGGCCCTATAATGGTTTTTCTCATAGGGTAATATGACCCTTTGAGAGGATTTAGTTGGGCATTTCACCTATGAGGATTCCTTAAGGCTGGGTTTGGTTGGTTATTATAACAAAATGGAGGCCCATGTTTGGTTGTGGCTTACACTTGGAATGATTCCCTAACCAAAACCAACCTTAGGGTATCCCGACAGGTGTAATCCCCAACTTAATCCTCTAAAATGGACATATTCCCCTTTGAGACAAACTTTTAGAGGGCCTCTATAGGTATGGGTCCTCAAAATCAGACTATGTGTATTTTGATTCCTTTCATGAGGATACATAGGATTACCATCTCATGGGTTCAATCCCAACATAAAAAAAATCCCATCTCCCCATATGATGATATACTCTAGAGATCCCCACTATGTGGCTCAAAACTATCATCATAATAATAAATAACAAAATAATATCTAATCCATTCACAAAAGGGTGACATTAATGGAGAACCTAAAATACATATGGATATCTATGTCGATGAAGAACCTCAGATACATGCAGATTTTAAATTACATATATGCTAATAATTGATTGTTAATTTAAGAGTGAATCACACTATACATTGTATTTAATGAATGGTTCATGAAAATATCTCAAATCTTTAAGAGAGTCCCTGAGTAAGAAAAAATTCACCCCAAAAGGGTGTAATGATCCTAACCTCCCATCCTCTCAACCAATGTGAGTCCCCAAGCATTGATGGATCATTTCATAATAGCTGTATGACTTTGGAAAGAATATTTGATTAAGGGAATCATTAGGTTTTTCCATCTCAAAAAACCAGACCTATTGAAGGTTGTTCAAAAATAAGAAAACCAACATGAATGATTTTACAAAATTCAACCCCTACAATCAATCAACTATCAGGTGTTGGATTTTTATCAGAAACCAAAATGGTGAACCTAATGTGAAAAAGGAATATTATGACTGGGATAGGGTATAGGACCCAGGCATCACTATGTATCTTGTCAGAGTTAGAATCAAGACACACATAGTTCTAAAAAGGATTTCCCACACTTATGGAATTCATGTGGGGATAAAAGAGTTTTTTTAATATGGGCCCATTCATGGGGTGAGAACCCATATTGAATATTCTTATGGAGATATAAATCATACATAAGAGAGGGGGAATTTCCCATATTGTGGATGGAATAGGATATAGGGTCCGGGTGTCACTACATTTTTTTGGGGATTATAATCAAGCCATGTATAGTTCTTGAGGAACCATGAAGTTTAATGTCATGAAGAAAAGAAATTTTTAATTAATTTTAAGGTCTTGAAACTAGGATCATGAAAACCCTAATGTGAATTTACATTCCCTACTCATGAAAAGAACCTTTACCAAGACTTTTAATCCCATGTGAGCTATGCTCAGTGTGAGAAACAATGAGTATCAATGATTTCTTCCACCACACAAAGGCAATACAAGTTAAATATAGGGACATTTATATTTTGTGGTGGCTGGGCTATGATATAAGATCAATGCATCACTACGTATCTCATTAGAATGAGAATAAATCCATACTTAGTTCTTAAAATTTTCCATGCACAAGTTTGAAACATACAAATGGAAGGATGGAATTTTATTGTTATGTTTTTGTAGCTGGTCCCATGATTGGGATTTAGGAATCACAATGTACCTCATAGAAACAAGAATCAATCAATAAATAGTTCTTGAATAAAAGGTGTAGTGGGGTACCGACACCGAAGATGATGATCTACTCAAACATTGATCAAAATTTTATGCATTTTTACATCATTCAACAAGGATTTGAAACATGTAGTTTCACATCATGTTTCAAAGATGATGATGTACAATTTAACATATTGTGAATAGATCATTTGTCTATGTAGTTTAAAGTTTTATAACTTGGACTATATGGTGTTGTGTAGTGTAATGTCTTACTACTAGGATGATATGTTATGATGTTTAAGGTCGAATGAAAAAGAACAACTATGTAGTTTAATGTATTTCTATTGAGACAAATTTTATGTGATTACATGAAATATTTCTTTAGGAACCTTGCATTGGATGGGGTAATGATGATCTCTCCATCCATCAAGAACAAAAAAATAATCTCCATTTCAGTGGACCTTGTGTATAGAGTAAGGTACCTCCCACTTTAGATCAAGATTTGGAGGATTATTTCATGGTATTATTGTAGTCCTAAGGACTAGAAATTTTTTTCCATGGGGGAATGAATAGAGGTGGACCTTCTTATTAAAATCTCATGATATCTGATTTTAATAAAACTCCATGTGATGAAAGTTGTGAAATATTTTCTCATCTAGCTATTCCAGTTAACCCAGTAATTTTTGGGATTTCTCATCTATTTATAACTAACCACAGATGGAAGAACTGAGTGATGGAAACAAGACCTCAATGTTCAAGAACACTTACTTTCTATAGACAAGTAAATATGGGGTTGACCATGTGGCGGTGCAGGTGGTAGTCTGGTTGGACCATAATTCATTCAAGTGCTTATTGGGCCAAGATTTGTTTATCCTTTTCCACTATCTTTTTTATTATATTTTATAGGGTATTTTTTAAGGCCTAAATATATCTATTATATAATAAATGATAGTGGTACAAGTGGTTAGATATGATGTTATAATCCCAATACAGCTTTTCCAACTTAACAAAATAGAAATTGGTGCCTTTTTCTATTAGTATTGTATGAGGGACCCAAAATTTGGTATTGATGTTGGATTTTATGAAGCTGATGATTCTTTTGGCCCTGACTACTTTGAGGGGTATTACCTCATCCTGTTTTGAGAATAATTCGATAGCATTTATGATTTATTTTAACTTCTTGGCCGTAGATGGAGAGAATGTCCCCACAACATCCATTCCCCATATGGAAAATAGATAGTAATATTTGTCAGTATGTAGAAAATATAGAGGTTAATGGATAAAGTTGACATGTGCTTGAAAGTGCTGACATTTCTTGGTGAATTCTATTCAATAATGCATCATAGTGGGACAGTAATACCGAAGACTCCAGATTTGATGATAAAGATTAAAACCTGACTGGTGGGAACTAAAGGCTCTCAAGTGTACTTATTTCATGATAGAGGCAATCTATTATCCTTTGATACATCTGAGAAGGAATCCATGAAAGCCTTGCTTATAGAGTATTTTATGGTGATTTGGGCCATCATAAAGAGTGAAGTTAGTTGATCACTACTAGATTTTCTCTCTCCAAACTTTTTTAAATGGGATTACTCCATTCTAAAGTCAGTCTATCATGGGTATCATCTACCCAATTGTAGGAAAACATGTCTTAGAGACAAGACTGATTTTATTGATCTCTTGCATGCAAACACATGAAAAAGGTGAGAGAGTTTGATAATGTGTAATAGTGATGACCATTTTTTACGATTCAGGTCTTCCAAATCCATGGCAGTGTTTTCCAATGAATATTCCTTGGAATTTTGTGATCATGGTACATGGGTCAATGTTATATCTAAGTGGAATTATTCCGTTAACCCTCAAATATGGTTAGGTGTGAGGATTAACTATTATTTTTTGATAGAATAATCCTATTTGATATGTTTGATTACGAAGTCTGAAACACATTTTAACTCTATATATCCCATTGATATTTGGAGTTCTTATTCTAGTCCTACGATGAGGGCCTGATATTCTAACTCATTGTATTTGCATTCTTCCAACAACATGAAGGAGTATGAAAAATCTTCCTTTGTTGTAGAGATGCGTACGATCCCTAACTCAACTTTGTTAATATTAGAGTCTTCTATTATCATCCCTTTTGAGATCCTAGATGTGTGGTAAAAATACATTTACCATATTTTGGAGACATCTTGAATATAAAATATCTCTTCATCTGGAAATTTATTATCTAACAACATCATTTTTTTCATATGGGTATTCTGTAAGAAAATATTCCAAAGCATGGCCTTTCACTACTTTTTGAGGAAAAAACTATATATCAAATTGATATGGGATAACCACCCGCCATGCCAAACATCCTATAAGAATAGGATGGATGAGGGTATATTTGTGTGGGTTATTGTAGGAGAATAAATATACCTCATGGTTCTAGAAGTAGTACCTTGACTTCTGAACCACAAAGATTAACACCAAGAATCTCTTCTCGATATCAAAATAACGAGTCTCACCATAGAGAATGGTTTGAATGAGATAATAATGGATGTTTTCACAGTTTATTCCATTCTTTTGTATAAGGAATGTTCCTAGTCACCACTCTTGGGACATCACATATAGAATGATAAGATTTCCCTCGATGGGGGACATTATATCTGGTGAACTTAATATATATTTCTTGAGGATATTGAGTGCTTCCTGATAGTCATTAGTGCACTGATATATGAACCCTTTCTTAATCAATTTGGTGAAAGGAAAACACTTGTGTCCAAGGTTTTCTATAAATATCCTAATGTAGGCCAAGTTTCCTTGATGTCCTCTAAAATATTTAAGGTTTTGAGGAGGTGACGTGCTAAGCATAACTTTGTTTTCTTAGGGTTTACTTTGATACCGTGATGGCATACAATAAAGCCAAAAAAATTTCATAAGGTTACCCCAAAATCACATTTCAAAGGATTCATCCTTAGGATATGTTGGCGTAGCTTTTTAAAGATAAATTCAAGATTATCCAGGTGTTCAGAACAATTTCAGAACTTAAATACCAGATCGTTAACATAGAATTAGACAAATTTCCCCAGGAAGGGTTTGAAGATGTGATGCATGACATGTTGGTACATGGTGCAAGTGTTCTTCAAGCCAAAGGGAATTACCTGATAGAAAAATACTTCCTGAGGGGACCTCAAGGAGGTGTCCTATTTATATTCTTAGGCCATACAAATTTGGTTGTACCCTGAATAGTCATACATGAAGGATAGGGCTTGATAACCAGTAATTGAGTCAATCAGTAGCTTTGTGATTGGAATCCAGAAGTCATCTTTCATACAGTGATGATTGATATTTCTGAAGTCAATGTATACCCTGATTTTCAAATTGTTTTTCTTTATTGAGATAATGTTGTCCAACCACTTTAGATACTGGAATTTCTGGATGAAGTCTGCCTTGATGAGCTTTTCCACTTGAACCTCAATTTTGGAGTCGTGGGTTGGGTTTTTCCTTAAGGATACCTATTTATATCCCTAGCGTTCTTCTAAAAATCCCAAGTGATGAGTGGATACATAGGTATTGAGGCCTAGCATATCTGTGTAATTCTAGGAGAACGCGTCCTAATGTTACTTCAGAAAAAAGGAATATACGTCTTGTTCTTTTGAAGTAATGGATTCATTGATCAATGTGGTCCATGGGTCTTCATCTATACCCATGTTTATTTATGTGAGTTTGTCAATGGTGGTAGAGAAACCTTCCTCAAATACTAGAGGGGAATCCCTTAGGTCTTTCTCATCTTCCTTTACCTCATGATTTACCTCTTCCACCACTTCCAAGGAAGTAGGTCATGAATAAAATTTCGTAGAGTTAGGGGATGAGTCTACATTTTGATAGTTAGAATGTGAAACAACTATTTATGACTTTAATGATGACATAGGGCCTTTTGAGTGCTCCAAATGGGAAATTAGGGACATAGAATGAGTATAATCATTTTTTTTAGTTTCATGAAAACCTCTTCTAGACCAGTTGATGGGGTAGGGATCTTCTAAATCTCAGGGGATTAAATGAGGTCATTTTCACTTGGGTTTTTTTCACTTCCAAGAGTGTCAATGTCTTTTTCAACATGGATAGGTTTATACATTATGAATGATATCATGAAAGTTTCTGAATATGTGATTGAATTAAGACCCACACATTTGATTTTATTTATGGGTAGCATGTACTCTATACTAATATACTTGAAAGGATTAGTCAGGATCATCTCAAATCAATTTAGTACATTAATTCTAGTAACATCATCAACCATGGGTTATTTCCATTCTCTCTAATAGAATCCTACATCAATGTATTACGATTCATAGGATTTATATGTGGATTTTCACCATGAAAATCTCAAATTTTTCCATTGATACAATCTTTGAGGAATTTGTGGTATGATGAGGGAAAATCCACATGCTGATGTAACCAATTCCTTCCCAACAGAACGTTGAAGGCCGTATCTTGTCAAACAACCATGAATTCCCAGTCAGAAATTAGATCCATGAACTATGTCTTGAGTTTGATTTCACCAAGACGGTTTTTATCATTCTTGTCATAACCCTATAACATTAGAGTATAGGAGGACAAATGAGATTAATTGAAACCTAGTTGAAAAGTTTTTCAGACTAGAATAAGGTTGAATTCTAAGTCTTTATTAAGGAATGATCATCGGATATCAATTTTATTTATCCTGCTAGATAAATACAAGGGTCTGAAATGTCCCTATATTATGGTATCTTCATCCTGATCCATGAAAGATATGACCATGTGGAATTCTGAATGATCTATCTCTCTACTATATACTTAGGTAGTAGAAAATTAAACCTCAAATTCTTGAGGGATTGAAAATGACTCTATGAGTTCATTACAATAGTTGTTTGATAGACTCAAATCATCCAAGATTGAAAACTTGGCCAACACTAGGGTTAATTATTTTAAGATATCATAATTCTGGTCTAATGTTCTATGTATCCTATAATAGGGATTATTGTTATTGGTTCTTTAGGAACTAAAGTACTTGATGTGGATGGATCATCCCTAGGAACATGACCAGAAAGAGCTTTTACTCTAAGTGGATTAGGTCTACTAGGCCAACCTACATGCTGAGGATGATTAGGTGATGGAACCTTCTATAGTCAATCTTCTAGGATGATCATGTCAGGGAAAAACCTGAAATGTGTGGGGGAACATTCTTTATCCCTATATGTTTTTTGTAGAGTTATCCCACAAGTTCCATCCATGTATATGGTTTGAGTAGGGACATGGCTAGAGTAGTGAATTTTGGAACAAACACATATTACCTTACATCCTCAACTTTGATGACCACTTCCCCAAATTACCTAAAAAAATATAGGGAATTAATATTCATAATCACACTCAT
Source organism: Viscum album (assembly GCA_963277665.1). NCBI lineage: Eukaryota > Viridiplantae > Streptophyta > Magnoliopsida > Santalales > Viscaceae > Viscum > Viscum album. The sequence continues at coordinate 1,695,626,107 of OY728158.1, read as the reverse complement.
CATCCATGAATGGATTCATTAATTGAATAACATTAATGGAAACGAAGATCAATTCCTCATCTGATGAGGACTCCATCTTCTAGGTTGACTCTTGTGGTACCATTTGGTTGGACGATGGACATGATTCTAGGACTATATGAATGAATTATTCTAAAGTAAAAGAAATTTTTTTCCATGGTATAGGATCATATTAATATTCTTTCTTGTTTTTATTCTAGCCATGTCTCTTTTTGGAAGACAGGATTTCAGAAAATTTTGGTGCCAATGCAGTTAGCTGTAACATTGCAGAAGCAGCCGGGGGTACAGTTTTTTGTTTCAACTATTCTTGAAGGATATAATGAGTCTTTTTGATCATATTTATAACTATCCAGTCACTAAACTTCTGTGTACCCATGTTTTTAACCTCTTTCTATTCATTCTCCTATGGATCGGTGGAAGAAAAACATGCTACTTGAGCAGGTGGATTTTCTAGCTTCACATGGACAAACTTCACCATCTTCTACATGATTTATTTGAAAACAAATCATTATTGTATGGTGTGCCCCAATGCCTAGTGTAAAGGGAAATAGTTCAATAGGTCTTCATCACAAATTTGGTTAGGCTTCTTGGGATTTGGAAACTTGATAAAGTTTTTATCCAATACTGAGATGAAGTAGCCAGAGACATGGTCATTTTAGAAAGAATAAAAATTGTTTTTTAATATCCTTTAAATGTTTTTTTCACTTCTCCCTTTAATTATCCCGATGAGTTAGGAATTGTTGTTTATGATCAGGAGGGTAATCTCATGACATGGTTCAGGCTTTTGAGATGGAGCAGGTGAAAGGACTGTCTTGAGTGTAATAGTGGAAGCCTCTAACTTCCCCATTATCTTTATTTGAGTTGATGGAATTACTCGAGATTTAGCCTAAGTTCATGTGACAGAGACTTCCATTATTTGAGAAATTGCAGCAAGTTCTTGAAACCCTCCTATATATTTCACAGGGATGAGTGGTGCACACAACTCTTCAGGAAGATTATCTATACAGATGAAAAAAATATTCTTGATAAAGCTATAGGATTAAAGAGTATGTCAACCCCTTCCACCAAACAATAAAGTCTAATACCCTCTTATTCCATCATTATTTGTATTTTTAGAGGTAAATGACTATTTTATTCTACATCATCTAGCTGAATTGGAAGAGAAACTTCTAATGAAGATCTTCCCACCCCATAATTGACCAAGATGACAAGACGATGTACAATACAAAGGTTGGTCCCTGTAGTGTTTTCATGATGTACTTGAGTTTCACTGCCTCTTTTTTTCTAGGTTTTCCCATCATGGTATCATAATGGGACACCAAATGTGTCAAATGCTACTCAGGGTCCCATGAACCATTGAATATTGTAAAGGCAATTTTCCCAAAGTTCATTAGGGAAAGAGTCAGATCAACCCATTTTGGGTAAGGATTCTTTTGAAGCTTTATCAATAAACATCATTCATCCATAACTTCCATGAAAAATATTAGAGACTTAGTAGTATTGATGACCCCTTGAAAAAAGTCTGGCTATGTAGGAGTTGGAAGGGGGAAAATAGATAGGGCCAACTACGGTGACCCTACTAGTATCTGCCATGGGTAACCTATATAGGCAGGTCTACAAGGACATGCCTGGCCTTGTTTTGGTTGTGTACCCAATAAAGGGTACTCTCAATATACTACTATAAAATAAAATTATATTGGTGGTTGGTTCACCACATTGAGCAGGTGGTCCATCTCCACTTTGGTTGCTGTAGTGAACCCTCTTTGTTGAGGTATTCCATTTAGGATTGAAAGTTAAAGATCTTCTTGTAGAACATATCCAATAGGAAGGATACCTCAGAGTAGTTCTACATTGATAATTCTTAATTATTTCACCTATTCCTCTTGTTGAGAAAATATTTCCTAAAGTGTAAGGGATTAAACCCATCTAAGAGGTGGGTGAAGCATGGATTTATTTTTACCCTTTTCATTGGTGGATACTCTCTGAAGATGAAGGGATACCCAAATATAGTGAAAGTCTCTGATTTTGGGTACACACACCTCATAAATTGTTTCAATGTATACCATATTATGAAATTAAACTTCATCCTCCATCTCCTCTAAATTGGTCTTATGTTCTGTAGGGTCTACAGGGGTAGTGTTAATGACATTTAATTATACATAACGTGTTGTAGTCATTTCATTAGTTTATTTGAGATATTTCCTTCTTCTACGCCCTCCCCATGGACTTGTCCTCTATTTTGATGGTTCTATTGGATATGTTTGGAGGATGATAATCCAAAGAGAATATCCAGAAATTGTTTTCATGAATGTTACTAATAAGGATACTAAATCATGTAATGGAAAAAATTATGAGGATTTGTTCTACATTGTTCCACGTGATTGGGAGAATACTAACTTCCACTAAGGAGGAGGTTGTTAAGATAAAAAAAATCCCCCATTTCTATGATCTTAGGTTGTTTCCATTTCAATTTCACAACTCTTCAAGCCTATTTTGATGACCTTGATGGTTGTGTTAAAAATTCCCCCATCCCTACAAGAAGGGATAACTTCTGTATTTTTGTGGATGCCACTTATATGGCTTCATTCCTGACTTTAAGAAGTTGTGTTTGAACATGGTCCGAGTTCATCATTTGGGTTTCACCTGAACCACCTACTTCTAAAGACCTTTCTCTATTTGTGGTATTTTCACTCTATGATGACTTACATCCCTTAAGAGGAAGTCTTGATCAATATTTTAATATACCTGATGAAGAATTATCTCAATCTTATAGACCGATGTTGGTGAGAGTTGATCATGGCCTATTTTTGTTGAGCATATCGTCGATTGTGAATAGAGTCCATTTATTGAAGCCAGTCTGAAGCAATGAAATTTCATGATACTATATTTATTGTTATTCACTAACTAGGGAGCATGGTGAGATGAAATTATCTTTGTTCACCCAAACCTCTAATATGAACATGAGATGGGGTATCAACGATCAGTTGACACAATACTTTTAACGCACTAAGGCATGTACACTAAAGTGATACTTACTGTTTCCCAAATTTTGGATGTTGTGCAGCTAGGAGGGATTCCAAGTCGATTTGGAATTTCATCCCTTTTATTACCCTGACATGACTTTGATACTCATGTTAGGGTAATGCCTTTTTTATTAAGTGGTTAAGAGTGTACTATATATTGAGGAATATTTCTTGCACACCATATTCCGATAACACCTATGGAATGCTATATTGAGGAGTAGATAAAGAAAAAAACATGACTGGTATGGAATTATTATCCAACTATTTTATCATTTTTATCATATCTTCTTTGTGTTTTTCTAGAGGTTTCTCAATCTGGTTGGAACAATGTGGATGCTTCTCTACTACTTTATTGTAAATGAATGATTGACATGGACTTACTATATCTTATTCGAAGGCATACGATCCAAGGGTGGTTCAAAGAATGAATATAGCCTTGGGATATCTTCCAACTAAGAAAGTATTTCACTTGTCAATGAAAAATATTTATAAATTACTAGCCTTGTATTCCCAAGTGTCTCATGGTAGGATGTCTTTCACATCATTGAATCACTAAAGGGAGGACCCTTTTGATGAAGTGAAACAGTACTATAGAGAGAACTTTTGTAGTAAATTCCATTATGGGGAGGAATACCATCATGGATTAACATCTAGATACAAGGATAATTCTTACATCATATACCCTGGGGAGGGCATTCAGGGTTGATGAAAACAAGGAGAATATTTTCTTACTATTTGATCTTCTGGCCATGTAGAGGGATTCCGTGACTCTCATCAGGATGTGGACTCTCAAGATCTATCAGATTGTTCACATGAATCAAGAATTCTAGGTGATGTGTATGGGGAGGACCTTCAGAATTACTACTGCTATTCCCATAATTTGGTAATGGGAGATTAGGTTGCTGATATTCCATAGATAAACATCTGAGGGCATCAAGAACTCCAGTATTAAGTAAAATGGTGTTGCAGATTGACTCTTAATTTTCCAGTCATCTCTACTAAGGATTATTTTTGGGTTCCTTCTTATAGTAGAATGTGGTCACTTTCAAGGAAATGTCGATTTTAGGTACAAAAGTTTGATTGACTAGCTCTAGTGTTACTACCAGAATTTTTTGATAGGATTATGAAATTTTGTAAGGGATTTGTGCCTGCCTCAGAGTTTTTTGGAATAGGATAATAACCTCCAGTTGGATTTGGGGTGTGGACCAGATCTGGTGGTCCGTATATCGTGGGGGGAGTTTTCCCCATGACCATCCTGGATGAGAGAAGAGGTATGTGTCTGCTCTAGAGTGACATTCCGATGAGTCACCCCAATTGTGTGGATAAAGTTTTGTATCTTAACCTCTACCAATACTATAGTTATTATGATATTTTGGAAGGACAATAGGATGTGGGTAGAGATTTTTGTCTGCCCTTTCACCATTTCCAGGATATTCTTGGTGACTTTAGTGACTAGAATGGGGATATATTCCCATTCTGTATATAGATCAAGGCTATGTGCCTATTATTATCCTATTTTTCCTACCAATATATACTGATAGTTCTTAGATATGGGGTTAGATATTTGGTTCTGCCCCCCATTTTTTATTAGGACTTTTTGAATGACTTCTCCGGATGCTTCCAGATGATACTATTAGTAGGATTGATAAATGTGGGTAAGTGTGTGTGCTTGATTGTTGTTTTCTTCCAAAATTGACTAGAATACTTCATTGAATACTTCCAAACAAGGTTTCTGGTAGGCTTGGTTGATGTAGGAAGGTGTTTTCACCTACTCAAAAATTTCCATCAACTTTGATTAGCTAAATTTCTAGGCACAGAATGATGTTTTTTCACAATCACCATTTTCCATTGTGTTTTGATGGAAGGATTCTTTTAATGTTTCCATATGATCCTGCTGACAGGCCTGATTGTTATGGGAAGGCGTTTTTTCTTGCTCACACTTTGCTACCAAATCTGACTGGTGGGATTCTCTAGAGGGGACATAGGTGTGGCCTTGTTCCCTATTGGCCAGTCACTTCCCTTGGTGGGCCATCTTGCATGAATGAGTATGGATGATGTGGGTTGAAATCTAGAAGACTACACCCTCATCAGGTTGAGGGTTCACTGCCACAAGATGCTAGAGTCATTGATTAATGGCATAATCCCATTGAAATAACCCCTTTTTATTTTGGTAGAGGGCAGTTTTGGCCCCTTTATCTACTTACCTAAGATAAGGGAGGATATAAATGTTGCGTTCTAAGGATAATAACTTGAAATGTTTGGATTTAGGGACTGGTTACATCTTTTTTTGGACCACCAGTCATCACTGAGTCGACGATTGGTAGGGATTTCCAAGATGGAGAGCTTGTAAGGTAGCCTCCAGGGTCGAGAGGGTACCATTATAATGATACCACAAGACCAGTATGTTTGATACCCAACATTGAAGATGTCGGGTTGGAAATGGAATCCACTTCTTGTATGAGGACCCAACATTAATGGTAGTCAGGTAATACATCTGTGATATTTGTTTGATGCCATTTGGATTGAAGGGAGGTCTTATTAAATGTGCCTAAAATGTAGGTGAAAAATGAAAATAGGGAAAACCCCATCAATGCAGTATCTCATTAAATGGTAACATGAAAAATTGATTATCTTGTTTTACCCTCTTTTATTTTTATAGTGAAAGGGACTTGACTAGTGGGTGAATCCATCTTCTCAGTTAAGGATTTATGTCGGGTTCACTATTTTTTTGATGAAAATATGGCACCTAACAGTTTTTTGATTAATGGGGGTTGAATTTTTTATAATCATTAATGTTGGGTTTCTATTTTTAGAATGGCCTCCAACATGTCTTGTTTGTGGAGACCAAAACACCCAACAATCCCCGTATTCAAAACTACTTTCTAATGGCAGGCAGTTGTTGGGAAATGATCCATTAATGATTAGGGACTAACATTTTCCAAGAGGATGGTTGTTCAGGCTCATCAAAACATTTTGGGGGGAATTTTTCCTACTCCTAGACTCTCTTAAATAATTAATATATGTTATCGAATCCTTCATTAACTCCCAATTATGATGTGGGTCACTCTTGAATTAACAATCAATTATTATCATGTATAGAATTTATAATCAGTATGTATTAAAGGTTCTTCATCGATGTACATATCTATATGTATCCAAGGTTCTCCATAGATGGAACCCTTTTGTGAATAGATTAGATATTCTTTTTTCATTTGTTATTATGATGCTATTTTTGAGCCTCATAGTGGGGTTCTATGGAGTGCATCATCATCTAAGGAGATGGGACTTGTTTTGTTGTCGAGATTGAACCCATGAGATGGGCTTCCTATGTTTTCCCATGAATAGAATCATAACCCACATAGTTTGGTTGTGAGGACCCACACCTATGGGGTCCCTTTGAGGGTTTGTATCACTGAGAAATATCTCCCTTTGAGAGGATTGAGTTGGGGATTTCACCTGTGGGGATGACCAAATATTGGGTTTAGTTAAGGAATCATTTGATGTGTAAGCCCCAAAAAAAATAAGGCCTCCAATTTAGTATAATCCCCAACCAAACCAAACCCTAGAGAATACTGACTTGTGTATTAACCAACTCAATCCTCTCAAAGGTCCATATTTTCTTACAAGACAAACATTTAGAGGGCTTCTATAGGCATGGGTCCTCACACACAAACTACATGGGTTATGATTCCTTTCACAAGGATACATAAGAAGGCCATATAATGGGTTTTATCCCGACATCAAAACAAATACCATCACTCTAGACGATGATAAAATCCAGATCTCCCCACTATGTGGCTCAAAAATAGCATCATAAAAATAATTGAAAAAAGAATATCTAATACATTAAAAAAGGGTTCCATTTATGGAAAACCTTAGATACATATAGATATCCTTATTTATTAATAACCTCATATACACATAGATTCTAAATTCCATATATGATAATAATTGATTGTTAATTCAAGAGTGGCCCACATCATACTTGGGAGTTAATTAAGGGTTTGAAAAATATCTTAAATATTTAAGAGAGTGATAGAGTATGAAAAATTTCCATCCCCAAAGGGTGTGATGAGATTGAAATCCCATCATATCAACCAATGTGAGTCCCAAAGAATTGATGGATAAATTTCCATCCCCAAAGGGTGTGATGAGCTTGAAATCCCATCATATCAACCAATATGAGTCCCAAAGAATTGATGGATAATTTCCCAATAGGTATATTGCAATCCAAACTATTGGGTGTTTCCAGCTCCACAAACAAGACCTATTGGAGGCCATTCAAAAATAAGAAACCTGATGTGAATGATTGTAAAAAATTCGACCACCTACAATCAATCAACTATCGTGTGTAATATTTTCATAAAAAATAATGTAATAATATTTTAATAATATATCTTGGTTTGTTTAAACTCAATTTTGTATGTAACAAAAGATATTTAATAAATAAAATTAATTAAAGGGAATTATTTTCTAAAATATCGAGGTGTTACAAAATTAATTGTGTAGAACACACAATTTTTCCCTCACAACGAAGAGAATATTAGAAAAAACTTCTTTTAGTACAACCCAAAGATCAAGGAAAGGTTTATATTCCTACCCTACTCAATTCTAGTGTTCTTGAAGTTGTAAAACAAATTTCAATAGTAGCCTAAGATTCTATTGAATCATCATCTGATAGAGGAAGTATCTATAATTTCAAAGTTACTCCCTATAACATTACTCTTTTTAGATCCTCCCCAGAGTATCTACTAAAATGGTTTTCAATATAAAAATATTAAGATATATCATGAGAACTATTCTTATGATCAGAGACACAAAAACACTCCTCAATTTCAAAATATAAAATTGAAATAAATTCATCCTCTTTCCATTTTCCATTTTAAAGGTCCTCCTCAGAGAATATGTTGTAGGAATCCTCCCTATGGATGGAAAATAAGATATTATAGTATCCCTCCCTACCATGGAATTTATTGAAAATGTTATCCTCACCATGAAATCTCATTTTGACAAGAAGATCCTCCCCTTGATGAACCAAAATTGATAAACCCATCATATCATGAGGCACTCAAGAGATTGAGGCTAGCTAGAAGAGACACTAAGGTAGCAGTCATTTTTTGTACCACTTTCAGATCACTTATATTCCAATATAACCAAGAAGATTCCAACTAATGTCACACCTTTTAGTAAGTAATATGTGAAGAGACTACTCCAGTTAGACTAGGTAAAGGAATCTCTCACTAGAGATAAAGATAAATAAGTGATGATGAGGAATGAACTATCCAAATACAACATACTTTTCCTGATTTGACCTATATAAATTTCTTGATATGACATTTTGAAGTCCTTAATAGAAGAAGGTATATAAAATATTCTCTTTAATTTATGGACGACACTTCATCCTTTAAAGGAATTCCCTCTAACTTATATGGGATATACAAACCACATCAAGGAAATAGAAGAACTTCATAATCAGATAGATACATTCATAATTTCAGTTTCTCAAAGATCAAAATTAGGGAGATAATATGGATATCTCTAACATGTTTGACTTAATTATTTGAGTGGTCAACATAAATTGACCACTAACACTTCATCTAATGTATACATCAGAGGATGGGGTGAGAATAGAGAATTACATTTCACTCTTCTCCCTAGTCAGTAGAGTCCACTGAGAGAGACAACATGAAATGCCATTACCTCATAGAAAGTCTCAAACATAGGCCATGAACATGAAAAATATTTTATTTAGTGGGGTCCCTCCATTTTCATACAATAGAAATGGTGAAATTAGTGAAAAATTAATCCTTTGAAAGGCTCCTTCATCATGCCTCCATGAAGGTTAACTAGGCCTCTTAATAAATTCCAAGCTCTTAGCTAAAGAACTACCCTTAATATGGGATGGACTATGTTCAAGGCATGCATTTTATCAGAAACATTCCTGAATAAAAGACTAAAGAATTAAAAATTAATTAATAGTGGATATAATGGATGTGATATAGGGAAAACCATAAACCATAGGTATGTGGGAATTTTTACCACTGCCTCCACTTCTAGGATCATTAAATCTGATATGAATTCAATAATTTATGATGCTAGAACCAATTCATCACAAAACCGAAAGGATTGAGAAATTTTTATCATAAAAGCTTCCTGATCTATGAAATTCAGTCTTCTAAGGGATGGGGAACATGTCATAGGAGGGATCTCCCCAACTTTTCTTAAAGTACAACCCATATTTCTCTTTGGGGGTGTGGTCAGCCGGAGTGGCCAGAGATTCTTTCAGGATTACTCTTCACAAACTAGATTTGGGGGATAATTGTAAGGAGAAAGCGAGGCCATGTAATTTTCAAAAACAAAAACGACCTACCAAAAAAGGAAATTAAAATGAGATTTTTGATTTTCTTCTTGATAAATATTAAGAAGGAAACCAATCTTATATCTCTCTTGATGAGTACATGACATTAACAGCATGGTATGCATCAGTGAATTTTATATACATCATCCCCAATGATGATTTGAAACATGATAATGATAATTAAGAATGAGATAAAAAAGTTTCTATTCAAAATATGATCCACTTAGAAACATTCATAGATAGTGTTCTTACTCCTCAAAAGAGAAAAAACCAGAGTCTAGGGGATACTTAAAATTCTCTATTACTATATCCCATGTAAAATTTAGAAAAATAAAAAGGTTAAGGTGTTACCATATTCCATCAACCACCCCAATAAGCTAATCCTATTACTATCTAGTAAAGATTCACCCAATATAAGGTTACAATAAAGGAGTTAAAGGTAAATTAATGTTGAAATACTCAATGGAAACATTATTGTTAAGAATAGTTCTCTAGAAGAAACTCACACTTCTCCTTTAGTTTTTATTTCTTCAACATGAAGAGGTTATTTCATTAATAAAGAGAGGATCCAATCATCTAAACAAATTAAGTTTCAAATATTCAGTATACTTGGACCCAAAATTTGGGAAAAATAAGGATTTTTCTCCACTAGGGAGGAATCCATAACCATATTAGATGAGATACACCAGGTCAACCCATACTAGTCATTAAAAACCAATAGGGTAAGACAACCATATTAGGCTATAATCACTACATCTGCTTAGAGTTCTGGTCAACCAACCATCCAATTAGATCTTATTAAGTCCATTTAGTATTTAATAACTTAAATATTTTCTATGGAGGGGTGGCATGCTTCAGTGCAACTATAAATAAAACCAAACCCCAAATGGATGGATATGAATCCTCCTCCGCCCAACTTTGGGATTCTAGATTTCCCAAACTTTAATGGAACTGGGGACCTAGAACACTATGTAACCCACTTTATATCTTGATTTGGTCTCATTATGGGAACCATAAAATGTGAAGAGGCATCTAAGCTAATATTATTTATGTAAGTGTTGGATGGAACAACATTTCTCTTGTAGTCTAGTTTACCAGCTAGATCATTCATTGGGTGGTGGAACCTCTATATGAAATTCCTCTATCAGTTCAGCCCAACACTAAGAAATAAAATAATCCTTAATCTCTCAAATTATAAACAATTTGAGAATGATAGATTTGAATAATTCATTTATAAGTGTAAGGGTTTAACCTACTCCTTAAACTTTTAACTTCCCCAGGATGAGTTTCTAAAAATATGCATTGAAATCTAAATGATAAGTTAAAAATGCTGCTATTCATGGTAAATTACCTAGGTGGGTTCTATGATATTTCTATAGTTGTATATAGATTTTAATATTTTATTCCTTAGACCAATATCAAACCTGGGTTGATTCCAAAAAATCTAAGGAACAATATTGAAAAAGTATAAACAAAAACTGTTACACTTAAACCAGCTCTAATGCCATTTCTAACACTAGATCCGTCACCTAAAATTATGAAATATCATGAAGTTCCACCTCTTGAATGACAAAAATTACAACAGTTCCCTCATCAATAATGGAAAAAAGAGTATAGATTCACACTATATAAAGAATCTAATAATAAATTTTATTATTTTTAAAATGATAAAGTACCAAGATATTTTATTAAAACCATAATTTTTTTGTTAAAGCTATCATAACCTAGGTATCCTAATCAGTTTATACTAAAAAGATATCAGAATTACTATACCTAACATTGAATTTCGGGACATACCATCTTAGAGTTATTTATCTTTAAATACATCCTTTAAAATATGGTAGATTCAGGAAAAGTTAAGTTGGGAAGGACACCGATGGAAGTGGCTTGTATTTCTTCCAATTCACCAAAATAGGAATAAAAATGGTAGGAGGTGTCGAATAGAGGTACCTTGAAGTTTGAAGAAAGGATGAAGAAAACGATATTTTACTATGCACATGCTATTCTTAGGGAATAGATAAATCAACTACTTGTAACCCAAACTTCCTATATGGGATTCTACATGACTCTTTCAATATTAAAACCTTCCAAGAGAAAATATTACAAGAAAAAAAATCACCAGTATAAAAATAATAAGATGCAATTGGAGGATCCTGTACTGAGGCCTAATCCAGTTTAAACCCTCTTAGACTTTATTCCTCTGAAACTGGGAGAATGGGAAGTGCCCCACTGAATGGTTCAACATGAACCAAACCATTAAAGACAATCTTATTCAGATGAAAAAACTCAATATGAATATATTAATGTGATTCAATTGGTAAATCCATTCTTCTAAGAATAATATACATACAATTTCTAATTCCCATCTCACTATCAATGAGTAGGAGGAAGAGGCCTCCAAGGCCGATTGGGTCAAGGGAGATGAGGCTGATATGGATCTTTTCACTCAAGTAACATCTAAGATAAAACTATATATGTTATAGATACATGAATACATGAACACTAATGGTTACAATGAGAGCATAAATATACTTCATATTCATCCAAGTCCATTTTAGGTCTCATTATCCTAGATGATTGATTAGAAAATCTCTATCCATCTTATCATCATAAAAATATAAGAAAGTAAACTCAACCAAACCCACATTTAAATAGGTTTACCTAACTTATAATCAGGGAATACAACCACCAAAACAAACAACCTCTTCTCCCAAGTCTCATAATAGGGAGTATCCTCATATAGGGAAGTGCGAGCCTTTAGCTCAAAATTATGAAATTTTAAAATAGTTCAACATCATTCCAACCAAGCTTTCAATTATTAATTCCCAACATATTTAAAAGTAAATTTGGGATGTTTTGGTTTAGGTTCTTCTAATTCCCCAATAAGTTAAAGTTGAGGTCCCATATACTAAATTATATCTCATAGAAATTGACCTTGTTAGGTTACATAAAACAATTTACTTCACAAAGCAAGATAAAGAGATGTCCACAAAAGGCCATATCAGGACCCTGTATATTTCTGGAAAGTTGGAATATATGGATTATCATCTATATATCATTGAAAATGGTTCCAAGATCAATATAATTCCAATCCAAAACCTCCAATTATTGGTCCATAGAAAATATGATTTATATCTCTCCACTTTGAAAATACAAGGGTATCAAAAAGAAAAAAATAATATTTGATGAATAAATCCTAGTGCCCATTTTGGTGACCATGTATCTGATTCCAAATCCATGGTTATTCACTATGATACAACCTTCAATGTATTTCTTGAAATACCATGGTTTCACTTCCATGTAGAAATACCTTCATCATACCACCAATCCCTTAAATATTATGTTAATAGATTGGACAAAGTGATTCATGGTGATGATATCCCTTTTTATTCTCATAAATATTTGTATATAGACATGGGAATCTATATGATAGAGGGAAAAACCTTCTATAGATGATACCACTTAGATCATTATCCCCAATGATTTGGATATGAACCCTATTAAAATATTTTGAGAACTCAATGAAGAATATGTACTTCCAATAAACATAATCGAGGTAATCACTCTATATTTAGTTAATTATAGAGTTGTGAAAATCCCATTTGAAATGATAGAGAATCTGATCACATTCATATCATATTATGGACATGTAACCACCCATATAGATTCGATAATACCAAAAAAGGAATAGTAACTATTCTATATATGCAAATTAATATCACTCCTGAATGAACCTATATGTGGGATGATGTGAAAAATATTCAAAAAAATAGCCAAGGGTCTTTGATCAAATCAACCTCAACCCTCGAGGTAGAAGATAGACATATGGCCTTGGCATATTCACTCTTGTCTTTATGATATCAGCCATGTTTGCTGAATCCATTAATACAGAAGAAGGATCTAATCCTATTAATAATTATGATGATTCAAATCAAAGTATTCCCATATTTTCTCCAAAATATTAAGATAACCTTGCATCACCAAATGGATCAGAAAAATACCCCACTTAACTGGTAGAAAATACAAGTTCCCCTAAGACTTCTCTTGAATCATAGGATATTGACAAGTCTTCTACCCCTGATGATAGCAAGGAAGAAAGAGAGAATATCCAGAATGTTACCAATGAAAATTACCACACATTGGTTCTTTCAGAGTCTAGAGAAACCTCCTCATCATTTATAGAAGATAAAAATTCTATTTTATCATCTTCTGGCCCTAAAAATATACCTTCATCGACTACTTCTACTGAGAGTAAGGTAGATGGAGAGGAACGAGAGAATGTATAGGGTACCCCATACTATAATACTCATACATTAGTACTATAAGGACCCAAAGGCACCTCCACATAATTTTTAGATGACCAAAATACCCCAAATTGTCTCTTAGTCCAGAAAAAATTCCTTCATCACCCGCTTTCACTGAGATTAATGAAGAAGAATAAGATGAAGAAGATCATATCGATGACACTCTAGTATTTGAAGAAGGAATCTCTAATGAAATTGATAAACTCATATAGATACATTTGGGTATAGAGGGAGACCTATGAACCACTTTAATTATTACCACCATGTCATCTAAATAATAAGATATATATATTTATTTCTTTAAAAAACATAGATATATCTTTACTTAGAATTACAAATAAATTCCCTGTCTTTATCCTAATGAGGCCACCCATTATTTAGGTCTTCCTAAAGATCATCATCTTTATAATAAAGTATCATAGATAATGATTATAACTCATATTGTAAAGTTAAAAGATGATGTTTATAAGATTATCAAGACTGACTTCATTAGAAAGGTCTAGTACTCGAATTCAATTTCTAATACCATTCATATAAGAATAAGAATAGGAAAACTAGAGTTTTCATCAAATTAAGGTATCTCAACCATCATTTCATAATGTACAACTCCCCTCTTCTAGTCATATAACTTTTTATTGATGCATCTATTGGGCTCTAGGCACTCTCATTCATGGAAAAATATTCCAGTTATAACCATATCTATATGAACATTAAGGATGAGGGTACAACCACTTTTGGGATAATCATTGGGTGTATTGATATTGAGTAATTCACTTAAACTAGAATAATACTGATTCAATATATCAATGTTCCATGCACAATATATTCAAGTTTTTTCTAAGAAAAACTATAGATTGTTACATTAACAATGTAATTATCAAATATCAATAGAGAAATGATTATCTGACCAACCTTGAAGAAATGTTTAGCAAGATACGAAAATATAAAATGAATTTGGACCCCCTAAAATGTGATATCTTGGTGATTCTGGGAAAATTTCTTATCTTCATAGTATTACATCATGATATTGAATTCAACCCTAAAAAGTCCAAGGAAATCCATGAAATTACACATCCTCAAAATATCAAAAGGTTGTAAGGGATTTAAGGGAATTTTTTTTAAATTAGATGCTTCATAATTAACCTTGTTAGAAAGTGATTACCCTTCCATAAAATTATAAAATAGGGAGTCAATTATCAATGGTAATAATATTTCTAGGAGGATTTTGAAAATATCAAGAAATAACTCTCTAGACCAACGGTATTGATGTATCTGGTAGAAGGTAAGCCACTCATATTATATATGTAATCCCTTCAATGATAAATGGGTTCCCTCATCACCTAAAATAATGATGAATCAAAAGAAAATAGTCTTTACTATCTAATCATAACTATGCTAGACACTGAGACTCAAAATTCCAATATTGAGAGTAATTATCATGCATTGGTCTTTGAGGTTCTGAAATTAAGGCATTACCTATAGCATCATGAGAGCCATATGGTATCTCTTATTTACCCTCTCAATTAATTACTCAATATTCTAATGTTAACTAGATGGAAGGAATTATGGGTGTAAATTCTACAATTGTTTGATATCCAATTCATAGAACATAAGGTAGTTAAAGGGTAAGTATTGAAAAAATTTATTATGGGGTATACAATTATAGGACACACACTAATGGGTGATGGACTACCTGATGAAGAGGTATTATCTATTCAATACACTCCCAAAACATGGTATTTGTATTTTTATTATGATTCTAGAATCCCAATGGGAAAAGCGATGGGAAACCCAAAAAACTCAACTAGGTTGGTTTAGAAATTATTATCATCTCTTTGATGAAAGTAGTCTTTTCCATATTCCTTCCTATTTTCAGAAGGATCCACCAACAATGAAATAGAATACAAAGACTATATAACATGTTTGAATTTGGAATTGAAAATACCAGTGTCCCTCTTGAATATCAAAGGTAATTCAGATTTAATGGCCAAACAAATTAATGATGAATATTCCATTAATAAAGAGGAATTTATTCCCCTGTTTGATTATGTGTAAGGTTTAATGGAATAATTTCCTTACGAGCCAAAAAAAATTCATGTTATATGTTCATAGAACATCTAGGAAGATGATTTTTCTAATATATAAACAACTATGTTATATCCATACTAGAATGATACAATCATCAGTATTCCGCACTATAAGGTAGTATCCCTATTCATTGAAAATGACATGGAAGTAGTCAATGAGATAAATATCACCTCCTAGTAACAAAAAATTATATTTTTACAAACTGATGTAACTATTGTATGGGTTTCTCCCATATTGGAATATCTCCAAAGTAGAATTCTTCCATTGAATAGAGAAAAAAATAGTAAAATTGATGATGATTTGTAAACTTTATTCCTTATGATGGACTAAATTATCAAAAATTAATATAAAAATGAGGCTTTGATGGAGTCATCCTCATATTTATTGAAGGAGGATAGAGCTTTAATGTTATGAAATAAGTACACAGAGGCACTTATGGTGTTCATCGATCTGGAACCTCGATCTCCCACCAGATTAAGAGGGTTCAATATTTATGACCTCAACGAAATTAGATTGCATGAAATTCACCATAAAATGATATAATTTATAAATAAATTTTATTTACATAGATCAAATCCCAACCTACTACACACTACTAAATAATATTAGACATTTTTCATAGGGGGAATAAATTTCATGGGGCCATATCCCCCAACAATATCCAAATAGTTCAAGTTCATCATTACTACTGCCGACTTCTTCTCCAAGTGGTTAAAGGCTATTTCCTTTAAGGAAGTTGGGAAAAAGTGTATCACAAACGTTTTGAATTCAAATATCATTACCATATTTGGTGTCCCATATATGGTATTTATGGACAATGACACCAATTTGTTCTCTTATAAATTGAATAGGCTAGATCAACAATATGACATTCAATACAACCACTCATCTCACTACTATATAGTAGAAAATGGATATATTTAGGATTTTTGTACAACCCTATCTAACATATTTTAGAAGATTGTGAATAAGGATAATAAATGCTATCCTGAAAGAATTCTTCATGATTTTTAGTCCTACCACACCAAAAATTTTACAACAATGCATCTGACCCCATATTTTCTTGTATAAGAGATAGAAGAAGTACTTCCCATCAAGGTTTAGCTTCCCTAAATTAATATTTCCAATTACAACCAAATTTATAAATATGAAAAATCCTAGAAGTAGTTATATGATTTGGAATTAATCGATGAGTAGATATTTCACACCCTGAATAACCTAGATGTTCATTAGAACTGGGTTGCATGATCTTTCATTAATAAAGTTCACCTTTATTCATTCCTCCATGGATAGCTGGTATTAGGGATTAAAAACCCAATGATAAAGGGAAAAAACCTCTAAAGATCAAACCAAAGTGGGAGGGACCATATGTCATATATAAGGTCTACTCAAATGAAGCTTACTCCTTAGATTCCACGGATGGGGAGCATATTAAACTTCCCACCAATTTAATTTTCATTAGGAACTACTTTCTTGTTTCCACATCAGTTCACTGTTGTCCTACACTATATGGATTTAAACTATATAGAGTAACATATTTGGTTCATAATGTTAAACTTCATGACACTAACGTCCTATATACCTAATATAAGACTTTATGACAATTTCTTAGTCACATTATGTAAAAATGTACTAAAAAAACCCTACTAGGAAATGTTAATTCCTATATTGTGTACCAAAAATTCCATTAAAAAAGTTATAGTGTAGTAAGATTGACCTTCCAATTTCCTCTTATTTTTAAGATAGTGCATAACTCACATGAGATTAGAGAACTTGGTTGACTTATGATACTAGTGTGACAAAAAGAACCATTTATAATAGTATTGAATGGTTTGGTCTATCTTGCATGACCTTAAATAGATCATAGACACCCACCTATCCTAATTACCCTATATAAGAGCTAAATATGTGTAAGGATTCTTAACGCACAATTTGTTCATGCCTGATAAAAAAACCAAACCCCATGAAAAATTTCAATCTTAATAACAGAGGAACCCAAATAATAACTGTGTTTGGATTGATTCATACTTTGGTAGGATACATAGTGGTTCCATGATCTCTTATCCTAGGCCAAACCATAAATAAAAAAAATCCCTTTTTCCCTGCACATGGACCAGATCTATATAGGGAATTTCTATTCAAGAATTATACATGGATTGATTCCTAATATTGTAGGATACATAGTTATTCTTTGATTTCTCATCCTAGACCCAACCATGATTTTAAAAAATACCTCTTTCACATTAATATTTTGGTGCTTCTAGAGATGTTTTAATTTTCCCCATAGCACTTGTAGAGACCCGGAGCCTGACGTACATTGACATTACATTACATTTGCGGAGTACTTAGTATATAACAAAAAAATACACACACAAGGATCGTAATAGTTTAGTGTCTTTGGAAACTCGGAACGTAATCTTCTAATCGTGGTGAAAGATCTCCAATATCTCCCATAAAGATATTCCCTTTTTTTACCTAAAACCTTTCTTTATATCCTGGGGAAAAGAAAACATAAAAGGGTGAGCTCAAATGCTCAGTAAGGGTAAACAAAAGAAATATAAATCTCATCGTATACACAAGCACATAACTTTTGGAAATCTTAACCTGCAAAAGAGATCATAATTTCATAACATGGGATAAATCATGGAAGTGAAATGTAATCACAATAATCATAACTTAAAAACATGAAACTTTGTGGCATACACACATAATCATAGATAATCATATCTTATTAGTCAAGACTCATTGCCAAGACTATCTTAGTGGACAAAGTCCATTTCTGAATCGAGTAACCCTCGTTTCAGTCCTGTTTCACTAAACCGGTATAACCTACCATTCCAGCCATGTCTATCTCATGAGATATAAAATCTTTACCCAATGCATTGGAGGGAGATATAGGTCCCACCCATCTTATAATGAATCCTTTCTTATGTGTGCCACATAATCATAAATCATACATCATCGCATAACACATGTAACAAAAATGGGATTCTTGAAACATCATGACATCATAAAACAAATCATATAAGGTAAATGACTTCATAAAAATAATTCCCTTACAACATAATCAAATCAATGTAATAATAGGGATAAAAACAGAACCCTATATTATCTTAGATGGAAAATAATTTTGATAAAACATTTGAACTCCATTCTTGAGGAAAATATCCTTTCTACTTCAAAAACACTTTTCTTTTCTTGACATGTCATACAATTATAAACTAAAAGAAGTTGATTAAAAATAAACTTGAAAACTTATAAAGGAAGCTTCTTGGAAAAAATGTTTTAAAAATCCATTCATTCCGTATAAGTTAAAAAAAACATTCTTCGTACTTTTGTCGGAAAAGTCAAAAAGTACCTCGTACGAAAAACGATAAAAGATTCCTTTCATATCTTTTACTAAAAACTCACCGAAGGGTAAAGTTGGATTTAAACAATTGTATGTGGATGGAAATAATATTACATATTTAAGAAACATGGATTTTGATGATAAAATACACCCCAGTAAATACCAAAGTATAAACAATCTCGGATAAAAATGAGATTGTGATATTTCCCTTACCTTAGGTCCGACTTGATTTGTAAGTGTCCAAACCTCCTGTATGATGATTTAAATCATGTTATTGACTTATTCCAGAATCATATTCATTGTTATTATATCATATATGGTCCACTTATGACTTTATATTACCTGTTCTTTTGTAAATTCATGTTAAAGTAGCGTTTTGGGTAAAATCGTCTCATTTGTCGTTCGTGTTTTTAACTTGTAATTATTCATATGATTACTTAGATCATGATTACTTAATTCCAGAATATAAAACATGATTTATATATATATATTCATTATACACATATATAATAAATCAGTAAATGGAAAGAAATACACCGTTCATGGAGACGGTAGTCCGTACGTACGCATGAACGTTGTTTTCGTTTCCTTATTGAATTGAATGGAATTAAGTAGATGACATACATATAAATATAAATAATTCCAGTATCATTATTAGGTCATATATTTCATTAGTACTTATTATATATACTTTATAATCATTCATGAATGGTTAATCATTGAGAATGAATCTCATCGCGTCGTGGAGACGGTAGTCCGTACGTACGCACGAGCGATGATATCGTTCCCATGGTCATGGAATTGTGTTGAAGTGTATGTATACTATTTAAGTATCAATATCACTTTATAATAATCATATATAGTTACTCATTACACCTTTATACCCATCCAATTAAGTTGGTGGCGGAAAATAGATTACACCACGGCGTGGAGACGGTATTCCGTACGTACGCACGCGCGGTGATTTCCTTTTTCCGTAGGATAGATAGAAGGTTAATTAGAGTTGTTTCATATTTATAATAACATATCAGTATATAATAAATACTTATGTTATTACTTTATCATGAAACAACTAAAGAATAAGATGTTGAAGATGAATGAAATTGAAAAAGATCGGTAATGGATATTACCTCTTTTTGACGCGCCTCTTTGAATCCTCCACTTAGGGAACTAAGATTGGTCTTTGAAGAAGACCAGGACCTCTAGGATTATTCTAGGTAAGTGTAGAAGGGATTTTGGAAGGGGTTGGCCGAGATTGAGTGCTCAAATTGGTGTGAGGAGGAGGGGGAGGAGGTGTCCTTTTATAAGGGAGGAGAGGGGCACCTTAGGAATACCTCAAAACATTATTTTATATTAAAGTCAAAATCGGTTTATAATGGTTCCAAAGGGTCTTATTTCGAAACTAAAGTGTGGATGGGTCGAAATCCTATCAACCAATAGGATTTAGACAAGTTTAGGTTATTATTTTAACCTTATCAATTAGATTTAACTCTATGTTAAATAATTTAACTTTTACCGTGTCTTTTTGTTTTCTTACACTATATGGTTAATACACTTACTATAACATGCCAAACGAACCCCAAATTGTTTATTATTAATATATATATCCTTATCTAAGTCATTTGGCCGAACCTTAGATTTTTAGGAATAAAATAACAATTAATAATATAATATTTGATTTAAAAACTATTTTGTGTCAATTTTGACACTATTTGATATATGATTTTTGTGAAAGTCATAACAGAATTATATGTTCGAACCAAGTTGATTAAATCAACACTAATATACCATAGTAACCTAGAAAATTAGTGGGATTCATAAAAAGTCTCAAATTACATTTATTTTGGTGTTTATAACATATAATTATGTCAATATTTCATTAATAAGATAATTACTGCATCATCATTGTGTCATAAATAAATTAAATTATTTAATGTCTAAAAATTATAAATAAAATACCATTATGTAGGAAATATTTTTATCTTTCTAATGAATATTTATAGTCGAATTTATCTTATGTATAACCCTATATTAAAAATTATTTACTTATTAAACTTTGATTTTAACTATTTTAACCCTTCTTTAAATAAATTAATAATCAATGTCCTAATCTAATCCAAGTGGGGCTAAATGGTCATATTTTATTCCTAAGTTTGTTTTTGGTCGAATTACACTTATCCAATAGAATTAGGACATGTGTTAGGGTAATAATAATATCATCTTTACCCTTACTTACCCTATTTACTTTTTACCGTGGTAAAAAAAAGTAAAAAGTTACTATTCACCAAAAATTATTTTCATCTCATTGAACCACATTTTAGTCCTTGATATTAACCGTGTCTCTCGGATTTTCGAAATTCCACTCACAGAAGCGGTAAAATTAATTTTTATGAACAATTCAGTTTTTTTAACTACCACTTAGTGGTTTCACTATTCATCGAAAATTGAAAGTTTTCAGAAAAATACCAAAAATTAGGCCTAAGCTATATTTGATATTATGAACTCAAAAATGATGTCTATTTTACCAAATTCAAAACATATCAGTTGCATTAACTAATTTAAAAATTAATTCCGTCGTTAAAACAAATAGCGTGTTTTTAAGAGATAATAAATATCAAAAGATTGAAACTTGTTTATAAGTGGTTTAAATGTGAAATTACATCCAATGACCATTATTGTATTAAATTGTAAAAATATATTCTAAATATACTTTAAAACCACTAAAATTAATAATTTATCACTATTAATTATTTCGATTGAAAAAGTTGTTTTTAATTAAAATTTAGTAATTTCCACTATTCATGAAAATATGAAAGTTATCCGAAAATTACCAAAATTTCACACTAAGCTAATTTCGATATTCCGAATCCAAAAATGAATTCCATTTTGAAAAATAAAATTTAAAAAATTTCAAAAAGTGGATATTACTATTCATAACGGCTAGTTTTGATAATATTTTAATAGCATATCGTTGTTTAGCGAAACTTGGTGTTGCGTACAACACACGCTATCGTGGAAGGTCGCGATTGCGTGTAATTCAAGCCAGGTCAGAGATGTGTGTTGTGAAAGCTCCTTTTGGTGTAGCGTATAACACAAGACATTAATGAAATTAAAAAGAATGTTTTTCATAAAATCTCGGGGTGTTACATTCTACCCCCCTTAAAAATGAATTTCGCCCTCGAAATTCGTTGGGGTTATAAATGGTTTACTACTCGAAAGTTTCTTTAATAGAAACCCACATCGTAAAAAGGAATACCAAAACCAATCTTTAAAAACAAAAGTATGAAACGTAACGGTTACCCAAATAAACTAATCACTGGGTTTCCACATAGGTGAAAATATGGATATGGAAGAGAAATCTAACCATCATGTTCTGATGGAGAGTGGTAGAGAACATGGATATGGAAAATCCAACAATCACAAATCCATAAATTTGTGACGATCTAAGTTACCATCTGATTAATCAGATATAAGAGCACTAGGACAACATTTTTGGTTTTCAAGATCGTTTCCCTAAAGTTGAAGAATTTGAATTAGAATAAATACTTACTTTATTTTGGTACAATCTCACTGTTGTTCGTGCCTTGAACAATTTCCACTTCATCTCTTAAATAAATGAAGTTGAATTTGTTATTCGTGAAGTGTTAGCAGATCATGTGATAGAATGACGGGTCATTCCATCTGTCTTAAACAAAAGGTTAGCAAAAGTTATTAAATATACATCAGTCATTCTATAGTGAGATTAATCATATATGGTTCCTAAAATGGACTTATACTTCATATATCATACTGCTTAATATAATAAAACTAGTTTCTACTAAACAGGGACTTCCTGTAGGCCAGTGGTAGGCGATAAAGGCCAGTCGCACTTCGGTTGTGGGTTCGATTTCCACAGCCTTGTCCGAAGCGATGGGCTGTCGCCCGTCCTGCAGGTTGTCCTTTTTCTAAAACTACATTACTATAACATCCCATCAATAATATCGAAAAAAAATTTCTATCCTTAAACAATACTCAATTATGTCCAACATAATCCATTTCAATCTTTATGCTTATCCATAATACTGCAGTCCACTCTCATAACATAGTGAAAACGATTACTAGAGATTTAATACCATCGTTGATCCCCATATATCATAAGATGTGTTTTGTTGGTCACATTCCAAACATTCAAAGGCCTTAATCATGTATTCTCTTGAATACCCATCGAACCTTAGTGAAAACATGAATGCAGTTAAAAGTTAACACTTTCCACATACCAAAATCCTCAGAATTCTATATACTCAAACCATGATATCACTTAGTCCTTATATCAATCATGAGCTCATGAATACTGTCAAACCTTTCATTTTCTCTTTATCACTTCATTATGCGCATATCATCCACTTTCCAAAAAAAAAAATCTGAATAACCTTTCATTGTTACTCATACCATTCATCATAAACTTTCAAAACTTAAGGAAAGACAACAGTGTAACAATCCTTAGATGTCTTTTTATTCTATAGTACAACATTACACTTGATAAACATGTAATCATTCCACTACCTTCTTAAACCATTGACCGAACTTCAACAATTCTTTCATCTCACATATCATTTGTAGTCTCTTCATCATCATCAACAAAAATACTACCCATACGATCATACCGATTCTCTTCATGAGACATTCCCTTAGGGCATTGGTTTTCATAATGCCCGTACATTCCACATTTAAAACATTTAACCATTGTTGATGTCGTAGCAATACCATTAACCTCATCCATGGCGTTAACTGAAACTTTTCCATTGCACTTACTGGATTTGTGTCCTTCTTTTCCACACCCAAAGCATCTTCCAGTTCCTTTGAAACATTCTCCTTGATGCCTCTTCCCACATGATTTACATAGGGGAAATTGAACTTTCTTTCCTCTATGATCATCATGAAACTCCATCTTTCTCTTATTAGCCGAGTCAGGAAACTTACCAAATTTTACTTTATTAATCATATTATGAGATTGCTGATTCGGCATAATAATGATGTTTGGACTTCCAAATCCCATTTCATTTGGTTGCTCATGAAAAATATCATTCCATTGTCCAGCATATCCTCCATTATCGTGAATCACCTTGTTTCCAGCCATTTTCTAAAACCCAAAAAGAATAGTGTGAGAGGAAAAAAGCATGCTAGGGAAAACAACATAGTAAAGGGGAAGCACCCTCAATATCTAACATCTTAGGTTAAATTCTAAGATCGTTACCGTAGTTTTAGGACTATATCCTATACGTATACTTATCCTTATGGACATCCCTAGACATACCATAGAAATATCTCTAGGGATCTTACTAACGTTTTCGCATCCTAGTTTCCAAAGGTTGACTAAACCTTTCCTCTGATACCAACTGTAGAGACCCGGAGCCTGACGTACATTGACATTACATTACATGTGCGGATTACTTAGTATATAACAAAAAAATACACACACAAGGATCATAATAGTTTAGTGTCTTTGGAAACTCAGAACGTAATCTTCTAATCGTGGTGAAAGATCTCCAATATCTCCCATAAAGATCTTCCCTTTTTTTACCTAAAACCTTTCTTTATATCCTGGGGAAAAGAAAACATAAAAGGGTGAGCTCAAATGCTCAGTAAGGGTAAACAAAAGAAATATAAATCTCATCGTATACACAAGCACATAACTTTTGTAAATCTTAACCTTCAAAAGAGATCATAATTTCATAACATGGGATAAATCATGGAAGTGAAATGTAATCACAATAATCATAACTTAAAAACATGAAACTTTGTGGCATACACACATAATCATAGATAATCATATCTTATTAGTCAAGACTCATTGCCAAGACTATCTTAGTGGACAAAGTCCATTTCTGAATCGAGTAACCCTCGTTTCAGTCCTGTTTCACTGAACCGGTATAACCTACCGTTCCAGCCATGTCTATCTCATGAGATATAAAATCTTTACCCAATGCATTGGAGGGATATATAGGTCCCACCCATCTTATAATGAATCCTTTCTTATGTGTGCCACATAATCATAAATCATACATCATCGCATAACACATGTAACAAAAATGGGATTCTTGAAACATCATGACATCATAAAACAAATCATATAAGGTAAATGACTTCATAAAAATAATTCCCTCACAACATAATCAAATCAATGTAATAATAGGGATAAAAACAGAACCCTATATTATCTTAGATGGAAAATAATTTTGATAAAACATTTGAACTCCATTCTTGAGGAAAATATCCTTTCTACTTCAAAAACACTTTTCTTTTCTTGACATGTCATACAATTATAAACTAAAAAAAGTTGATTAAAAATAAACTTGAAAACTTATAAAGGAAGCTTCTTGGAAAAAATGTTTTAAAAATCCATTCATGCCGTATAAGTTAAAAAAAACATTCTTCGTACTTTTGTCGGAAAAGTCAAAAAGTACCTCGTACGAAAAACGATAAAAGATTCCTTTCATATCTTTTACTAAAAACTCACCGAAGGGTAAAGTTGTATTTAAACAATTGTAGGTGGATGGAAATAATATTACATATTGAAGAAACATGGATTTTTATGATAAAATACACCCCAGTAAATACCAAAGTATAAACAATCTCGGATAAAAATGAGATTGTGATATTTCCCTTACCTTAGGTCCGACTTGATTTGTAAGTGTCCAAACCTCCTGTATGATGATTTAAATCATGTTATTGACTTATTCCAGAATCATATTCATTGTTATTATATCATATATGGTCCACTTATGACTTTATATTACCTGTTCTTTTGTAAATTCATGTTAAAGTAGCATTTTGGGTAAAATCGTCTCATTTGTCGTTCGTGTTTTTAACTTGTAATTATTCATATGATTACTTAGAGCATGATTACTTAATTACAGAATATAAAACATGATTTATATATATATATTCATTATACACATATATAATAAATCAGTAAATGGAAAGAAATACACCGTTCATGGAGACGGTAGTCCGTACGTACGCATGAACGCTGTTTTCGTTTCCTTATTGAATTGAATGGAATTAAGTAGATGACATACATATAAATATAAATAATTCCAGTATCATTATTAGGTCATATATTTAATTAGTACTTATTATATATACTTTATAATCATTCATGAATGGTTAATCATTGAGAATGAATCTCATCGCGTCGTGGAGACGGTAGTCCGTACGTACGCACGAGCGATGATATCGTTCCCATGGTCGTGGAATTGTGTTGAAGTGTATGTATACTATTTCAGTATCAATATCACTTTATAATAATCATATATAGTTACTCATTACACCTTTATACCCATCCAATTAAGGTGGTGGTGGAAAAAAGATTACACCACGGCGTGGAGACGGTATTCCGTACGTACGCACGCGCGGTGATTTCCTTTTTCCGTAGGATGGATAGAAGGTTAATTAGAGTTGTTTCATATTTATAATAAAATATCAGTATATAAGAAATACTGATGTTATTACTTTATCACGAAACAACTAAAGAATAAGAAGTTGAAGATGAATGAAATTGAAAAAGATCGGTAATGGATATTACCTCTTTTTGACGCGCCTCTTTGAATCCTCCACTTAGGGAACTAAGATTGGTCTTTGAAGAAGACCAGGACCTCTAGGATTATTCTAGGGAAGTGGATAAGGGATTTGGTCAGGGGTTGGCCGAGCTTGAGTGCTCAAATTGGTGTGAGGAGGAGGGGGAGGAGGTGTCCTTTTATAAGGGAGGAGAGGGGCACCTTAGGAATACCTCAAAATATTATTTTATATTAAAGTAAAAATCGGTTTATAATGGTTCCAAAGGGTCTTATTTCAAAGCTAAAGTGGGGATGGGTCGAAATACTATCAACCAATAGGATTTAGACAAGTTTAGGTTATTATTTTAACCTTATCAATTAGATTTAACTCTATGTTAAATAATTTAACTTTTACCGTGTCTTTTTGTTTTCTTACACTATATGGTTAATACACTTACTATAACATGCCAAACGAACCCCAAATTGTTTATTATTAATATATATATCCTTATCTAAGTCATTTGGCCGAACCTTAGATTTTTAGGAATAAAATAACAATTAATAATATAATATTTGATTTAAAAACTATTTTGTGTCAATTTTGACACTATTTGATATATGATTTTTGTGAAAGTCATAACAGAATTATATGTTCAAACCAAGTTGATTAAATCAACACTAATATATCATAGTAACCTATAAAATTAGTGGGATTCATAAAAAGTCTCAAATTACATTTATTTTGGTGTTTATAACATCAATTATGTCAATATTTCATTAATAAGATAATTACTGCATCATCATTGTGTCATAAATAAATTAAATTATTTAATGTCTAAAAATTATAAATAAAATACCATTATGTAGGAAATATTTTTATCTTTCTAATGAATATTTATAGTAGAATTTATCTTATGTATAACCCCATATTAAAAATTATTTACTTATTAAACTTTGATTTTAACTATTTTAACCCTTCTTTAAATAAATTAATAATCAATGTCCCAATCTAATCCAAGTGGGGATAAATGGTCATATTTTATTCCTAAGTTTGTTTTTGGTATAATTACACTTATCCAATAGAATTAGGACATGTGTTAGGGTAATAATAATATCATCTTTACCCTTACTTACCCTATTTACTTTTTACCGTGGTAAAAAAAGTAAAAAGTTACTATTCACCAAAAATTATTTTCATCTCATTGAACCACATTTTAGTCCTTGATATTAACCGTGTCTCTCGGATTTTCGAAATTCCACTCACAGAAGCGGTAAAATTAAGTTTTATGAACAATTCAGTTTTTTTAACTACCACTTAGTGGTTTCACTATTCATCGAAAATTGAAAGTTTTCAGAAAAATACCAAAAATTAGGCCTAAGCTATATTTGATATTATGAACTCAAAAATGATGTCTATTTTACCAAATTCAAAACATATCAGTTGCATTAACTAATTTAAAAATTAATTCCGTCGTTAAAACAAATAGCGTGTTTTTAAGAGATAATAAATATCAAAAGATTAAAACTTGTTTATAAGTGGTTTAAATGTGAAATTACATCCAATGACCATTATTGTATTAAATTGTAAAAATATATTCTAAATATAATTTAAAACCACTAAAATTAATAATTTATCACTATTAATTATTTCGATTGAAAAAGTTGTTTTTAATTAAAATTTAGTAATTTCCACTATTCATGAAAATATGAAAGTTATCCGAAAATTACCAAAATTTCACACTAAGATAATTTCGATATTCCGAATCCAAAAATGAATTCCATTTTGAAAAATAAAATTTAAAAAATTTCAAAAAGTGGTTATTACTATTCATAACGGCTAGTTTTGATAATATTTTAATAGCATATCGTTGTTTAGCGAAACTTGGTGTTGCGTACAACACACGCTATCGTGGAAGGTCGCGATTGCGTGTAATTCAAGCCAGGTCAGAGATGTGTGTTGTAAAAGCTCCTTTTGGTGTAGCGTATAACGCAAGACATTAATGAAATTAAAAAGAATGTTTTTCATAAAATCTCGGGGTGTTACAGCACTACACTGAGTTGAATTCCAAATATCTTCCCCTAAATTCGGTCTTGATCTATATAGAAGAAACTAAACAAAAATGACCCCTCTGCAACACATGATCCTGATCTACGTAGGATCCATTTCCATGGAGTTCTTCATTTTTGAGTCTATACTAAAAATTTCATCAACTTTCAAGAGATCAATCCATATAGTGGAAAATATAATAACTACATGTGGCTTGATTCTTATTCTGATAGGATACACAATGATTCCTAGATACTATATATAGGTCCCCGCCATAAATTCTATCAACCAAAATTACCTTCTATCCTATACATAGGATTTTCAAGTGATGGTTCATTTGTGAATATGAAGTGATAAAGGAGAGAATGCAAGAATGCCCCATCCTAGAATTGGTGATATGTCCATAGAATTTTTCTATGATAAAATATCCACATTTTCAAATATTGAAATTTGATTCATTGTCACATGATTTTAAACTATATGACACATTTTCTAGCCTTTATGACTTTAAAATACTTAGTCTGGCCTCCTACTTGTGGCCCAATTTCCTTAAATGAGAGACAGATCCATGTGACAATAAATGGTATAGGGCAGTTCTCTAAACAATCATCAAGATAAAATGTTCATTCCCTAGTATTATATCATAATTTTTTATATACTCCCCTACAATTTAAGGAATATATATGGATTGAATCATACTATATCTGGATATCCATCAAAACCATATGTTTAGAACCCAAACATAGGTCCTCATTCACTTATACCTTTTCCATGGGAACCATAATAACCAAGACATGAAAATTTCAAATCCAAAATACTCTTATCACACATTTTTGAAAACCTTTTTAATAAATCACACTTCATTCTTTGAGAGTATTGGATTTAAAATAACCTCCCCTTGGCTATTGGTAATGATAAAATTAAAATCTAAAAGATACCTTTTCTTGACTATGCATACTATACCCCTGATATGGATCTACATATGTACCCCATATATGGCCTATCAACTAGAGGAATATTCATACTAAAGGAGAATATCCTCCAATTTCCATACACTTTCATAACATCATAGTGGAACCCATATTCAAATATGGTTCACAATCATCCCTTACATACTTTATTCACTTCACAACTCATGATCCAAGAAATCTAAGTTACAATTTATGATTTCACTAATCTATTTTAATATTTATTTGGGATAATATAATCCTTAGGTCCCCAAATTGGTTGTTATTCTCATTCATTAGGTCCACACATCATGGACATAAACTGTGTTCACCCCTTGAGATATTCTATGGTGTCATTAAATACACCATTCATGCCAGGTCAAATTTCCCCTTTTCCACTAAATGGTTTATCCGAACCCCTTTTGGTCTAAGAACTATGACCTTAAACTATGTGCACCTCCCCTACGAGATAGTCTATAGTGTAATCATGCTCTCTATTCATGTCAAGTTTTTATCTCTCACCCCTAAAATATATGCCTCTCACAATATCATAATATATCTTTGGAATACTCTCAATGAGTACACTTATCTACCTCCAAATATTTCATAATAAAGATTTAGAACATGCTCGGAGAGTATATATATAAGCCACCTCAGATTTTACATTCAAGATCTGGAACACTATCAAAGATTGAACACCCACCATCATCAGTAATGGTGGTCATTCTGATTAGGTTGATTAGGTTTTACTTATTCATTATATTTTTGTTATTAGTGAAATTGGGATCTACATATTCACATTTGGTTAACTTCACCCATGTTTCTGTATAGGACCCCTCACCTTTTGTCCCACACATCTTGATCCTAAAATACATGCACTTGGGTCAAACCTATCAAACCTTAAACATATACCATACTGATATAACTTTCTTAACCTATAGCTTCATAAGGAAAGAGATACAAAAATTTTCATATAGAAAAACCATTAAGGGTGAACTTGTATAAAATCGAGTCTCCACTCGCTTCCCACACACCTTGCCTGATATAAGAAAAATTGAGTATTTGAAGTTGTAAATGACACAAAATTTGGATGGTTGAAAACTCATAAAGGAAAATACAATAAAAATTCAAGTCCTTTCCCATTAATACAACAAAATATGATCTTAGAAAAAAATTAATACTATTAAATAAGATAATAAAATCTTTCTGGGTCTATAATATGTCTCCAAGAAATATTAGCTTGCACTCGCCAGCCCCTTAGATTAGGGAAAATTTTGAGCATTCACTTATTTTCCCATTCTTGGTTTATTAGTCTTGAGGATCTATGTGAAATGTGTAATGACATAGCTTCAAGGTGATATAACCCTTTTGAAAATTGGAATAATCATTCAAAATTACCCCTTTGTGATCCTTGTCTTATTTAGTTAACTATTTAATCCAAATAAACCAACTCTAGAGTTATGAAAATGGTAGTAATTCCTATACCCATCTATAAACCACATCCAGGAGGAACTCATTCATCTAAATAGGCCAAATCTAGTGTTATGGTGATGTTAGTTATTAATATAACCATCCTTGAGCCTTAACCATGAGTAATTTATTTTGAATCAAGTCTTTGGGATCTACAATTAACTTTTTCCATTTGAAATTCAATTTTCAAATGGTTTCAAGTTATTTTTGATTTTTTCTTCTAGGGTTTTATATATTATTATGAAAAAATAATAAAATTGAATCAAGGTAAAAATAATCAAGAATAAAATGAGTTTTCATTCGATGATTACCAAAAAAGGAATAACATCAACAACCCAGAGTCTCTTCTTGACATTACATGTAAAAAATGAATAAAAAAGTAATAGTTATAATGGGATTTGATAAGTGCTATCTAATAAATCTTCCAATTTTTGATGATAATTACTAATGTGATGATGAAATTTCATCTATTTTTTAACTTCTTCTTTGTCCAATGGATATGTTCACTCCATGTGAGTGATAAGTTATTGGTTCCTTTTTTCTAAAAATCAAAATCCAAATGTCTGTGAAAAGTAACTATGCCTTCACCTTTTCTACATTCACCTCATATTCCCATAGTTCTATAGTCCACATATCTATACAATCACAAATCCATTCTTCCTCAGTAGAAAAATGAAGCATCTCCTTAGTGGAACCCCCCAAAGCTTCCCCTTGTTCGTTAACAAGATCCAATAGGAGGAGGTTGCATTTTTAGGCTGATGGTTCCTCTTGGAAAGTGAGAACTAGATGGATGATAACATACATGTTATGGTAATTAGTATTAATTTTACTTAATCCATAAAATATTTGGTGAATTCTCTATTCTTTATCAAAAATCATTTTTGAAGGAGTCTCTGTGATGATAGTGCAAACTTAGCACCTGACCCATTTTATCATTGCCTGGTTTTTGACAATAATAATGGGATATAGGCTCTATTTACTTTCTGTTATAGGTATATAATTCATAATAAGGTTCATTATGGAAGTACTCAATTTATCTGACAAGATATGTATAAAAGAACCTTTGATTTGGGCTCCTTGATTGGATTTAGGGACCAAGTTAATAGGGGCGGTCACCATCAGTGGATCACTTTCTATATTTGTAATAGGATCATGGTTAGAAATAAAACATGAAATCCTGGTAAGAAGAACTATCTTTGAAACACTCATAATGTGGAGATAATTGAAATAAAATTATTCCTCATATTGTCTAGGATGCTTGGATATGGGAGTATTTGTTTCAAAAACCTTATCTGAGAAAATTTTAGTTGAGAGACTTTAGGAAACAAATAACTTATTTACCCATTAGACTAGCACTCTAAATATTCAATCTGGGTAATGCTCCACCCATGCTTTGGAGTATCCCCATGTTAGGATATTTAGAGTACCATTGGATGGAAGTATAATCTTTATGCATGTATCCTCATGCATTAGCATTAAGCAAATATGATGAAGGATGATTGGATGTCACTCCCTCATAACCATGGTAAGAGATGATGAAGTTACATATTATAAAAATAAAAATTGTTATGTGAAACTATAATGGGTATAAGTTTAAAATATGACCACTCCATCTGTTTGAATATCAAAAACCCATCACAGAAAGAGATGATGTAAGAAAATTATTCACGAATGTCTCTACTATTTAATGTTATTATTCCAAAAGGCATAATATAAGGATAAAAGGAAAAGATAATGGGATTCCTTAGTATCACAATAACATTTCTAACATAGAAGGATGTTGAATGGACAATAGAAATGTTGAGTAACTTAGGGAGAGAAGCATAATATGGGATTATTTCATAATTTTGATGCTCATAGCATTAGAAATATTCTACCATCCAATTGTATAAAAATTTGAATGGTCAACTAATATGATGTGGGGGATTTACATTTTTTATATGACCTAAACAAGTGTTAAATCTGATTATGGGTGGGAACAACCTAGTTAATGAGATATAATTTCACCAATATAGATACCAACATTGGGATTCTCATCCTAATACCCAAATGAGCATCATGGGATGGGAAAATCCACCCACTTAGAAACATTGAGAAAAATACTACTAGATAAAGATCTAAATTTACATCCATTTAGGCCATGTAACCCTATATGGTGTACTAACCCATTTCGAGGGTATCCGGATACGATCCTTGGATATATAGATACTTTTGATTTTGGTGGGTCGTTGTGCACCTTACCTTTGGTCTCATCCCATTAGGTTGTAGAAATATTTTCACGAAGTCACCAAACATGATAATTGAAAAGGTATTAAGAACATTTCCCAATTATTTCTCCACCATGGAAAACAAGACTCTCACTAGAGGAGGGATATTCTTTTCATCTTCCCAAGTGTTAGCCATGATAAAGAACTCATCATACATATCCAAAAAATTGGGGATCTCAGGGTTTCTTATGATATGGAGGCCTCTTCCCCGTGACGACGATGGTCAATGCATCGGTCCCTCCCCCTCGTTGGGGGAGGGACCTCTGCCACCCCTTATGGCCAGTACTTGCTCTTTCTACCCCTTCTCGAACCCCGACTATCTCCCGTATTTTCTTAAAATCCCATGCAACCCCAAGGTCCCCAATCTATTCAAGGGTTTTCCATATCTTTCGATTTCAACTTTGGAGTTCAACACAACCACCATTCATCAGAATCTCACCATGATTGTGTGATTTAAGTTGCACCGCCCCACATCCAACTCCTTCGATAGATTTATTTTTGAGGTTTGGGGATTTAAAGTCCGATAAATGGTAGGTTTTCTTGATAAGAGACACCTTATGATCTGCTTTGTTTCGGAGGATGATCTGGTCAGGGCCTGGTCTAGTGCCCCTCGTAGCTGCAATGGATTCTAGTTCTACCTCTTTTGGTGGACCTATGAATTTCATTTGAAGAGGGACATCCCCACGATGGTGATTTTGGTTAGTTTCCCTGATCTATCTTTACCTTTTCAAAACCCATCGATTATACGCATGCATGGGATCCTTGTTGGCCAATACTTATGCTCTGATAGTAGGACTAAGTTAGTTTTTCATCCTATTTCTCCCCCCATCTGTGTAAAAGTTGATGTATTGAATCAACCTAAGGAGTTCATTTGGGTTACAATGGAAGATGAATATTGGTACAATAAGGTGGTGTTTTTTAAATCATGGTTCGACTTTTTCTCAACATGTAGGAAACTGGTTCACTCTTTGGCTGTATGTCGACATCAACAGTTGAATGAGGTTTCAAGGGATAAAGGCAAAGTCTCCGAGTTGGGTGGTGGTGAAGGGATGATGGGGAATCAGTTGGATGCTTCTATCCAAAACAATGCGAAGTATGTTCATCATGAGTCTCAGGGGGACAATCCTTTGGTTTCTGAAATTTTCAGGTGATTGGAGAGGGACCTAGGTGATCCCCTACCATTGACTGGTGTTCCTATGGATCTTGAAAGCTTGGAGAGAGTCCATGCAGATGTTTTCTAGGATTCTTCTTTCAGTAACTCAAAAGAGGCCACTCATGGAGGTGTTCTATGATCTAAAATTGGGAAGGTCTTAGTGGCTGAATATGGAGATGCAATGAATCTGAAGGATACATCTTATGCTGATTCAGTTCACTCAACTCAAGGATCCTTAGAAAGATTGGGGTCCCAAGAACCTGAGAGGCTTGAAAATGATGCAAATATAGTCAGGGGTCAAGTCTTAGAAGGGACACTCTGATCCTAAATATTGAAAACCACTTTGAGAGTCTGGATCCTGACATGCTGAAACAGGAGGTGGAAGCAGCCAGTTCGGATAATCTGAATGAGGCGTAGGGTGGACTCAGAGAGGAATCCATTGATAACCAATATTTCCAACTCTCGGGAGATAGTAATGAGGATCTTCATGGTGAAGATCTTCTTTATTAAAGGATGAGGAAGGTTCATAAAGGAAACAAGAAGGTTTGGAATGATTATTCCTATTTTCCCCTTCCAATGGAGACTAGATCCATGAAATGGATGAAATCCAAGGTGAGTGCAGATAATCCCAAGGTTTCAGATTCCCCTGACCGGGTGGTGACTGTTGTCATTGAGGTGGTTCCTTTCAAATAAATCATTAATGTTCATTAGCAAGAGGAAGTAACCGACACGATGAATAATCTAAAGCTTCTTATGAACTCTAGTGAAGAAATGTTGGAAGATGTTCGGATGATTAAGGCCACACAGGAGGATGCTGATAAAATTATGGGAAGAATGCTTGAAGTGAAAACTACTAGAAAGAAATGTGCTTGGATTGAAAAGCAAGACTGCATTCTAATAAGAGGCTTCAATGAGGGAAATATCAACAAAGAGGAATACATGAAATCTTGGGATTATCTGGTAGATCATTTTGAAGACCTCCTTTGATAATTATGCAGTCTATTTTAGTGCATGACCTGAGTATGCTGTGGGGGTTCTAAATTTCCCCCCTAAAAGTGTTTTATTAATAAAAAAGTTACTTTTTATTCAATCATCATACATTTCCCCAAGGAATGTTACTCCTCCCAGTTGATAAATATCCCACAAACTAATATCGACCTCACCATATGGTTAATATAGTTTGTTGATATTTGATCACTAATGATAGATCAATATAAGTAAAAGATCATCTGGTTGATACATCATGAATTGAGAATTCCATGACATTTGGCATAAACCAACTACCACCAGCCATTCGAGATTTTTTTTTCAGCTTTGATACACCCAGAAATCCCAGCTCCACTCATTAGAAAAGTTACCATTGAGGCATATGTCCCACTTTGGTATAAATACTCCATCATAATTTCTCCATGAAATATTGAAAATGGATGTTTAGTATTGAGTGATAAGATATTGAGCCAAAAAATTGACATCTTGGGTCAATAGAGAGCTATTGAAGGTAAAATCACTTCTTTGACATGGATATAAGACTAGCTGACCCATGGTAGATATTTTCACCTCAATGAAATTTGGGGAAATCTCGAACTTGGTGGATGATGATTTGTGACCGAACTTCAAAATTAGGACTTTTTCTAGCATCCTATATCCACATATAGGTTTTTTAGACAATGTATAACTATGAATTCCTGGTGTAATAATATTCTTCAGGGCCACATCCTAAGGAATAATATGGTATTGAGGGTCTTCATCTACATTTATGGCGATAATAACCTCTTTTAGGTTGTGGTATTTGAATTAAACAAGTGTGTTTCCACATAATCTATTTTATCTGCAAACAATGATGGGGATATTTATAAAACTCAAAGAATACAAGAAAACTTTATATTTTTTTACAAAGTAAAAACCCCACATTGTTTTATTAGTGATATGTGGATCCCATAACTCCTTAGTCTCTATAGAATTCCATACTGCTATTTGAGGTTACCAACATTACTTTATAAGGTCTTCTCTGTAGCATCAACATAAGTTTAAGAAATACCTCATCCAAAAATAATGGTGTACTGTGAAGAAAGAATCATCTATAAAGAAATTGAAATTCACAATGCAGGTCTCCTATGGGAGATCTAAGGAAATATTAAAGGAATTCAAGTGATACATCTCCAAACACTGTTTATATAGAGGTGGACCCTCCTCACAATACATCGGTACACCATAAAGAACCCCTTTGTGATAAGTTTCTTACTCAGAATCAGCTCCTCTTCATGCTTATCAAACCATATTCTAATAGGAGGAATATTTTGAAGTTTGCGAGGTTACAAGGGTTCAAAAGAAGTTTTTGTTAGAAGTCCATTGCACAAAATTGGGATCATTAGGATAAAAAATAGACTAAAATTAATAAAGGGAATGATTATTCATAACACATATGATAATTTCTAAAAAACAAATTCTTTGTGTGTCCCTCATCCACAAAGCATCAACCCTAGTTTGTAAATCCACTTCTCCTATATAGTTTTATCATTTTTGGGTGAAAGGAATATTTTCCCCCTCTTAGGTATGAGTTTCAGTTTCAAAATTTTGAAAAGGAAGGGTAATCACAAAAACTTTTGATCCATCCATGAGATCCTTCTACTTTATAACATTTTTTTATAGTTGAAAGGAATATTTTTATACCCTTATATGTATTAGTTTTGGTTTCCAAATTCATAAAATTTAGGGTATCCATATAGCATTTTGATCCATTCATGAACCGATAATCGTACCTCTAAGAAATTTCATTTGTGAAAAGTCATGGATTTTAGATTACTTGAGAAACATTTAATGAGATCGGGTCTTAGAGGTATATATTTTAATCTCACCACATAACGCTACATCAATGTGATTTATACCTCATAGTACTTTATGAACCACCATGTGGCCCTCCATTTGTAAAAAATGGTTGACTCAGAAATAACTATAAATTCCCCATTCCTTCTCAAAATAATGAGGGGGATGAAGAGGGAAAAAATTAAGTATACATAAACAGAGATAGAGAGAGAGATGGATAGATATCTAGAGAATACATTCTCATTTATAAGTTGCATCAATTAGATCTTTTGAAAGCAAATTTAAATAGAAATGGACTACACCAAGTGCTAATGAATTGAATCCTTCACGAAACATACCCAACGCATCTTTTTTATAAATCACCTACTCTATATAGGACCTCTATAAATCACCTATGTGAAATTATTTTGTGAAGGTTACTTTTTGAGTAGAGAATTGAAAAGGGTTCTTCACAAAGTATCTTCAAATTCATACCTTTTTAGGCCATACCCACTTCACATTACACATTCTCTTATGATAAGTGAGTGTCTTCATAAGTTTTTGAAGCTCTCTTCTATGCCCATAGCCCCAAAGAATTTGGATCTATTATAACAATTTATAAAATCAATAAAATAATAAAAAATGGGCTCATTTTATGTTTTATCCTTTCCAAAGGTTATCCATCAAGGAAATATAATTCAAATTACCATGATGACATCTCTGACAAAAAACTAAGACCCTTCAAAGGGACCCATTCTTAGTGACACATCATTCTAGGAAAATTTGATGTGTAAGCCATACATGAACTTTCATTATCACTCCTTTCTTGGAATAGTGTAACATCTCAAGTTAAAAAAGGAAAAAATATGTTTGATAACATACAAAATATGCGACACTAAGGTTAATCAACCAAAAAATATTATTATTTAAATGTGGCCATTATAACCTAGCTGTTAAATTAGAGGCAATGAATAATATTAACCACATTATGAAATATATTATTGTCCAAATAATTTATGATGTATTAATTAATTATTTTAAATAATTATTAATTTTTTTAAAAGTCATTTTATACTTCAAAAAATACATTTTCTTCAATAATGATTTTTATTGCTTTTGTGGGTGATTATTATAATTAATTACTAAATATTTTAGACATTTTTTTGAAAAAATTAATTTAATTTTTAATTTCATAATTTAAAAATTATTATATGATGAAGTTTTGATATTTTTTTAAAATAA
This sequence comes from Viscum album, assembly GCA_963277665.1. Taxonomy (NCBI): domain Eukaryota; kingdom Viridiplantae; phylum Streptophyta; class Magnoliopsida; order Santalales; family Viscaceae; genus Viscum; species Viscum album. The sequence continues at coordinate 1,695,587,504 of OY728158.1, read as the reverse complement.
TATTTTTTGAAGGAATAACGAAAATATTTATTTTTATTAAAAAATGTATTTTATTTTAAGGTTTTTATAAGGAAAAATTATGTTTTGGATTAGTTTAAAATTTTAATTATTTCATTTTGATTTCAAATATTCCAATTATGGTTTTTAAAATAGATTTTATAATTGAATTTAGTATAAAAACATTTTACATTTAAAAGGTCATTTTTCTGAAAAATTGTTTTTCATTGAGTTTTGCTGGTTTAATTTTAAATTAAATTCTAAAAATTATGAATTTTTAATTTTTAAAATATTTTATATATTTGGAATTATTGGGTCTTAATTTATTAAATATTTCCCTTTTATTTTTTGGAAAATAAGAATAGTAAAGTTAGTGATTTTATTACCATGTTAAAGGGTAAACCAGGTAATTTCAGATAAAAATAAAATGATAAGAACCATAAATTGACCCAAAAACTTAAACAAATATCATCTAATGAGTATATATGGACCATAATAATCCAGGGTTCAAATTTATGACATTTTGTACCACTTTTAGGATATTATGACCTTTAAATTATTTTATATAAAAAATGTCAATCATGTCACACTATTTGTTTTATTAAGTGTACTATTTTTAATATGGTTTCATACATAAGATATGTTTGAATATAAATAATATTTTTAAATATACAATACTTATTCTCATAATGGTAATTTCTTTTAATTTTTAGGGAAGAAATAATTACCTTTAATTCTTTCACAACAATGATTTAATAATTATTTAATTAATAAAAAATCAAATAAATTATATTAAAATTATTAAAATAAATATAATTTGAGATATTTAAGGTGGTACACGAATTTTTTATATTAATATTACATGTTTAGGATATAATATAATAGTTTTTTTGAATTTAACTTATTTTTTTAGTGTTCTTAAAGTCAAAGTAATGAATAGTATCAAAATTGACAATAAGGATATTTTATGGGATTAATATTTAATTAAATTATTTAAAAACAATAAAAATATTAAATAAACAAATTGGATGTTATATGGTATAAAAGTTCATAAAATGTTCATTTATAGTCCATTTGGAAGAATTTGGATCTAGAATAGTCTTATTATATTTTAATATTTTGAGAAATTCCAAGAGTGCCCCTCCATTTTCTTATAAAAGGGCACCAATTATTCTCATTTTTTCACACTTAAAATCCCATTTGGCAGGACCATGTTATATAAATATGTCTTCCTATAATTTATCCCATCATTATATTGGTCTTGGTTTAGGCAGAACACCAACATTAGTGGTCTTAAGGTGTTAAGAAAAAAAGATTTTCTTAAAAAGAGGTATCATTTTTAATCAAGTGTTTCTGTTTTGTTTATTATTAAAAATATATAAAACCTTATTCAACCATGTATAGTCCATATAATGAGATTTTATTATTTTATTTTCATGACATATATCCATATCACTTCCATCTAATGGGAAAATAATTCATTATTTGTGTGTATGACAGACTACCACCTTGCGAACAGATATAATTTGTTTTCCAACACTATCTCTCAAGACTAGTTATAATGACGGAATTGATGTACATAGAATATATTAATAACATATTTATTATTATAAAAGGATAATATATCATTTATTTTTTTACCATTCCATGCATAGAAAAATGATAACGTCATTCATTCGTATGTGTGGAGTACCACCTACACGAAGCGATCTGATTCATTTTTATCAGCATATCACACAAAATGATATTTATAAGTATATTTAAATAATTAATATGATATATATGATATTATTATTATTATTATTTAAATATATAATAATATTTACATTCTTTCCATAATGATCATAGAAAAAATAATAATTTTACTCATACGTAGGTACGACCTACCTTCCTCATGATTGTAACATAGTTCATTTTTTGTAACCATATTGCATGGTTAGATTTAGAATTATAATTTAAGTATGATAGTTATAATTATTTCATGAATATTAATCTAGATATAGTGTATTAATGACCACTTTGACCATAGTCAACACACCTAAGTCATTCTGGGCTTCTGAATCAAATATTGTCAAAACATTTTATGTGATCTTAAATGATAAAGTAATTGTATATATGATGATAATATTTGATATAAAAGGAATAATAAATAAGAAAATGGTTCTTAAAAAATTATAAATTAACCTAAGTTTATTATATAGGAAGATACAGGATGTATGTGATGAGTCAGACTCGAGGTAAAGAACTTTCTTTTAAAAACCATTTTTAAAGTTACTATTTCCATTATTTATAAAAAAAGTAAAAAGGAATAATTTTTTCAAATAAAAAGCATCAGAAAAATTTCCCACCATCATGACGATTTAATGATTTAAATTTTCCTTTATAATTTTTCATAGTTCTTTTCAAATTAAATGGTTTCTTTATTATGTGTTCGATTTTTAGATTTTAGAAGGGGTTTTTACTATAAAAGGGTGTTTTGATTTCCAAAAGTGTTTTTCACATGGTTTTGAAAGATTTTTCAGGGGTATTATTTATGATATGATCCTTTAACATTATTTATGAAGGGTTGATCCCTATTATAGATCATGGGTGATCCTGTTATAACTTATATAATGGGTGCACCCATATAACACTCCCATGCGTTATGTTGTTTGGAGGCGGAAGGCAACCTTATGGTTATTCCATTTGTAAGAGTGATTGCAAGAGTGATATGGAAAGGATATTTTCATGAACCCCTCTCCAAAAAGTTATTGTAATGAGGGGAGAGAGATGGTGACTGCCTAAGTCCCACCTCCAATAGGACCCGATTTGGTGACTAACACTGAGGGTATAATAAGCATATATATATGGGAGGTATTAACCTATAGAAGAACTTGCAGAAGAGAAAGAAAGATAATACATATACACCAATCAAAAACTACTATCTATCTTTATCTCACACACACAAAAAGAAAACCCAAGTGAAACCTACAATTCCATACAATACTATACCAACTGAAAGGAAAACTACAAGTACAAAAAAGGTAAAGTCGGTAACGAACACGAAGCCCAAACTGCTCCTACAAACTCATGAGCTATTAATATCTAGCCTGATATCCAAGTTGCTCCGACTAAACTAAAATTAGTTTATATATACACAGGGTGATCATAACATCATACTTAGTAGGATCCTCCTTAGATCCTCTCATGAAAAAGATAAAGAAAGCATGATAAAGAATAGTGAACAATAGTGAAAATAAATTGTCACCTATATAGGTATAGTAAGTTCCCAGTCTCACCATGAATAAAAGTCAACATATATTTCATGAAAGAGGTAAAATAATATAGTAATGAAGCATCAAGGGTTCCCCTCTCTCACTTCCCCACTGGTTTGCTACTCTACCACAATGTTGCACATCTTGAGCATCTCTCTCCAAAATAAGCCGGACTAAAAACATCTAGGTAATACATCACAACATGCACCCCATGCAACAAATCATAAAATCATATCATGTCACATATCCTAATATTGTAACTAAGTATTTTTTGAGAGCCACCATACCCCATATGACATGAATCATACATCAGGTATTATTCCTAAATCCATCATAGCCTATATGCCAAGTAAGTACCTCAAGAAATCATTTCCTATACCTATCATACCTATAACAATCCTTTGGATACTATATCCAGTAATACATGTGTATGATATAACCACAATCCATAAAATCCCTCTACAAACATACATATGTAAACTAACACTCGTGTATACCAGCTCAAGTAACAACCAAGATAGGAGAGCGAGGCCAGAGAGTGTAGTCAACCATCCATCCTACCACCAGGATGTTGGAGAAATCACCCTCCCATAGTCCAATTGGTGTCAGTTTCCCTAACCGAAATGGGTGGGGCATCATATGAAATCATAGAATATATAAGACATAATATATCTCACAACCACACTATGGGAATGACTCATGCCTGTCATAGGGCATGAAAAAAGAAATTTCATTTTCCCAGTGCAACACAGAGTCTAACCAAAGTCGTCTCACTTGAGGTTATTTCTCAATTAATTCAATCACTAATTTCTAATTCACCTAATCTAATTATTTTTGGGTTTTATTTATTAATTAAAAATAATGGTTTTTGATTTTTTAAAATAATGTAATGAAATAAAATAATACTATCCTAACATGAAGGCGTAACATAAAAAGAGGCTCAGAAAGAAAGGTCTTGGTCCTAGGGTTGGTCACATGTGTTCTTTAATTATTTAATTATTTTTTAAATTCAATTTTATAATTCATTTAATGATACCTTATTAAAAATGAATTTCCTTTTATTTATTGACTGTGTGATTTTAGCATGCCTTAGGCACACCAAACCTCACCTCCTCCAATAGTCAAATAAGATAACACCTCTACTGAGAATGAAATTCCTAAAACACCAGACTCTATTGTATGTCATTTCATCACTTCAAGCAACCCCATGTCCTCCGTATGAAGGGTTTTTCCTGAGATTAGTAAAGTAAAAATAATTAATCAAATAAAAGTAATAGATTTGTAAATAATTACATGGCGGATAAACACCTCACTCATGTAATACTCTAGAATCAACCAGAAATAGAATAAAAACTTGCCTAATTGAAGCGAAATAACAAATAACGCCATGAAACCTCCCCTAGGATCAAGACTTGGGTTAGTCGCCTTCCATTTAAAAGTGAAATGATATCACAACATAAATATAGAAGATAGAGAGAATGAGATTAGTTTTGGAATAGAAAACGTTTTGCAAGAATAAAATGGAAACACTTTAATAGAAAAGATGCATGTATTACATGGGAAAGGAAAACTAAAATAAAAAGAAAATAAAAGAAAAGAAAATATAGAAAATAATGGGTAGAATAATTTACCTTATACTCCTCTCTATTAGGAGTGTGGAAATCTCTTTTAACATGGGTAAACTCTTCTTTATATAGGCCAAGGGGGTTCTATCCTTTGATATTCAAATTCAAGATCTTTTGAATATCCCTTTAATATCTCTTCCAAATTATGTATACTAGAAGTTTTCTCATGGTATACCCATTTAATAACCTAATATGAGAATGATTTATTCTTTAATTAGGTTCATAAATGTATTTCTCATTTTACCACAAAATTTCATCTTCATTTGCCTCATGTAGAAAAAGTTATATTCCATTTACTCCAAAACTTTATTCTGGCCATGAAGAATATTTAAATTTACAAAATATAATATCAAATACATTTATGACCATGACATTGGTAGTATTAAGTGGGTACATAGTTATGAATTTTTTTCCCCAATATTATCTTTATAATTGTAAAATTTTATCTCCATTTTGTCATCCATTTATGAGATATTGGCCCATTTTAAAAAATATTTAAATCTATACAAAAATTCTAATGCTTGAATTGTGAGCATAATTTGGGCCTCTAAATGTTGGATTCAAATCTTGGTCCAGAAGAATGAAATACATACAGAAATTTATTTAATCCTAAAAGATAATTTTATAAATTAAATCAGTGTATAAAAAGTTATGACCAAGATAAATAAATAAATTAAAATAGTTAAATTCTAAAATTATCACATTTTTCTAATTAATCCCAAAAATCTACTAACACCATAAAATGTGATAATTTACATTAAAACATCACCTTTTTGGTATTAAAATCATTAAAATGAGTTTAGAAATTGCATGAAAATGGATCATGTTAATACCCCCACACTTAAACCATGATTTTCTTCAAGCATAAAATCTCAAAATTAAAAAACAGAGGCTAACAATGTTATCATTATTCAAATTCCAATACAATAAAATTAAATAATAATAAATTTGAAATAAAATTATCCAAAGTCACAAAAAATATCAATTAAATTTCCCATTTTTTAAAAAAACAACCACTTCGTATGTTTTACTTTTCCGTTTTAAAAATGATGGAGCTTCCCTTTCATTCATTAAAGCTCCTCAATTAATTATTATTAAACATTCCAAATAATGATCTACCTCACTTTTGAATGTTTTCTCTCATCACTTGTGATAAGATTAAATTATATTTAAGCTAATATCATGAGAACATGCTCTATATCAATATTCCTGTAAAGGAACTACTTTCTCCACTTTGTAAAGACAAAATTCACATAAAATCATGAGGCTTTTCTTTAAAGGTTCAAATGAATATGAGACATAAGGTTAGTAGCAATTAAAAATTAAAGCTCAAGGAGGAGATTAACCTCTAAAGTAAAGTGAATGACACCAAAAGTAAAATAATAATGAAATTATAACCTTAAGATTGTAAAAAATACAACTTCCCCAAACTGAAAGTAAAGTTCATGATAAAATAAAGCATATTTAATGACTTGTGCACCCTCTTTAATATTTCTTAACTTTTATGCTTTTTTCTTTTTAAAACAAGTTTTCATTTTTTTTGAAATTTAAGCTTATAATAAACCTCACATTCATAACCTAACCACATATGATAGAAATCATCGGTCTATTAATGGTGATTTTTAGTTTTCCCAAATCACAACCCATTATTTTTATTTTTTTAGTTTTTTTTGTCATTTTCCTTTTTTTTTATTCAAAAGGGGAAAACAATGAAGTGTCATGAATGAATCAATAATATTAATTTATGCCCACCACAATAACCCCACACATTTTTCTTATAATTTAAATCATCCCTTCCACCATAATTCCCTTCAACACTATAATTCAATTTTAAAATATCATTCAAATGCTAATAGGAGTCTAGGAATAGATAAAAATGGATTGAAACATGGTTCATCCCTAATAAGGTCATTCATGGTTTCTATGGGATAAATAAGGATTGATGTAAAGGTGTTCTTTTAAGGATAAGATATTTTCAAACTATGACTCAATCATTTTAATTTTTTTGCATAGTCATAAAATTGATAAGTTTAAATTCAAGTTCTAGTAGGTGTCATGTCCCAATATCACTCAATAAATATGATCAAGAATAAAATAGTAATTACTTGGTCTAGAAATCCTATATAGAATGTGAATTATAAAATCGGACAATCACTCAAGGAATGATTAATAATAACAAATCAATTCACACGAATTTAATAAATTTAAAGCATGAAAAATGTTAGTGAATTTTCATTTACATGAATCAATTAATTCCCTCCAATCATGAGTCCTCATTTTAATATCTATGATTCACTTTAATAATACAATTCTCTATTTTACTCATTCAATTTCATTAAAATTGAAATATAAAACATGTTATCCTAGTATTCCTAAGAAACTCATGTCTCATAGATAAGTCAAATAAAGAAAAATTCAAGTACGAGCATGCAATTTTCCAATTTAAATATCAAAACATCTTTCCAAACAAAAATGTATGTAGTTTAAAAGATAATCAATAAAAGTGAACTTCATTTCCCATGAGTATTTAGTCATATTATTACAATGTTTGGGGGATTACTTGTGATATCATGGTCCTACAAAATTAAATTACTCATGTAAGCATAAAGATCAGGTCATTTAAGCTCAAAAAGATAACGAGGGAGTAATCTAAATGTTGAACTAATCTTAAAAATGAAATTGAAATATAAAATTCCTAGAAATAAAATGAAAAGATAAGACTTGGTACGATACACCAAGTAGGACCTGAATTTTTACTACCTCCAGAGGGAAGTACCAGTTATTATCCATAATCTGATGGTGATTGGAGTTTTCTAGATTTGAACAATCACATGACATTCTTCCCATCTTGCATTTATTTTTTATTGTTGAGGATAATTCCATTTATATTGTAGAAAAACTCCTCCCCTTCGTAAGTATGTAACCTCCCCCTCTATGGTTGTGACTTGTAAAATGTCATATTCACTATCAAGTGATTTCTCCAGATGAGATTTATTAAAAGAGTAATCAAAAGGAGATTTAGAATATAATTTAATATGAAAAAAATTTTAATTTGAAGAATTTATTTCAAAATATTCCCTTTCTATTTAGAAATATTGTGTCTCTCATTATTTAGGAAAATAAACTGGTACCTCTTCATGGGATTTCTCATGTAGATGTTTAATATTTTTAGGTAGTTTCATGTGTTTCTCAACAATTGCATCTTCATTTTACTCAATATCTTCAAAGGAATAATAAGATTTGACCAATTCTGAAAACTCAATGTAATTATGAGTGACAATCAAATTAGTTTCAAGGAAATTAAATGAGTTTGAGTTCAAAAATGTATCATATCCCGGATTTTTTTGGATTGGATCTCTTATTTAATGGAAAGTGCCTCTTGATGTTTATCTTTGTTGGACAATGGTAGGTAGTCAGGATCCTACAATATTTCCTCAAATTCCACCACTTGGGTGGAATATTCTTCCTCCATGGATAAAGTGAGATTCATTGGTGCTTATTCATCTAATTTATAACAAGGGGGATCGTGTTTCATTTCAATTTCTTCTTAACTGCTCCAAAATTTAACCAAATTTACATGATCTCCTTTTTATAAATCAACAGACAATTCTACTTCATCTATCTCTTCCATCAATGCTTGAGTGAGGTGGAATTGATCTTTAGGTACCTACTCCTCCACCTCTTTGGGTTCCTCAACTTAAAAGATGACTAGGGAATTCTGTTCCACGACTATTTCTATTTCTTTCTCTGGTTCAGTCTCATATTGATCCATTAATGTAAGATAATATTCCAATGTTCTTTTAGATTTTCTCGTCATTTGTTATATTATTTCTCTAATTTATTTCACCTGGTCTCTATTATTATCTTCACATTATTTTTTTTGATGATACTGTTTCACCTATGAGTAATCTACCCATGTATAAAAATATTAATTTTAATACTTCATGGAAAGAGGGTTTTTTAATTTTTTTTATAAAGAAAACAAAGAAAAATATTAAAAAAACGAATTCAGAAAAAGTGATCAAAATACCAATTAGCTCCCTAGAAACAACCCAAGTTTTTAAACATGCCCGTCATAGGGAATTATAAAAGAAATTTTATTTTCCTAATGCAACACAGATACTGACTCGGGTTTCCTCACCTGAGGAGCTTTCTCAGTTGGTTCAATTACTAATTTCTAATTCAACTAATCTTATTATTTTTGGTTTCTTTATTATTTATTGAAAAAAATGTTTTTTTCTTTTGGAAAATAATGAAATGAAATAAAATAAAGCTATCATAACATGTGGATGAAACACATAATGAGGTTGGTAAATAAATGTCTTGGTTATAGTGTTAGTCACATCGGTTCATTAATTATTTAAATATTGTTTAATTTTAATTTGATAATTCGTTTGATGAATCATCATTAACAAATTAATTTACTTTAATTTATTGAGTGTGTGATTTTATCATGCCTTAGGCATACCAAACCGCACCTCCTCCAATAGTCAAATAGGATAACACCTCTATCGAGAATGCAATTCATAAAAGACCCAGCTACACTATATGTTGTTCCATCACTTTAGGAAACCACAACTCCACCGTATGAAGGGTTTTCCTAAGAGAAGTAAGGAAAAAATAATGAATCAAAGAAAATTAATTGAATTGGGAATAATTATATTTTTGAAGACCTCCACACTCGTCAAATACGTTTACATCCACCACAAATAGAATAAAAACATTCCGAATTGAAGCGCAATAATGAAGAATGCCATGAAACCTCCCATAGGGACAAGCCTTGGATTATTCAATGTCTATTGAAAAGAGAAAAGAGATCATGAAATAAAGATGGAAAAGGGAGAAAATTATATTAGGGTTATAAGATGAAAATGGATGGTAGAAGAAAAGGAAAATACATTAATAGAAAAGATTTATGCATTAAAAGGGAAAAGAAAACTAAAATAAAAAGAAAAGAAAAGAAAAGAAAACAAAGAAAATAATGGTTAGAAACTTGGCCCTTGACCCCCTATCCATGGAGGGTGTATAACTCTCTTCCATCATGGGTGAACTTCTCCTTATATAGGCCAAGGGGTTGACAACCTTTAGTATTCAAATTCAAGATCTTCCAAATCTCTATTTAAGATCTCATCCAGATTCTTTTCACCTAAAGTTTTCTCATGGTATACCAATTTAATGACCTAATTTTAGAATCATATATTCTTTAAAGTTGTTTAAAAATGTCTTTTTCATTTGACCACAAAATATCATCTTCATCCTCCTCTTTTGGAAAAATTTATATCCTAGTTACTCTAAAAATTTATTTTGTCTAGACAGAATCTTTGAATTTCCAAAATCTAATTTCACATACATTTATGGCCATGATATTGGTGGAATCAAGTGGGGTTATAGTTATTAAATTTGGTATTAAGGATCTTCTCTTTATCATTTTAAAATTTTAGCTCCATTTTTTCATCCATTTATGAGATATTGTCCTATCTTTAAAAATCACCAAATTTGTACATAGATTTTGAGGCTTGATTTGTGAGACTATTTTGGGCCCCTATGTTTTAGACTCAGACTTTGGTCTGTAAGAATTAAATAAAGAACAATATTTATTTAATCCTAAAAAAGGAAATTTATAAATTAAATTAGTTTATAAAAAAATTATGGTCAAAATAATTAAATAAATTAAAACAGTTAAATTTCGAAATTAGGCCATTTTTCAATTCACCCCCAAAAGTTATTAAAACTATAAAAAGTGACAATTTACATTAAAATATCATTTCTTGGGGGATTAAAACCATTGAAATGCGTTTAAAAATATGCATGAAAATGGAGTTTTTTAGGGAATAACCTAATCATGGACTCAACTGCAGCTAACATCACTCAGACTCCCAACTATCAATGCTAATACTAGATATCCTATCAGCACACAAGAATTTAAAAGAGATACATTAATTACTTTATTTATTTTTAATAATTTTAAATATGTTAATTAATTCATTAGTTATTAATTAACCATTAACATTATTCCACATTACATTACACTAATCATTTAAGTAAATTCCATTCCCTCGAGGCATAATCCAAACCGAGTCCACGGTATGTCAAGATTAACATATTTTCATAATTTTCCTTCCATCATCAACCAACCACATTGGTTAAATATTATTTAATTAATTATTAAAATCATTCCATAATCTTGGTGCTCTAGAAAAACCGTTCTAAGCTACCAACAAGAGGAAACATGCATCCAATCACATTTAGTAGCCTCAAACAGTGGGGAAAGGAATGTAGGTAAACATGCAAACAACCACCGACCATTAAACAAATTCAAAATGAGAATCCAATATATCAACATCACATCAATGGGTATGCCCATCTTTTACCTGTTCCATCACCTCTAGTGCCATCCCCGACACCCACATGCATATATCGATGCATCTTTCCATCATAGGCATCAACTATTTCCACATCATATGGGCCTCCCCACCCCATATATCACACTATCCATCTCAGTTTCAGCCATCCCAGGCTCATATCACATCTGGGCCTCCCTTCCCTATATCACATCAGCCATCCTAGGATCATCCATATCGAGCTCACATCAAAAAAGAAGTAGGAAATAATAAAACATAACCAACCTGAAAATCTAGGCCCTAAAATAAGTCATCCAACCTTTATACATAAACTAGATCTAACAACTCCAAACTCAATGCACTCAGCCTTGTCAAGAAGATGATAAAATCAAGACCTATAAATTATGTTTATCACATAACCGGTTCTTATTCCATATCGAATTAACTAATTCATTTTTAATATGTTCCAACTATGGGAAACCTAAGGTAATCATGCTATCACAAGTTATCAAAATATTAAACATGCTCTCTGGAATTTAAAGCAGTTTCATCAAACCATGATAAGTTCCATGCTCAATTAACATGTTTTTTATTTATTGTCAATAAGCATAAACATGTTTCACATTATATATCTGTTCTATTAATAATATTTAATATCATTTTCAATTATACATACGCATTGCATTAATTTTATTTTCATCGAATTACAACAATCACCAAATTATAAAAAAAAATCTCCTTAAATTATTAATCCAATTAATCATTATTTAATTATAGATTTATTTTATTTACCAATTTCAACATGCTACTCCGAGCATACAACATACTAACAAAGCATAGCATATATGTAACACAATATATAAAAACTTGAGGCAAACCACTATCCTAGTAATTATGACCAACAACACCAACATGTGATCACAAGCAATTTCTTTAATCTAATTCATTAATTATTGGTCAATTTCATTTCCATTCAAAGGGATAAAGAAAAATCAATTTAAAATTTCACATAAATAAAATAAGAGAATAAAAAAATCCCATAGATCAAAGGAATCAACATTATTTTCACAAGAACTGACTAATGTTGGGGATCCTAATCACCTATACCGTAAGAAGATGCATCCACCCAAGGATGACGTGACATAAATGAAGCAAAAACCAACCAATAAAACTCCATTAGAAACATAGAGATGATCCACCATCGTATAATAAGAATAAATGTGATTAAATGAGACTGATATGGGTGAAACCTCTACAAAACAAAGAAAGAACAAACCTTGGATCACCATGGATCAAAGATGGGAAGCCAATGATCAATCCCCATCAAAGGAATCTCAAAACACCAAAAGAGGGGATATTGATCACCTAAAATTTGAGGGACAAACATAGGGTTTTGAGAAAACTCAAGGTGATGTAACTTTTAGATCCATGATAAACATGGGATTTACACGGCGTGTAAAGATTAAAAAATGTGTAAATATCAAGTTTCAGATCTCTCTTTGAAGGATTTTATCCTGAAAATTTTTAGGCCTTAAATATCCCCATGAACCATCCTTAATAAGTTATTCTCTACACATAGATGATGTGAAAACCCCGTACATGCTGCATATTATCCAATATTCTATATTTTTAGTAGCCAACACCTCTATACTCACTCTAAGACCCCTTCTAGCTCTATAAGCCTTGAAAAAACACAAAGGGTCAGACAACATGGATCTGGGACCCTACATTAGATACCTCTCAAAACATTCTCATCCTTTAGAATCTCAAACCAAACCCAGAGAGAAGATGAAAAGGGTTTTTCTGAACAACCACCCAATAAAATACCTCTTATAGATCTCGCCATCATAAGAGCTCAACCAACTCATTAGTGGATCAAGATTAAAACCATAAAATGATAGAAACTGGATTCTAAACACTCTTTTGTGAGAGATACCTCTCAAATGAGAGTGAATCCACAACAAGAAACAAGTAGAAACCATATTATAAACAATAAAGGCCCACATCCATAAGGGAAGAACATTACTAGAGAAGAGATAAACATAAAAAAATCATGGTATAGATCTTGTATCTATGACTCACATTCCCAGGTACACTCTTCCATGACACCATTCCACCGTAATACATAAACCAAGGAATAGAATGCTTATACAACACATTCTCCTAGCAGTCTTGGATCTCCACAGGACGCTCCTTGAAGGTCACATCATCATAAAAATTGATCTCACCCAAATAAATTACATGAGAGTCATCATGAAGATAATAGAGGATATATGACACATGAAAAAAATTTTGTATCTGGATCATCTATAGGGGAAGTTCTATCTAATACTCTATGAATCCAACATGATTCAAAACCCCTAAATTCTTAAAAAACCCAGAAGAAAGATTACTCCCATGACAAAAAATATATTAGAAATAATGAGGAGTCACCTTCAAGAACACATGATCTCCAACTTCAAACTCTAGAGGTCTCCTCCTATTATTGGAATAATATTTATGATGATCCTATTCTACCTTCATCCTCTCATGAATTAATTTTACTATATCATTCTTATTCTATACCAGTTCCAATACAAAAATTTCTACCTCTCTAACCCTACACCAGCACAATGGGGAATGGAAAGGTTGTCTATAATATGATTCAGATGGTTCCATACCAATGGTGGAGTGGAAACTATTATTTTAATAAAACGTGACCAAAGTTAGGTGCCACATCCATGAACCTCCAAAATCAAGGACCTGAGAGTTCAACATGTCTTGAAGAGTCTGGATGGTATGCTCTGTCTGACTATCTATCGACGGATGAAAAGTAGTGGTAAGACAAAATTGAGATCCAAAATAAATTTAGGGACCTCTCCACACCCTGAAGGTAAAATGAGGATCTCAATCAAATATTATCATCCTTGAGATTCCATGGAGTTTCATCACCCCCTTCAGTTATCGGCTCTAAAATCCTCCCCTAAGCATGACTCCCAAATCACTATAAATTGGGATGATTTCATAAAATGATCAACTATCAACCATATAGAACTATATCCACCTTAAGATGAAGGTTAAATGGTAACAAATTTCATCTACATATCCTCCCACTTCCACTAGGGAATATCTAATGGATGAAGAAAACAACTGGGAACACTTTGTTTGACCTTCACCTTCTAGAAGATCAAACATCGAGAAACAAAATCTAAAATTGTACACTTTAACCTGGGACACTAAAATAGAACTCTCAAAGCTTGGTACATCATTTTCACACTATGATGTACCACCAAAGGTTAAATAAGGAACTCATGGAGAACTATCTCATGCATTGAAAAAGTAATGTAAATCCTTCCCTAAAACAACACCTAATGCTGCTTATCCTCAAAACAACCATCAGGGGCATTGTTAAAAAAACTTGGTCCCTCCAGAAATAAACCTCAGAATCCTCCAATTGGGAGACCTCCAATTTCTACACCAATGATGAATGCACCGTCATTTTGAAAAGGAAAACTCTTCTTCCTACCTCTCCCATATAATGATGCATCCCTGGGAGTTCTTCCATCACTCTATAATATTATCTAGATTCACACATAACATCACTAAGTGAATTAATTCTCAACAAATCAACTACAAAATTTTCTTTTAATACTGTATTTGAAATTTCAAAGTCATAATCCTACATTAATTACATCCCCCAAAAATGATGAAATTTCAAGTCCCACTGGGAGAAGACATACCTCGGGATCTTATGATCGGTAAATACCAAACATTTCTCACCAATGAGGATATGACACCATAACATCAAAGAAATTACAACTTCCACCAACTCAATATAATGGGTTTCATAGTTACACTCATGGGGATGTAACTACTAAGACCCATAATAAACAACTGATCTATGATACATAAAAAAACCCAAGAAAAGATGAATAGCGTCACAAAAAAACTCAAAATGAACTCCATATATTAGAAAACAAAGCAATAGTGTGCTGAAAAACATTTCCTTCACGTACTCAAAAGCTGCCTGAAACTGTCCATTCCGTAAGAACACCTGATCCTTTATGGTAAATTATTTAAAAGGTGTCAAAAAATGATAGAAATTAGCTATGAACCTCATGTAATTTCCTGCAAGACCCAAAAAACTCCACACCTCTGCCACTATCTTAGGGTATTCCCAAGACATAGCCACCTATATCTATAAAGGATCCACAGTAACTCCTTTGTAGGACATTAAATTCCCTAAGAAACGGACCTCATGATCCCAAAACTCACACTTTGAAAACTTCTTGAATAGATTCACATGAGGAAGAACTCCCAAAATGACACATAGATGCTCTGCATGCTTCTCTTCAGACATGGAGTACATAAGGATGTCATTAATGAAAACCACCTAGAAATTATCTATGAACTCCCTAAACAATTTTTTCATCAACCCCATGAACATAGATGGAGTTTTCATCACACTAAACAACATCATAATGATCTCATAATTCCCATGATGATAATTGTCACGAACCGTCCCTTGGGGCTCGTGTCATGACTACCCCAGCCCGCCTTCCGAAGGCCAGGGGTGGGCGACTAGCACTGAAGGTATCGACTAGCAAGTGGGAGTCATTTTCATGAGTACCTGTATGCACACACACGCCCAATCACATCCCACAAACTGAAAGGGGAAAACAAGTATACTGAAACAAGTACTGATAACAAGTACAACTGAAAACAAGTGGGCCATAATACAAACCCAAAAAAAATAACTAAAAACAGAAAAGTACAAATGGACTTAGGTAGCCATCCGATGAAAACCCCACCTGATGGAAGAGTAGTGTAGATACTAGAAGCCGAATTAGTATGTCTTGTCTGCCTGATCCTATTGGGTACTGCCTAGTTCTAGGCCACCAAGTCCTCCGTTGAAGCGTCGAACATTTGCACCAGATGCAACACATGCAAGAAAAGCGCATTTAGGGTTGAGTAAAAAAATATATTCAATAGTGGACCACAAAAAATAAGGAAATACCAAAAATCAATCCTCAAAGAAAACCAAAATGCATAATCATGAAGAAAAAGCACAAAGCACAAGACATCTCACACCAGGTATACATCTAGGGTAGTGATATAAGAATCATCGGTCACATCATTGAACACCTCGGCTGCTGGAGGAATCCTCCATTATGAGTATAGTGGGACAGCCAGGTCACACAAAAGACTCTTTCCACTAACCATGAACTACTTTGGTACTCATCCCTGATGAGTATCATGGGTATGATAAGTCACATAGTCTCGCTCCCACCATGGGCCTGCCGAGTCACACAGAGGTTCTTCCCACCTTTTCCAACTGAGGTACTCCTTCCCATTGTGTATTGTGGGTCTTCTTGAGTTACATAGTCTCACTCCCACCATGGGCCTGCAAAGTTACACAATCCTCCTTCCCACTGGGCCATAGTTGAGTCACATAGAGTCGCTTGTTAGCAGTCTTCAGGTCTCATCCAAGAGTAGGGTTCCGTACATAGTGTGCTTGGGATAAATTATCCTCAAGCCATTCGTCTCATCTAAAATTCAATGAAAGCATCCTTAGATTATACCAAAAGATCTGCTTCATCAAGAGGGTATCAATGCTGCAAACAGATCGTCAATCAGATGCCTGGTTTGCAACTTATTAGTGTTTTAGTAAAGAGGGTCCAGTTGCATCTCAAACTAGTCCGACCTGGTCATACCGACCCAAACAACACGACCTAGGGATCCCACATACCGTAGATGAATTTGACTTATTTGACTAGACTCAGTTTGGGTCTGGGTCGGTCTGGTCTGGTTGGCCAGTGGGCCAGGCTCAATGGGTCTCATTGGACCTGGCCTAGTTCGGCCAAGGGTGCAGCCCATCAGGTCACCCGATGACCCGGTATCATCTATCATGGACTAAAGGACATGATTCCGACTTGCTGGTGTGGGTCTATCTAGCTGGGAATGGGTCCGGCCCATCGACGCGGGTCCGACCCACTGGGTAGCGGGTCCGGCCCGACCTGCTGGTTGGGGGGCGCAACCCGCCAACTGAGCCCTGGTTCACCAAGGGAGGACCGATGGTGCACCTATCAGGGATGTGGATGAATGCCACATACATTTCCTTTACTACCCCTTAGATGGGAGGCCTCCCTCCTGCCACTATCGAGCGACCGCGGCTCACCGGATCGCCCAGAAGGCCCGGACGCGGGCCACAGCCTCCACGCGGCACCAGGCTAGCGTTGCGTCCTCCTCTATTGTGGACAATAGGTCACAGTCTCCTCCACCGTAGTGCACCTCCTCATCTTGCATGGATGGTGAAGGACGTCTGCCTCATCCATCATGCAATGTCTGGGGTGGCACCGCCTCCTCCACTCCATCGGCAAGGGCCACCGGGTCCGCTCCAGTGGTCCGATTTTTGATCCGTCTGCTCCTTCGAGCCTATTGGGTCACCTCCATCTCTTTTTTGGCCATAGATTCATCTTTCCACCGATTTGAGGATGCAACCACAAAAAACGCACAAGGCGGAGGTGCTCGGGCCTTGTTCATGTCAGCTCGCATCCTCCGCTTTAGAGGTTTAAAGAAGGGGCAGGTCTGAATATTTTTGTTCAATCAAACAAGTGATATTTTAAACCCAGATAAAGAAATATCAAAAAGCCACTACCCCTCAAGAATTCACAATCCATGGATCAAACCATTCATGGGTTGATTTGTGTTCATTTTTTAATTTATGAAAGGGAAAAAAAACATAAACACGACCCTTATCTGGATTGAGGATCTATCGCTAACAAGTGGAAAAGCTCCGAGCTGTCGTTGATCCTCAATCCGTTGGCGTTCATCATCATTCATCGATGGCATTCGTCGCCATTATTTGATGGAATTCATCATTTTTTGTTGGAGTGGAAATTCACCGGTGGTTTGTCAAAGAATCATCTGCTGATTAATTGTTGTCTCTCTAATGCATCAATCAAATAAAAAAGAAAACATGTCACAATGTTTTAGTTACGCCGAGATGCTGCGTCGGTACACTGTTTCATTTATGAAACAAAGTAGCTGTTACGCATAATTTAATGTGTCTTTACACTATGGGTTTTCAATCCTTTAATGAGTTCCATTAATGCTCCTCATTGTCACATTGCAGCGTCGTCGTGTCGTTGCTTATCGGTTGAGGAAAAGAAATAAAATATCTTTTTAAAGTTATTTTATTTTTTTCCGAAGGGTCTGAAATTTAACTCTTCCATTTGGCCCTTTCCAGCCAATGTTAGGTCCTTTCTATGTGAATCCCTATGTTCCAAGTTCAACGGTGTCATCATATTTCTGATCTGAGTACAGGTTCAAAAGTTAGAAAACCTCACTCGCACGTTTGCTGAACATACCATAAAAAAGTTCAAAATTCAGTTCCAGGATCACTGGACATCAGAATCACATTCCATAAAATCGTGTAGTATCAAAATAATTCTATATAATTTTAAAAAAAAAATTACACCAAAATTTTGGGACATTATATTCTCCCCACCTTAGGGATTTACGTCCCCAAGAGCCAAAACAATGCTAAACAAACAAATGGGGGTACTGAGCACAAATCTGAGCCTCCCGTTATCATGTTCTCTCTTGGAGGTTCCTGTGCTGCAACTGAATGAGCACTAGAGGAATCAAACATTCACAAAGGAACTACTCCTATAAATCCTCTATCTCCACTGGGAACTCTGCAAACATCTCCCCATCCTCAATGTCCAGGACACCCCAGTTGATGACATACGATGCATCATGCACGTACCTCCTCAACTAAGACACATGGAAGGCATCGTGCACCCGGTGCATCTCTAGAGGAAATCTAGGTTTTATTCCACCTCAACAAATCTGTCGAAGATCTGGAAAGGTCCGATGAACCCCTGATATAATTTTCTACCCCAGCCAAAAATATGAAATCCTCTTCGGGGAGAGACCCAAAGGAAAACATGATCTCCCTCCTTGAACTCCAAGGGTCTCTTTCTCCTGTTGACATTAGACTTCTGTCTACTCTGTGTAGTCCTCATCTACTCCAGGATGATATGAACCTTCTCAGTGGTAGAACATACCAACTCTAGATCCATGAGTGCTGACTCCCCTAGGTCTGTCTAGTATAGAGGTGATCTGCTTGGACACCCGTACAATGCCTCAAATGGTGCCATGCCAATTGTGGAGTGATATATTTTGCTGTATAAGAAATCCAACAGTGGTAGATGGTCCTCCCAACTATGACTAAAATCAAGGACGCAAACATAAAACATGTCCTACAGGGTCTATATGGTCTGCTCTCTGTCTGACCATCTGTATGAGGATGAAAGGTTGTGCTCAAGCATAGCTGAGTCTCAAATGCTTACTACAACCCCTTCCATAACCAGGATGTAAAGAGTGCATCATGGTCTAAGATTATCTTCGAAGACACCCCATGAATCCACACTATCTCCTGGACGTAGAGGTGTCCTAAGACCTCTACCGATCCTTGCTCCCAGATGGGTAGGAAGTGAGCCAACTTGGTGAGTCAGTAAATAATCACTTAGATAGAGTCATGGTATTTGGATGTATGTGGTAAACCCATCATGAATTCTATTGATATACCATCCCATTTCTACTTTGGTACCTCAAGTGGCTGATCCAAGTCTACTAAAACCCGATGCTTGTCCTTCACTTGCTGAAAAGTGAGGCATTGTGGGGTGAACTCAGATACTTCTTTCTTCATTTCTGGCTACCAGTACTAATGTCATAGGTCATGGTACATCTTCACCACTCCAAGATGTACCTTAAAAGGAGATGTATGGAACTTCCTTAATAGATCCTCCAACAATTCCATTGGTATTATGGTGTGACCTCTGAAAAAGATGATGTGCTCCTCACATATCCAAAATCCATCAGGAGCATGCCATGAGGATAATTGAGAACATTGGGCCTCATAGTCAATATCCACTAGCTATGAATCCCTGACTCATTGTAAGAGTGGGGGAGTAACAGTCATCAACTGAAGGTAATATTATCCATCATCATTCATGATGGATATCTGCATTATGGCTAGCTGCTCAGTCGCTTCACTCAACAGCTACAAACCAGTCCTCTTGCTAAGCGTGTCTGCTACCATGTTCCCCTTTCTAGGAGTATAGACTATCTCAAAGTCATAGTCCTAGAGGAACTCTAGTCATATCCACTGTCTCAGGATTAGGTCCTTCTGGTAGAAGATATACCTAAGACTCTTGTGGTCAGAGTAAACTATAAACCGCTCACCTATCAAGTATTTCCACCACATCTTCAAGGAAAAGACCACTACTGCAAAATCCAGGTCATGGGTCACATAGTTCTACTCATGATACCTCAACTGGAGTGATCCATAGGGGATCACCACTCACTCCTGTATCAGTACGCAACCTAGTCCAATTCCTGACGCGTCGTAGAAGACTACATACTCAACACCCTCTTCTGGTAGTCTCAAGATGGGGGCACTAGTCAGTATCCTACTCAGTGCATCAAAACTCTTCTAGAATTTCTCTATCCACATGAAGAGATCTTACTTCCATGTTAAAGTAGATAAGGGTGATTCCACTCTAGATAATTCATTCATGAAACTCCGATAGTAACTAGCCAACCCCAAGAAGCTCCGCACATCAGTCACACTCATGGGTGGATCCCAAGTAAGCACTGTCACTATCTCTGGTGGATCCACTACAACTCCAACCTCTGAGATGAAATGTACAAGAAAGTAGACCTCCCGAATCCAGAAATGGAACTCCGAGATCTTACCATAAATATGGTTCTCTCTGAGTGTATCCCGAACTATCCACAGGTGTGTAGCATTTTCCTCCTCCGATGCCGAGTACATCAAGATGTCGTCAACGAAGACCACAAAAAACTGGTCAAGGTAAGGATATAAAATCCTGTTCAAGAGTCCCATGAACACTTTTGGGGCATTGGTCACACCGAAAGGCATCACCAATAACTCATAGTGTCCATACCGGCACCTGAAGGATGTCTTCGGTACATCCTCATCCCATACCCAAAGCTGGAGATTGCCTGATCTAAGGTCTATCTTGGAGAACCTTCTCACTCCCTTCAGTTGATCAAAGAGGTCATCAATTCTTGTTAGTGGATACTTGTTCTTCATGGTCACCTGGTTCATGCACTGAAAGTCCATGAACAACCCCAAACTCCCATCTAAATTCTTGGAAAACAACATTGGGGTTGCCTATGGGAAAATGCTGGGCCTTACGAACCCCTTCTCCTACAAGTCCTTTAGTTGTACCCTTAGCTCGTGAATCTCTATGATAGCCATCCAATATACCAGTGTGGATATCGGTGCCATCCCAAGGTATATGTCGATTCAAAATCTAACTCACTTTGTGGAGGTAGACCTGGAACATCCTTAAGATAAACATCCCTGTACTCGTCCAACACTACAGGAAATCTTGGACTCCTCTAATCCAACGTACCGAGGGTGAGGGTAGACAAATGGTGAGTGATTGGCTACACCCACCTCCGAGAAAGTCTGTCCTATGATGCAAGGGTTTCCTTCTCATTTGTGAAGAAAAACACGTCCCATCTCCGCGGAAAAACCACACTGTATGCCTAAAACAGTCGATCTGATCATGGACTATGGATAACCAGTCTATACCCAAGATGAAATCATAAGGCCTCGATGCTGCTACAAGGAGATCCTAGCTAAATCTCTCACCTTCTAGAGTAAGCTCACTCTGCCATCACTAGTGTGTAATTTTCAAATCCCCTCCTGTAGGAGTCTTTAACTGTAAGGATCAAGCCAATGGCTCCACTTGAATCTATGAGATCCGAATGAGAGCCATGTAAAGAAGATCGTGGCTAGAACCTGTGTCTATAAGAACTATAGATAGGGTAGAGAAGACATAAATCGTACCTCGGATCATCTTCAAAGCACCATGGCCATAAGACTCCGCTGCCTGAAGCTGAGCTCGCCCCTATCTTCCTGCTCCCTGCGGTCGGGGTGGACCACCTGAGGGTGGTGGCTATAGTACCTCAAACCGTCACCCACCTCCTGCTACTCGGCCTACTCCCCTGGCACGTCCACCACCCTATAGACCTCCTCTCTTGAACCTCTACCTCTTCTTTGGCGGTCCCTCGATCATCTACTGGTCCTCTTCATGGTGGGTTGGGCAATCACATGCCATGTGTCTCTGCCCGCCGTACATGAATCATATCCTAGATCCCGGCTCACTCCCTCGAGTCTGGGATCCCCGCACAACCGACCCTGAGTCCTGGGGTCGGTCCCTAAAAGACCTAGCCCACTTGGGCCCTCATGTCAGCTATCTACTTCCTACTAAAGAATTCACCACTTGGGGTTTACTGGTGGCTCTGTTTGTCGGTGCCTACTCCACCAAGAAGCTCTCCACAAGAAGAGATCGCTCCAGCACCCGAACAAGGGTAGGGATGGTGAGAGACACCATTGATTCCCTGATATCCCTCCTGAGTCCCTATTCAAAGGCTCGAGCCCTAAAGAAAGGGTTTCAAACAATGTCTGTGGAGTATTGAAAAAGATCTATGAACCTCGATGAGTACTCATCCACCGTCATGCTGGCCTACTGAAGGTGAAGCAGCTCTAGAATGCACACAGAACACAAGGTCACGGGAAAAAACTCCTCTCAGAAAATTTGCTCGAAGTCTGACCAGGAAAGGGTCGCCTCATCATGGGTATGGATGGTTAAAATCTACAATCCCCCTGTTGAGCCATGAAGAAGTCTCTCCACCAAGATTTACATCTATTCAAGCGGTGTCCTCACTAATCGGAAGACCCACATCACTACCTCTAGCCAGTCCCTAGTGACCTAATGATCTTTCACTCCCTTGAACCTGGGAGGTCTCTATCTTTGGAACTTTTGTAAGGCGCTGAGCCTGCATGCGTCCTTTATCGATAACTCCGGTAGTAAGTGATGATCAACAGGTCGTGCCAACGCCGGTGCACCACTCACTGAGGCCATCTCTAGTATTGGTACCTGAACTGATCCGTCATTTCTAGGAGGGCTATCCAAAAGACTACGTATCGAGATCCTGGCTAGTTGTCTGCATGGAGGCATCCTAAAATAGATCAAGATGTACCACTTTTAGAAGATTATACCTGGTGAGCAAAATTTTATTCAAAAATTACACAAGGATACACTTATACAAGTAGTGTTTTCATGTTTAGATCCAAAGAGTAGAATTCAAGGTCCTGTTGAATGGATACTTCAGCCACTACACCAACACTGGACACCCAGAATCTGAAAGTCGGACTCGAAACACTTAACATTATTGCCCCAACAATAAAAAAAGACTCTTAGTCTTAGAGGTGGAACATAACACCATCTGATACCACTTTGTCATGACCTATCCCCCTGGGTTCCATGCCATGGCTACTCGAAGCCCACCTCCCAAAGGCCAAGGGTTGGTGACTAGCATCGAAGGCGTCAACCTACTAGTGGGAGCCATTTTCTTGAGTACTGGTATGCACACACATGACCAACCACATCCCAAAAACTAAAAGGGAAAAAAATTATACTACAATAAGTGCTAAGTACAAGTACAACTAAAAATAGCTGGTCCAGAATACAAACCCAAAAAAAAAACTAAAAATAAAAAATTACAAAGGGACTCGGGTAGCCATCCACTGAAAACCCCACTTGATAAAAGAGTAGTGTAGCTATTGGAACCCGAATTAGTAAGTCTTGTCTACCTGATCCTACTAGACCCTACCTAGTCATAGGCCACTAAGTCCTCCATCGAAGCATCAACCATCTGCACCAAACACAACATGAGCAGGAAAAGCCCATGTAGGGATGAGTAACAAAATACTTAATAGAGACCCCAAAACACAAGGAAAGACCACAAATAAATCCTAAAAGAAAAGAAAAACCATAAATACAAAGCACAAGATATCTCAAACCAATTATACATCTAGGGTAGTGATAGAATAATCATCAGTCACATCATCGAACACCTTAGCTGCTAGATGAATCTTCTACTATGAGTACAGTGGACCTGTTGGGTCACATAGAAGCCGATTCCAACTAACCTTGGGTTTCTATGGTACTCATCCCTGATAAGTATAGTGGTTATGATGAGTTACACAATCTTTCTCCCACTGTGGGCCTACCTAGTCACACAGAGGCGCTTCCCACCTTAGCCAACTGCGATACTCCTCTCCATCCCATATTGTGGGTCTGCCAAGTCACATAGTATCACTCCCACCATGGTCATGAAAATTCACAGAGAGGTGCTTCACATTGGGCCAAAGTTGATTCACACAGAATCACTTGTCACCAGTCTTTAGGTCTCACCCAACCGTAGGGTTCCGTACATAGCATGCTTGGGAGAATTACTCCTCAATCCATTGTTAGAATCTCAAAATCCATGAAAGTCTCCTTAGATCACACCAAATGATCTGCCTTGTCGATAGGGTCCCAATGATGCAAATAGATCATCAATTAGATGTCTGGTTTGTAAGTTATTAGCGTTTTAGTAAACAGAGGCTGATTGTGCCTGGGCCCGGTCCGATCCGATCGGACTGACCGGACCGACCCGGACCAGGGGTCCCATATACCTTAGTTTAATTCGAATGGTTACACCTAACCTGGTTCAGGTCTGGTTTGGTCTGGTCTGGCCTGGCCAGTGGGCCAGGCCAAATGGCCCTTGTTGGACCCAACCCAGTTTGGTCGAAGGTCCAGCTTGTCGGGTCGCCCAGTGATCTGATCTCATCCGGACCACCCCGAAGAGCATGGGCCTAGCCTTCTGGAATGGGTCCAGCCAGCTAGGTCTGGGGACCATCCTGCTAGGCCGCAGGACTGGCCTGCTGGGCCATGATTCTTGCCCGACCCGCCAGTTGGGGATGCAACTCGCCTGCTGAGCCACAGTCTGCCAAGGGCGGACCGGTGGTGCGCCTGGTCAGGATGCAGCCAGATGCCACATCTAGATCCTATGCTACCCCAAGGATGCATGGCCTACCTCCCATCGCAGTCAAGTGGCCAAGGCTCCCTAGATCGCCCGGGAGGCCCGGACATGGGCTTCTGCCTCCACGCGATGCCAGGCTGGCACCACATCCTCCTCTGCTGTGACCTATGGGCCGCGGCCTCCTCCAACACGGCGCACCGCCTTCTTCAGTGTGTCTGGTAAAGGCCAGACACCTCATATAGCTTATGACACCAGTGGTGGCGCTGACTCTTCCCTGTGACTACTGCTGCCGATCGCCACTACCACCGCACCTGTGGTGCCGCACTGATGACACCTTCCTTAGGCCACCGGGTCCACTCTGGTGGTCCAATATCTGATCCGTGTATGCCTTCAGGCCTCTCCGGTATCCTCCATCACTACCTTGCACCCATATTCATCTTTTCACTAATTTAAGGATGTGGTCACAAAGAATTCACAAGGCGAAGGTGCTCGGGTCTTGGTCGTGTCGGCCCACACCCTCCGTATTAGATGTTTATAGCAGGGGAAGGTCTGGGGATTTTAGTTCAATCAAACAAGTGATAGTTTAAACCCGAATGAAGAAATCCCAAAAATACACCCTCACGTAAGAACACATGATAAGTAGATCAACCCATTTGTGGGTTGATCTGAATTCAGCATTGAATTTAAGAATGAGGAAAAACAAACTTAAACACAACCCCTACCTAGATAGAGGATTTGTCGCTAACAAGGGGTGAAGATCCGAGCCGTTGTCGATCCTTGATCTATTAGAGTTCTTCATCATTAGTCGATGGCGTTCATCACCATTCATCGATGGCATTCGTCATTCTTCATTGGAGAGTTAATCTGCCGATTGTTCATCATAGAATCATCCACCGATTAGTTTCTGTCTCTCCAACGCATCAAAAAAATAAAAAGAAAACACGTCACACCATTTTAGTTATGCCGCACTGCCACGTCATTATACTATTTAATTTATGAAACAACATAGTTGTTTCACTTCATTTAATGCATCGTTACACTGCAGGTTTTTGAGCCATTAACGAGTTCCATTAATGCGCCTCATCGTTGCATTGAAGCATCTTCGTGTATCCACTTGTCAGTTGAGGAAAAGAAATAAAATATCTTTTTAAAGTTATTTTATTTTTTTCCAAAAGGACCAAAATTTAACATTTCCATTCGCCCCTTTCTGGCCGAAGTTAATACCTTTCTAGGAAAATCCTGGTGTTCCGAGTTCAACGGTGCCCTTGGATTTTTGATCTGTTTTCTTTTTCAAAATCTAGAAAATCGCACTCGAATTTTTACTGAACGTACCTTAAAAAAAGTTCAAAATTCCGTTCTAGGCTCACTGGGCCTCGAAATAACGTGCTATCAAAGCGTGCGGTCTGAAAATAATTCCATATAATTTAAAAAAAATTACATGAAAATTTCAGGACATTACAATAATATAATGTTGTCATCTAAATTTCCTCATCCTTCACCTACATCTACTTATATCTAGAATGAAAATTTATTTTCAAGAACCCACTTGATCCCTTCAGTTTATCAAAAACGTCATTAATCAATGGAAGAGGATAGTGATTATTCACTATCTTTTGGTTTAAACAATTATAATTGATATAAATCCACAAACTTCCATCATCCTTATTTACAAAAAAAATATTGCACCCCAAGTTGATACTCAGATGAACAAAACGATGCCATAATAGACCATCAAGTTGTCCTTTTAGCTCTCACAACTCAAAAACTTCCATACTATACATAGAAATCGAGATACGATACATTTTTGATTGTAGCTTGATCCAAAACTTGACATCTCATTTAGGAGGTAATACTACAATCTCATCTGGAAAGACTTAAGTGTACTCTTCTAAAATCATGGGAAACACCAACTTCTGAACCTCTAGAAAGCTTAGAATCAGCTCGACCATCAAATAAGACAAGGAAGAAACATGAATATGAATCATCTGAGGGTATTTATCATGAAAAAAACACTTCAGGATCACAATCAACATCATTAAACACAACCTTCCCCCTAGATCAATCCAGGAAAACCTACACCAGATACAAAAAATCCACAACAAGGATGATTTTATACGACTGTATCTATAAACATAAGTAATATTCGGAAAAATGGTGCTTCCATAGCACTAGATAAAAGTATATACCTACTTTATGTAAGTCAGATCAACCTCTAACTGGCGTATCCAATTCCAAGGGGATTGAAATCCTCTCTACCTCAAGTCCCAAAGCATGGACAAGGGTAGGTGATATAAAGGAGTGCGTCTCTCCTAAATCAATAAAAGAATGTTCCCATATAGAAAACAGGAAAAGGATACCTTAAATGATGTATGGATCACTTGGAAATGGAAAAGATAAAGCATGAAAATGACTAATCCCTGATCCATGACATCTTTAACCCTGCAGATGACCACCTCCATGGTTGTGCTCTACTATCTGGGGACAAAGAAAATCTTAAGGATGTATTATTCCTACCCTAAATCCTCTTAACTAATCCCAAACTATATCCCCATGATGCCCCTACATTGGATAAAACTGCCTCAATGAAGGAACCTGAAGAGGAACACCTGACACACACTAACTACTCAGAAAGGCTGGGCATTATCGTCACTGATGACCTATGTCTTCATAAGAAAAAAACATGTCTGATCCCTTGGAATAAGTATGAAGGGCACCACCATCATAGAAATGAGATGATGTGGGTTGGGACCAACCTCTTTATGACCAAAATATATTCTATCCTGAAAACTTGGAACCCCGTAATATATCTCTTCATCATGAGGATTCCTGAAAACTCACCTATCATGATGATATGGTTTTGGAAAACATTTATAGACACAAATTTGATGAATACTTTTTTATCAAATTTCAATGGTTTTAAGTTTTTTTATTAATTAATTGAGCCATTATTTTCAATGTTTTAGTAAACTATGGGAACTTTAGAAAGTTCAAGTAAAATGGTTTAAAAATAATAAAATAATGATGTTTTTATATTTTAAATTCTATTTATAAATCTTTATTGAATTTTTTAAGTGTTCTTATTTTTCTTACTCTTTTTACAGGTGTTTACCAAAAAAATATAGTCTCAAGGGATAGCCCTCAAACAAATTCCTTCAAGTAACCTAGATACACCCAAGAGGGCCCATCAAACCATGCAGGACCCTAGGAAGGCCTTCCCATGAGGAGGTTGCACACATGGATTTAAGTTGTGCACTGGTCTCACGAGTGGTGAAATTATATGGGTTCTTTAGGCCACAACCAAAAGCACTGATGCACAAGGTTACTCCATGTAGTGGACATAGGAATAATTTGCTGGGACGGTGTGGTCCATAGAGGCGATGGGTATCCTCTAGAACCCCTCCAACTTCATTTTAAATGGGAAACCATACTCAGGATTATAAATGCTACTCCTCAACTCTCCGTTTTGATGTGGGATTATCACTCTGCCACACTCGGTCGCACTCTTCCATGCTCCTCCACACTTTTATGTACTTCACCACTGCCACTCGATTCAACCACTCTTATTCTACTATCTTCCTTGACTGATCACCCACCACCTTCATATTGACCCACTACCAATGCAAGCACTAGATAATTCCATGGAAACCCTTGAAAGCCACAGGATCAAGTGATTTTCCACTACCAAGATCGAGGGACACCAATGTTCTCCTATGGTTCCTAGGACAACCTCCATGATCCATCTTGATACTCATTTGTCCACTATTTAGGCTTAATGAGAAGGAGGAGTGCTTAACACCACTGTTGCACCACCACCACTGCCATTGTCAAGCTCCATCACCTAAAATATTTCATGGATCAACTCGATGGCCATTTATATTCACCCCACCACTCCATAATCCTCTGCCTCGCTCTACCATGGCTCCTCTACATGGTGTTTCTGGATTCCTCTACATTACCTAGAAACTACCATCAAAGCCTCCCAAATATCATCTGGAGATGAAATTCAACCTCTGAGATCTATTATGACTATAATAAAGCTTTATTGATGCTCCTACAACCATTGTGAATGCCAGAGGAGAATAGGAGCACCGTTGCTCACCTCTTCCACCCTGTTTAATGCATACGAAGCCTCCACCGAGGCATTTCCTCATGCCTCATCCACTTGGAACTGCCTCCTCTAATACCCTTCTAACCAGCCATGCATCCCATGCAGAACTGAAGGATTCTCCCATGGTACCTTGGAACACTGAAGTAGGCTCCCCTACATATACTCCTTCCATGCACAAAATCTAAACACCCTCTTTCTATGGGTGTTTCATATTTCGAACCCTTGGGTCTCCCCAATGTGATCTCAAAGAGATGTTTGGGGGGGGGGGTCTTCGTCTTAATTTAAGGAGGATAAGGGCCTCTCCCATAGTCTATATAATGGAAGTAATTTCATTTCCAAAGGGAGATATTGAGCACAAAGGATGAGATTTCCACCCAAGGATTAGGTTGATGCTCCCCTTCCCCCTTCTTCTTCTTCTTCTTCTTCATTTTCATTTTATTTATTTTGTTTTAGTTTAATTTTAAATTTCAATTTGAATTTTAATTTAGTTAATTAAATAAATTCTAGAATTTTTTGTTTTATGTTTCTTCACCCATCCATCTTTTTTTCTTCTTCTTATTTTATTATTATTATTATTATTGTAATAATTATAATTATAATAATTATTTTTATTATTTTATTATTTTATTTTCTATCTCATCCTAATTATTTTCATTTTCTTCTTTTTATTTTATTTTCATCATCCACTATTATTCTTGTTATTTTTATTCTCATTTATTATTTTTATTTTACTTTATTTTATTTATCGTTATCTTATATATTTCCACCAAAGTAATATCTTAATCCTAATAATCCAAGTTTTACATGAGGCTTGGCCCAGGGGAGATCAAGGTGTTATTGAATTTTTCTTAAAGATTATTTTAAGTTTGCAGTAGATTTGAATAACATTCATGGGTGAGACAAATTCCCCTGATGTAGTGATTGTCCCCCATGATATGAAACTCAATATATTTATATTATTTTGTGTAATATATTTTTACTTCTCTTCATTGGATAACACTTCATATAATGGAGTCTAGAGAGTTAATAGATGAAATAACATTGATAGAGCTGGGTCCTGGAAGATAGCACACCTCAGACCAAGGGGTGTCAACAACCTTGATTACAAGAGGAAGTGGAATTGAGAGTTCTTAAAGAATTCAAGATTTCAATATTTCTATAAAAAAATAGAAAACCATCATGATATTTCAGGTTTGAATTATCAAACTAAAATAAAAAAAATAAAGGAGAATAATGATTAAACCCAAAACCAAACCGAAAACACAATCCTTTCTTCTCTTAATTCATTATGTTTAGATTGCATGCTAGTTTTGATTATTATATTTCATTTCAATATCTTATAAAATAATCAAAAAACCAAAAATATTTATTATTTTATTTCATAAAATAAAAAAAAACAAAAATAATTAGTTTATGTGAATTAGATAAAGTTGGTGAACAAACTAATAAGCTCTTCAAGTGAGATGATCCTAGATAACCACTTTGTTGTACTAGGAAAATAATTTTATTTTACCACACCCTATGATAAGAGTGTGTCAAATATCCTCTAAATAACCTATGATTTCACCAACACCTCACGATACATCTTCAATATAAACAGTGGGACCTGGAGCTATATTATTGGATTAAAATCTTCCTCTAAATCACTCTCCTTGGTTTCTTCATCTGGAAAAAGGTCTGAATCATATCATAGAAGAATCCTAAAATGTATCTCATAATATCGAATTCTAGAACTCACCTATTGATGGGTAATAAGATCATAGATATTGTCCTCCTTCTCAGTTGAAGAAATAAACTCTGCTCAGAACTAGTCTCAAAACTTCACCCACAAGACTACTGACTCCTAAAGATCCTTGAGGAATAAGAACCACCGCTACCTCACTACTCCATGAAACGTCATCATAACCAATGAAACAAAATGATCCATCCATTAATAGATCGAACTGAGTGATATCTAATCCTCTTCTAACTAGTCTTCTATGACTGAATATGAAAGGGATCCCACAAACTTCTAAAAAACATGGTGATGAAACTCTCAGACTGTCCTCCTTCAAGTTTCACTATTATCGATCTCTACTCTATGGAAATATTTTGGAACATATTTTTACACATATTAAAAATGAACCTAATGAGGATGCTGACCTAGATCCATGCCTGTAAAAATAAAAAGCTATTAGATCACCTAAAAAAGGAATATGGAATACATGACATTAAATGATTAATTATTTTATATATCTTATTAATGTTTTAACCTATCCCAAGGTCTACCCATTTCAAACACAAGATAAAAGAAGAATGATGCATGATCCTTTCCTAGGTATCTACCCTAAAACCTATATCACTTAATTTAGTAGTGTCAGTAAACTTAAACGTCCCAACATCAGATCACATAGGGCCCTAAAAACCCATGTCTCTGCCAGTCTTCAATTTTTACATCACTTAATAGACTTAGCTAACACCATTTCCCTACCAACCCATGTAACATCACCTATTCCTAACTCCAATATCCATACTACCCCTCAAACCTAAACCTTTGATACCACTTTTTCACAATACCTCCCCACAAAGATACCATACTGAGGGTAGATAGATGATGACTGCATGATTCCTGCCTCCAGTAGGCCTCGGGTTGACGACTAGTACTGTGGGTATAATAAGCATACATATGAGAGGAATTAACCTCTAGAATAAAATGTTGGAGAGAGAGAGAGATAAGATAGATACACCAATAAATACGTTATCATATATATATATAAAGAAAACCACAATGAAAACATGTAATTCCATACAATACTATAACAACTAAAAGAAAAAAAATAAGTACCAAAAAGGTAAATACGGTAGAGACCACAAATCCAAAACAGAACCTAAAAAACCACAAGCTAGTAATATCCAGACCGATATCTAACCTACTCTATCTGACCTAAATAATAGTTTATATATACATATGGTAAGTATAATAGTATACTCAATCAGATCCTCCTCGAAGCCTCACGTGCAAAGGATAAAGAAAAAATGCTAAAACACGGTGAACAACAGTGAAACTAACTCATCCACTAAACAAGTATTCTAAGTTCTCATCCTCACCATGGATAAATCTCACCAAGTATCACATACAAGAGATCATAAAATATAGTAATGATACATCAAGGGAACCCCTCTCCCGCTGCCCCACTAGTTTCTGCTCTACCCCAACGTCGCATGTCTTGAGCATCTCTCTCCAAATAGGCTAGCCCAAATACACCTGGGCAAGCCATCACAAAAAGCACCTCATGCATCAGATCATCACTTCATCCCATATCACATATTCATATATAGTAACTACATAGTTTTTGGGATCCACCACAACCTGTATGATGTGTATAATACATTAGGTATTATGCCTCAATCCATCACAACCCATACATCGATTAAGTACCTCAATCTATCAAAACTTTTACCCATAATACCTATAATAATCCTTTAGATACAATATCTAGAATATATGTGTGTGAAATAACCCCAAGAAATCACAACCATCTATACACATACATGGGGAAACTAACTGCCGCACATACCAGAACAAGTAAGAACTTAGAGAAGAGAGCGATGTTATAGAGGGTAGTCAGCCATACATTCACCCACCTAGATGATGGGGAATGAAACCTCCCAGAGTCCATTGGGGTTCAATCACCCGAAACGACATGGTTGGGAAAGAATATGAATTCACATAAAAAATAAGATATAATATAGCTCACAACCACACAATGGGAATAATCTAGTCTTAGACTCAACTGTAGCTAAATGATGCACGCCTGTTGTGGGGCGTGGCAAAATAATATTTTATTTACCTAAGTAAAGTATAGAAGTTGATCCTAGGTAGTCTCCCAAAGAGGAGTGCACACAAAACAAGGTTTTCAATTTTTATTGGTTTTCTTAAAAAGATTGGTTTTAATTAATTTTAATGACTATGAGAGAAACAAACCACTGAAATTGATTGATTTTAACAAATGATAAATATGGTGATCAGATTGGGTTCGTCTAGACCTAGTGTTGTGCCATCATGGTTTACAAATTTTATATCTTCGTCTTCCTTAAACTGGTAAGAGAGGGATTCATCTACCAAGTCCTCTCTCTCCCTTGGTCAGATAGATGTGATGAGAATTTTATTTTATAAAACCTTAGATTGGTCTATCCTCCTTCCAATGTGTTTAGGGTATTAGAAGGTCTCTTGATTAATTAGGGAAATCCCAGACCTAGAATTTTTGTTCCCTAATAAACAAAGATTTCGACATACAATCCTACACACGTGCTTGACAACCACCAATCAATCACCACCCAACCCTAATCTTGTTCCACCATATACAGATTATAATTAGGTGGAGAGAGATGTGATCATCGACCAAAGCAATTTATAATTTCAAAATCAAAACCTAACACTACCGCATTTGGAATTTAATACTAAATTAAGAATTGAAACCAGAATAAGAAAGAAGAAGAAATTTGATTCATTTAAAGTACAAGAACTAAAAAACAACACATAGGTCCAACCTCCCCCCTTTCTGATCACTCAAATGAAACTACCCTTCCATGGATGGGGTAAGCGAGATTATGCGGGAGATGAAAGACATTTTAAAGTAAAGAAAAATAAAAGAAAGAAACTGAATGATACTAAAGAAGAATTTCCCAGAGTGTACCTTGTCTTCCTCCCATCTCATATTTTGGTTTTTAACTCCCTCCTCAGCATGGGTGAACTCTTCTTTATATAGGCCAAGGGGGTGCCATCCTCCGGTCTTCAAATTCAAGATCTTCATAATTCCTCTTTAATATTTATAGCATATTCTATCCACCAAAAGTTTGACCATGTTCAGCCAATTTAATGGCCAAAATTTGGGATGGTTTCTTTTTTAAATATCTTCCAAAATATATTTTACGTTTCATCAAAAAATTTCAGATTTATCCTCTATGTGTGGTACGAGATATGATAAATTTAATTGGAGTATTTATTCTGGATGAATGTTTCCTTTTTCCTTACCCACAATTTCAGTATCAATGGGTTGCCTTAATGGTAGAAAATCTTCAATACCTTTAACATTCGAACGCCCCATTTAAGATTATTTCTAATACAATTGGAATCACCCAAATGTGAGGTGTTTAGACCTAGTTATGAGTTATTCATTGAGGTGGGTTCCACGCAGTCTTCCAGAATAATTTTCCACATTGATTGAATTTTTAGGACCCTTTAATGGATGAATTAATTCCTTGTTCAAAAATGAAATATAAAGAAAATAAATATATGAACCTAATAAAAAAATAATTACATTAATTTGATTTATATTTTAAAAGATATTCATGAATTACCAAAGTGATTAAAATCTTTCAATATTTCCAAATTAAGCAGTTTTCCAATTTTAGCCCCAAACACATCATAAATCCAAAATTTATGAAATTAACTCAAACTTTTCAATTTTTAGGGATTAAGTCATTGAATTAAATATAAAAAATGATGAAAATATTATCTATATCAATTACATTACATGTAAACTATGCTTGTCCTCAAGCATAAAATCTCAATAAGGAATTCAAAGGGCACCAATGTTACCAATATTCAAATTTCAATGAAATAAAATCAAACGATAATCAATGTACAATCCAATTTTCCAGTTCCACAAAAAAAATATCAATTTAATTTCCCATTTTTCAAAGAAATAATCAATTCATGCATTTTACTTTTACCCTTTGAAAAATGATGAAGCTTCTCCTTTTATTCATTCAAGCTTCTCGATTTATTATTATTAAACATGCCAAATCATGATCTACCTCTCTTTTGAATCTTTTCTCTCATCACTAATGATACAATTAATAGTGAAGTTATGATCATATCCTGAGAACATGATCCTTATCCATAGGCTTGTAAAGGAACTACTTTCTCCACTTTGTAAAGACAAAATGCACATAAAATCATGAGGACTTGCAATAAAGGTTCAAATGACTCTGTGGATTAGGGTTGGTGGGTAAATGATTGAAATAATTTAAGGCAATAAGTAGGAGGTTTGACTCTTATGTACAATTCATGATTAATCAAGTGAAAAAACAGGATGAACCTCACTCAAATCCCCTTGAGAATGTGAATCACAACACCACCCCCTTTTAATGACATGAGACATGAGTCAATAAATGATTAAAAAGAATGATATTATCCAAGTTATCCATTTTTTTGTAAAGATCTAGAAAGTCACAACTTTATTTTTCTCTTTTTTTTAAATCTCCAGACAGGAACAACTTTATTTTGAATTTTTATTCACTTTTTTATGGAGAATTGGATGAAATGAAAGAAGCATAATGAAATGATAACTCATGCCCAATTTCCTAATAATACATTTCCCAATATGATGACACACACCTTAATCTACCCAAAAAATGATATACATCCCAATGAACGCACACGAAAGGCCCTTCCTCCACACTCAGACTTGAAATATTCATGAAAATTTACTAAAAGTGCAGGTAGGTAAGGAAATATCACCTTGTAATGTGGCTTAAACCTATAAGAAAATTCATCGATTCTATGGGATAATGATGGATAAATGTAAGGGTGGGTCTCAAGTAAATATGTGGCTATCCAATGTAGTGCCTCAATCATTTTAAATGTGTTTTTGCACAATCATATCTTTGACAAGTTTCAATACAAGTTCTAGCAAGTGGCATGTCCCAAGATCACTCAAGAAATATGCTAAAGATAAAATAGGAAATATTTGGTCTAGAAATCCTCTTAAGAATGGGAATATGATATTGGAAAATCACTCATGGAATGATTAATAATAACAAATTAATTCACATGAATTTTATAAATTCAAAGAATGAAAAATGGAATGGAAATTTCATTTACATGAATCAATTAATTCCCTCAAATCATGAGTCCTTATTTCAATATCCTTGCTTCAATTTAATCATCCAATTATCCATTTTAATCATTCAATATTATTAACATTGAAATATAAAACAGGCATCATTAGATTCCTAATAAACTCATATCTCCTAGATATGTCAAGTAAAACATAATTCAAGTGTGATAATTCAATTCCGGTTTAAAGCACAAAAAATGTAAGGAGCTGAAAAGTTAAACATTAAAAGTGAACTCCCTTTTGAAATGAAGCTAGTTTTTTGTCTGTTTGGGGGTTCCCTTCTACCATCATGAACCTACAAAATATAATTACTCGATTAAGTGAAAGGATCATGCCATTAAAGCTGAAAAATATAGGATGGATTGGGCTGCATGCTAAGCTACTTCAATGAAAAGAAATTGGAATCTAAATTCCTAGAAGGAAAGTAAAGATAAGTCTTGGTACGATCCCCCCAAGTGGGACCTAGATTCTTTTAATGCCTCTAGAGGGCAGTACCAGCTGTCATCCATAATCTGATGGTCGGTGGATCTTCTTGGACATGATCCACCACATGTTTCTTTTCCCAGCTTGCAGTTCATGGTTATTGTTGAGGAGAATTCCATGTATAGAGTACACAAGATCCGCCCCATTCGCAATGTGGTATAGCTTGCATGGCGGGGGTAAGATGAAGTATGGATCCTCCTCATCT
The DNA here is from genome assembly GCA_963277665.1 of Viscum album. Classification (NCBI taxonomy): domain Eukaryota; kingdom Viridiplantae; phylum Streptophyta; class Magnoliopsida; order Santalales; family Viscaceae; genus Viscum; species Viscum album. Next base: position 1,695,550,714 of record OY728158.1, on the reverse strand, counting down.
TTAGTTGCTACTTGTGCAACATGTTCTTCCAAATCCAGTGGTTTCTCCAAATTTTCTGCATGAAAAGAATAATCAAAGGGATATTCAAAATTTAAATTTAAAGAATTAATTTCAAAATATTCCCTTTTAAGGTAGGAAGATTGTAGATCTGGTTCTTTAGACAGATCCACTTGTATCTCTTCATGGGATTCCTCATATAGATGATCAATATCCTCAGGGAGCTCCAGGTGTTCCTCAATAGGTGCAATTTCTCCTTCTTCATCATCCTCCAAGGTGATACAAGGATTGACCGAATATGAAAATTCAAATTCATAAGGAGTGATACTCAAATCATATTGAATGAAATAAGAAAAGTTAGAGTTTAAGAAAGGATCATCTCCCTGATCTACTTCTGATGCAATCACTTTTTCTGTGATAAGTTCCTCTTGGAGTTGATCTTCACTTGATGAAGGTAGGTAGTTAGGCTTCTCCATTATTTCTTCAAATTCTCCCATTTGGGTGGCTTCTTCATCTTCCAAGGCTAGAAAGAGTTATAAAGGTGGTTTTTCTTCTACATTGTATGAAATTAGAAGATCTGTTGCATTTCAATTTCTGCCCATGCACTCCAAAATTTCTCCAAATTCACATGATCACCCTCTTGTAAATCAGTATAAAATGATTTTTCATATATCTTCTCTAGAAATGGTTGAGAGAGGTGGAATTGATCTTCAGGAACATCCTCTTTTACCCCCTCAGGTTCTTCAACATCAAAAAATGGTGGGGCAATTTCTTCCACAGCTTGCTCAGGATCTTGCTCCGGTTCAGGCTCAGGTTGCTCACTTTGTTCTTGAACATATTCAAATTCTATTTTCATTTTTCTCCTCACGTCATCCAGAGAATTTCTAATCCTATCCACCCGGACATTTAGATCTCTGTAATCCACTTTGGGTTCTTGATATTTCACCTGCGAGTAATCATTCCATGCATAAAAATTTGAATTTGAATACACCATGAAAAAGTTTTTTTTAGTTTTTTTTTAAATAATGAAAACTATATAAAATTTGAAAATAGAAAACTAAAGTAAACAACTAATTATCTCCCCAGAAACGGTTCCAAGATTGACACATGCCTGTCGTGGGGCGTGGCAAAACAATATTTTATTTACCTAAGTATAGTATATCAGTTGATCCTAGGTAGTCTCCCAAAGAGGAGTGCACACAAAACAAGGTTGTCACTTTTTGTTGGTTTTCTTAAAAAGATTTGTTTTAATTAATTTGAATGACTATGATAGAAACAAAAATCTGAAATTGATTGAATTTAACAAATGATAAATATGGTGATCGGATTGGGTTCGGCTAGACCTAGTGTTGTGCCATAATGGTTTCCAAATTTTATATCTTCTTCTTCCTTAAACTGGTAAGAGAGGGATTCATCTACTGAGTGCTCTCTCTCCCTTGGTCAAATAGATGTGATGAGAATTTTCCTTTCTAAAACCTTAGATTGGTCTATCCTCCTTCCAATGTGTTTAGGTTTGTAGATGGTCTCTTGATTAAGTAGAGCAATCCCAGACATGGAATTGTTGTTCCCTAATAAACCAAGATTTTGACATACAATCCTACACACGTGCTTGAAAACCTCCAAGCAATCAACACCCAAACCTAATATTATTCCACCATATACATATTAGAATTGGGTGTAGGGAGATGTAATTATAGACCAAAGCAATTTATAATTTCAGAATCAAAACCTAACACTACCATATTTGGAATTTAATACCGAATTAAGAATTAAAACCAGAATAAGAAAGAAGAAGAAATTTGATTCATTTCAAGCACAAGAACTCAAACACAACACATAGGTCCAACCTACCCTCTTTATGATCACCCAAATGAAACTACCCCTCCATGGATGGGGTAATAAAGATGATGCGGGAGAGGAGATACATTTTAAAGTAAAGAAAAATAAAAGAAAGAAACAAAATGATGCTGAAGAATAATTTCCCTGAGTGTCCCTTGAATTCCTCCCGTATTCGATTGTGGTGTCTAACTCCCTCCTCGGCATGGGTGAACTCTTATTTATATAGGCCAAGGGGGTTCCATCCTCCAGTCTTCAAATTCAAGATCTTCATAATTCCTCTTTAATATTTATATCATATTATGTTCACCGAAAGTTTGACCATGTTCGGACAATTTAATGGCCAAAATTTGGGATGGTTTATTCTTTAAATATCTTCCAAAATATAGTGTACGTTTCATCACAAAATTTCAGATTTATCCTCCATGTGTGGTACGAGATATGGGAAATTTAATTGGAGCATTTATTCTGGATAAATGTTTCCTTTTTTCCTTTCCCACAAGTTCAACATCCATGGGTTTCCTTAATGGTATAAAATCTTCAAGACCTTCAACATCCAAACGCCCCATTTAATATGATTTCAAATCCAATTGGAATCAACCAAATTTGAGGTGTGTAGACCTAGTTATGAGTTATTCATTGAAGTGGGGTCCAAGTGGTCTTCCAGAATAATTGTCCACATTGATTGAATTTTTCGGACCGTTTAATGGCTTAATTAAATCCTGGTCCAAAAACAAAATATAAAGAAACTAAATATATGAACCTAATAAAAAAATAATTACGTCAATTGGATTTATATATTAAAAGATATGCACGAATTACCAAATTTATTAAAATCTGTCAATATTTTCAAATTAAGCAGTTTTCCAATTTTAGCCCAAAACACATCATAAATCCAAAATTGATGAAATTAACTCAAATTGTTCAATTTTTAGGGATTAAATAATTTAATTAAATATAAAAAATGATGAAAATATTATCTCTATCCCTAACATCACTCTGAATCCCAACTTCAACTATTAAGACCAGATATCATATAAGAACAAAATCATTTAAAAGAGATAAATTAATTATATCCTTCATTTTTAATCATTTTACTTCCATCAATTAATTCATTAGTTATTTATTAACTATTAAAATTATTCCATAATACATTACATTAATCATGAGACTAAACTCCATACCCTTTATGAATAATCTAAACTTAGTCCATGGTTTCTCAAGATTAACATCTTTTCAGCATTTCAATCTAGAATTAACCAACCCCATGGGTTAAACATTATTTAATTCATTATTAACATCATTCCATAATCCAGGTACTCTAAGAAAACCATCCAAATCTACCACCAAGATGAAACATGCAACCAAGGAAATCTAGTTACCTCAAGAAGTGGGGAAAGTAATATATATAAAAAAGAAACCCAAACATCGACCATTAAATAAATTCATAAAAAGAATCCCATCTCTCAGAATCACATCAATAAGTATTTACATCTTTAACCCATTCCATCACCTTAAGTTCCATACCCAACACCCACAATCATATATCGATGCAAATATCCATCATAGGAATCAACTACTGACACATCATCCAGGCATCCCTTCCCCACATAGCACATCATCCAATCTTGGACTAGCCATACCATGATCATATCAAATATAGGCCTCCCTGCCACATATTACATCAGTTATCCTAGGATCATTCATATCAAGCTAAAATCAAAAAAAGTATTAGGAAACAAGAAAGCATAGAAGACAGGGAAATCTAGTCCCTAAAACAAAGAATCCATCCATTACACATAAATAATCTCCCATGGCTCCAAACTTAAAGAACTCATCCTTCTCAAGAAGACGAGAAACTCATGCCTCAGAAAATATCTTTATCACATAAAAGGTTCTTATTATATCTTGAATTAACCGATTCATTATTAACAAGTAGAAACTATGGGAAACCTAAGGCATCAAGCTATCACCAATTATCAAAATATTAAACATTCACTCTAGCATTTAAATAAGTTTCATCATCATTATCATGTAAATTTTTATTCCAAACAAAGGAAGATAAAAAGGACAATGGTCTGACACATCAGGCTAAAGGAACAAGAGCCTAAGGAGGCCCAAAGTAATGGATTCCAAGTGAATCTCTTCTAATTAAGTTGAACCCCTTGGGTTTCAGGATTTTCATACTATGCAGACATAAATTCCTCGGACCAAGGATATTGAGCGAGGCCTAGTAATCCACAACTTTGTGAAGTACCATTCTCAATTAACATTCCTTTTATTTATTATCATAAAAAATAAACATGATTCAAATTATTTATCTATTCCATTAATCATATGGAAAATAATTTTCAATGAAACATGCACATTCCATCAATTTGATTATCATCAAATTACAATAATCACTAGATTACAAACATGCCTCTCCTTAATTTCATAATCCAATAAATTATCAATTAATTCTATCATTATGTTCTTTACCAATATCAATATGATACTCTGATCATACAACATAATAACAAAGCATAACATAGATATAAGACTATCTAGAAAAACATGAGGTAAACCAATATCATGGTAATAAGAAACAACATCCTCAACATGTGATCACGAACAATTTATTTAATCATATTCAATAATTATTAGGTAAATTTCATTTCCATCCAAATCACTAAACCATGTTCAATTTATTATTTCACATAAATAAAATAAGAGAAGAAATGAGTCCCTCACCTCAAAGGCATCAACATTCTTTTCATGAGAACATACCAACATTATAGAGCTGAATCATCTCTCCCACGAGAATCTGCATCAAACCAAGGAAATTTCAACACAACTAAACCAACAAAATTCCACAAAACTCCATTAGAGACATAGATATGATCCTCCATCACATGATAAGATGAAACAAGAGGTAAATAGATTGATCCCGGAGAACCCTCTAGAAAATTATTTAAGAACTCACCTTGGATCACCACATATCGAAGATAAGAAGTAAAAGATCAATTCCCAGTAAAGGAATCCAAAAATGACGAAGAGGGGCTGTCGATCATTTTAAATTGAATAGATGGTCATAGGGTTTGGAGAAAACCTATGTCACTTCAACCTATATAGCCATGATGCACAAGTAATTTACACGATGTTTAAATATTACACATATATAAATTTCTATTTTCAGATCTCTTCAAAAAAATGTATCATTTGAAAGTATTTAATCCAAAAACTTTACACACTGTGAAGATCCCCATGAACCATCCTTAACAAACTGTGAACTAAACATAAAAAATGTGAAAACCCCTTACACATCGTATATTATCCCAGCTTCCAGATTTTTAGCAGCCAACACCTCTAGACTTTCTCTAAGACTCCTCCAAGCTCCACAAGCCTTGGAGACACACAAAGGTTCAGACTACATGGATTTGGGCTTGTACAGATATCCCAAGGTACCTACATGATTTTTCTATTATTTTTAATGTTTTTTCATGGAAATTGTTTAATTTCAAAAGGTGAGATAATATTTTATAGGAAAATTATTCTCTTTTCATATGAAAAGGTATGTATTTAAGAAAATGTTTTAATGGGTTTTCATGTTTTTTATTAGACTAAATATTTTATTCTTTTATATCCCCTACTATTCTGTTTATGATCATTCCATAATTTTATATTTTTTACATAGTTTAAGGATGGGTATGAAAAAATAAGAATTTAATTTGAAATTTATAAAGATTTTTAATTAATAGAAAACATGTTTTTTTAAAAGTTTTATATAATGAAGAAATTGATACTAATTATAAGTTTCCTCTTTATAATATATGGGTTTGTTATGTAAAATTTATGACTGAATTATCTAAAACTGTAAACATAAAAAGATCCTAAAATGTATGGGAATGAATTATTTACTTAAAACTCAAGATTATGTAATGTTTAATATTGATTACTTGTAATTGTTAACAGAGGAGGTCTTAAACAACTATAGATATTATGATGTTTTCTTGAGAGGTGTTATTAAGAGTTATGGATATCATCATGGGTTTATAATTTCAAGTTTGATCATAATTTCAATGTCTTGGAAAACCCTTTTGAGGATTTATGTTATTAAATTTTAAGGTGAATAATGGTATTTTTGGAGCAATTTATTTTTGAGGTAATTGAGGGTTATTATATTTTGGGATGAAAAATGAAAATTATGAGATTATATTTAAGGTTAAAATATTTATTTAATGATGAATATATTATGATTATTTTATGAATTTATCACATTTATGGGAATTTTACAAGGATTGTGTTAATATAGTTTTAGAAAAAGGACAACCTGTAGGTTAGGTGATTACTCGTCACATCTGAAAGAGTTGTGAGGTTTAAACCCACAACTGATGGGTGATAAAGGTGCATCACCCACCACTAGCCTACGTGATGTCCTAGTTAGTATGAAATTTTCTTTTTAGTTCAATTATTTGATAGTTAATGTCTATGTTTTTTTGGAACATATTTTTTATCGAATAGATAACCATGAGATTGGAAAATGATTTTGTGTTAAGTGATTAATGTTATTTTAGAAGATGTTCACTATTTTGGGAACCCTAAATGATTAAGGTAAAAAAAATTCTATGTGATTTTATTTGAGGAATAAAGTTTGAATTTTATTTTTTAAGCATATATTATTTTATTGTGGATCTATAGTGATTCATGTTATTGATGAAAATTTTTACCATATCTTGGAGATTATGTGATTTAGTCAATTAGATTTTGTTATAATATTTTAAGAGTGATTTATATTATTTGGAGGATTATATTATCCTGTAATAACTATTTTGGTTTTGGTTAATGGATAAATATATGAGGGATAAATATTTATTCCTTTATTGATTATTTTATTAATTATAAGTTTATTCTTGTACTTTAGGCATAAAAGATTCATACTCATCATTTAGAGAAAAATGAGTTTTTGGTGAAAATTAATTAAAGAATGAAATTATAATTTTCAAGTAAGTGTATTTACCTATGTTATTATTATATATGGAAATGGAATTCCTGAACTCTAGGAAAATGATCTTGAAATAAAAATGTTACCAGTTTAGTTTTCTTTACTGATAAATCAATGGCCTTTTAAACCATCACAAATTTATGATTTTTTGATGGTTAACATTCTCATGAATATTTTTTATATCTCTCCCTATAAATCATTATGAGTTAGTTTTTTCTTCCATATAAATTCCCTCAATTCAAACTAATTTTCAAATATTTGGAAACCTTGTTATGTGTTATTCAATATGACCTATGTACTTCCCTTACTCTTTTTTCATGAGGAAATTTTATTAATACATTTTACTATGTGGGATTTCAACAAATGTATTTTGAAAAGTCTAACCTCTAGTTATTAATCCCAAGTTCAAATTATGTGTATGAAATTTATTAAATGGGAGGAGAATGTAACATCCTGATTTTTAAATGAAAATCTATGTTCGATAGTGTACAAAATATGCAACACTGAGCTTAAACCATCAAGGAAATATTATTATTTAAATGTGACCATTATAACCAAGCAATTAAATTGGTAGAAATGAATAGTATTAACCATATTAAGAAATATATAATAGTCCCACTCATTTATAATTTAATAATTAATTCTTTCTAAATAAGTTCTAGTTATTTTAGTAAAGTTGTTTTATTCTTCAAAAAATATGTTTTCTTCAAATATGTTTTTATTACTTTTTATGCGTGATTATTATAATTAATTTCTAGAAATTTTATAAAATTTATTTTTAAAAATGAATTTAATTTTTAAATTCATTATGTAAAAATTATCATAGGATGAATATTTAATAATTTTCTGAAAATATTAATTTTTCAAGGAATAGTGATAAATACTGATTTTTATTGAAAGATGTATTTTATTTTAATGTTTTTACAAGGTAAAATTATGTTACTGATTAGTTTTAAATTTTAATTACTTTATTTTGATTTAAAAGAATCCAATTATAGGTTTTAAAATGTATTTAATTAAATTTAGAATAAAAACATTTTATATTTAAAAAGGAATTTTTTCTGAGAAACTACTTTTCTTTGCGTTTTTTTGGTTTAATTTGAATTTAAATTCTGAAACTTATTTGTATTAAATTTTAAAAAAATGGATTCCATATTTGGAATCATCAGGTACAAATTCAGTAAATAAGTCCATTTTATTTTTTGGTCAATCTGAATAGTAAACTTAGTAATTTTATTACCATTATAAAGGGTAAATCGAGTACTTTAAGTTAACAATAAATTGATAAGAACCATAAAATGACCCAAAAACTTACCTAAATCTTTTTGGATGAGTATATATCGACCATAATCATTCATGAGTTAAATGAATGACCTTTTGGGACCATTTATATGATATTATGACCATTGTATTATTTTATTAAAAGAGATTTCAAACATGCCACACTATTGTTTTCTTTAAGTGTACTATTGATAATATGAAATTATCCAAAGGATATGTTAGAATATAAATATTATTTTAAATATAAGATAATAATATTCATCATGTTAATTTATTTTTATTTTTTTGGGAAGTAATAATTACCTTAAATTCTTGAACAGCGCTGATGCAGTATTTATTCAATTATTGAAAACTCAAATAAATGATAAAAAAATGTTAAAATAAATATCATATGAGATATTTTAGGTGATAAAATAATTATATATATTACCACGAAATTTTATAGGCTATAATAAAATATATATATTTTTGTAATTTTAATTTTTTTTTGTTGTTTTTAAAGTTAAAGTAATGAATACTATGAAAATCGATAAAATTGATTTTTTATAGGATTAATATTTTATTAAATTATCAAAATATAATAAAAATATTAAATAAAAAAATGGGGTAATTTAAAGTAAAAATTGGCATCCCATGTAAATTTATAGGCTATTTTGAAGCATTTGGATCTAGAATAGTCTTATTATATTTTAATATTTTTGAGAAATTCTAAGAGTTCCCTCTCCTCTTTTATAAAAGGGAACCTATTATTCTCATTTATTCACACTTTAAAACCCATTTTTTGGAAAATACAAAACTAAATACCTTTTTATAATCCCTAAATGCATTCTAAAGTTCTTGGTTTAAGCAAAACACCAACCTTAGTTGTCTTAAGGTGTTAAGAAAAAGATATTGTCTGAAGGGGAGATATCATTTTTAATCGATCATTTCCTATTTGTTTTTTCTTTCACATCCATAAAACATTATTAAACAATGATAAAATAATAAATAAATTATACTCAATATAATTATATGATATTATGTCAGTTTTATGACTTATATCCATCTCCACTTACATTAAATGATAAAAAATTCATCGTTCGTGTCTACGATAAACTACAGCCTCGCGAATCGATGCAATTTTTTTCCATCACCATCAATAAAGAATGGTTATAATGATGGAATTAATATTTATATATGATATTTAGGAAATATATATCATTCTAAAAGGAGAATATATCATTTACTTTCTTACCTTTCTATGTACAGAAAAATTACAATGTCGTTCATGTGTTCGTGTGGACTACCACCTCCACGCAACGATGTGATTCTTTCTTCATCACTATATCACATGGATGATATATCTAATTATATTTAAATAATTAATGTGATATATATTATATTATGATCATTATGGAAATATAAAATAATATTTACCTTCTTTCCATAATGATCATAGAAAAATGAAAACGTTACTCATGCATTTGTACAACCTACCATCTCCATGATTGTAACATAGTTAATTTTTCATAAACATATTTCATAGTTGGAATTATAAACCGAATATCATAAAAAAATTTGATGTGAACTTAAATGATTAATTAATTGTATATAAAATGATAATAAGTGATATAAAATAATAATAAACATGAAAATGGATATAAGGAAATTATAAATTAAACTAAGTTTATTATTCAATAATATAAAGAATGTATATGATGAGTCAGACTCAAGGTAAGGGAATTTCTTTTAAAAACCCTCTTTTAAAGTTCCTATTTACATTAATTTTAAAAAAGTCAAAATTAATTTATTTTTTAACTAATAAGACATGAGAATATTTCCTTACCTTCATGACACTCTAATGCTTCATGTTTCCTTTATAAGTTTTCACAAAGAAAATGATATCTTTATTATGTGCGTGGTTTTTATGTTTTAGAAGTTATTTTTTACAAGAAATGGGTATTTTGATATCCAGAGGTGTTTTTTACATGGATTTAAAATATTTTTCAAGTGTTGTATTGATGATATGATCTTTGGACATTATTTACGAAGGGTTGAGACAAATTATACTGCACGGGTGAGCCTGTTATAGCTTATATGATGGGTGAGACTAGATAACACTCTAATGCATTGGGTTCTCTATAGGTGGATTTTGACCACTTGGTTATTCCATTTTTATAAGTGATTATAATAATGATTATAAGAGTGATATTGAAATGATGTCCCAAGTCACCTATATGACTTTTATATTATTGTTAGTGATATTTCATGGAAATTGTTTGATTTAAAAGGAAAGATAATATTTTTTAAAGGTTAAATGGTTCTATTTTAATATGAAACTACATGTATTTAAGAAAAAAAATTAATGTGTTTTCATAATTTTCACTAGACTAACGATTTTATTCTTTTACGTCTTTCACTAAAACTTTTATGATCATCCCATGTTTTTAAAATGTTTTTACAGGATTTAGGGATGTGTATAAAAAAAATAAGAATTCAAGTTGAAAGTCATGAAGATTTGTCATGAAAAGATAATATGTTTCTTTTTAAAAGTTTTATATTATGGGAAAATGGATACTGAGTAGAAGTTTCCTCTTTGTAATTAATAGGTTCATTTTGTAAGAGTTACGACGGAATTATCTAAAACTATAAACTTGAAAAGATCCTAAAATATAAGAGAATGAATTCTTAACATAAAAATCAAGATTATTTGATGTATAAGTATGGTTGCTTATATATAGAATTTATCACCCTAAAATTTTATCTATTTATTCCATTGAAATAAACTTCAAATATTCGATAGCTTTCTTTACACGCAACCACTAGTCTAAATGGACCGTGGTATAAAATATATTTACAACTTATATGTTAGATTTATGGGTATGAATAGGATTAACCATATTATAAATAATATGTAGAATGGTTTTATATAACGAAAATTTATAGATTAATACATAATAAATAAGTATACAATTTTTAGTGAAGTCATTTTATGCTTCAAAAATATGTTTACATCAAAAATGTTTTTTATTTAATATTGTGTACATATATTATATTTAATTTATGAAAAATTTAGAAATTTTATTTTATAAAAATGATATATTTTTTAAATAAATATATTTTAATTATCTTAAGGTAAAATTTTGGTATTTTTCTAAAAAGATTAATTTTTCAGTGAATAGAAAAAAATACCGATTTTATAGAAAACAGTCTCTTCCATTCAAGTATTTATATGTATGAATTTGTTTTTATTTGATTTTAAAATTTGAATAGTAACTTTTTATTAAACATAATACAATTAATTCCAATCTAATCAACATTATTCTTTATTTTTTTTATAAAAACATTTTCATATTTAAAAATTGGTTTTTCTAGAAAACTCCTTTTCTGCATTTTCTGTGGATGTATTATAAAATGAACTTCTATATATTATAGAGATTTAATTTAGTAAAATGGTTTATATATTTGGAATCATAATAATAAATATTATATAATATAGTCCACTTAGGTTTTGGTCATTATGAATAGCAACTGATGTAAAAATTTATTACTACAGTAATGGTTAAAAGTGATTAACCGAGGGTTAAACTAAAGATATTAGGGTTAAAATTTCATAACAATCATATAAATATTATTGGATGAATATATTTAGGTTATATACCATCTTATCTATGAACATGATTCAATTTAGAAGTATTTTTCTTAAGTATGAAATTATTATATTTTAATCTTTTAAGAAATTCTAAGTGTGTCCTCCCCCCACTTCTAAAAGGAAACTCATACTCTCTCTTACTTACACAACTTTGAGCCACCTATATTGAACCAAATATTCCCCATTATATTTTAAAATTACCTATCAATGAATTATAGGTACTTTAATTCTTAAAAAACCATTCCAAGGGTCCTTAAGAAGGTATCCAAAGGAGGTATGCCAAAGAAGAGTTAATCATCCAATTTAATATCTTTAAATGTATTTATTGTTCTACCTTCTCTAAATATATAGTATTTATCATAAAATATTAAATTAAGTATCCTAAATATATGTTATTATGATTATCTAACCACCATTATCTAACCTCATTTCCATCAATTAGAAAATGAATGCATCACTCGTGTGTACGTGTGGACTATGACCTCCACATAGTGATATAATTTATTATCCATAACCAACACTATTTTTTTTGGATATTATGATAGATTTAATATTTATATATAATATCTATAATATTTATAATATAATTATGGTTATTTAATGATAAAATATTATTTATATTTCATGTGTACGTACAGACTACCATCTCTATGAATGATGTAAATCATTTTTATTTATATACTTTTTGTGGATTATTATAAATATGTGTATAATTAATATATATGATATTTATATCATGATTAAAATTATATATATGATTTATCTATGATGAAATTACAAGGATAAGAACTTTTAAAATGAAACTTTTATGAAAAATGAAATAGTTAACACCTGCAAACATCAATTTTAATAAGGAATTATTATTAAATAAGTGTTGAAATATTATAAGTAAATCAAAAATGATATTATAATTATTTAATTGGTTCTAATATATAATTATAATACATTTAAATTTATTATAAAAGATGTTATAGAGGTTATGAAGAAAGTCAAACTTGAGAAATAGGTTTTATGTTACAATCCCATTGTTTATAAGGATTAATTATTCTTAAGTTTTCGATGATGAAATATTATCATATTTCTCTAAAGAAACTCATATATTTTATTATAAAATTGTTATTTATAGATAATGAATTTTTTCATTTCTTTTTCCTCTCTTTACGTACAAAAGAGGCTGAATTGTATTAAGGAAAAACTGACTTTAATGTTCTCTTTAATCAGAAATTCTTTTTCTTCCATGTTAATGTTTTATTTAAATAAATTTCAAAAATGTTTTTACCATTATAATTTCATTTTTAAAGCCATTTTTACACATTATTTAATTTCTATATTTTTTTAAATTAACATTTTTTTCATTTTCCAAATGCGGCACTTTTGACTTTTTTCTAAAAATCTGAAAGGAATCTTTGTTTTAACGTATAAGGAATGAATATATTTTTTCCACTATCATTACCACTCAATGATTTCATGATTAATTTACAAATTTACAAATTTATTTTCAAATAAAATTATTTCCTTAATATTTTGTAATTTTTTCAATTTTACATATGTGATTTCAAAATGAAAAGGGTATTTTTCTCATGAAATATTATAGTAATATTTTAGAGGTATTTTTCATCTATATAACATCCTTTGACAGTAATTATGCCATAATAGGGATATGATAAATTTATAACATCATTATGCTTTCTCCAGACAGTTTATGTGTATAATGATGATATATTTATAAAACCTATTTATTTTCCATTAGTTATGCTATGATGATATAATTTTTTATTATTTAGTGTCACAAATATGAATAGATTATGAATATGTGATGGGTGGGACCAAAATTTTATATCCCTTTAATGAATTGGGTAAAGATTAATGTTTTATGATATCAAAGGGTACATAATAGGTTATCCCAAGCCTAAAATAGGTTACACAATAGGGTATACCAAGCTCAAGAGAGGGTACATGAGTGGTTATGCCATGTCCAAAGTAGGTAAATGAGTGCTTATCCCAAGACTAACATGTGATGAATGACTTAGTGGGTATCCTTGATATAATATTTCTATGATTATGACTATGCCACACTTTATTCCACTCTTTTATGACCTGATTTTTTTTCCAATTTTATGTTCTCATGACTCACACTCGTTAATTACTTTATGACATGTATTATTAATTTCTATGTTTTATGCCATGAATCATGTTTATGATCTATGAATTTTTGGGTATGGTTTTCAAAGGTAAATTTCATGTTATCATACCCTTATGAACATGTTATACTTAAAATATCATTGATATATCGTTTTTTCCCTCACTAAGAATTTGAGATCACACTTTATTATGTTTCATTTTCCCCAGGATATGGAGAAAATTTTTAAGTTTGATATGTATAACAAGGGATCTAGTTGTGAATAACATAATGGGATATTATTTAGAACATTTTACTAGTTATTTATGTATCCAAGTTTCTAAATAAACAAAACATTTATATTTTATAATGGATTATAACAATATATAATGAATATTCATGTAATAATATGTAATATTTATATATGAAAAGTATGATTTAAAATAGTTTGTATTAGATTAGTGTTTAGTTATTTTTTTAAACTAGAATGATGATTTTTTTTAAGAACCCTTAGGATAAGACTAAGTATAGGATAACATCCGTAAATTTTTGTAAGGTAGTGATTATGTGATTTTCCTAGATAAACATTCATGTATATATACTATAAGGTGATGTGGTTTTAGAAAAGATGCATCTAGGGTTAATAATGAAAAAAATAGTTGGTCGAGTATATCTCAACCAACATTATAGTGCATAGTGAATATGCCTTTATTGTACAATTGGTTTGACACTCCCATGAAACATGAAAATGTTAATTTTAATTTTATTTATGAATCAATATAAATGATTTGAATATATAATAAGCATGGATGACCTAGGTTAAAACTATGGTGTCATCAATTTAAATGAAGGCCTCTAGATTTAAATATTTTATAAATGCTTTTCCATGATTATATGGTTCTCACTATCATTATTGTTTCTCAAACTATTTTTCTTTGGTTTTAGTCAATGGATGAAACCTAAATGAACTATGCTAATGCTGAATATGATGGAAAATGAAATGATTGTCCTCCTAAGAAACCAAATGTTATGGGATATGGAATGAAAAATATTGTTTCTATTCGTACACAACTTTTTGAAGCTATGAATAGTGATGAGCTTCCAAATGAACAAAAAATGGAACAATGTTTTGTTGAGTCCTTCATGTGGCAACATCCACCATATTTTAGTGGGTCCATTTATCCACTAGTTTCCGAGTAATAGATTAGCATCATTGAAAATATATTTTTTGTTCTCTAATGCTCAGAGAATGAAAATTTTATTTTAGATATTTATCATTTATAAAGTGAAATAGATCAATGGTGAACTCTCATAAATAGTATGAGAAAACATGAAGAAATTGAATCTATGAAGTGGGATGAGTTTACAAGGTAAGCTTTCAACAAGTATTTTCCTCATACTTTTTATATGAAAACAGATAAGTAATTCCTTGATATAAAAAATAACGATAATGAATCCATTAGTATATATGAGGAAAATTTTAAAAGACATGTGAGGTATGATTCTGGTATTATCATTGAATCATAAAGTAATATTGATTGATTTTTCAACGGTTTAAAATCAATACTTTAAAGGGAGTTAGCTATAAGTGACATTAGTTACTATGTATAAATAATTTGATGTGATACCATGGTATAAATATATATTGGATTTACCCATCAAAATCATTGTTTTGATAAGAAAAGAAAGATGGAATTCAAAGGAAATTATATTTTTAAAAACCATGGAGAGAATAAGAAGAAGCTTCATTTATGCCAGAAGTGTGAAGTGATACATTGAGAAAATCTTATTAAGGGTACTAATAAATGATTTAAGTGTGGAATGGAAGGTTTTTAGGAAATTTATTACTAATGTGATTAGAAGAAGTTAGCTAATGATATATATGGATAGAAAGAACTTTAGAATGCACCACCCACACTCCACTGTTTCAAATGTAAGGATTATAGTCATCATGTTAACTAGTTATCAAATCCAAGAGTTAATTATTATGATCGACATCTGCAACATCTTAAACCCGGATACAAAGTAAAATCTCATGAAATCACTATTGTCTATGTGGGGTATAATATCAAAGTGGTGAAAGGTAAACTACCATTCACCCTAGAAATGTTAATGTCTTATTTGATTCTAGATAGAACCACTCTTATATGTATAAATTTTTTTATAATGGTATCAAAATACTACCGCAATGATTAGATGTTTAATTACTTGTGAAAAATCATAATGGTATATTGATATTATCTCATGTATAAGATTATTCTTAGATTTATTTTTGTGGAAATATTATTCCTAAAAATATCATTATTCTTCATCTAGTTTAATTTGATGTAATTTTCTACATGGACTAGATTTATTTATATAAATACCATATCAATTTCTAAGGAAGGGAATTAATAATTTAAATTATAAACTAGCCTATGATTATCTATCAGTGTGAGGATAGACATGAAATTCCTATAGAAATTATATCCATTATATGGGCCTCGATTCCTATTCAAAGGGGGTGTTTATCTAAGACAGATGATGATAAACTCAACATCAAAGATATAAATATTTTTCCAGAGATTTTTGATTTTTTTTCAGAAGACTTTCTTAGTATTACTATGAATTGTGAATTTGATTTTTCAATAAAACTCATACCTAGTTCTATAACTATTTCAAAGACTCTATATAGAATTACCCTGATTGATTTGTAATAATGGAAGAAAAAAACCTAAGAGAATATTGATAAGGGATTCCTTCATACAAGTGAATCACAATGGGGTGAACCTATTATTTTTGTTAGGAAGAGTGATCGATCAATGAGACTCTACATTGATTGTTAGGAACTTAATAAGATCACAATCAGGAATAAGTATCTTATTCTCTATATTGATGATTTATTCGATCAATTATGAGGATCTGAATATTTTTCCACGGTAGATTGTCATTATGGGTACTATCAATTGGGGGTTGAAAGTGAATACATTCCTAAGAAAACCTTCCATAAGAGTTATGATCACTGTGAATTTATAGTGACTACATTTGGAATTAAAACCCCCTATATCTTCATGGATTTAATAAATATAGTCTTTATAGATTACCTTGATTAGTTTTTGGTAGTATATATAGTCAATATTCTTATATAATCTAAGATAAAGGAAGAGTATTAAGATCACTTGAGAATTGTACTAAAGACCCTAAGGTAGGATAAGCTCAATGAAAAATTGACCAAGTTTGAATTTTGGATATATAAAGTTTCATTTTTGGGTCAAATAATATTAAGTGAGGGTATATCGGTGGAACTACCAGAGAAATATTTTATTGAACATTGGCCTAAACCAAAATCGATGAGTTAAATCCACAATTTTCTATGTTTGGATGGATATTATAAATTCTTTATAAATAATTTATCATGGTTATCTAATCCACTCACCAAGTTAACTTGAAAGGGAGTCAAGTTCCTTTGCACAAATAAATGTGAATAACATTTCAAGGAACTAAATAGAAGGTTGTTTAATATACATGTACTCACACTACCCTATGGCGAAGAAGTGTTTGTGAGCTATAGTGATGCATAATAGAAGGTACTATAATGTTTACTCATGTATAATGATATGATGATATCTTATAACTCACACCAATTGAAGTTTCATGAGTTGGATTACCTAACTCATGACTTTTATTTAGAAATGGTAATATTTCTATTAAATATATGGAGGAATTATCTTTACAGATAAAGGTGTGAGATATATTTTTAACATAAAATTTCAAAGTATATATTCTCTCATAAAGAGTTGAATATTCACCAGAGAAGATGGTTGTAATTGATTGAAGATTATGAATTTTCAATAAATTATCACCTTGGGAAAGAGAACAAGGTAGAAAATGCTTAAGTTGAATGGATCATGCAAGATTATCAATCATGAGGATAAAAAAGATCAAATATTTCTAGATTTTCAAAGGATATACCTAGAAATTTTGAATAAAGGGGAGAAATATCATCTTTCTAAAATGAGTGTTCAACCATATATCTAAGTGAAGATTAAAGCGATGTATAAGGAATATATAGAGCTATAAATGAAGGTGAGAAATGTTCCTAAGTTCAGCCATGATTGTGATGGAATGATATGATTCAGGAATTAAGAATGTGTTCTATCAATACCATATTTGAAAAAGGAACTATTAGATTAAGCTTATAGTTTTTTTTTGAAAAGAAGAACATATAACATTAATGACGAAGATCAGCAGACGTACATATGCAAAACCAAGAAGGGAAATTGTCCAGCCAGAGATGGTTGTCATCGAAGGGGCCTGAGGCCGCCAGCTGATGGGCCACATTGTTTCCTTCCCTTTTGGTAAAGGATAAGGTGCAACAAGAGAAGCCTTGGAGAAGCGAGCGAATTATCCTGATGATGAAGCCAAATCACTGGAGTCCGACGTCATTATGGTTAATAGCATCAATTACGGTGAGGTAGTCAGACTCAATGATGATATCAACCCATCCATGTTCCACAGCAAGCATTATACCTTCAAGGATGGAAGAGGCCTCAGCTACTACCGGTTCCCAGAAGGCATGATGTGATTCATATTTTGCAGCAATGATTTTCCCCAGATGATTTCGGGCCAGGAGACTGAAAGCAACAAGCCCATCCTTGGGGAGAGACGCATCCATGTTAAGCTTAAGAATCCCATCTGTTGGGGGATTCCAATGAGGGGGACAGGATGGGGTTACACCTAGTATATAGTGTCCTTTGTGGTCCTTCCATCACTCAATCCATGAAATGGCACGTTCAATCCAGAATTCAAGAGGTTTATGAACGTGGTGAAAAACAACATCGTTATGCTGAAACCAAATGATCCAGGATAGGTTGCAAAGTGAACCTGCATTATTCGATGAGAGAGAGGAGCACCAACGCATCAGATGATCGGGGAGGTCAGAGGCAATTTCCAGTGAAGCATCTGAAGCTGGGCCCCATTTATTCCAAATTTCTTTAGCTCTCGGGCAGTGAATGATGGCGTGCAAAGGAGTTTCTGGAATATTCAGGCAGAAAGGGCAGGTTTCAGCACTGACCATATGTTGGTAAACGAGAAACCTCATGGTAGGGAGGGTTCCTATGCACACATTCCCCCAAAATTGGCGTATTTTTGGGGGGACGTTGAGCTTCCAAAGCGATTTCCATGGTCCCTCTTCCCAGTCAACAGAGTGGTTGTCAAGATCAAGTCTATAATCAGATCTCACCATGAAGTTTTCCAATATGTCATTGGTCCAGAATAGATGGTTGGGTCCTAGATCTAGGACCCAGGGGATTCTCAAGATAATTCTTTGGTCTCTTTCGTTAAACCATTCATGGATCTTTTCCACACACCACCCCGGTCCCTGGTCTGAAAGGAGGCTGCTGACAGTGGCATCTTCAAGACCTGGTTGGGCAGGGGATGTAGCCCGCATACCATCCTTATCGATCAGCCAGGGATCGGTTCAGATGTTGACGGATGAGCCATCCTTATAGTTAATAACTCAATATTCATTCTATAAATCAAAATATTTATATAGATCTGAATGTGTATTCATGTTGGGAGAACATGAAAAGAGATATTAAAGAATATGTACCTCAGTTCTCAGTATGTCAAAAAGTTAATGTTGAGAGACAAAAGTATAAGGGGATGTTAAAACCATTACCTATTCTAGAATATAAATGGGAAAACATAAATGTGGATATCATCATTGGATACCCCAAAACATCTAAAGGTTATAATGCTACCTCGGTTATGGTTGATCACTTTATGAAGTCGGAATACTTAATTACTATCAATGAATATTTTTTATTGATCATATTTCTAGGATATAAATTAAAGAAGTGGTAAGGTTTCATAGAGTACCATATTCTATTATATCTGACTGAGATATAAAGTTTACCTTGATGTTCTAGAGATGCCTTCAGTAGGCTCTACATACAGAGTTGAGTTTAAGTACTACATATGAACCCTAGATAAATGGTTAGTATGAGAGAAACATTTAAACCATAGAGAATATTTTTATATTTTATTATATATATTTTAAAGTCATTTTATATCAACACATTCCTCTTTTTGAATTCTCTTATAACAATATATTTCACTTTAGTTTTCAAATGACTTCTTATGAATCTCTTTATAGAAGAAAGTGCGCAACTATAATGTGATGGTATGAAGTTGGATAAATAATGATATTGAGGCCTAAGATATATGTTGGAATGGTAGATAAGGTAAAATACATTTATTAACACATAAATGAATCTTAGGTCAACAAAAAATGTATACAGATAATCATCGGTGAGATCTGTAATTCAAAGATGGTGAGAAGTTGTTGTTTCCAATTTCTCCATGGAAGAAGGTTATGATATTCAAAAATAAGGGATAGATAATCCCCAGGTATATTTTCCTCTTAAAGATTATTGATCAAGTATGGATGACATTTTATTGCTTGGAGAGTCCATCGAACCTCTCTCAAGCTCATATTATGTTCCATGTATCTCTCTTGAGGAAATACATACATGCCTCTTCACATGTACTAAACTTAGAGGTTATACTGATAGAGCATGATCTTTCCAATAAAGAAGAACCATTAGAAATATTTCATCATAGTGATAATGTTCCAAAAATCAAGACTACTTTACTGGTTAAAGTTCTTCAGAGGAGTATAAAATTCAATGGTGCTACATGGGAAACTAAGGGTGTGATGATTCAAAGATACCTTCTTTTTGTTGTATCAAAGTGATGGAATATTGTGGGTAGAATTAATTTTATGGGAGGTATAATTTTACAACCCAAGACTTTATATATTTATTCCTTTGAAAAAAAAACTTGAATTATTTGATAGATTCCTTTATAAACAACCTTGATTCTAAATGAGCAGTGATATAGTATACCTTTATAACATACCTGTTATATTGGCGGGTATAAATAAAATTAACCACATTATAAAAAATATGCATAATGGTTTTATATAATTAAAATTTATTGATTAATTCATAATAAATAATTAATATGTAACAATTAAAGATTTTATATGTAATTCTATTGGAATAAAACTTGAAGAATCCGATATCTTGCCTTATACGCAACCCTGAGTCTATATGAACCACGATATAGTAAACTGTTATATCCTTGATATTAATTTTTTAGGTCTGAATAATAATAACCAATTTATGAAAAATATGTACAAAAGTTTTTATGAATGAAATTTTAGTTATTAATTCAAAATAAATAAACAAAAAATATTCAGTAAAGTCATTTTATGCTTCAAAAATAAGTATTTTTTCAAAAACTATTTTTTCATATTTTTGAATGAAATATTTATAATTAATTTCTATTTTTCTAGAAATTTTATTTTATGAAATTAATATAATACTTTAAATCATCATTTTAATATTATATTTGGGTGAATTTTTAGGATTTTTCTAAAAATATTTATTTTTCAGTGAATAGTGAAACATACAGATTTTTGTAAAAAATATCATTTCTTTTCAAGTAAATGTAAAATTATGTTTTTAATTTTATATTAAATTAATATAAAACTAATTTAGTTATAAATTATATAATTAATTACATATTATTAATTATCATAATTTATTGTAGTGTTAGTTAATGTTTTATCCTAAAAACATATTTTTTCTAAAAAACCATTTTTATGCACGCAATATGTTTTTATCTTAATAAAATAATTTAATATATATATTTATTAAAATTTTTAATAAAATTTATAGATTATATATTCAATATAATATTTTATCATTCATTTTATAGTATTTACAAGGAACATAATGGTAGTAAATTATGTTTTATTCTTAAAAATTAGTTTTTTGAAAATAGGTATTCATTATGGTTTGCACGCTTAATTAAAATTAAATTCTTCCAATTATAGAAATTAAATATAGTAAAATGGATTAAATGTTTTTAATAAACCTAATTAATATAATTTAATAGTTTCAAATTAATTTCTATCCATGTTTTATGGTAAAAACAATAAAATTTTGTTTCTATAGTTAAAGTTAAAACGAGTTTACCGAGGGGGTGGGGTGTTTAATATTCTAGATGAGAGTAGTATTTATACCCAAAACTATCAAATTATTATTTTTTAAGATATTTAAAAATTATATTATCATAATTTTCTATAATTTTCTATTTTTATCCACTATACAGTGAAAATGACCTTGTGTGATTGAAATTTTTTAAGAAATTACTTACGTGTCCCTCCCCTCACATATAAAAGGGAACCTCTCATCCTCCCTTATTAAAATAATTTGAGCCTTATTGTTCTACCAATACTTGATAAAAAATACTTCCTAAAATACTGATATTAATCATAGAGTGTTTGGTAATATCTTAAGACAAATCCCTCTAGGATTAAGGTGTGAGTTGAATGAGGTCTCTCAAAGAAGAGGTATAAATATTATCCAAACTCTTTCAATTTTATTCCATCTTAAAACTTATCTAAAATTATTGCATCCTTAATTTTTTTTAATATATTATCATAAATATACTAAACATTTATTATTATGATGTAACAATATTTTACCATCTCTTCATAATCAAACAGGAGATGAAAACATTGCTCGTGCGTACGTGAGGACTGCCACCTCCATGTATCGATAAAACACATTTTCAACCAATATCATTAATGGTTTGTTATTATGATGATTTTAATGTTTATATATGATATTTATTACATAATTATTATTTTTTAATTATAATTTCATATCTACCTTATTACCTTCTAATCCAATGGTAAACGATAAGGTCATTTATGTGTATGTGTGGATTACCACCTCCATAATGAAATGTGATTTTTTTATCATTTCTAATTTACTTGGATGACAAAAAAGGATAAATTCTATGAAAATATATGATATTTATGACATAATAATGAGCATATAAAGGTAAATTATTATTTAACTTTCTTTTATTCCATCCATCAGAAAATAAAAACATCACTCATGTGTTTGTACAGACCATCATCTCCACATAGTGATGTAATTAATTCTTCATTACCTATTTATAAATATAGTTCTAAATATTTATAATATTATTATATATTGTAATTTTAGTATTATTAACATTCAATAGATAAAGTAGAAGGATCTAAGTGAAATAAACATAACTGTATAACTAAAACATACATGAAAAACAAAGCAATTAACACTTGAAATAACGACTTTAAAAGAGAATTATTAATAAACGAATGTTGAAATGGTATAAGTGGATCATATATGATATTATATTTATGAATACAATTTTTCATTTCAATTATAATAAATATAAATTTATTATAATGGTTCTTAGAGTGCTTATGTTCCAAGTCAGATATAAGGTATGAGTTTTTCGTCTCAATTTCTCTTTATTGTGACATGTTTTAATGTTATTCACAAATTTCATATATATATATATATATATGGTCTATATACATACCAAGAATGTATTTTGGAATAATAAATGATTTAATTATTAGTATTTATAGATCCATACTATTTTCAAGCATCCAGTGTATTTTTATTCAATGATTAGAAATCCATTAAGGTTTTATGTTACAATCTTCTTTTTACCGAAATTGATTATTTTCTGAATTTATTTTAATGAATTTATATGATATATGTGTCACAAATATTATTTTTTTCCTTATAATATATTTATTTCAAGAGATTACATTTTTTCCTTTCATTTTCCTCTCTTTAAATACTCAAAAAATCGATAGGATGCTTTCAATGAAAACTGAATTCATTCTCTCTCCAATAGATATTCTATTACTTATATGTGTATATTTTATTTAACATTCTTTCAATAATTGTTTTAATATTATATAAAAATTAATTAATTTCATTCTTAACCATGTTTTAATGTATTTCTTTATGTAAACTTCTTATAATTTTATGAATGAGGTATTCCTAACTTTTTATCAAAAATGTGAAAGGAATTTGTTTTATTAATATATAATGAATGCAAACATTTAACCACCTTCATGAATACTAATTTATTTAAATACCACTTTATAAATTTCCTTTTTTCATTAAAAAAATATTTTCCTTAATATTTTGTAAACTTTTATATTTAAAATAAGTGATTTCAAAATGAAAAGGGTATTTTCCTCAAGAAATTTCCTATTTATCATTTAAATTTATTATCATCTATAAAAAATTATTTGATTTTTCATATGATCTGCATTGGATATGATCCAATGTTACCATATTTATTATTTCTCTAGATGTTTTATTATTTTGATGATTAAATATTTGTAAAACACGAATCATTTCCACAGGTTATGATATGATGATATGATGATTATTTTATGATCTTGTGGCCCACATATGTATTGTTTTAATTATGTAATGTGTGAGCCTGAAATTATATAGATCTCCAATGCAATGTTGGATGAAGGATATCAAATGAGATAATAAGGACTAAAATTGGGAGTAAAACTAGTTTAATAAGGGACATTTTCCAACAAGGTAGTCATAGGAGTGAACCTCAACTATGGAAATGACAGAATAGGGATTGAACCCAATCCACTATGATAATCTTGGATGTGTGTATTATCTAAGGAATTTATTTTCTATTCTTATATTTTTGCCAAAAAATAATGTCTTATGATTAGGATATGTTTTCATATGTCATTATTAAATATTTATGATTCCAAACTATAATTAATTATGTAATTTGTTTTGAAAAAACCTCTCATGATGTTTCACGATTAATGATCTTTGGCTGATTGGGTATGATTTTTATAAGTTTTGATCATGGTATCACACCCTTATGCTTATATTATGATACATTATGATAAATTATTGATATATATTATGTTTATCCTTACTGATCAGCCTATATCACCTTTTATTATGTTTCCCTTCCCTAGGTTATGGATAAGGTTTTATGTATGTTATGTCTAGTAAGGGTTCTAGTTATAAAGAACTAATTGGGAAATGATGTAGATCTTTTATGTATCAGTTGTCTAGTTATCCCTATTCCTAAATAAAATAAACCTCTATGGTCCTTAGGTGTGTATTATTTTAAAATATATTGAATATTAATCTAAAATTATTTAATATTTATTTAAGATAAGTATGGTTAGTTATATACTCAATTTTCAGTAAAGGAATTTTAGGGTTTAAAAATATGTTTTCATTAAAAATGGATTTTATTTCATTTTTTAATTGATATTATATTTAATTTATACCACTTTTATAAATTGAATTATATAAAAATAATATCATTTTTGAAATCATCATATCAAAATTATCTTAGTGTGAAAATTTTCCACTTCTCGGAAATGATTAATTTTTCCATGAATGGTAAAAAATACCAATTTTATAGAAAATGGTATCTTCCATTAATGTATTTATTAGTGCCAAATTTTTTGAGTTTATTTTAAAATTTTAAAATTTCATTTTGATTAAAAATAATCCAATTAATGTCATTATAATTGTTATTATTCTTAATTTTGGTATAAAAAATTATACTTAAAAATCTGTTTTCAAGAAAACCATTTTTCGTCACTATAGGGTCCTAAAAATTTCGAAAAGGGAAGTAAATACCCAAAAAAGAATTTTTTTTAAAACAAGAAAACATTCCTATTGGTTAATCAAGGAAAATATATGCAAATTGGATTGTAAATTTGAGAATAAACTTGAATAAATAAATATTTTCAAGAGTTTTAGGCTGACCATGTACCATCACTGAGAATGGTTCATGAAGGGAATAAACCGAGAACCATCGGTACGTGGAAGGAACCATGAGGACCTAGCCCATAGGGCAATGGACAGTAAACCTAGGACGTCGTGAACTATGTCGTTGGTAGAATCAAGTGCAAAAATTTCATCCACAGACCGTTCTGCGAACTCAAAAATTTGCAAATGATGAAACCTGACAGGGTTCCACGAATGACGACTTGCGAACCGTAGCCTTCACAAACCCATACTGACCGAGTCTTTTGTGGGTTGAGATATATCTTCACGGGCATCCACACATGGTGTCTCATTCCCATAGGTATTATTTCCCCAACGCTCTATAAAATGAGAACAAGAAGACTAGGAAAAGGGGGAGATTAAGGAGATGAGTGGAAGTGAGCATGAAGGATACCCTAGAGGATAGAAGAGGGAATTCATACACATAGAAGATTCGGAATTCTATTTTGAATCAATGACAAAGTGAAAATTGAAAATCACTTTTCTCCAAGTATAATAAGTTTTAAACCATAAAAGGTAGAACTCAATAATAATTTGTGAGCCGTGAACCTAATTGGTTCCTTCGCAAACCATAAGTCCCTCACAGATGAATTTCCCACGAACCACAGGCTTCAGGACCCTTCTTCAATTCAGCACTCCACATAGTGCATCGATATACAAATCGAACCCTACACTGCATACTAGATCAGTATGTGGATGGGACCCGAAGCAGTGTGGAGAACCATGTCTAGGACCATGTACCACTTTGGTACGCAGTGGTCTATACCCATGTCCGCATAATTCTTCGGTACACGGACAACCCCTATACCCACATAGAATTATTTTATGTGGGGATGCCCCCCATCATGCATGGGAAAATAGTATGTGGAATGGGGTGTCCTTGGGTGTCCTTCCCTCCAGCTCCAATCATGACCCTCCATCACTATCCATCCCTCCATAACTCCTCTGCAAACCCGTCCACCGGCATCAGGCCAAAGCCTCCTCTAAAGCCACCAGACCCGTATGATTAGACCATCAGGCCCCTCAGCGTGCCTCTCTGAATCTATATACCTAAGGTAACCACAATCACGAATTTTATCCCCACAACAGTTTGGACCCCTGGAATGTCTCTAAGTCTACATTATCGAGGTGACCTGGGGACTAAGTTTGGCATTACCACACGAACCTCCCCGTTCCTGGGCTTAGGGGTAACCACTGACCTTTCCATTCAATGAGTGATAGTGAAAAGCAAAAAAGGTTACTCTTTCCATCCTCTTTGATAGGGGATGGTGATACTACCCTTTCCTAGAACCCATATAAGGGAACTTATCTTGAGGTAAGCCCCTAGACTTTTGCGAGAGGTGTTACCCTTTACCCTCTTCACCTCAGCTTGTGATGTGTTTGGAGAAATCACCAAGATTTGACTATCCTAGATATCAATACGGGTGAGGGATGCATGCTCAAAGCCCATCCCTCTCTCCCAGCTTTAGTACCATCTACCAGAAGATGATGCAGAACATGTGATCTTCAGATCCGTTGTCTCCTATTGTTTCTCACACCGATCATAACTCACATTGGCATAGAGGTTGGTGGTGATCATGACATCCACATAGTCCCAAAAAATGGGTCTCCTCCTAGGTGTAAGCACCAACCAAACCATCAAATCATTGTGAGTCGAGACTCCCCTCCTAATTACAAAAATTTTCCTCCTTCTAGGTGTGATCCCCAACCAAACCATAAAATAGTCATGAGTCAAGATCCTCTTCATGATTCCAAAAATGGGACTCTTCTTAGGTGTAACCCCCAAGAAAACCTTAAAATCGTCATGAGTCAAGATCCTCCTCATGACTCCACAAATGGGATTCTTTCTAGGTGTAATACCCAACCAAACTTTCAAATCCTCATGAGTCGATATCCTCCTCATGATTCCAAAAATGGGTCTCCTCCTAGGTGTAAGCCCCAACTAAACCTTCAAATCATCATGAGTCGAGATCCTCCGCTTGATTCCAACAAATGGGCCTCCTCCTAGGTGTAAGACCCAAGCCAAATGAAATATGAGAACTGTGATTCCCACCATAATTGGGATATATAGGAAGCCTTCTTGAAGGCCCGAGCTCAATGGGGTTCCCTTCCAAAAGGTTCACCCAATTATGCCCCCCCAAAATGGGCATACCCCCAGGTGTAATCCACAAGAAAAATGAATTATGGGAACTTGGATTACTGTTCCAACCAGGATACGTATGACACCTACTTAAAGGCCTGAGCTGAAGGGATGTTCTCTATAGAAGTCAGTCCTGTTAAAATGTTTCCCTAAATTCAAAAAGGGATTCCTACTTGGTGTAAGTTCCGATAACCGAACTATGTGGGATCTGATTCCTCTCCCAAGGATATGTAGGAATCCCATCTTATGGGTCTGAACCCAACATCAAATCACCTTCTCTCTCTCCTGAATGATGATAAACTCTAGAGTGCCTCACTTTATGGCTTAAGTCATCATTGCCTCTATAGCATCAAATCTATGTATATCCATGATGATCTTGCAACCTAGGGGTAACCCATGGATACACTCTTTGGGAATGAATTGAGGATTCACGAACATATAAACATGACTTAAATCTATAAGAGAGTCCTAGAATAGAAAATAGTTCCCCCCAAAAGGGTGTGATGAGACCAACTTCTCATCCTATCAACCAATAGATTCCTCAAGTTTCATTGGCCAAATAGTCATCCAATGAGTGTCTGCCTTTGGAAAGAAGGTCTATGAATCATGGATAACATGGTCTTTGGGTGTTTCTATATCCACGAATTAACTTTTTGGAGACTATCCTAGGAAATCATATCCTAGGAGGACCAATTGAAAAAATACTTAACCCCCTAAAATTGCCCGCTGGGACCATTTGACCATGGCACCTCCTTAATAATGTAAAAGGGATAAACTGCCCAGTCCCTACAAGGACAATCCAATTCCACCTAAAGGATAACAATTCACCACCTTGGGTTGAAATAAAAAATATGACGATGTGAAACTCTCTACAATAATAGATGAGTGATGATTCTTGCCGGAAAATCTCATTTCACCCACAAACATCACCTTGGGTCGAAACAAAAAATGGTGAACCTGATATGAATCCTCAACCAAGGTGGTATTTTTACCCCACTCAAGATCCTTAACCTCATAAAAAGGAAGGTGGCTATGCAGAATTTTCAAATATTCATATAATTAAGAGATTCTACTTTGACGAGGTTTTTTTTGTCTGTATATTTCATATATATTTTGCAGGTTTCTGCATAGAAACCTTCGATCTGAATGGAACCTCGACAACCAAGGCAGACACACACCTTAGTGATCCTGCAGGTGGTTGGGGACCGGATAAAGAGAAGTACCCCCTCACCTACCTAGCATCTTCAATACTAGGTATCCAACATTCTGATTAGAGAGTACCACCAAAACAGTACTCGCCCCACAGTGGAGGCCGCAAGACAAGCCCTCCAATCTGAAAAATCTCACCAGTTTCCTCCTCAGTTACGACCGGCGTCCCATCACAAGGTGGCCCCCGTGGTAATCTCAAACCATTTTGGGAGCTTGTCCATAGAGTGTGATAACAAGTACCTCCCTTATCTCAGGGAGGCAAATGAATTCGATGTTGATGACTTCATCCTAGCAGTACAGAGGCTTTAATCGTGACCCCCTACTGGAGAGCATCCCCACTAACACTAGGAGACCAACTATTCTCACTCTGAAGAGGGTCTTACATGGGCCCCTTAGGCTACCCACTGAGGTTGGAAAACATACAATCAAAAACAGGCCATCACCCTAATTCTTGAGGAGGAACTATGCCATACAAACGTGGTATCATTCAACGGGTAGACATAAAACTCTGCCTCATCCACTCAAGCCCAATAGAAAGGTAGGGTGGAATAATACGAGCATGTTTACATTCCTACTAGTGGTCACTAGTCCCGCTATGCAGACCGAGTGGTGAATTATAGGAATATATAAATATCTGCTGATGCACAAGAAGATCGTCATCTAAAAATGAAGGAAAAGGGATATAGGTAGGAACAAATACCTGATTATGTATACTAATCCCACCATCAAAATAGGTTGGTAAAAAAATATGAGTAGATTCAAATTCTTGTGGATTCATAAAAAACCCTTGAGACAAATACAGTGGCAAGTGAGCAGTCGCAAATTTATGCTCATAAATATGAATCCCACTAGTCAAATATGGTGGCAATCGGAGAATACAACTGGTGGTAGACTTGTTCCTGTATCCCGACACAAGATAAATTCAAGTATCTACTAGAAACCTATAGAGGATTGAAGTAGGCACAAAATAATGTGTCTATGTCAGAATGGGCCTTCATACCCATTCCATCCAAAGATGTATCTCAGCACATCCTGAAAATGATGGAAGATCATATGTCGATTCCAGACCATATCCTTCAGACATGTCAAGATATCATTGCATCATCGGTAAAGGTGAGGAAACAAGCCCATGACCTGGTTTCCTTAAACGGAATGACTTACCCGCAAAATGGGTTGGTCACTCTCGAGTAGTTATGTATCCCTGATCCAGTCCATAAGGGTCGATGACAATATCCCATGATACATAGACAACCAGATCAGGAAAAAATACCTGTTCCAACTAGGGGACACTGGTCTAATGTGGTGGCTGCTCTAGAGAAGACATATATCCCTACCAAAACTCAAGATGTCTGTCAGCGTATCCCAGCGGCATCACGAGAACCGACCAAAAAGGGACCCATATATGAAGGCCCTTACCAGCAACATGAGACCCCAGTTACCCAAAAGAGATCTCCCAAAAATGAAATTCACCAAAGGCAACTAGAAAATGAAGAGCACATAAATGATTTTTCTCTACTAGAAGCTGATGTTCTTGAAACTCTTGAGAATATATCAATAAGGGATCAAGTTCTTATTAGTCCATTACCAAATTATAGAGGTGGAATTAGTAGTTGTGAAGTCCCTCCCCATAATATTTCTACCAGCAGCTCTGAAGGTCCTCCCTAGAGCACCAATGGGGGATTATCTCATGGGCTAGGAATGATCGATCACGAGAGCCTATCTCCTTATGCACGTCAAGGTAGACCTCCCCTTGACCAGAAGATAAGTCAGTAATAAGGTCCTCCCATTTTTGTTCTCCACCCTGATGGTCCTCCCTGGGATATACGCTGAAAATATACTTCTCCCTATAGTTGAACGTCAAGTCATGATGTTAGTCCTCGCCATGATGATAGCCATTGTGAATTCCCTCCCTGCAATGGATGTTTCTATGAAGGCCCTCCCCATAGAAACATTGAGAAATGAGAAGGTCTTCCCCACATTGCAGTATATCCTGAAGGCCCTCCCTAGGATGTACCCTGCAGAAATTATCCCTACAGCCATATATGAATCTATTATAGTAGCCTCACCATCATAGAAGTCATTGAGAAGGTCCTCCCTTTAGTGACACCAAGCAACAAGAAGGTACTCCACTCACCATAGCCTACCCTGAAGGTCCTCCCCATAGAATACAATATAGGGACATTCCCCATGGTTAGGCATCAAGTTGAAATGTTATACCTCACCATTGTATCATCGATTGTGAAGGTCCTCCCTACAATAAAAATTTACACTGACAATAAGGTCCTCCCATTTCTGGAAAACAATTTGAGAAAGCACTCTTACGCTGAGGTGCTCATAAAGATGGAGTCAGATATATTAGACACTCTGTCTATGATGAGTGATATCCATTCTCAATGAGAGGATGGTCCAAGGCCACACTCATCTTCCGAGCTACCCTCGCACCACTCACATATCAAAGAGGCTCCCACCAGAATTGCTACTTGGAACGAAATCATTAATAAGCAGTCAAGTTGGGCATATCAAGTAGAGGAGTCCTTAGAAGAACAACAACAAGATATTTTCTCATGAGAAGACAAGTAGCTAAGGATGATATTCCGATGATGTATTAGCCCACGACCACTTCTCACTTTGACATACCAAGAGAGTTGTCCGAGGAATGTATTTATAACATTCACCTCAATATCTGGACAACTCTCTATCATCTAAAAGAAAAGTTATGTTTCTATGTAGGGTATGCAGACCATGTCAACATATTAGGGGAGATTTGATGTCTAATCGACCTAGAATACCTCCCATATGCATGGTATCTATGATTATAAAGAAGATATAAAGGCCTTGAACTGGCCTACGTCCACATGCTACACAAGTTGTGTTTCCTCATTAGCAACGCCTGTTCTAGAGTTTATATCTAGGGATGGGGAGAACATGGAGCTCTACACATCACCTCATGTCCCATCCAACACACCTCATCAGAAATGACCTCATTCAATGTCATTACCTAAAGGTAATAATCAAATGAAATCCCTACTCATGAAAGGTGGAACGCTCAATAAGAACCAGCCTTGAGTAACTCACAAAAGCATCAGGCCCGATGAGATCAAGCCATCAAGAAGCTTCTAAGCAGAAAAACCGAGAACATCCAACAGGATTCCCATATAAGGGAATCCAACCAAAAATTAGTACTCAAGTCATCAAAAGAAAATAAACCCCATATAGATATAGCTCCATACCCATCTCACACCCATGCGGAAGTGTGTGAAATTAAATAGGTGGCAATGGAAGCGGCTACTGTCGTAATACGAGAAAAACCCCAACTTAAAGGAATGGGGGAATTTTTAACTCAAAATTCCACCATAAGACCAATAAATCCGAGCCATAAAGCATCAATGGAAGAACAAGATCAACCCTAGCCCATAAGGCTAGGGAAAATTTTACCTTAAATTCCCACATAGAGGATGTCTGTCTTCTCCCGTATAGGGATAACGATGATAAGAGAGGTCACCCATTCTGTCCCATCTCGTGGTTTATACCCCTCGGGATGAAGTCATATTGCATGGTCTGATCAGGGATCCCTATGGGTCGATCTTCACCACGAAACCCCAAGAATACCACAAAATGGAAGGAGAAAGTCCAACAAAAGATGCAAAAAATCACTCCTACCATTTGGCACTGGGCACAACGCCTCTAATGTTGTATGAATAAGTGAATATGGTGAACGTCGGTCCCACGTATCTCATAGGAAATGATACAAATAGAGAGGATTCTTGAAAATATGGTTCCCACCCAGAGCTAGTCCACATCGATCCTGATGGAGTGCATACCCGGAATCAAAGAGCTTCCCAAAATTTTGGTGCCTCCTCACCAAACCCATTACTACCTCCCTCGTGAACCCTGAACAAGGAGAAGAATAAATACTAGGTCTAATTTGACTGACATCCTCCTACCCCTGAAATATTCCCCCCGCACTTAAGGAAAGCTCCTCTAAGCATGAGGAAAGAATGAAAGAGATCTGGAGAATCAATGTCGAGTTACATCGAGAAAGATATCTTTCTAGATGTGTTCCCCAAGAATAAAATTAAAAGGTGTTCCTAGAATAGGTTCCTCTACCATAGGCACTCATCCTAGTAAATGAAACTAAGTTGATATGCCCACCTAATCTGGAACTGGGACCATCAATCTACTTGAATTCGGCCCTAGAAGGACATTGAGATTTCCCTCCCCTGGGAAAGAAGCCGAAATACATTCAGATGAACCCAAAAAGGATACCCATGGCTGGGAATCCACCCCAAATTCCAGTAGTAATGACATATCCAGTTTTTCCCCCTTCAGCACCTACCCAAGTTCATGTCTAGCAGGATATGCATCAAGGGATCTTAAATACCATTGAGAAATTTATAGCCCGAATGGAAGACATGGAATGGCAGTGCACTCCAATACAACAAGAAAAAAAACTTTCTCTGATTTGGTGAGCAATGTTATGCCACTTCTAAAATTTGGGAAACCTGTATTTCTGGTATTCAATGGTTTAGGAGACCCAAAAAAACATCAAATGCACTATGCGTCATACTGTAACCCCATGATGGGAACCTTGGAGCAACAAAAATCATTTAAACTCATGTTCTTTGTGCGAACTCTATAGAGTTCAGCCTTCTTATGGTATACTAGTTTTCTATCCACCTCTATCACAGGGTGGGAGGACCTCCGATGATAATTTCTATTCCATTTCAGTTCAATATTACTTAATACAACAATCAGTGATCTCATGAACTACGAGCAATGAGAGAATGAAAGAGTTTTAGAATTTATCTATAGACCAAAAGGCTTGACTTACACTCTGAACAAAAAACTCCCCTAGGATGAAATTATAACTATGTGCGTCGATATTCTTTGTGATGAATTAAAGAAACCACTCATCCCAGTGAAGTACATAAGTGGGTTATGATATATTTCCGCCATTGCCTAAAGGATAGAATACTCCTTGAATTGGACCAATCTCAAGTCCTGAATGGACCCATCAGCCCTAGGGAAAAGAATAGGAAAAGATGAAATGACTTCTATCACACTTAAGCCATCCTGGAACTAGCTCCAGTTGCGAGGCCTCCACTAAATCATGTAGGACCTCGTGGACTCCAACAACTACACCCACCTCAATAAGATGAGTGAAGGGGTGCCAAAAGAAATCAGTTTGAGGAATGAAGAAATAATGTCAACTCATTCTGAGGTGACCAAGTTTGTGGCTACTCCGCAGCTGCTATGAATTGAAACTTACTCCGGCTACTGAATACAAAGAGAGATAATGATGTAGGTATCAATGAAAATTTAAATTATTGTCCCTACCACCGGATATTGGGACACACTATCCAGGATTTCATCATCTTTCGGGATCTCCTACAAAATGATGGTGAATTTTGGAAAAGTCAAGTTAGGTTCATTGTCAACACAAGTGGAGTATGTCTCCACCATAGACCCAAGAAAGGAAGATGAGTGATAAAAAATCACCAAAAAAATGGATAATTTTTTTTACATTTGGATGACTCGTAAGATAGTCAACCGAGATCATGGAATCCTCTAAGAATAGTTAAAGAAGCCAACCATATCCTCAATAACTCATGATGCAACACAACCATCATCCTCAGTTCCAAAATATTTTTATGTCCATAAATACATAAAGTAGAATAAAGGAGACGAGCCTTCACTAAAGACTAAACTAGTCTTGACACTTTCAGACTTCATGCCAGAAGACTTGGAAGGATGGGCACCTCCCCGCCAAAGGGGACAATGGGCACTGCCCCACCAAACAACACCTTCAGAAGATATAGGCTGACAGAATCATTGTTGGATAAAAAATTGATCTTTGGATCCATTAATGCAATTCACTTGATGGAACCCTTCTCTGATGAAGGCTATGTCCAAGAACCCAAATTCCCCACATTCAACTGGAGAGCTGGAGGAAGAGACCGCAGAGGGTGAGGGTTTCTTGGAAGGCGTGATCATGGCAGGAGTTAAATTCTCGACCACACCTTAACCCAAACCCTTAATGTTATGGAAACTCATAGAAAGACCCTCCAGTAGACACAACAAGAACCAGAGTGTTTCTCTTCCCCTACTGAAAGAAATCTGAGACCAATCATCTTGGAGTATCTATCATAGGAAGAGAAGATGTCTAATCGCCCAAGGAATACAAGCAGACCAATTTTTCCAAACTCAAAAATCACATCAGCACCATAATCTCTTGTCATAGAAGCTAGACCATCTATGTTCAAATCTTAAGCCCTTAAAGCACCCATGAAAGAGAATTTCCAAGCCTTGAAGCACCAGAATTTAGAAAATAAATATGATATTCTAAAGTAGCTAGCCTCAGTACCAACAAAGCTATAGATCCTATATTCCTTGAGTTTTTCAAAAAACCTTAGGTATTCGATCATCGAAGTCTTACAAATTCCCTAAGAATTTGAAGCCAATGTAGCAGATGTAAAAGTCTATTGGAAAGATACCAATCCCAAAGAATGCCACACTATCATCTCCTTCATAGATCCAGATGAAGAATCCATCATGCAGGGACTAATCAAACCCTTATATGTGTCTGGAAAGATAAATATCATTGATGATCGGAGAATTTTCATCAACAATGGCTATGGAGTTAACCTACTCCCATTGCAAACACTTCGTTGGTCGATCTATGATGAAGACAATCAGACACCCCACACCAAAAATTTACTGGGATATGAAAAAAGTGAGAATAAGTCATTTTGAAGAATCAAGCTTAAAACTTGGCTTGTTGACCTCATGTCTAATTCTGAGTTTCTAGTCGTACAGAAAAGTATGGCCTTCAACGCCCTATTGGGGAGGCACTAGCTACATCAGCACGCTGTGACTCCCTCATCATACCATCTATGCATCAAATATTGTTCTAATGGAAACAATGGTACATTTCATACCAGTAAATCCCCATTCAAATCCTATGAATTTCATTACAACGATGCAGGGTTCTATGAACTGAAAGAGAACCAGTCTTAGGCCGACAACGTTGATTGGATCACTACACCAAATGGATTGGAAATGGCTCTCACCGAACCCCTCAAACAGATTGGGGAAGAGTATGTTTTACCCATCAACTAGTTTGAGTGCATAATTTCAAGATCAGATATGAAATTTTTCATCTTCATAATTTATGTTATGTCCACTATGTCCAACGACATTGAAAATTGCGCTAACCCCCATAATGATGGTGATAGCTCAGAAAAAACACTCACAACCTATGCTCGGGGCCCCAAACAGTTCCTGCCTTACTCACTAAGGTAGAAGATGATGTCTTATCACTAGAAGAAAGAAAAGAAACACCTCCACCCCCATTCAATCCTCTTCATAAAATTCCCCGCAGTTTGTCGGGGTAAAAGGAGCTATTTCATCTTCTCTAAATAAAATTTTTGATTCCTCTCCCAATGATGGAGGGTTCATCATGAGAATTTTATCCCCATAATAATAGGAAGAATATGAAGAAGAGGATCAGGAAGAAGAAGAAGAAGAAAAAGATCTCAAATATTCCCCTCCTGCATTCAAAGAAGGCATCTCCACCACAATAGATGGACTTAGGAAGATGAACTTGGGCACCAAAGATGACCCATGGACCACTCTTATTAGTGTGGCTATTCTTTTTGAAGAGAAAGAGGTATATACCTTCTTACTAAAGAATAATTGAGATGTCTTTTCTTATAACTACATAGAATTTCCAATCCTCGATCCCAAGGTTGACACTCATCACCTGGGTTTGTCGGAAGACCATCATGTTTACAAGAAGGATGCCAGAAGGACTCACCTGACACATGCTTCCAAAATAGAGGTTGAAGTTGACAAAATAATAAAATATAACTTCATTCGGGAAGTCTAATATCCAATATGTCTGGAAAATATAGTCCCAATAAAAAAGATGAATGGATATATCATAGACTACATTGACTTTAGGGACCTCAGTTGGCACTGCTGGAAAGATGATTTCCCAGTCCTGATAATGTAATTGTTGATTGATGTGACCACTGGATATGAGACCCTCTCTTTTGTGGATGGATATTCTAGATAAAACTAGATCTAAATGGCCTAATAAGATGATGAATCCACTACTTTCAGGGCCCCAATTGAGTATTTTCTATAAGATGATTCCCTTTGGTCTGAAAAATTATGGCGCTACATATCAGCTCACCATGAATTGCATTTTCAAACCCTTCCCTGGGAAATTCATAGAGTGCTACATTGATGGTCTGGTGGTTAAATCATGATAGCGCTCAAACCACCTAATAGATCTTGAAACCTTCTTTAATAATTTTTGAAAGCACAATCTAAAGATGAATTCCCTAAAGTGTGCTTTCGGTGTTACCTATGGGAAATTCCTTGGCTTCATTGTACGCCATCACAACATCGAAGTCGACTATGAGAAGACAAAATCCATCCTTTTAATTTAACCAAATCATAACCTCACTGAGCTAAGAGGTCTCCAGGGGAAGCTGTACTACATTCGGAAATTCATATCCAACCTTACAGGTAATTTTTTTTCCTTTCACTAGGTTGATGAATAAAGGGGTCGCATACCAGGGGGATAATGATTGTTAAGAAGCATTTGAAAATCCTAACAGATATCTCTTAATCCCACCGATGCTAATGCCTCCAATTGAGTGAAACCAATCATGTTGTACATAAAATCCTTGGGATGATCATTAGGCACTTTCCTCGCATTGAATAATGATTCTGGTAGCGAGAATAATCTCTATTACCTCAGCTGAACAATGATCGATGCTGAGACTTGATATTAAATAATCATAAAAAACTATCTAGCCCTAATATTTGTAGTTCAGAAACAGAGAAATTACCTACAGCACCACGAGATGTATCTGGTCTCATGCTATAACCAGATCAAGTATATCCTCAGCCATCCTATATTAATAGGATGCATATCACAGTGGGAAGTCATCCTACAGTAGTTTGACATATGATACATCCCCCATAAATCCATCAAAGGCTAGTTATTAGAATATTTCATTGTAGAACACCCCTTATAAGAAATGACCCCATTGGATACTAAACTTCCTAATGAAGAAGTATTCTCTATCCAATAAGGCCCCTAGGAATGGGAAATGTACCTCAACAATGCCTCCAGAATCCCAAAAGGCAAAAGGATAGATGATCCCAATCTCAACAAAGTAGGACTGGGAGTTGTATTCATATCTCCAAAAAGGCCATCTTGCCTTATTCCTTCCTGCTTTTAGAGGGGTGCACAAATAATGAAGCAGAATACCATGACCTCATTATAGGCCTGGAGCTGGCACTTCATGAACAATCTGAACACTTGAAGATAAAAAGTGATTTAGAGATGGTCATCAAGCAGGACAATAGTGACTATGCCATTAAGAAATAAGTATTTAAATCTTTAATGAACCATGCCCAAGAGCTGATGGAAGAATTCACATCATAACTAACACTGAATTATGTCCCACATTTATGAAATGATCAATCCGATACATCAGAAAATGTAGCCACAACCCCAGCTGATCTAGACCAGGATGAAATGGTTATCGGCATTTCCCACCATCGGATGGTCTTTATGATCATTCAGAACAATACAAAATAAATTGATGAGATTAGACCTATTCTTAAGACTTATGGTAACACCACCAGCTGAATGAATCCCATTGAGAATTAGCTCTAGAGGGGATAAATCTCACTAGATAGGTCTAGAAGAGAAAATATTCAGAGGTGGGCAGTCAATTTTGATTTGTATAATAGTGCAAACCAAGAAACAGTTCTCTATAAACAAGGACTTGACAGAGTCCTTCTCAGGTGCATCAATGGAGAAGAGGCCGCTGCTATCATGAACAAAGTGCATGACAGAACTTGTGGATCAAACCAATCAACATCCAAAATCTACTATCAAATTCAAAGTCTTTGATTCTTTTGGCCCACTATGATACAAGATTTTGTAATATCCTCCAAGAAGTTTCATCCCTGCCAAGTTCATGCCAATTTCATTCACCAACCCCCAGAACTACTTCACACAACTACGTACTCATAGATATTTTCTGTATGGGGGATGGATATCATGGGACCCTATCATCCCGCCAAAACTAGACAATTTTAGTTCATTCTCACAGAAACTGACTTCTTCTCCAAATGGGCTGAAGCTGTACCCCTTAAAGAGGTCAGGGAAAGAAGAATTGTTAGTTTTGTGAAATCCAACATCATTACCAGATTTGGTGTCTCTCATAAAATACTAACAGATAATGGCACCAACTTCTACTCTGCTAAATTGGAAAAGTTATATCAGGAGGATGGAATCAAAGCCAATTTTTCATCCCACTACCATGTAGCGGCCAATGGGAAGATAGAGTCTTTAAACAAGACTCTATCCAACATACTCTAGAATATGGTATATGAGGATAATAAATCATGGCCAGACAAGCTCCTTCATGATTTATGGGATTACTGGACCACTGCACGCACTACCACCCAAGAAACCCCATACTTTCTAGTATACGGGATAGAGGCGGTTATACCCATCGAATTTTGAGTACCATCACTCTGTGTTTCCCTTTATGATAAATTGTCTCTAGATGAGCAATACCAGAAATGGTTTAATGAGTTGGAGTAATTTGGTGAGAAAAGGTTGCACACTTTTCACAATTTTGAAGTCTTCCAAAATCGTATCACATGAGCCTTCAACAAAAAAAGTTCCTCCATCGGTCTTTCCTCGAAGGAGAGATGGTGTGGGTCCTCAGAACCTAGATGATACTTAAGAAGAAACCCCCAAAGATTGAGCCAAAGTGGGAGGGGTTTTATTTCATACATAAGTTCTACTCTAATGGAGCATATGAGTTGATATCAATAGATGTAAAACTCATCACATCTCCCACCAATGAAAGGTTTCTAAATAAATACTATGTGTAACAGTGACATAAACATCTTACCTTCACGACGTTAAACTGCATAGTGACATAAAAACATCCTTGCTACATGATGCTAAACTGCATAGCATCTTCGTCCTAACCTCATGATGTTAAATTGCATGGAAGGTATTGTGTTCCAGTTAATAGTTTGTCACGTGTAAGTCAAATTCATGTAAGAAAAATATAGCAATACCCCCTTTCTATGCACAGTTCAGATCAAAATAGGAAAGGAACTCTATAACTATGTGTGGATTGATTATCGTTCATCAGTGGGATATATAGTGATGCCTCAACCTTCGATCTTGTCCCAACCATCACATGAAATATAATCCCCCTGTTATATCTTCTCTTACCCCATACTATGAGGGAAATCATTGCCTCTAATTTTTTTATCACATCGAGTATAGATCACATCATCTAAGGATCAGTGGAAAGGGTTCCTTTTCATAAACAAATCATAGAGGAATATGATAGACCTGACACCCTTAGAGGATGAAACCAAAATTCCCCCACCATGTGTATGGATTAGACCTATATATGGAGGGAACTTAAAAAATACATATGGATTGATTTATTACCTTTGTAGGATACACAGTGACTCCCATATTTATCATCCTGGCATAGCCACCAAACAAAAAAAATGCCCTTTTTTCCCTACATATTGACCAGACCTCTGTAGGGAACTTTTATAACTACATATAGCTTGATTCCTACCCTTGCAGGATTGGTAGTGACATTGGGATCATCGATCCTAACCCATCCATCAACACCAGATAAAAATTTCCCCTCTCTATATAAGGACTAGACATATATAGGGAGGGTATTTACAAAACTACTTATGGCTTGATTCCTTCCCTTGCAAGATACATAGGGATTCCTAGATCCTCCATCTAGGTTTAACATCAATTTAATCAAAAAAAGGGGGAAATGAACCTTCCTTTGTGTATAGGTCATAATTGCATAGGGGAATCCATGAAAGGACCTAACCTCATGACATTAAACTACATAGTTCCTCAAGAATCATGTGCGGCCCAATTCTTGGTGTTATGAGATACCGAACATGCCCCTAATTTCCTACACAACAAAATGTATGGATATGGAAAAAATTCCATGTTTGAATTCTGACACCCAGAAGAAGTCAAAAGATCATGCTTCCCCCAACATATGAGTCAAATCTATGTAGAAGCTTCAGTAGTTCACGGATAATAACAGTCTAGATATTTCTTATGTTCTTAGACACATCTTCCCCATTTGTCAAACTTTATACTCTAGGGAAGCTTGGGTCCCCAAAAACATTCATGGCCATCAGAAATGGAAATCCAGTGTCCTGTGAACACCTTTGTTTGACTACGAAAATCTTTCCTTGGTGGATCTACATATGTTGACTTAAAATGACCACCAACCAAAGGAAAATTCGTCTTTAGGAGAATCATTCCCTACCTCTGTACGCCCAATGGCTTCTAAGCCCCATGTCATTCTTCCTAATACAAGGCCCCCTGGGACTATATTTTATACCTTCTATCATCACTCATGTCTAAGGAATATCATAATATCCCAACCACGATCAGCTTAAATATATTTATGGTCTTTGTGACAAGTTTTCTCAGCAACACGATGGTAAAATGTCTTGCCAACATCCTTATAGCATGATGCTAAACTGCAATGCCAGAAGTTTCCTAGCTTCACAAAATTAAACTACACCGCACAATGAAAATTATTAGATTCTTGTCTTGGATCAACCTCCTCAAACAAAATTCCTTTCCTTCCTACATATGGGCTAGACCTCCTCAAGGAATGTTCATTGGGAATCCTACGTGATATGATTTCCCCCGGATCAGATGTATGGTGGTACTCAAATCCTATGACCCGAACTCAACAACAAAGAGTATTGAAATGTTCCCTTCTCTGCACATGAATTGAATCATAATAGATAATCCCCAAACAAGTTATATTTACAATTATTCTTAAGGGTAATAATATTTTCCATATTTCATGATGGGATTACCCTATGTCCCACCCACATGATGATGAATTGTGTGGAATTCATCCTTGATGCATGATGTTAAAATTCATAACATTGATTAAAGAATAAAATTCTCCCTACCATTGATTATTCCATTCCTAAGTGGTGAACCAAAATCCTCATAATCCCTTGTTTCTCACAACGAGCATAACTCACGTGAGCTTGGGGACCTCAGCAGAAGATCCATCATGGAGTCGTGGAAAATTAGTCCAGGATTTTGGTTCTAGCAGCTCGACCCTAAAAGGAATGTTATGGTTCCCTTCACAATAAGAAACCCTAGGTCCTGGTCATACGGTGTTAAAATGTAGGGTACTCTAAATATGGGATGGACATCTCACCCTATGTATGAGCTAGATATATGTAGGGGATTACTCGATCCCATGGGTGAATCATAGGAACGAACGTTTCTAATGTATCAAGGTACAATCTTGATACATGTCAAACTCCATTCTTTGAGTAATCTTGGATCCCCATAACCCTCCATGGCCATCAGATATGGAATTCTAGTGTCCGAGAGACACCTTTTTTTGACTATGCACATTATGCT
Organism: Viscum album; assembly: GCA_963277665.1. NCBI lineage: Eukaryota > Viridiplantae > Streptophyta > Magnoliopsida > Santalales > Viscaceae > Viscum > Viscum album. The sequence goes on along the minus strand of OY728158.1, from coordinate 1,695,508,323 downwards.
CTGGTGGCTCTGAATATGTTGCCTAAAAAATAGACATCAATCAAAGGAAAATTAATCCTCAGGAAAGTCCTCTCCTACCTCGGTACGCCTAATGGCTACAAAGCCCTGCGAAATCCCTCCTAATTCAAGAACCCTCAAAGTCATAGTTTTCATTCACTTTCCTGCCAACATCAGTGATATATCATAACATCCTTACCTAACTCACTTCAAGGATCTCAAGGATTCTACAAAATAATGATGCCCCATCCATATGCATGAAGTTAATCTGTGTACAAAAAAAATCCCCCACTTAAATATAGTTTTCCCCATAATGTTTGGATAAATAAACCCCCCTTTCCGTGTTTAGGTTCACCCCCTTTCATAATCCATACATCATGTCCAGGAAGGTCCTAATCCCCATAATCCTTCATGGCCATCAGAAATGGATGTCCAGTATCCTGTGAATACCTTTTTTTGACTTTTAAAATCATTCCCTAGTGGATCTACATGTGTTGACTATAAAATGGCCATCAACCAAAGACAAAGTTTTCCTTAGTAGAGTCCTTTCTAGTTTTTTTATGCCCAAATGACATTTATGTCCCACCTCACTCCCTGGATTTGGAAACCCCTTGGATTACAGTTTATATATTTTCCACCTTTCAAATTCCCAAATATGGGAAGAATTTCTAGTTAAATTGATGAATAATTTAATCTCTCTTGGTTAGAGTAAAATGATCTCCCATAATAAGTTTCATGTTTTTTGGTTGTATAACATTAAACTATACCATTCACTGGCTCTCCCTTACATAATAAAATTTTTTGTGGGGTCGGTTTCTCATTCAAAGCTGATACAAATTTCTCTAATACTTTTAGACATCATCCCTCAGGTAGGACACCCATTGTGGTCCCCAACCTCAAAACAAATCCCAGGTTTCATAAATATCTCAGTCCATTGGAAATGGATGTCCAATTTCCAACAGAAACCTTTGTTTAAATGTGAAAATCATGCCTTGGTGGCTCCACATATGTCTCCTACGAAATGACCATCAACTGAAGGAAAAATTGTCCTCAGTAGAGTCTTTTCCTACCTCTATACACCTTAAATGGATTTCAAGCCCAATATACCTCTAAAAATCACAATGTCAGGGTTAATAAAAATCATGCATTCATGATTGAGAGTTATTAAGTCATTCCTGGCTGATGAATTTCAAATTGGGACCCCTACCCCATCAATTTTTCTAAAAACTGTTCAATTTAAAACATCAGTAATAAGTCCGATTGAAATGACTATAAACCACTAATAAAAAATATGTAATAATTTCTAGAGTGAAAACCCACATAGGGAACCCCTGGATAAAATTTGAGTACCGTCTTGTTAAACCGACACTATGTATGGTTCAAGAAAAAATGATGAGCAATTAAATATTTAAAATAGACACAAATCTTGATGGGTTGAAAACCCGCAAAGGGAATCTTAAGAAAAAGTTAAGTTATACCTACTAAGACCATAACAAACAAGATTAGGCAAAAAGTAGGGAAATAATGAGAAAAAGGCACAAAAGTTTGTGTGATTTTTCATGTAACCCCAAAAATAGTTGAACTACGCTCGCTGAGTCCCATGGCTTAGGAAAAAATTAGAACCTGATTCAATTATACCAATTTACTGGTTTTGAATCACGGTTCAAAATTAATACCTGATCGAAATAATGTTTATATGGTCGATTTTGTTTGATTGAAAATTTAGGAAAATGGAAAAAGAAGAAGTAATTGATGGAGAAATAGTTCCATTAGTTCTGAGGAAAAACATAGAGGAACTTCCCCAGTTTGGAGTCTCTCCATGGTATCTAAACAAAGTGAGTACATCAAAATTTATGAAATTTATTGTGAGGCTTGACTTTACCTTTATATAAAAATGAAAAGAGACTTATACAAGCTATCAAGGGTTTTCTTTAACGTGTCTGCTTCGGCCATCGGGCGAACGCATTCCATAACGACTTTGAGGTTCTACCCTTTCTTCTTGATAAATTTATATTTGGAACCCGAGGGGGACAGTTGAACCTTCAATATTTCCACATGAGCCTTGAATTCCCATATCTCTTCTATTTGGGTGACTACCAAGTCATGAGCCTTCACCTCCTCAGCTGTTAGATGATCGAGTTCCTCAGAAACATATCGGAATGTTGTTTCTTGATGATGTGAAGAATTGAATCTGGAAAGTTTGTCCTCATAAGAAGTGAGGTATTCCAAGGCTATGAAAAATTGGTAAATAAGAAAGTGTAGATATTTGAAATAGAATACCCACGAACCCAATTTGGAAAATAATCTTCAGAAGTTTTCTGTTTCATCGGTAAAATTATCCAGAGGGGTTTCTGTAGCAAAGGTGCATAACTGACGCCATGCCTGTTTTTGCACTGCTTGATGCATCCTCCTGGCACCAAGGCCTTGGTCCTCCCCCACTGTAATGGGTTTATAGGAGGGAAGTGTTATTATTATAGTGTGATGGGACATAAGATAGGTTACCTAGGTAGGGGGGATCTCCCTCCCCATAGATGGTTCAACCCCTGGAGCCGGACACGGGGGACTAGCCGCAACTTCTTGGATACCCGGTGTCACTCTGCTGGGGCCAGCCTTATTAGGGCCATGAATGGTATCCCCAAGAGGGGAGCAGTATGAATCACTCCCTACCAAGTTGGGATGAATAGATGAAACCCCTTACAAATGCATTTTATGGCACATCAAGTGTCTTCTCACCATAGGGATGGGAATAGATGGTGTGGCCATCATAGTTACCATAGGGAGAGGAATATATGGCATGGTTACCATGGTTAGGATAGGGAAAAGGTTGGTTAATGGATTTTGGACCCATAGAATTGGTCTTCCCATCACCCCTTCATGGTAATAGTCCACCCACATTTGGGAATACTCCAGTGATAAAAAGGTGGATCCCATCATATTAGGGATGATGACATCCACGGTGTCACCTTCCCACAACATTATAATCCATAATTGGTGAAGAATTTTAGGATAAGTTTCTCCCCTCAAATGAAAAGTGGGAAGAATCCCAGTCTATTGAATGCACCCGAATTGCCTAGGAATTAGGTAGGGGATGCTTGGATCACAAATAACCACTCGATCTATGCGATCAGTTAGCATCCCATCTTGAAGCGCGATGATATATGAGTGCTCCTATGAAGAACTGCCTCCATCACCCCTTACTGATCGATGAGGGGTAGGGTATGGTGAAAACGAAAATCAATAAGCGTCATTTTGAATCCTGACTACATCACTAATGGTTAAGGTCATAGGATGGACAAGAACAATGTTAAGAAGGGAAAGGTGAAAGTATGAATGAGGAACCCTCACCGTATGTTGATATTCAAAGAAAGTGAAATGTTTTTCTATCCACCCATATAAAATTGAAATGGTACACTGAGACGATGCAAAGATTTAACTTCTTGTATCTTCCCAAATAGATCATAAATTTGGGAATGAGTAGGAATGGCCAGATTAATTGGTTGACCCTCTTCTAGCATAGCCTCCATCATCAGAGTACAAACTCTGATCCTGGTGTATACGTCATAAGATGAGGAGATCCATCTTCTCAAAAACAGGGCAAAGAAACTTTCTAATATATGCTTTGGGGGCATGTCCGATTGAATCTCGTATCCCCATGTAGAGTATCGTCCCGCTTGGAGGGTGGCACAACATGACCATGTAAGTTGCTGCGACTGTCGGGTTAGATGAGTCCTACTGTGGCAGGCCCTCATCCTAGGCCCTTTCACCGGAAAAAATGACCCTATCGAATCCTCAAATGGGATAATAGAGTGAGATTGAAGGGGTTAATCAAGCAATCACTCTACCATGACCAGTAGGCTCCTTGTCAACGGGGACACCTGGTTGGCATTTTCCCAAGTAGTAGCTGTTGGAAAAGTTTTTCCATACATATTTCGAAGAATAGGGAGTCATCCAAGCTAGTCGATGTCTCATAATATGATCCCCAACACGCCATATGATAAATGTAAAGTATTGGTACTTTAACACCAATGGATCAGTAGTTTAGGTAGGATTTCTCATGGAGAGAAAACTGCGAACTGGGAGACCCAAGCTACCTGGTACAAGTTCACCACTTCCAAATTATTGGGGAACTCCAAACATATTTGATGTACCTAGAATGACCAGGCCCATTTGTCAGAAAATAATCCTCTGGCTCATAGGTCCCATTTGGTGATCCACCCACTATTAGCATTTTCTTGAGAAAGGTTGATAATAGATGGGTACTCTTAGAGACAAGTCTCAAGGAAGTGTTGCGATAATTGCGATTGATCTTTTTCCACATAGAGACTCTTAGTGTGAACACATTCCCTTGAATGGGGGTAGTTATGAATTATCCTATTGAAGAAATATTGGCTCTATTACTCCCTTAGGGTGCTTCTAGGAGAATTAAGGGAGTATTATGGTCAGCCAATATAAAAGGGACGTCATCAGAAAGTCCAAAGTCGTACAATGGCAGTTGCATGAATAATGGGTAAGCTAGAAGCTCTAGTGTGAGAAGATATTTTATGTAACTATTCTGAGGAACAATGTAAGATCGAAGATGGTCCTCAGTGTCCTCAATCACGGATACTCTCGTCCTGTTTGATTCCATACCAGTCTGTGAAAGATCCATTGTAGTCTGTAGAAAAAGATCTAAAAGACTATAAAAAGTCATTCCAATGAGAAAATTATTGGACAATGGCCACAAAAATGGACAAGGGACTTAAAAATAGGGTCTTCATGGGGATCCATATACTGCTCCTATAAACGGTACGTAGAATCCATTTCCTGCAAACTGCATCGGTACAAAAAAATTATTTTCTACATACGGTCTCGATATGTGGATGACCTATGAGGCATTGGGACATGGAGCGTTCTCCAGAAAACTAAGTGGTTGATAGAATGAAGAAACCATGAATATATGACTCTAAATTCCAATGTTCAAAGTTTTCTGATTAAACTTTTAATTTTAGATTTAACAAAGTTTAATGTTCAGTTTTCTAGTTTAAAGTTAGGTGTGAAGAACATGAAAATCACATAGTGTTCTTCTATGAGAAGGTTTGGAATTAAGTTCTAAATTCCATGATTTAGTTCATGGACCCAAAAATTTGTTTCGAAGGTAAATGAAATTTTGAAGAGTTCGGTTCACAGAACCTACTGAGTGGTTCACAAATACGGATTTTGCAAAGGAGTTAGTATAGAGATGCAAATAAAGACAAGGAGTGGCCGAGAGCACTTTTAGCCACGAGAAATGGAAAAAGAAAAATGACCTAGGTCCCTATAAATAGGTGTACCCCCTTCCTGACCTACCCATTCTACCACAAACCACTTCAGTTCAGAACCACTTCTACATCAGAATAGACTCTTCTTCATTCCGATTAGACCCAATTCCAATGAGAGGCATTTGTAGGGTCCTAAAAACTTCACAAAGGGAAGTAAATACCCCCTAAATCATTTTTCATAATTAATCAAACATTTTTATAGGTTAAACAAGGAAAATGGATGCAAATTAGATTGAAAATTTGAGAAGAAACTTAAATAAATCAAAATTTTCAAGAGTTTTAGGATGACCGCATACCATCACCGGGAAAGGTTCATGAAGGGCATGAACCACGAACCATCGATAAATGGAAGGAACCATGAGGCACTGGCCTATGGGGTGATGTCCATAAAACTAAGGATGGCATGAACCGTTTTGTTGGAAGAATCAAGCATAGAAATGCCATCTGCATCTATTTAGCAAACTCTGCAGCTCGCGAATGAAGAAATCTGGCAGGGTTCTATGAACCACGACTCGCGAACTGAAGCCTCTACAAAACTTGGTTTACTGAGTCTTCCATAGGTTGAGATATATCTTCATGGTCTTCCAAAAATGGTGCCACATTCCCACATATATGATTTTACCATCACTCTACAAAAGGGGCACAAGAGGAATAAGAAATGGGGAGAGACGAAGGAGACAGGTGGAAGAGAGCACAAAGGAGACCCTCGAGGCTGGAAGAGAGAATTCAGATATGGATAAGATTCTGACTTCGATTTTGAATCATTGATGAAGAACGAATCACAAATCACTTTTCCACAGGTATAACCAGACAAAAACCATAAAAAGAAGAAACTTAAAAATAATTGATGAACCACAAAACTAATTGGTGCCACCATGAACCATAAGTCCCTTGTGGATAAATTCCCTGTGAACCACATGCTCGAGGAACTTTCTTCAATTAAGCGCTCTACATAGTGCATCGCTACACATATCGAACCCTATGCCTCATACCACATCATTATGCAGATGAAACCTGAAGCAGCATGGAGAACCACGTCTAGTACCATGTACAACTTTGGTATGTGGTGGCCCATACCCACATCCACGTACTACTTCGGTACATAGATGACCCCTCTACCCGCATAGCATTATGCTATATGGGGATGCCCCACCCCGTATAGGAAAATAGTACGCGGAATGGGGTGTCTTCGAGTGTCCTTCCCTTCTGCTCCAATAATTCCCCTCCATCACCGTTCAACCCTCTATAGATCCTCAATGAACCAATCCACCAACATCAGACCAAAGTACCCTCCAAATCCACTAGACCTGTATGGTCAGACCATCGGGCACATCAGCACGCCATTCTAAGTCTACATACCCTAGGTAAGAATGGTCACCAAGGCCATCCCACAATAGTTCAGAACCGAAAAATGTCTCCAAGCCTACATTCCTGAGGTGACCTGATGACTGACTTTGGGATGCCAACATGAACCTCCCCATTCTCAGGCTTAGGGGTAACCAATGAACTTTCCCTTCAATGAGTGATAGTGACAAGAAAAAAGGTCACTCTTTCCCTCCCCTTAGACCGAGGATGGTGCCCCTCCACTTTCTCAGAACTCGTATAAGGGAACTCATCCTGAGGTACCCCCCTAGACTTTTGCGAGAGGTGTCACCCTTTACCCTCTTTGCCTTTTCTCGATATGTTTCCAGACACATCACCAAGATTTGATATCCCTAGATAATAATACGGGTGAGGTTAGATGCTCAAAGCCTCTCTCTCTCTCCCAACTTTAGTACCATATACCAGAAGATGATGTAGGACATGCAATCTTCAAATCCATTGTCTCCTCATTTTTCTCACACAGAGAATGACTCACATGGGCATATAGGTTGGTGGTCATCATGACATCTGCATAGTCCCAAAAAATGATCCTCCTCCTAGGTGTAATCCCCAACCAAGCCTTCCAATCATCATGAGTCGAGATCCTCCTCATGATTCCAAAAATGGGCCTCATCCTAGGTGTAATCCACAACCAAAACATCAAATCATCATGAGTCAAGATCCTCCTCATTATTCTAAAAATGGGCCTCCTCTTTTGTGTAAGCCCCAACCAAACCTTCAAATTGTCATGAGTCATGATCCTCCTCATGATTCCATAAATAGACCTCCTCATAGGTGTAATCCCCAACCAAACCTTCAAATCATCATGAGTTTAGGTCCTCCTCATGATTCCACAAATGGGACACCTCGTAGGTGTAATCCCCAACCAAACCTTCAAATTGCTAGGAGTCGAGATCCTCCTCATGATTCCACAAATGGGATTCCTCCTAGTTGTAAGCCCCAACCAAACCTAAAAATAATCATGATTCAAGGTCCTACTCATGATTCAAAAAAATGGGACTCCTTATAGGTGTAATCCCCAAGAAAAATGAACTATGAGAACTCAGATTCCAACCATAATTGGGATACGTAGGATGCCTGCTTGAAGGCCCAAGCTCAAAGGGGTGACCTTCCAAAAGGTTCACCAAATTATTCCCCCAAAAATGGGAATCCTCCTAGGTGTAAGCCCCATCAAAAATGAACTATGAGAAATTTGATTCATGTTCTAACCAGGATATGTAGGACGCTTTCTTAAAGTTCTAATCTCAAGTGATGTTCTCCTCAGAATTTAGGGCTGATAAAATGGTTCCTCAAATTTGAAAGGGATTCCTCCTAGGCGTATGTCCTAATAACTGAACTATGTGGGATCTGATTCCTCTCTTAAGGATATGTAGGAAGAACATATTATGGGTCTAACCCCAACATCAAATCACCTTCTATCTCTCCTGGATGACGATAAAGTCCATAGCACCTCCTTAAATTTCTTAAGTCAGAATTTCCTTTGTAGAATCAAATCTATGTATATCCATGATGATCCGGAAACCCAGGGGTAACCCATGTATACACTCTTCAAGAATTAACTAAGGATTGAAAAACATATTAACATGAATTAAATCTATAATAGAGTCCTAAAATAGGAAATATTTCCCCCTAAAAGGGTGTGATGAGCCGACCACCCATCCTCTCGACCAATGGAGTCTTTAAGTGTTGTTGGCCAAATCGTCATCCAACGAGCACCTACCTTTGGAAAGAAGGTCCATGAATCATGGATACTAGATCCGTTGGGTGTTTTCGAATCTAGTAATGAACTCATTGGAGACCATAAAAGGAAATCATATCCTAGGAGGACAAAATGCACAAATACTTAACCCCCTATAATCACCCACTGGGACCATTTGATTGTGGCACCTCCTTCATATGGTAAACTGGATAAACTGACTAGTCCCCACAGGGAAAATACAATTACCCCTAAAGGATAACAATGTGCCACCTTAGGTCAAAACAAAATAATGACGACATGAAACTCTCTACAACAATAGATGAGTGATGATTGTCATCGGATAATCTCATTTCACCCACACATGTCACCTCGGGTTGAAACAGTCACACATTGCAGGAATATTATGAAATGAATTTCTAGTAAATATAGAGATTGAACTTCATAAAATGGATTAAATATTTTTAATCATAGTAATTAATATTATATAATAATTTCAACTTGTTTTTTGGTTATTATGAATAATAACTGAGGTAAAAATTCATTAATGTGGTAAAGGTTAAAAGGGATTAACGGAGGCTTAAACTAAAGGGATAAGGGTTAAGATGACCTAAAAGCCTATATAAATCCTTTTGTATGAATATATTTAGGTTATATATCATATTATATCCTAAAATCACCCAATTTGAAAACATTTGGATTTAGTATGACATTATTATATTTTAATATTTTATGAAATTTCCAAGTGTTTCCTCTCCCATACTTATAAATGGAAACCCCTCATCTCTATTCCTTACACCAATTTGAGCTACCTATCTAAAACAAATCCTACCCAATTATCTTATAAACCTATTTATACATTAATTATAGGTTTTTGTATTCTTAAAAGACCATTCCAAGGGTCCTTAAGGAGGGATCTAAAGGAGGTCTACCGAAGAAGAGGTAATCGTCCTACCCAATGTCTTTCAATTTATTTCTTATTATACCACATATAAATATATGATATTTATAATAAAATAATTTATTATGTATCCTAAATATTCATAAATTTTATTACAGTTTTATTTCACCATTATCCAGCCTATTTTCCATCAACAGTTTAATGAAAGTATTACTCATGCATGCGTATAGACCACCACCTCCACGTTGCGATATAATTCATTTTCCATCGCCATCATTTATGGTTTGTTATTATGATGGATTTAATATATATATATATGATATATGTGATATAATTATGGGTTTTTATGATAAAATATTATTTATCTTTTTTTATTTTCATTAGAAAATTAAAACAACGTTTATGTGCACGTACGGAGTACCGTCTCCATGAAAATTGTAATTCATTTTTCATTATCTATAATTTATCAATGATTATAAATATTAATGTAATGAATATATATTAAATTTATGTCATGATTAAAATTATTTATATTATTTAACCATGTTCAAATTATAAACGTCTAAACTAATGAAAAAAACTTTCATGAAAAACGAAACTATTAACACCCAGAAAGGTCGATTTTAGTAATGAATTATTAATAAATGAGTGTTAAAATATTATAAGTAGAGAATTAATGATATTATAATTATTTAAATTGTTATTTTATAGAATTATAATATATTCAAATCTATTATACATGAGTTTATCATACTTATGAATAAATTGTAACTTGAGGGAAGGGTTTTATATTACAATCTCATTGTTTACTGGGATTAATTATGATGAAGTTCTCAATGATGAAATTTTATGATATATATCTCAATAATATCATTATTTTTCTTCCCCTATGGCTATTTATTTAGAATATTTAGTTTTATTTCATTTTCATATCTTTACATACCTAAGAGATCAACATAACATATTTAAGGAAAAAAACAACATTATTTCTCTCTTCAATCAAAAGTCCTTTTTTCCTGTATATGTTTTATATAAAATGTTTTCAAGAGTATTTTTAATATTATACTATTATTTTTTAAATTCATTTTTACCCATGTTTGAATTTATATAATATTTTTTCAAAGTAATCATTTTTTCATTTTCTAAAGGATGTACTTTTGACTTTTTACTAAAAATATTAAAGGAATATTTATCTTAACATACAATTAATGAATTTTTTTCTATTATCATACTCAAAAAAATGTTTTGAAGATTACTTTACAATTTTAAAATATTATTTTCAAATAAAATTTTTTATTTAAATTTTTTTAAATTTTTGGATTTCAAATATGTGATTTGAAAATGAAAAGACTATTTTCCTCAGGAAATATTATAGTAATATTTTAAAGGAATTTTTCATCTATGATGAAATCCTTTGATATTACTTATGATTTATTGGGGATATGATCTATTGATACCATCCTTATTATTTATATGTTTTATTTTTTTTATTATGATTATATTTTTTCAAAACCTATTTATTTTATATAGGTTATGCTATAATGCTATAAAGAATGATTTATGATCTTGTTGCATATAAATGAATGCATTATGTATATGTGACTGGTGGGATCAAAATTATATATCCCTATAATTAATTGAGTAATGATTAATTTTTTAATATCTCAAATCGTATATGTGAGTTTATCCCAATCCCAAAATATGGTACACTAGATTTTATCCAAAGCCTGAAAGAGGGTGCATGAGAGGTTATCCCAAGCCAAAATCTAATAAACAAGCGGTTGTCCCATGCCTTACATGTGATGAATGTATTAGTTGGTAGCCCTGACATAATATTTATTTGATTATGATTGTGCCACACTTTATTCCACTCTTTTATAACATGATTGTTTTTAATGTTATGCTCTCATGGCTCATGTTATGGATTCCTTTATGATTCATGTCTTATAAACTACCAAGATTTATTCCATGACACATGTTTATGATCTATGAATTGTTGGGTATGATTTTAATGTTTAATATAATGTTATTATACCCTTATTATTATGTTTTTATTAAATGATCATTGATATATTCCTTGTTTACCCTTACTGAGCATCCAAGATCAGCCTTTACTATGTTTCCTTTTCCTTAGGATATAAATAATGGTTTTAAGTTTTATATGTATAAAAAGGATGATAGTTGTAAAGGACATAATGGGAGATGGTATAGATCATTTATGTATAGTTTATTTATGTGCCCAAGTTTCCAAAGACACTAAACCATGATGATTCTTGTATATATCGTAATGTTATGTAATGAATATTCATGTAATAAGATAAAATATTTATTTTATTGGGGGATTTTTAGGGTGTTGGTTGGTGCATGGATCAGCAATAGGGTGGACCGCTGCGATGACAGATATGAAGTGAAGACCTCTATGGAGGCTTGATATAGGGGTGATGTGGTACCATTCAGTGTGTGGATAGGCAAAGGGCAGACCACTATGGCGATATATATGAAGCGACGACCTCTATGGAGGCTTGAGATCGGGGTGATGTGGTGTTGTTCGGTGCGTAGATCTGCGAAAGGGTCGATGATGAGGATTTAGATCAGGTTTTTCTTAGGGAGATGACCTATGGTACAAGATGATGGATGAAGTTTACATATCTTGGGATCATGAGATGATGGGATGATGGAGGCGGACCTAGAGAAGTAGTGCTCAGGGTGTCTCGATCATGCAGTCTACATTGGAAGATCTGCTGGAGACTGATCGTGTGGACCAGGGCGGTGATGAGACCTAGTATAGTAGGGGTAGGTTCATCCTCAATAGTAAGAAAGGTGATATGTGAGGCATGGGTCATATTGGCCTTTATGACCACTGGGTCTATGGGTTATGTACTAAAAATAAATTAAGGCTTGATGGGTGGGCTATCCCCTTGGGGGGGGGATATGGCCTGCCTCTCTGGCCTCTGTGTGTAGTGTGTGTGTGTGCTTGAATGTAATTATACCCACCAAAAGAGCCTAATATAATATACTATAATATAATATAATATTTTTGTTTGAAAAGTATAGTCACTCTATATATGTCCTAGTTTCATGATGATAAACTACATAGAATTGTATCCCCATAACATGTTGTTAAGCTGCATTACTAACGTCCTCAGTAGAAGATATAAAACTAAAAGCTTACCCAATAAAATTATTATAAGATTACCCATGAAACTAACATAGGATGAATTGTTTCATGAGCATGAGATGTATCTTTTTTCATGGGAATCAACAATGCATAATCCCCATTCAAATTTAATTATGTACATTCATAAAACGTGCTTAGTCTTTTGTTATCTCTTGTTTCTCACACTAAAAATGACACACATTTATTTATAGATTTACATTTATTATATCATTAACATAATTAAAATACCACCAATTAGGCCTCATAATAATAGCAATCCCCAAATTTATCTTACCATATAGGCCTCCTCCTAGATGTAAGCCCCAAACATTTCTCCACCCGACTCACTTACTATTTTAGGTATCTAAAGTAAGTTCATGTATTGTTGATCCTCCTATTATCACTCCTATTGTAACATAGGTATCCTACAAAGGATGTACCAATGTGTAAGCCCTATTAAATACTTTTTTGTTCATTATAATGTAATACAAATGATTTTCTATCCCTTGTTTCTCATACTAAGCCTGACTTGCATGGGCTTATAGTTTAGTTAATATTTCCATTTTCACAATTGAGATGCATCCTAAGAATCACCTTAAATTTATAGTTATATGGATCTAAACTATACAATTCACATCCTTAAGACACAACATTAAACTATATTTCCAACTTCCTTATTGCACAAGGTAAAACAATATGACATCTTCCTCACCAAATCACATTAAAATTCATGGTATGGGCCCAGTACAAAACCCCAAACTATGCATCTCAAAATATATTAGTTTTGATTCCTATTATAAGGAATACATTTGATGCCTCCCTATGGTTCAAACCCAATTTTATGACCATCCATGTCTCTCCTCACCGGGCTATATCATTGTGAGCCCAGAGATCCTTACTCATTGGAACATATTCCCTCTATAGTCTCTTCCACATCTACGAGGGTCATATTACCTATGGATTATCCCTATATTAGGCCATATTATTGATAAAACCATTCCCCCACCATGAGGGACCTATTCCCTTTGGTTCTTATCATATTATTCTCACTAGAACATATTTCCAGCAATAACCATCTTCAAAGGGCCAAATTCATTGTGAGACCAACCCAATCATGTTGCACTATATTCCCTAAAAGGATAATAAGAAAGTACCAATAATGTATAAGTCCCACAACAACCATTTCTAGGAATATTTTACCTATATTTCTTTATAATATGAAGTAAAAATATAAGGATCATCCCTTTTTAGATGACATTAAAATGTACGAGATACTCTATTATGTAGAACCAAAATACGTAGGTTATAATTTCTTGCTCAAGGAGGCATAGGAATCCCCTTTCATGGGACTGATCCTAACACCATATAAATTTAATTCTTTCCTATATAGGGATAAACTCCTGAGTTCCCAACTATGTTTTATTAAACCATACCCCTTAAAATTAAGCATCACCAAGTAATAGTAAAATAAGATGGAGAACCCATGATACATACAGATGGTACCATTAATAAAGAACTTTTGATATATTTATATGTTAATTTTGATTGATAACCTCTGGTACATATAGATTTTCACATCGATACATGTTAACAACCAATTACTAGTATGAGGGTAACCAATTCCATACTAGGATATGGGAATAATCCATGAACTATGTATTAAATCTATAGTAGAGTATAAGAGTATGAAGGAATCTACTAAATAATGTGAGATGATCGAAACCTCTTACCCTATCAACTTAAATGCATTCCTAGGAATCATTAGTAAGAAAACACCAGTGTCTACCTACCTTTGGAAAACAGGTTCATGGTGCCATATCTTACCATGGATGTGGAAGCCATTAGATGTTTTCGATTTCATGAATGCACCCCACTAAAAACCAATGGAAATAAGTGATCAATAAATTTAATCACTATAATTTTTATTTTCTAACTAATAGTTCTATCATCATTTATAATAAGTAGTATACATGTGTTTTTTACACTTTTGTGGTAAAGGAAAAAAATTATTTTTATAGGGAAACATTGATAAAACTCTTATGCATGAAACCCTTATGAATATAACCATCATATATAAAATAGTTCCAATGGTGTGACCCTTACAAATCCAAGGTGCACTCCCCATTATTTTATATTTACACACTACTCGGAGATAAGGCTTTGACAATTTATGGACTTGTTGATATTATTCAACAATTTCAGGACATGATGGTTTTTCCCTATTCTATGCGAGACTCTGCTGACATCAAAAGTCATGATTTTATGATCAATTTAAATTATATTCACTGAACTCTCTTTATTTATTTTCAGATAATATAAACTCTTAATTTTGAGGGAAGAATATATTTCTTCTATAAAAAATCAAAAACAACAACTCCTTTATCTTGATAAAGACAATTCCAAACTAGTTTTATCTTGTGTTTCAGTAACATATAATGAAATATAATATCTCTTTATTCATTTAGACTTTTGTAGAACTACATTAGATAAGAAAATAGAAATATTCTATGGATCACCTTATTCTTCCACTATACTAGATCTTTTAATATGCCCAATCTTTCTTCTTTTCCTCTTATGAAATAAAATATGAAATTTTCTCTATCTTTTTTTCATAATTTATAAAATTATTTTATAATCCTTCCTACATCTAAATTTTAATCCAATGATTAGTATTTATTTTTCTTACTCTAATCCACTGAGATCATACTAGGGGTACCACACAATTTATTGTTCTCAAGAACATGGTGTCTAATCAATAATTAGATTGAAAAATATAGCTAAATATATTCTCTTTTGATTCTCCAAAAATAGAAACATGATACTTAAAATATTTCCCTCACTCAAAATCACCATGACATGTCCTATTACATCACAATGTGAACTCGTATCCATGTGATAAAAATCTCAAAGATTTTAATACATGTACCTATATATTTTCTATTGATAGTAATCAGGATTGAACCTCTTAAATTATATTTTTTGATTGATCCTATTGTGGTGTGGGCTTCAGAACTCCAAAACTGTTAAAATATATCTTAACACCTTCACAGTGTGACCTCTGTGTCATGGCCTATAACTGAAATGTCCAAATACAGAAAATAAATAAGTATTAAATTTTCTCTATAATAACTCTTTTGATATTTTTCCTTTACTCCCATAAACTATTTTTTTCAACACTTAGCTGATTTTCATCAGACTCTCATCACGGCATGGAAATATATTTCTTGATGTGAGTGATGTATTTATATAAAAATGATAAAGGAAATAAATCTAAAAT
This sequence comes from Viscum album, assembly GCA_963277665.1. Lineage (NCBI taxonomy): Eukaryota > Viridiplantae > Streptophyta > Magnoliopsida > Santalales > Viscaceae > Viscum > Viscum album. Next base: position 1,695,492,615 of record OY728158.1, on the reverse strand, counting down.
TCCTCATATAATAATATTAAATGAAAAATAAAAACTCTAGGACTTTACCATTTTTGAGTTCTTCTTCATTCACAACATGATTCTTCATCTCATTGTGTGAGTTCATATTACCCATTTACTTCCCTTATAATGCATATTATTACATTTCCCTTCCTAATAAACCTTAAAAAATAATTTTCCATTTATCACTAATGTAACCTCCACTCATGAAGTGTTCAATGTCACCATGATGTGGTGTGTTCCTGCTACTTCTAGGGATAAAATTATAAACATACATACAGGTTCATTTCCAAAAACCTTCAAATCCTCTTTATACTTCATCTCCTTATTTGAAATTTATAATTACCAAGACCAAGACCTTGATATATGAGATATAAAGGTGTATATTTTCATTTATCCACTAGTTCATCTTCATGAACCTCTTCTCCAATTCTTTCAGTAATAGCTTACTCATTCTCAAAGACACTTTTACTTCTTTAGTACATGAAAATAAATCTAATGATTGATAAAAAAATAAAACACCAAAAAACTTTGGTTTGAACATTATACACCTTTATATTTTATTATCAACACTATAACAAATCCATCCTCTATATGATACATCAAATATATTTAAGGATATGGATTTATAATCTCTTTATTTATTACCCCTTTGAAATTAAAATGAAAAGGGTCTTCCAACATTTTCACTCAACCTTTGAAAATAAATATTATAAGGGTATTCAAATCCATATCTATATTTTTAGACACTTTATGCCTTTGGGTTTCTCTAGATTTAACTTCACTTTTTCTCCCCCTATTTATCTAAACTTTATAGGGGTACTTTATTATCACTACTACACCTCACTCTATATTTTCAATAATCTCTAAAAAATATTTTTGGTGAAAGTTTTTAAATTCTAAAATCCATATGAAGAGAGATAATTATCTTGCTTTATCATAAAATTATTTCTTATCCTGTTCAACACTTCATGTTTACATCCAAAACAATCTTGGATTTGTTAACTATTTTAAATTTATCTTCATATATATTGGTATGTTTTATCAATTTCCAAGATATAATAAGTTCTTGAACATCTAGATCCATCTAACATCTTCAATCTGTTAGGCTCAACCACTTGTTGATTCACCATTTGACAATTTTATTACTTTTTGGTACCAATAGTTGGAAGGGAACTTCATAATTGCACTTCAGTCTGGATTAAACATGATGTTACTACTTGTTGTAAACAATATTTTAGATATATGGTATTTAGTGTAGATATCACTGGTAGGCTAAATAATTCTATATTTTCAAATTTAGCTTAAAAATAACTTTACTGAATAGAAAAAAATACATATTTACACCATTCAATATTTGAGCCACTCTTTACTATTAAAATTCATTTCATGCAATGATATTATGTAAGTGAATTTACAACTTTGAAATGAGTCATTGACAAATCCTCCAAGCCCAATGAGTTGGAAATCAATGTATGAAACAAGATTTTAATTAAATAGCAAAAAAGATATCCATTCCATCAAATTAATTTAATAAATCTAGAAACATGATATTTTTACTATCTTAAAAACATACTATGATATCAATTACAATAACACTATACCATCATTAAATAATATATAAATCACAAGTGTGTAAGATATAACACATGTTGAATCATTTGATATAACACGTTTGTTATAGACTTGTGATACCACTTGATATCCATGATATTCCATTTTCCATAGAGTTATTTATTTCTCATATAAAGATACAAAACATTTGAGTTCCGATAACCACCTCCCAATGAATAATTTCACCAATTGAAACTATATATTGACATAATTTTTGACATGGTGATCCACTTTTTGGTAATTATATTTCCTTCCCTTATATTCTTGGTATAACTAAAATATTCAGTAAATACCTTATTTTTTAGTACGTAAAGGGTAAACATGTATTCCATGAATATATATGATTTGTCTATAAAACTATATTATCCTTAGAAATGGTTAGATACCAATAAAAATTGGCCTGATATCACTTGTTGGTATTCAATGATTTCATAATACAAATTGAAATTTAAAATATATCTGGACACATTTTCAACTTTATATCAGTCTATTCATCATTTTTTATTCTTCATAACATCATATATATTCCATATTATGTATTTTTAATCAAAATTGGTTGCTCAAAAAAACTTTTTTGAGTTAGTTCAGGGCCTTAATACCAGGCTGAAGTTTTTGTTCATTCCTGATTCCAATTAAAAATTAAAATACTTCAAACTCTACTTGTTAAATTTCTTCTTTTTCAACACTTTCATGACTTCATACTCAAACAAAGTATCCTTTCATCAAAAATCATCCCATGGATCATATCTCCTCTCTAGCCTATACTAAATCCAATAGATATTAGATACATTTAAATTTATGGGGAGAGGGGTACCTCAAACATCCGCAAGTAGAGGAATGTGTTCAGTCATAGTGAACCAAACATTTTCTTATCACATTATTTTAATCCTTCTCATCATTTATTATTACAATACCACTTATACAAATTTAATTATAGATGACCTATATGGGATTCTTTTTATTTCTTGTCTTGGACTCTATTTCAATTTTGAGACTAATACCACCTATTCAAGTGCCTTATTTTTATGTAACATAGATGCGTCTTTATTCATGATTCCTCTACCATTGGAGGTATCTTCCACATATATTCATATATTACATAGTGGTATGATTTGTGAAACCAATAAGGCATGAATTGTGTATATCCTCTTATATTTACATTAAATTAACTTCTAACCTATTTTTACTTAGTGAGTTTTTGTTGAAATGTACTTTATTTTTTACTCATAGCTAGATAAAACTATTTTTTATTATATATTTTCTTATTATTTCCAAGAGGGATGATAGGAGTGTAATATAATAGGTTCTTTTTGTTCCCTTTATTGGGTTCCATTTTGGTTTTCTCTAAATTAGTAAATACAAATTCTTGCTTAACATATTTTATTTTAGTACAAATATTTTTATAGCTTTTCATAGGAATAAAGGATTTTATTATAACAATTTTAGATTTATTTTTACTATATTGTCTTTCCATGTCTCAAATTTTAGAAACTAAAAAACAACTCTTATAAAATTCATAACTCATGTATACATGCCTCAATTTAGTTACTGATACAAAAATTTTTCTTTTACCATTAAAAATTTGGGCTTCTAAGTATACAATCATGGTGTTCCCTATTCTTCCATGATAGTAGAACTTTGTTGATACCTTCTTATAAAATATTTATTTATAGATTTGGAAAAACTACTCTTCTTAACCATTGATTCTGGATTTCTATATTTCTATATTCTAATTTTTTTACATTTACAGGTATTTATTCATCAATTTAACTTTTACCATCAATGATCTGAACTTTGTTTCACGATCCTTGATTTTCACATCTTTCTCCTTCACTTTGGTAGTGATCTTATTTATCCTTAAGCTAGATTCATTTCTATATTTTTACCTTTATTCAATTTGTGTGTTGAGAGGGATAATTATTTCATTTATATATTTCTCAATGGATACTTATTTACCTATCTATTATGATAATTCTTCAAGAAGGACTCTTTATCCCTTTATATTTTCACTCATTTTAATTATATCCACATTTAAGGAAAATTCCGCTCTTCTCAACCTTTTATTCTCTATGTAAATATATTAAATGAATGATATATCCAATTCATGAATACTTTTTCATTGATACACCCTTTCATATAAGGATTGGATCTCTTTTTTTCTATTACATATACATTTTATAGATTTAAGACTAGATGAAATATCCACATATTCATTAAAATCTATACTTATATATTCTCTTGGGGTGATTATGAGTTTTCATATTTATAAAAAACTTCTAGAACATTGTTATAATTTGATTAACAATGGAATTATAATTATTCACCTTGATTGGAGAGTCTATCTTCAGAGGAAACTTATTATTATTTGTAATATTCTTCCTTTTTTACATAAGGTAGCCTTCATTAGATTTTTAGGATGATTCCTCCAAATCATTAACCTCTAATTTTCTCCCATATATAACCTCTAGGGGATTCTATATCTTTAATGGAGTACCATGATGGATAGTTTTCCAATAAATATTATTGGACAATGATCTTTTAAAGATATTATCATTCCTCAAATCTCCCATTATTTCAATGTACATAGTTAGATCAATATCTTAGAGAATATATTCCATCAATTACTAGCCAAAAACCAAAGAGAACAAAATAATTTCTTTTTATCAACCATATAAGTTTGTTCCTATTAAAAATGGAGGTATCATCATTGAATCCATTTTCATTAAAAATAAAAATATACATAGAGGTTGAACTACAATTCATAACCTTTTGGATCAGATAACACTTGTTCGGAATGGGTTTAACTGAAGAACCTTGAGAGGTGGGGTGGGGGAATTTGGGAAAATACCAATTAAAACTTTTACATTTTCTATTTTCATTTTATTCGTATGTATTTTTTCCCATGTTAATAAGAACACATTCAATATCATGTTCTTAATTTCTTATTCCATTGAGAACATCAAATGAAAAATAAATATACAAAAATTAAATTATACAGGATAAAATGATTTTACTTGGTTCACTAATAAGGTTTAATCAAATGAGAATAGTAAATGTGCTAGAATATAACTCTATGCTCTATATATGTTAAAATTAGTTTAGTTAAGGAAAACTTTTGACCCAAGGGGAAATCCCTCTTATTTTTTACACACTTCTTAGAGATAATTATTGGTTAATTTATATATTTTTGGGCATTTTTCAATATTTTTATAACATGATGTCCTATTACTATATAGTGAGAGTGTCACGAACCGAATCTGGTCGCCACCAAAACTGGAACCAGACCCAGCCCGCGACATGGCCCGAAGGGTGTTCCCAATCCCCACGGGCTGGCACAAGTGCCCGGGTATCATAAAATGAGAATTGGTAATGATTTACCTGAGTTTATAAACTTTAAAAAAACAAAATAATCCAATAAAACAAATCTAGATTTTTCAAACCAAACAATCCTTTACAAAAATTCAGAACTGAATTACATATTTTAAAACAACCCAACAAGACTATAACAAAGGTAAAAAATCAAAAGGAAACAGCCCAAGAACCCTCATGGAAAGGGGCACCGCCCTCAAGCCATCTCCATAACACTTCACCACCAAGGACCTGCTAGAAACCCGAACCACTAGCACTAAAAACTGTACCCAGCCTGCGACAAAAAAAACCCGAGACTAATTACACCAAAGGGTGTAAGTAGAGTGTGAGCCAATTCCTATTATGATACCACCACTAAGATATTCCATGCGATAAACATTCAAAGATGAAAAGCATGCAATTTTAAAAAACATGTAATTTCTAGTTACAATTTCTAAAAGATGCAACTTAAAAAAATAAGTTTTCAAGTGGGCTAATTTAAAGAATCAACACTTTTAAAATAAATTCCAAAGCTACTGAATTTTCCAGACAAATATACCGTATTTTGATGGTAAGTATAAAGGATCTAATGAGCATAATCAATAAGAAATAACCCCTAGGTAATAGCTCGTTGTGGGTCCCAGGTACCTCGTATCTCAGTGAGAGTAACCGTCATAAATATTTTTTCTCGTGCACGAGCCACTAGTAGGGAACATACCCATAACCTAGTGGTCCCCAATAATTATCATCATAGTTTAGTTAGAGTTGTAAGTGTCAATCTTGCTAAGTGAAACTAAGGCCAAACCCCACGGATTCACTAGTATACTAGTACACGTCCACCCACCTAGATACCCGGGTTTTCCCCTTTGTGCTCAAACAAGTTCAACAAGTCAAGAAATATAATTTGCAGATGAAAATATCATTTCATCATAAAAAATTCACAAAAAATCTCACATGTATACCACACAAGTCACAAAATTTCACTTTTCATTCGAATTTATTTGAAATCAGACTCACCCCAAAATAGCCCACAATACTTTTCACATTTCATTAACACTTCCAAAAATCGATTAAATTTTTTTATAAAACCATTAAAATATATTAAAACTCACATAAAATCCCACTCACATGTTACATAATACCATTTTAATAACCAAAATCCATTTTTCACATCACACTCACACAAAACATCCCACATCACTTTCACATCTCTTACACACTTTATTACATCCTTCAAACAGTTTTATAAAACATTTCCAAGATGGAACACATCACAAAATAACCCCATTCTAATTTAAAATGTACCATTTAAAAATATACACACTCTAAAATAGTTTCCCAATATAGTTTCACCTCTTACATAAATCATTAAATCATTCAAATCTTTCGTAAAACTATTCTAAAGAGTATACCCAAACTTTTCTCATAAAACCCATTTCAAAACAATATTTCAAGGACCAAAACACACCAAAAAACTACCAATGTAGAATTGGAAGCCCTATATACATTTATAAAACCAGTTTCAAGTGTTATAAAATCACCTTGAATAATACCATGAAAGATACAAATGAAAACACTCATTCTCATAAAATGATCTCAAGAAGTATAACAAAGTTTTACACGTCAAAACTATCCAAAAACCTTATTTTTAGGACCACATGACACTAATACATTACCTAAACAGAATTTCTAAGCCAAACAATATTTAGTAAACTAATTACATAAGTTATAAAATACACCCAAATAATACCCCATGAGTTACACATGAAAACACACAATTTGAAGTTAAAAAGAAACTATATAATTTAACACTTAACCAAATCGATCACAAAATGTTTTTTCACTACACCAAACATATGAGTAATATGAAAAATTATTAAATACATCAATCTAAATCATCAATAATTTTTTACGCATGGAACCACCTACCTTTTGAGTCAAAACCCTTGAATCTTGGTGCGAAACCTCAACCGCACCTCCACCGCACCACAAGGAAGTGAAAATGAACCCTAAACCATAAGATTTCACCAAAAATACCCAAAATCAAACCCAAGGTTTGAACCCTAACTTATGGACACTCTATAAATTTATTAAAGAGGGAGGAAACCCTAAGGAGAAGAAAGGAATTGAAGAGAGAAACACTTAACCAAAACAAGCTTGAAAAAAAACGACCCAAAATTCACCAGTATATGAATTTTAAAAGAGCGAAAACTTTAATGGAGGTTTGAAAAAGGATGATGAGATCATGTAGGAACTGGAATGGGGGAAAATAGTACAAATAGAAGAAGTTATGAAAGGATAAATTTACCTCTTCAAATCTTGGCGATTTTTAAAATCCAGAGAAGTTTCACCCAATTTCGAGATTCTATTGAGCTCCAAATTGGGGAAGGAGAGGATGGGGGGCGCACCTTAGGTAAATGGGCTCGGTTGAGAGTTGGAATCACCGAAAACATATAAATATTGAATGAGTTATTAAATAATTAAAAAATATATTTAATGCATGAAATGGGATTTCGGGTAGGCCCAATCTCTTAAATAAAAACTCATATCCACCATGATTGTGGATTCCAAAATGGTCCAAATTAATTTGGTGGTGTTTATAGGTTATGGTATGAAATGTAGGAATTGTAATGGATTAAAAATGAAGGAGTTATAAAGGAATCAAAATTTATTTTTAAATCTGGAATTAGGCTCATGGTTTGGCCCAATTCAGGAAAACTCACCCATTCCTCCATAAAAGCTTGGGAAACCCCCAAAAAAGCATGAATGGAAATTAAATGAAATTTAAATTTAAAATAAGTCATTTATGTGACAATTTTCTCCACCATGAAAAATTTCTATCCCTGTAAAGCCACAGCAAGGCCAGATACCAAAACCAAACCCAACAGATAAACCAAGATGTACTTCTTTGCCAAGCTTCGCCCCCAAGGACCAAAACACCTCCAGTGACCAATTAAGGAAGGATTAATATCACAACCAAAACATAAAACACTTTCATAAAATTCTAAATCACATTCATACTTTATCCCAAAAAAACTCTTCAAACACTATCTGAACAAGACTCAAGCAATTCACCCAAACGAACAACATCTTCGAACAAGGTTACACTTACCTTACTTTAACTAAACAATTGGGCACTCTCCAATCCAAACATTTACTCACAGAAGATGTTGGTTGCTTGAAAGATTCTAATAATACTATCAACCACCAAGCCAAGACCATGGATAAATCTATGTTACTCATACGGGGGGACAAATATACGCTTCCCACCATAACAGACAACCAATATTTTTTTCGAGACAGAATCAGAACACTAATAGGGGAGGCCTGAACGGACTCCCTGGTACAAAGGGTATAATTCCATTAAATGTTTACGAAGGAACATACATAAGAATCATAGTGGGTCTCCCCAACATAAGAACCAACCATCTTAACCGACCAACATGGTCTGACACAGAAAGACCCAAAAAAATTAAAGATTTGGGAAGGGTGTAGGGTTAGTCCGCATGGTTTGGGAAACTGTGCACTAACTGTGCAGATCATTCTTTCTGCATGGATTCCTGGAACCCGGTCACTACTAATCGTGCACAAATCGTGTGATAAACCTATCTATCCAAATTTTCAACCATTATCCAAAAACTCAATGGAAACCAAATGGGGAGGGAATGAAATTAGGTGATGGCATGGGTACAAGGCCCTCCACCTATTTCCACCAAATGGGAACAACAGAAGAAAGATGATGACACTAAAGGTTTAAACACTTCCTATCTTTCATACTAATGATAGGACTTTGTATAAGAGATTAAACGACACTGGGATTTCCCCCGACAATGAGCCAATTTCTCTCCGAGACCTATGGCTGGAGCTCAAATGATTGAAGCATCTTCAGCCTCACAGTTAGGATTTGGAAACCCCCTAAAAGAGAATAATTCCTTAAGTGCCACCAATAACTCACCGCAATCCTTGATAAGATTTCCAAGACATAACACATTCCAAACTCACATTACCCTAACCCAATATTTCACTAAAACAAGGGATTAGAAGATGCACACACATCACACCTTGTTTCTTTGGGTGAGAAACAATAGAAGTAAATAAATCCTATAATCTCCTTCGTTTAAAATAGAATATTTTGAAGTTTTTACAAAGGAGACATTCTCCCAACATAATAGATACTCTCAGAGGATTGCACGACTTTCACCTTTACGGTCAATCGAGCACATGACATCACAAGGCATCACCGAACATGACCATTGCCATTGATATAAACAATGCATGGAGAGGGACCTTATAAAACATCCCAAAACAAAACCCAATTCTAGAAAGTGGACACAATATCCTATCATGACTATATTTCCCACACTAGTAGTTTAACATGAAATTTTTCTTCTAAGAGACTACGAATGACCGAGAGGACCTCTTAGACACCATCCAGATACTCATCCATGATAACAACCCCATACCACTTTCACCTTCGACGAATCAAGTAGTTTAAGAAAATAATTACCCTTTCAACCTTCCACACGCACTCTTCTGTTATAAGAGGATTAAAAAAACCAATAAAGGAAATAGTGTAGACTCAATATATAGAGCTCGAAAAAAAGATTCCATATATTGATCAACTGGAGGATTTTCCAATGGAGAAATAATCCGAGTTGCACTTCAGTCGTGAACTAACCCTTAATGGGGCACACCTTATCTAATGATTGAACCTAAGGACAAAACCAAGATGGTCCATTGGTTAAGACACACCACAAAATAGATACACACACAAGAAGGGAACCACTATAAAGTCATACCAAAACATTTCTCAGAAGATACCACTAAATGGTCCTTCAACACAGCTTACCAACCAAACACAATCCCAAAACACAGTTCAAATAGGAGGGGTTCTTGGAATCAAAACATCCCACAACATCAAAATTTTCAAAAAAACAAAATAAACACCATCCCAAACTAGTCATCAAGACATAAAGTTTTTCCTTTAAAATCATCTTTTTAAAAACAAATGGTTTAGCGGTTAGCGTATCCAGCAATGGTACCCCATGGGCCTTACACATGCATGTCTCTATGCCACACCGGGCATCCTCCTCATATCCATCCCGACACTCATACATTCATTCCATCATCCACCCATCATCCCATATAACCCCATGCATTTTGTTTCTCATAGAAATACCAAAGGTTAAAACAAAAATTCTTTCCACTTTTCAAAACCAAAATGGTCAACCAACACATCCTTTTTCTCAAAACCGCTAACCACGAGATCAAAATCCCAATTCACATCTTACAAAACTTTTCAGAAAGACAAAACCATTTAGAAAATAACTCACTTTCAAGGTATTAACATAAATTTAAAAACATATCATCCCATTAAAACACCTTTCAATATTTTAGAAAACTCTATTGGAAACACTTTTTCGAAACCAACCTTGACATAGTTCATGATTTCAAAAGAGGTGAAAACACACCATTTTCTATTCCAATACAATTATAAAAATTCAGTTCTCTATTTTTAAAAATCTTACCATTCCCTATTTATTAGATAATCATTTCACAAAACTTTATGCTTCTTAAAACCAAGTCAGTTTAAAACCAAAGTTCTAAGATTTCAAAACTAAAGAACACAAGACAATGCGAGAGAAAAATAGTTTCAGTGGGTGACTTGGACATATGGTTGCCGGCCATATTCCAATAACTTCACCATTACAGAGAGTGTTCTAGGAAAATATCCCTGGCTCCACATGGCTTTCCAGACCCTGCGAGTTCACTGAGACCATTAACCCAACTCTCTTTTCATTTCCACTAATCATCATCAAACCAAGAAGACCAAAGGACTCTGAAAAGTCTCGACTTCACCTGGAAACTTGAATCTCATCATGAGGTGTGGTGATCAGCCACACTAATACTAACCAAAATTCCAAGTCTCGATAATACTAACCCCAGACTGTCCCGACTGTTCCCCAAATAATATGACCCAAAGAGAGAGAACCTCCTCTGATACCATTTTGTCACAAACCAAATCTGGCAACGAAACCGGCTCGTGACATGGACCGAATGGAATTACCGATCCCCACAGGATGGAACAAGTGCCTAGGTATCATAAAATGAGAATTGGGAATGATTTACCAGTGTTTATAAATATAAAACAACAAAAAATCTAATAAAATGAATCTGGATTTTTCAAACCAAACAATATTTTACCAAAATTTAGAACTGAATTACATATTTCAAAACAACCCAACAAGACTATATCAAAGTAACAAAACCAAAAGTAAACAACCCAAGAACCCTCTTCTCAAGGGGAACCACCCTCAATCCATCTCTATAAGACTTCACCACCAAGGACCTGCTAGAAACCTAAACCACTGGCACTAAAAACTGTACCCAACCTGCGACAAAAAAACCAAGTCTACTTACACAAAAGGGTGTAAGTAGGGTGTGATACAATTCCCAGTAGGATACCACCACTAAGATATTCTATGCGCTAAACATTCAAAGACAAAAATCAGGAAAGTTTTTAAAAACATGTAATTTCTAGTTACAATTTCTAAAAGATGAAACTAAAAAAATCAGTTTTCAAGTGGGCTAATTTAAAGAATCAACACGTTCAAAATAAATTACAAAGCTACTGAATTTTCTAGCCAAATATACCATATCCTGACGGTTAGTATAAAGGATCTAATAAGCACAAGCAATGGGAAATAACCCCTAGGCACTAGCTCATTGTGGGTCCCAGGTATCTCGTATCTCGGTGAGAGTAACAGTCATAAATATATGTTCTCATGCACGAGCCACTAGTAGTGAAAATACCCATAACCAAGTGGTACCCAATAATCATCATCATAGTTTAGTTATAGTTGTAAGAATCAATCGTTCTAAGTGAAACTGAGGCCAAACCCCACGGATTCACTAGCCTACTAGTACACGTCCACCCACCTAGATACCCGGGTTTTCCCCTTTGTGCTCAAAGAAGTTCAACAAGACAAGAAATATAATTTGAATATGAAAATATCATTTAATCATCAAAAATTCACCAAAAGTACCAAATTTATACCACACAAGTCACAAAAGTCCACTTTTCATTCAAATTGATTTGAAATCCGACTCACACCAAAATAGCCCACAACACTTTTCACATTTCTTTAACACTTCCACAAATCGATTAAATAATTTTATAAAACCATTCCAATATATTAAAACTCACATAACAGCACACTCACATGTTATATAATACCCTTTTAATAACCAAAATCCATTTTTCACATCACACTCAAACAAAACATCCCACATCACATTCACATCTCTTACATACTTTAGTAAATCCTTCAAACATTTTTATAAAACATTTCCAAGATGGAACACATCACAAAACAGCCCCTTTAAAATTTAAGAAGTACCAATTCAAAATATACACACTCTAAAATATTTTCCCAATGTGGTTTCACCTCTTACATAAATCATTAAATCATTAAAATCTTTCGTAAAACAATTCTAAAGAGTATACCCAAACTTTTCTCATAAAACCAATTTTAAAACCATATTTCAAGGACCAAAATACCCCAAAACACTAAAAATGTAGAATTGGAATCCCTATAGACATTTATAAAACCACTTTCAAGTGTTATAAAATCACCTTGAATAATACCATGAAATATACAAATGAAAACACCCATTTTCATAAAATGCTCTCAAGAAGTATAACAAAGTTTTACACATCAAACCTATTCAAAAACATTATTTTTAGTCCCACATGACACTAATACATTAACTAACCAGAATTATCCGGCCAAAAAATATTTCATAAACCAATTCCATAAGTTATAAAATACACCCAAATAATACCCCATGAGTTACACATGAAAAAACCAATTTCAAGTTAAAAAGAAACTATATAATTTAGCACTTAACCAAATCAATCATAAACAATTTTCACACTACACCCAACATATGTGTAATATGATAAATGAGTAAATATAGCAAGATAACTCATCAATAATTATTTACACATGGAACCACCTACCTTTTGAGTCAAAACCCTTGAATCTTGCTGCGAAACCTCAACCGCACCTCCGCCGCACCACAAGGAAGTGAAAATGAACACTAAACCATAATATTTCACCAAAAATACCCAAAACAAACCCTAGGTATGAACAATAACTTATGGAAACTCTATAAATTTATGAAATAGGGAGATAACCCTAATGAGAATGAAGGAATTGAATAGAGAAACACTTACCCAAAACAATCTTGAAGAAAACAACCCAAAATTCACTGGTATCTGAAATTTAAAACAGCTAAAACTTTAATGGAGGTTTGAACAAGGATGATGAGATCATGTAGGAACAATAATGGAGGAAAAAGAGTACAAATAGAAGGAGTTATGAAAGGATCAATTTACCTCTTCAAATCTGGGCAATTTGTGAAATCCAGAGAAGTTTCTCCCAATTTCACGATTCTATTGAGCTCCAAATATTGAGTCAATAACGTTTTCCTTATGAATTTTCCATTACTTCATGTTTGGGGAAATTATTGAGTCAATAAGTTTTCCTTATGACTTTAATATTCCTTCATGTTTTGAAAATCAAAAACACCTTATCTTAAAGCAAATTTCATTTACTCTGTGGTTTAATTCTATATGGTAAATTTTCATTCCCTAAGTAAATTTATCCTACCATGCTTTTCATTGTTCATTTTATCTCTAAGTATAAAATTTGGTTTCATATCTAAAAACCTAGAAATCATATAATACTTAGATATAAAGCATTCTATTTTCAGGATCTGAATTCAGACTCTGAACTCTTATGAGTTCTGAATACAAGTTATCCAAATTCAGACTCTGAACTCTTACGAGTTCTGACTTCGTGTTCTATGAATTCTAACTCCGAACTCTTATGAGTTTTGACTCCTAGTTCTCTGAATTCAGACTCCGAACTTTCTGAGTTCAGACTCCGAATTCTAATGCATTCAGACTCCGAACTTTCTAAGTTTTGGTTCTGAATACTTGTGAATCCAAATTCTGAATTCCCTTGAAATTCAGACTCCAGAATTCTATAGAATTCAGGTTCCGAATTCCTTGGAAAACAGAATCCAAATATTCTTGTATTATAGACACTGAATATGTTTTTTTTCTTAGACACCGAACTTTTATTCCTTACATTCCAAATAATTGATTTTGGTTAAGTAACCTTTTTTTTCTTACACTTGTTTTGGTTATAAAACGATGTTGTGAATTCAGTTACTTAATAACTATTGGGTGAGTGAAACATGTAAAAGTCCCTCCAAAATTCTAGAAAATATATGATCGTGGAGGAGGGAGCTGACTGTTAGTGTTGTGCCTATAAATAGGAGCTCATTTGAATCAGCTCAATACTGTTCTATGAATCTAGAGATTACATGCTATTGAAGTGATTTCTAGAGAGTGGCTTTCATTCTTTGTGCATACTGAACTTCTTGAGTACATTTGAGGGCTTACGGGTATAGGAAGATAGAGGTGTCGACTACCTTGAAGTTAAGGGAATCCTTGCTGAGGAAGAAAGAGGTGATGACTACCTTAATGTTGAGGGCTTGTGGGGATAGCAAGACAGACTCTGATCTTCATATCAAGGGCTTACCTTGTTGTGGGTAAGATAAACATTCTTGAAAGTATAAATCAAGGGACCTTTATCCAAGGTTGTTGGATACCCTTATCTTTGGGTTAAAAGATTTACTACTTTTTCCTTGTTTTGTTTCAATTTTTACGATACATTTTTGATTATAGAGGAAAGTATAACTATCTTATACTTCCTTATATTTGTACTATGATTTAGTAAGATTCTATACACTTTAAGGTAGAATCTTTATCTTTGTAAACTTTTGTTATGTTTACTTTCCGGAACCATCTTTCTGGAGTTGATTTCTCAGAATAACTTTTCCAAATTCAAGAATGTTTATAAAACTCGAGGTTTTGTGAATTTTTCCTTGTTTAACTTTGTTAAACATTACCATCTTTAAAAGTTCCAAAGGAATTTTTAAAAGTATACAATTCACCCCCCTCTTGTATATTGATCATCATACGATACTAAAATTAGTATCTTCATTTATTATTTCGATCCAACAATTGGTATCAGAGCAGGTCTCTGAAATACTTATATTCACATATAAGTTTTTCTTGCTCAAGTTTTTCATTGTTCTATATTTTCTTTGCTTTGGAATATTTTCTTTGTTTACAAATTATTTTTACTAATAAGTTTGTGTCGAAAGAGATTTCCTTTAAGATAGAAGTAATCAATGTTGGTTCCATAGACAACCTAAATCCTACTAGACCACCTATTTTTGATAGAAGTGATTACAAATATTAGAGAGATCGCATGAAGATGTTCATTATCAATACTGGAGTAGATAATTTTGTTATGCTTACTGGAGGTTATAAAATCCCTAACAAGGAAGTTAGTACCTTCACTAATCAAGAAAAGCATGAATATCAATTGAATTATAAGGTACGCAATACCTTTCTTTATTCTATGACTAGAAATATATATATCCAAATTTCATCTTTTGAAGCAGCAAATTTTATTTGGAAGAATCTTGAAGTTACACACTTTGGAAATTCCAAAGTTATTGAAACTAGAAGAGCCATGATCAGAGTTGAATATCATGGTTTCTGCTTTCCTTATGGAGAACCCATATGTAAGTTGCAACAAAGATTCATGACTATTGTTAATAGTTTACAATATATGGGTGAGAAAGGATTAGATGATGAAGATCTTGTTGATAAGATCATAGACATCATGCCCAATGAGTGGGAATACAAGAGTACTGCTATTCATGAGAACAGAAAGGTTACTCAGATTTTTCTTGATGAACTTTTTGGAACTCTTATTCAACATGAGACTAGAATGAAGAGAGATGCTGATAATGTAAAGAAGAAGAATGGGAATGGAAGTGTTGCCTTTACTATAACTTCAAATCATATAAAACCCAAGACTCCTGAGAGAGTTACAAGGTATAAATATAAGAAGATTGTTATTCAATCTGAATATAGTGAAAGTGAATCTTTAGAGAATGAATTATCCAATATTTCTCGAAGGATGAAAAATATTGTTGGATAGAAGAACTTTCAATCCAGATACAAGAAGAAGGAAATGAAAGATAAGAAAGACTTATAAGTCACTTGTTATGAATGAAAGAGAGATGGACATATAAAGCCTGATTGTTCTATACTTAAAAGAAAAGAAAGAAACTGAAATAATTCTAAGAGAAACAGAAAGAATTACTACAGAGCTAAAGCTAAGAAAGTCTTGAAATTGAATGACATATGGAGTTCTAGTAGTGGAGACTCAACAGATGATTCATCAGATTACAAATCATCAGGACAGAAGAATCTTGGTCTAATAGCCAGACTACCTATTGAAAATCATTGTTTGATGGATAAGGTATACATTGCTGAATCTATGACCAATGTATCCATGAGTTATAACTATAGTGAAAATAAATAGTATAACTATTATGATAAAGAATCTTTTTCTGATGAAGATAATACTTTACCTACCTATGAAGAAGTTTCTAGGTTTGCTATGCTCCTTGATAATGAGAATTCAAAAGTCAAGAAAAATCATGATAAAGAAAATTCTAGAAATACTATTCTTACTAAGGAGATATCAGATCTTTCTAAAGATCTTGATAAGAAGGTTTTTGGTTTCTAAAGTATTTTAAAAAACCTTAAAGAAGTAAATTATGAGAAGGATAAACTTTCTAAGGACCTTGAAAAAGTAATTTCTAAGAAAAATGTTTTCGAGATTAAATCAAGCTCAAAAACAAATGTTTTGGAAGATAAGAACATACTTATCAAACTAAAATCTGAAATTTTTTCCTTGAGTAAGTGTTTTTCAAACTTTACCTTTGGTAAGGAAAATTTTGATAAGATGTATTCTCAAATCCGACCTCTAAGGAATAGTTCTGGTTTTGGTTATACTAGTTCTAAACCGATTTTTAGCAACAATTATTTTTCCCTCAAAGTGCTCCATTCTGCACTAAGTATCAGTGTGGTGGGCATTGGGCAAGAAATTGTTCCCTAAACAAAACTCAGTCTTTCGTATTTCATAAAGCCTATTTTTTCTAATAAAATATGGGTGCTTAAAATTTTCTTTCTGAAATTTCCAGATCCAAGAAAGTTTGGGTTCTGAAAGTCTAACATTCTTATTTTCAGGAAAATAATGAAACTACCAACAACAATACTTGGTACATGGATAGTGGATGTTCCTGGAATATGACTGTTAAAAAAACTACTTTGAAAATATTATCAAGATGATAGGAGGAAAATTAACCTTCAAAGATAATGCTCAAGAAGAAATTATTGGTATAGGTAAGATCGTTCTTCTTGGAAAAACATTAATTTCAAATTTTTTATATGTTAAGGGTCTTAATCAAAACCTCATTAGCATAAGTCAATTATGTGATGAAGGTTACCTTTTGAATTTTAGGAATGACAAGTGCTTAGTACACAATTCCAAGGAAGAATTTATTCTTTCTTCCAAAAGGAAAGAGAATGTTTACACACTAAACTTAGAAGAACTTAGGAGCCAAGAACTACCTTGCCTCAGTGCAATGGAATATCATTCTTGGTTGTGACATAGAAGGTTATGTCACAGTAACCTTAGGAACTTATGAAAACTCTCTAAGAAAAGACTAGTTAAGGATATACCAGAGCTTAGATTTGATTATTCAAAAGTTTGTGATCTTTTTCAATATGGAAAGCAACATAAATCATGTTTTAAATCAGTCGGTGAAGTCTCAACCACTGATGCATTATAGTTGGTGCATATGGATCTTTTTGGACCAACACAAACTGGAAGCATTGGAGTCAAGTATTATGTATTTTTATTAGTTGATGATTACACTAGATCTATGTGGGTCTATTTTCTAGCAAATAAATCTGACGATTTTTCTTATTTCAAAAGTTTTAGAGCCCAAGTTAAAAATGAGAAAACCCTTCCTCTGATAACTATTCATAGTGGTCATGGAGAATAATTTCAAAATTTTGATTTTGAAACTTTTTGCAGTAAAAGAGGCATTACTCATAACTTCTCAGAACCTAAAACACCACAACAAAATGGTGTTGTTGAAAGAAGAAATAGAATTATTCAAGAGATAACAAGAACCATGTTGAGTGAGTATTCTGTAGCCAAACATTTTTGGGATGAAGCTATTAGTACTAGCTATACTATAAATCAAGTTTTGATTACACCTTTTCTTAATAAAACTCTTTATGAGTTATGGAATGGTAGAAAACATAGACTTTCCTATTTCAAGGTTTTTGTTTGCAAGGTATTCATTCTGAATACTAAAGATAATATACACATATTCACACCAAAATCTGATGAAGGAATTTTCTTAGGCTACTCCACAACTTCTAAGGCTCATAGAGTTTTCAATAAAAACACATGCACTGTTGAGGAAATAGTACATGCCAAATTTGATGAAACTGATCCTTTTGTTTTTAAACAACCCCAACATACATCTTCGGATGTGTTTTCAAAAA
The DNA here is from genome assembly GCA_963277665.1 of Viscum album. Classification (NCBI taxonomy): domain Eukaryota; kingdom Viridiplantae; phylum Streptophyta; class Magnoliopsida; order Santalales; family Viscaceae; genus Viscum; species Viscum album. Next base: position 1,695,474,134 of record OY728158.1, on the reverse strand, counting down.
CTGAATATCAACCCTTGATAGAAGATCCTTCTGATTAGGAAAATTTCCAAGAAGATATTTTTGAAACATTTACCCCAGAATATTTCCTATCCTATGTTGATGAACTGGTTTTACAAAACCCAAATCAGTTGTTTCTTAAGAATCATCTCAGTGATAGTATCATTGGTGATGTAAATCAACCTGTAAGAACTCAAAGTTACTTAATAAATGAAATAGAACATCTAGCATTCCTTTCCCAATTAGAACCAAAAATCACTAATGAAGCTTTAGGTGATGATGATTGGATAAAAGCTATGCAAGATGAAATAAATGAATTCGAAAGGAATAAATTATGGACATTGGTTGAAAGACCTATAGAAACTTCTATTATTGGAGTCAAATGGGTCTTCAAAAATAAGTGTGATGAAAATGGAATCATAGTAAGAAATAAATCTAGATTAGTTGTTAAAGGCTATAATCAAAAATAAGGAATAAACTATGAAGAAATCTATGCTCCAGTAGCTAGACTTGAATCTATCTATATTCTACTTGCCTTTGTAGCATTCATTAACTTCAAACTTTTTCAAATGGATGTGAAATATTCTTTCTTTAATGGTTATGTTCAAGAAGAAGTTTTTTTGAACAACCTCCTGGTTTTGAAGATACAAAACATCCTGAACATGTTTATAAACTTATCAAAGCTTTATATGGACTTAAGCAAGCCCCGCGAGCTTGATATGATAGACTTATATGATTTTTTCTTCAAAATAATTACATTAAGGGAAATGAAGATCCAACCCTTTTTATAAAAAAATATATGAAATTTTTTTTTATTGTTCAAATCAATGTTGATGACATTATATTTGGTTCAACTCAGCAATCTTTAACTGATTCTTTTGCGAATCTAATGAAATATGAGTTTGAAATGATTATGATGGGTGAGTTAACATTTTTCCTTGGTTTTCAAATTTCTCAAAAACCAGAAGGAATCTATATATCCCAACATAATTATATTAAATATCTTCTTAAAAAGTATGGATATGACAACACTAAAAGTATAAGTACTCCCATTGGTACCTCAAATACACTTGATCTTGATGAAGCTGGGAAACCAGTAGATCAAACATCTTTCAGATGTATGATAGGAATTCTACTTTACATTGCAGCTAATCGTCCAGACCTAATGTTTTCAGTATGCTTATGTGTAAGATATCAATCCAATCCTAAGGAATCTCATTTAAAGGTAGTAAAAAAAATTCACTACTTAAAGGGAACCATGGATTTAGGACTCTTTTATACTTATGGAAATGATTTTCTTTTAAAAAGTTTTTCAGATACTGACTTTGGTGGATGTAGAATGGGTAGAAAAAGTACATCCAAAACTCGTCATTTTCTTAAGAGATTCATTAGTTTCTTGGTCATGAAAGAAGCAACACTTAGTAGCACTTTCCACTGCTGAAGATGAATATGTAGCAGCTGGAAGTTGTTGTGCTCAGGTGTTGTGGATACAACACACACTCACAGACTATGGTATGAGTTTTACCAAAACAAAAAAATTTTGTGATAATACTAGTGCCATTTTCCTAAGTAAAAACCCTGCACATCACTCTCGTGCAAAACACATAGATATTTGGCATCACTTTCTTAGGGATCACACACAAAAAGGAGATATCATTCTTCAATTTATCAGAACACAAGATCAACTTGATGATATTTTCACAAAATCTTTACCCTATGATAAATTTGAATACATTAAACAGAAGTTAGGAGTGATAACTGTATGGTAATCTTCCTCATTAATTTTCTGTTGAAATCAATATCCTTACAGTAATAAACTCCTTTTCATAGGGGGAGTACATTTTCTTATTAGTTTTTTTTAAATTTTTCGTAATGATGTTTTTAAAAAAAAATCGTAATGAAGTTTTTTTTGAATTTTTCATAATGATGTTTTTTTAAAAGAAATTCGTAATGAAGTTTTTTTTTAATTTTTAGTAATGATGTTTTGTTTATAATAAATTTTTTCAAATTTTTCTTAATGAAGTTTTTTTCCCATAGTCAGTTTTTCAAAATTTTCCGTAATCAAATTTTCAAAATCTAAAGTTCTTCAAGAAGAGTTTTCCTCACTACGAATAATTTTTTTAGAAATCTGAAAGGTATAATTATTTCTTGAATTTTCATAATCATATTTTACTTGTTGGTATTTTCATTTTGTGTTTTAAATTTTTTCGGATTCTTTTCTCCTTAAATACTAATGTTTTTATTAAAAAACCTCAAAATATTGGATCTAATATTTCCTTGCGGCTATCATTTAAACTGTCAGATCTGATTAGATGGATTTTCATCCATTGGATTTAGTTTGGAATATGAATCTTCACTTTTAACACCTATAAAAAGGACCCCTGATGCTAGTCCCACATCGAATCGCAAGCTATCACGTGTTAAAGCTCTGCCTCTCTACTTAAGCCCATTTAGAACTTCTAAGAGTTTTCTCAAATCCGAATGTCTGTAGAAGAATCCTCTCAGAAAGATATGTCTACTTTCAAGCCAATTCCGGAGTGGCAGGTATATATAAAAATGTTGGTGCATCCGAACTTCTTCAACAAATATGATTCTATAATCTCGAAAAACATTAAGCTGAATGGATGGGAAAGTGTTTCCGTATCGAAGCCAGGTGCTCAACATTTGGTGTACCCGGATATGATAATTGAGTTTTATGAATCAGTATGTTTATTTAAAGAAGAAGGTAGAGAGAAGTTTTCCTTCAAAAGATATGGAAAGAACTATTCTCTTTGATATACTAAGGCATCCATCTTAGTTGGTATTCCATACGAAGGGGAAGCTGAATTCTGTTCCCACAAGTTTCCAGATGTCAAAGGAAGCTTTGTAAAGGTGAAATATATGGAGTTCCTTGGTATTATTGATGTCAATACTTTGAAGATTTATCACCTCTCTAAAAATAATTAGATCCTTGAATTATGGGTTCAAGGATTTATCATTCCGAGAAAAGGTGACAAGGACACATTGAAGAAAGTGATATGTACATCCAAGGTTTTCTGGTGAACCTGAGGAAGGTTAATTTTGTTAAGCATATTCTGATTACGATCAAGAATATAAAGAATGGAAATCGGAAGGCTTAGATTATCATTTACCCGACCATTCTTTCTAAGTTGATTGTTTGGCTCTTAGAATCTTTTAAAATCCCTTGCAGTTCAAAAACTAGAAATTGCAAAGTCATGCTAGTTAGTGATGATACTTTAAAGAGGATGAATATTGGTTTTTCTAAAGACTCTGAAGAATTTTATGACCTACGAGAGGAGGAAGATGAAGCTGTTCTGAAGAAACAAGAAGTGGTTGAACCATCGAGAAATGTTTCAAAGAAGAGTAAGTTGAAGGAAGTAGAAGAAGAAGAGAAAACACAAAAAGCTAAAGAAGCTCAATACACACCTCATAAACCTAAGAAGCAAAAATGATATTCAGATGAGGTTGTAGCAAAGTAGAGGTAAGACAAGGAAAAAAGGAAAGCAGGGGAGCCTAGTTTTGGTTTGGATCCTACTGAAGCAAAAGCCTTAAGAGAGAAGACAACTAATGAGATTCATAATCAAGCTAAAGAAAAGAATTTAAAGAAGAAGATTATTGAAGCTGAGATAGTGCAATCTCTTCTGAGGGATACTAAGAAAGCATCAGAGATCATTCCAGTACTGGAATTTTTCTTAGTAGAACCTTTACCTGAGACTCTGGGTAAGAAATTTCTCACCCTGAAAAAATTCCAAGAAAAGCTTGTTGAAGAAAAAGAAGTACAAAATGTAATGGAAGAATAAGAAGAAGCTAAAAGCAGTGGCGACACTGAATATTTAATTAAAAAAGTGTAAGAATTTCATTATAAGGGAATTCCATCTGAGAAATTATCATTCCAAACCTCTCAAGCCGAATCTTCAAAACTTGCTACTCCTGGGTTAGATGACAAGGCTGAAGATGAAGTGAATAAGATCTCTGAGGAATAAAGCTTTAATCATGACTTCATTAATCCTGAAGATATTGAGGCAGGTGCTGAGAAGGAAAAGATAGATGAAGATAATATTGTTTAGCTGTCTAACAGTGAACATAAATCTCTGGATGAGGAATCAATTCTGAAAACCAATAAGGGGAAACAGGTGGTTGTTGATACACCTACTAAAGTTGTTGTGAAGAAGAAGGAATTTGGTGGATCTTCAAAGAGGAAACTTGCTGAGTTAGAGAAAGAACCCTCACCTAGCAAGGTTTCAAATTCGGAATCAGCATCCCTTGGACCTGATTTCATTGTTCAATCATTGAAGAAGCTTGTTAGGACCATTCCGATTTTTCCAAGCATAGACTCCAGATGCCAGATGCTTCAACACACACTAAATAAGAAGTCAGATTCAGTATCCATGGTGATGGATAAGTGTGTAAATCTTGAGGCTGATTTCAAGAATTTCTTTATTAACTACGATGCCCACAAAAGATCTTGTAAGAAAATGGTTAGCTGGTCAAAGAAGATAGTTGAAGAAATGAGAGAACTTGATGAGTTCCAAGATGGTGTCAAGGAAGCTTTTGACATTGAAGATGGTAAGATAAAGGATCTCACAACCAGTTTTGAAGAAAAGCTTACTCTGGAACAGAATTATCATATTCAAGAAGTGAAAGATCTGAATTGGAAGTTGTATTCTATTGTTCAAAGTTGGAAGAGAGAAAGAGATCTTCAGATTGAGATAGAAGAAAAGCTTGTTAAGCCGGAAGAAGCCTTGAAGGCTCAGGCTGAGATTCTTAAGGCTTAGCAAGATAAAATCAATGCTCTTGAAAATAAAGCAAAGGATCAAGATCAGATTCTTAAGCGAGAAGAGGAAGACCACAAAGAACTCAAAAAGCTGAAGACCATAGTCAAGAAGTTTATGCCCAAGGAAAAGGTAGGACGATCTTGTTTAAATCTGGTCTTTTGTTATATTCCTTTCCTTGTACAAAATTTTCCTATCATACTGAAATTTATGGTCACTTTTCTTTTGTATGTTTTGTACTAATCTTTCAGGTACCATAATATATTTTCCATTCCCTCAAATTTCTTTCTGAAAATCACAAAGGGGGAGAAAGGACAAAATAATTCTAAGTAAAGAAGAAGTTTCCCTAAGTAAGGGGAAGTGTTTATCTAAGGGGGAGTTTTCATTACAATGATTTATGTCTTCAAGATAATGAAAAATTTCATTCCAGAAATCTAGAATATGATCCTTAGTGTTCCAAAGCCTAAGGGGGAGTTAGTCGTATTCATCATTTCCCATTTGATAAGGGAGATAAGTTTTATTTTCAAAGTCTAAAAAATTTATTTTCTAAGTCCTTATATTCTTTTTCGTAAGGATGTTTGTGATTTCCAAAAAGGGGGATATTGTTGAGTCAATAAGGTTTTTCTTATGAATTTTCCATTCCTTCATGTTTGGGGAAATTGTTGAGTCAATAAGGTTTCCTTATGAATTTATTATTCCTTCATGTTTTGAAAATCAAAAACACCTTATCTTAAGGAAAATTTCATTTAATCTATGTTTTACTTGTATAAGGAAACTTTTCATTCCCCAAGGAAATTTATCCTTACCATGCCTTTCATTTTTCATTTTATCTCTAATTATAAAATTCGGTTTCATATCTAAAAACCTTGGAATCATAGGATACTTACATATAAATCATTTTATTTTCAGGATCCGAATTCAGACTCCGAACTCTTATGATTTCTGACTACAAGTTCTCCAAATTCAGACTCTGAACTCTTATGAGTTCTAACTATGAGCTCTCTGAATGTGAACTCCGAACTCTTATGAGTTCTAACACCAAGTTCTATGAATTCAGACTCCAAACTTTCTGAGTTCAGACTCCAAATTCTAATGAATTTAGACTCCGAACATTCTAAGTTTAGGTTTCGAATACTTGTGAATCTAGATTCTGAATTCCCTTGAAATTCAGACTCTGGAATTCTATATAATTCAGGTTCTGAATTCCTTGGAAAACAGAATCTGAATATTCTTATATTATAGATAACGAATGTGTTTTTTTGTTTAGACTCCTAACTTTTATTCCTTACATTACGAATAATTGATTTTGGTTAAGTAACCATTTTTTTTTCTTAAACTTGTTTTGGTTATAAAACGATGTTGTGCATTCAGTTACTTACTAACCATTGGTTTTGTGACACGTGTACAGGTCCCTCTGAAATTCAAGTAAAAATATGACCGTTGGAGGAGGGAGACGACCGTTGGTGTTGTGCCTATAAATAATATCTCATTTGAATGAGATCAATATTGTTCTATGATTCTAGAGATTACATGTTGTTGAAGTGATTTCTAGAGAGAGAATTTCATGATTTGTGCGTACGGAACTTCTTGCTTAGATTTTCTTCATGCGAATCCGAATGTTGTTGAGTACATTCAAGGGCTTCTGGGGATAGGAAGACAGAGGTGTTGACTACCATGAAGTTGAGGGATTCCTTGCTGAGGAAGACAGAGGTGCCAACAACCTTAAAGTTGAGGGCTTGCGGGGATCGAAAGACAGACTCGGATCATCATATCGATGGATTACCCTGGTGTGGGTAAGACATACTTTCTTGAAAGTGTAAATCAAGGGACCTTTATCCAAATTTGTTGGATAGCCTTCTCTTTGGGTTAAAATATTTACTACCTGTTACTTGTTTTGTTTCATGTTTTCCGCTGAATTTTTGATTGTGGAGGAAAGTATAACTATCTTATACTTCCTTATACTTGTACTCTGATTTAGTAAGATTCTATAGGCTTTAAGGTAGAATCTCTATCTTTGTAAACTTTTGTTAAGTTTCTTTTCCAGAACCATCTTTCCAAATTTGACTTCTCAGAATCACTTTTCCGGATTCAAGCAAGTTTATAGAACTAGAGGTTTTATGAATTTTTCCTTGTTTAACTTTGTTAAATATTACCATCTTTAAAAGTTCCAAAGGAATTTTTAAAAGTGTACAATTCATCCCCCCTCTTGTATATTGAGCATTATATGATACTAGAATTAGTATCTTTATTCATTATTTAGATCCAACACCAAATTGGGGGAGGAGAGAATGGAGGCGCGCCTTAGGTATGTGGTCTCGGGTGAGAGTTGAAATCACTGAAAAAACATAAAAATTTAATGATTTATTAAAGAATTAAGAAATATATTTAATGCAGGAAATGGGATTTTAGGTAGGACCAATCCCTTAAATAAAAACCAACATCCACCATGATTATGGATTCCTAAATGGTCCAAATTAATTTGGTGGTGTTAATAGGTCATGGGATGACATGTAGGAATTGGAATGGGTGAAAAATGTTGAAAAATGGAGGAGTTATAAAGGAATCAAAATTTATTTTTAAATCTAGAATTAGGCTCACAGTTTGGCCCAATTCATGAAAACTCACTCATTCCTCCATAAAATCTTTGGAAACCCCCAAAAAAATGCATGAATGGAAATTAAATGAAATTTAAATTTAAAATAAGTCATGTATGTGACATATAGGGTCAACTGTAATCATAGAACCTTATTTTATGATCCTCTTAAATTAAATTCATTAAACTATATTTATTCAATTCTAGATGTGATAAAATCTTTGATTTGGTGTTTGAACATATTTCTTCCAAGAAATATAGTAGTATAAACTCTTTCCTCTAGATGAAGATAATTACAATCTAAAAGTATCTTTTTATCCTCTAACCAAATAATGCGATGTAATATCACTTTCTTATTTGAGTATTCTCTAAAACTACACCAGATATGGTGATCGAAATATTATGTGGCTCACCCTATACTTCATTTGGATATGATTTTTCAATATGCTCAGGCTCTCTTCTTCTCCTCTTAGGAATTTAGATATCCAGTGTTTGTTCTCTATTTTTCCAGAACTGTTACAGATAGTTTTATAAAACCATAGGTATCCAACTCTTAATCTAATTTTTGGAATTGATTCTTCTTACTGTAATCCATTTAGATCATTCTTGGTGTATTACATGATTCAATGTGGTCAATATCATGCATTTAAACTATGTTAATCTCTAAAATACCTAGCCATATTTCCTCCTTTTAAAATCCAATTACTAGAGATGAATATTATGGAAACCACATCTTCACAAGGTGACTTCTCCCTTCATTACATGATTTTATCTACTCTAGCCATTTCATGTTGCATAACCTTCTTCACGACATGATGTCCATTAAATAACCATACCTAAAAAATCCAATTAAATATCTTCTATTTTAATTCATTGAATATAATGGCATGATACTTTTAATATTTCCATATCTGAAACATGTTACATAATGGTATGTTTCTTTGTGGTGTGAACAATTATTCATGTTATAAGCATCTTGAAGATTCAAAAATAACATCCCTATAGCCTTTTCACTTCTAGTAGTTGTAGTAAAACCTCATAAATCATATTTTATGATTGATCTTGTCTTGACATGGCATTTCATTCATATATTGAGAACTATATATCTAAAACCACTAAAATATGTCATAACACCTTCATGATATAACTTCTATGTTATAACGTGTAACTCAAACCTATAAATCATGAAAATTAAAAAATCTAATGTTTTCTCTTTGATAAATCTTAAATGAATTGTCTTATACTCTTATGCGCCACTATTTTATTTAACATTATCAATTTTTTATCACTCTCCTATTATGGAATGGTCATTAGTTTCATGATGAGAATATTCTATTTATCTAAAAATGATAAAGGTAATGAAACTAATATTTTCTATAGAATAATCTTACACACCCAAGGAAAACTATGAAACTTTTCTATTTTAAGATTCTTCTTGATTCATGGTATGATAAGCTCACAACATTAATGACTCTTATTATTTCTCTTCACTTATACTACAATATCTTATTATTCCCTACTTGATAACCCTTACTAAATTTTATTTTTCTATTTCCCTCAATTATAACCTCCACTAATGATGTGGTCAATTTTACCATGAAGTGGTGTATTCTTTCCACTTATAGAACAATAATTATCAACATATATCCAACCTATTTTATAAATTCATTTATCTCTTAAATTTAATATAGTCATTTCAACATCAAAATTACCAAGACTAGGAACTTAATATATAGAGATATTAAGGTGTATATTTTTCATTTCCCTACTAGTGCACAAATTTTAACCTCTTCTAAAAAAATTTAATGAAAATTCTTATCATTGTCAAAGAAACATTTCCTTTTTAGTGCATAAAAAAAATTCAATGATTTAAAAAATATATAACACCAAAAAAATTTGGTTATAATAAAAACTATGCTTTGATAAATTAGATCATGCATACTTTTCAATGAATAAATCATGTACCTTTCACTAAAGATAGTTTTAGTGTTGATGTTTATCATGTTATCTTGATGAATATTTTTAGGTTGGATATATGATATAATTTGGTCTTGAGGGGGGGTGAATATACCAAATGAATTTTTATAAAGAGATTGATTAATTATCTAAATTAATTATAAATATTAATCAATAGAGTTAATCAGAAGTAGAAAATAAAAGAAATAATACAATGATTTTTATAGTATTTCATACCAAATTAGAACAAGTATACTCTTATACCTCTTTATATAGTGTGAGATAAAGTATGAACTAATATAATTTTTAAGGGGAATCATAACACAATTACAACCTACTTTTTTTATTGGAAGTATAACCAAAAGAAACCAGACTTTTGTAGAGGGAATCACAACCCAATTACAACCTTGAATTTGGATATCAGGAGTCAAAACCCGAATAGTCATTAAATTATATTTTGGGAGTCACAAACCAAATATAGAGTATGATTTTGTATAAAAACGAATAAATAGAAAGTGAAAGCATGTGGGTTATGGTAAAATGTGTTATCGACTCAAGAAACTAGAACGAAATAGATAGATGATGAATAAAACATAGACATTATTTCTTAAGTGTTCGATCAGAATGATTGTCTCATCGAGATAGTAAAATAAGTCATAGACGTTTTTGTTCATCCCTTGGGATATCATCCATTAGTAGTGATAAATATTCAAATAAGTTAAATGTGTAAATATTCATGGTATCAACACCACCACACTCTTCTCACAATATCACTAGAAATGATGAAATGTATCATTTAAGAAGTATCACATGAGTAGTATGACACTTAGCTATGAAAAAAAAACAATGTTTGATGTCCTTTTTAAAAATAAATAATATCAACGTATCCAAGAGAGGTTATATAATTTAAAATTAAAAAAAATGATAAAATGGATTATGAGAGAGAGAGAAAAGAGAGAAAATATCATTGAATAATTATCACTCAAATCATGAACAAAATTTTAAAAAATAATGAACAATTCATACTAATTTGAAATATCAGTTAAATAATTCAAAATGTGACCATAATTATAGTTCAATGAAATATCCCCTGAAAATAGAAAATTTGAATATGAAATACTAAATTAAAAATAATTCCATTTAAAATAAGTAGTGAACATGAAGAGAATATAAAAACATAATTGTCGAGACAAAAGTCTCTTTTTGACTTTTCCATTCCTTTTTTTAGAAATCACAAACTCATTCTTAATTTTTTAATATCTAACTCTTTTATGATCAATATATTGTTACAATGATTGTATAGAAAACATATATGTTTTACCATAATTTGAAATAGTTTTGAAGTATTCGAGAAAACAAAACAACATTGACCATTACAATTATCATAATCATCATGGAACCAAGAATAATCGGTTTGACTAAAACTAACAACAATAAGATTCATCACTAGAAAATATATCGTAATGACATATATAAGAAAATTCATCGGATTGAATTTTTTTAATCCTGAATATGAAAAACTATTTTATTGTATTGGAATATTTTACTCCTAACACTTTAATGGTGTATTTTCAAAACAATGTCATGTATCCTGTTACAATATGTGTAAAGAAAACCTATGTCATGTATTCTCTTATAATATGACCATTAGAGTTTTAGGTGGGCATGCCCTTGTGAAAATCATGGAGAAAATATGACCGTTGGAGATCAAGATTACCATTGGAAGGCTTGCCTATAAATACCTGATCATTTGAAGATCTCACAATGAGTGGAGAAAAACACATGTAGAGATACTCTGTTGATTTTACTATTATACGAGATCTCTGAAGTTTACAAGAGCGAACAACTTGTTCTTAATACTTGTAACCTTCTTGAGTCCATAACTTCTTTGTGTGACCTATTGTAAATACGATCGAGGGCTTCTGAGGCTATTAAGATAGAGGAGTAGATCACCATATTGATTGAGGGCTTGTGGGGATTTCAAGACAGAATCCAATCATCGTATTGAGGGTTTCCAAGGAGAGGAAGACAGAGCAAATCTGATCATCGTATCGAAGGTTTATTGGGATAACAAGACATATCGATCTTCATATCGAGGGCTTACCCCTATAAGGGTAAGGCATACTTTCTTGTAAGTATAAAACAAGGGAACTTTATCCTAGGTTATTTAATACCATTATATTTGGGTTAAAATAATTGTATTTATTTACTTGTTTTATTATAGTTATTTTATTTCCATTGTAATTGTAATAGAAAGTGAATTATTTTTATATAAATCTTTTTATTTGTATTATATTTATCCTAATAGATTTAATTATGATATAATCATTCTACACTGTATTATTTTGTGAATATAGTATCACTATAAATACTATTATATATGATTTATGATAAAATAATTTTTGTTCATTACTCTGATTTATTGTAACCATTGTGATTATGATTCTTATTATGCATACTCTGATTAAATCATTTTCTTCTATGAATAATATTAAATTATAATTATGACTTTTTGATTACATATTAGAATAAACTTGAATAAAATAATCTTTTTATAGGACCCAAGGGCCCAGTAAGATCACTATTTAAATACATAAGAGCTTTTTGAATATGATTAGTTTAACCCTGTAAAACTATGTTTCCTTTAAGGGTTTAAACAGAACTTTTTAAGCTTACAATTTACCCCCTCTTATATTTCTCCATCTACATATACATTTCGATACAATAATAATAAAAATAATTTTAAAATATTAAAACATGTTTTAATGAGTTTAATATAAAATAATATTAATTTAGAAATAATATATTTGAAGAAAAAAACATAAACTAATGAAAACAATTTTTTTGAGTTTCAAGCTATAAGTTTCTTACGTGAAAATAAAACACCATTTGGTCCTCATAAAAACATGTTTAAAATAATGAAAAAACTTCACAAAGGTCCTATATAATTAATATGAATTTATAAATTCATTGTAAAAATTTAAATATTTTAAATAAACATTCATCAAATAAAAATATGAAACATTACATAAAATAGAGAATATTTTTAAATCTTAGTATAACATATAGAATTTTCATTAAATTACGTAGCCAAATTCATGTAAGATTTTTTTCTATACATAGATAAAACTCAACACATCAGAAAATTATGTTGGTGAATTTACATAGGTGATTCTATATAGGGGAATCGACATAAAAAAATATATGTAAGAAATTCATGTAAGGGAATCATATATATGAATTTCTGAGATTTGAAAATAGATTGAATTAATAAGTTTCATACACAAAATAGACCTTGATAAAGGTAGAATTATCCTTTTTTCTAGTTTAATTATATATATAAAATTTCATTATATTTCTAATTAAATAATAAACGTCTAAATTTGACCTCTTAGATCACGTTATGATGAAAAAACTTTAGCATAATAGTTATGAAAAATAGCATAAAACAGATTGAAAACGTACAATAAATTCTTTCGAAATTTAAGATATTTTAGATATCAATTTAAAATTTTATTTTTTCTAATGAAATTTATATAATTGTACAATATTTTAAAAAAACACAATTACTCAAATAATAGTTATTTATCCCAAGATATGGTAAAAATATAGATGAAAACAAAAACTAGAAACATGACTACATGGTTAACAGATCAATTATGTGGATTTTGATTTGGTTATGTGTTGTATAGTGAAATGGCTATATGGGAATAGTGAAAACCATGTATAAATGAAATTTTAAGGTTCCAAATGACTTATTTATCCAAGGAACACATCATTAAATTTATAGAAAATGTTATGACTGATCCAAACATGAAATCTAATGACATTTCAAGAAAAAAAATATTATGATATGATCAAGATTAAGGATACTTTAATCAATACATGATTCAAAGTATTAACATATTTAATGGAAATATAAAAAATAAAATTTTGTAATTATTAAAACATAATATCATAAAAAGAGACACTCAACATTATCCCCCTTTTTGATAATTACAATACCAAGAATAATTTCAAAAACTTCTCCCCCTTTTTTAAATTATAAAAAAGACAAGATTTCAATAGAAAAAAATTCTATAAAAAGGAATTATATAGTGTATATAATTTTCCTAAAAAATAATATATCAAAACATATGTCATGGAGAAACTATAAAGACTTCCTTTTTAAAACATGTATCGAGGATCTAAGATACAATGAGCATAATTTTAAAATTTGTTTGTAAAATAATAATAATAATTGGAAACCATTCCTAAAATATTTTTTTATATAAAATTAAAGTTTATACAGTATGTTAACATCATAAAACATGTATGAGAATTATTAAAACAATAATATAATAAAAAAATAAGTACATAAATTGAGTAATATTAATCTAAAAAATAATTCCAGATTTTACAGATTTCATGTAAATCTAAAAAATTTAGTTATAAACATACTCAAAATCCCCCTAAATTCATTCCATATAATGGTAACTTTTAATCTCCATCATACAAATATCAATTTTTTAAAACCTATTAAAATCAAATGGTTTCTTAGAATATAATCAAATTTATTTTTAGTTAGAACATAATCTAAAATAATATCTCCTTTATTGACATAATATCAAATAAAATTAAATTTAATGTCAATATGATTAGTTTGAGAATTTCGTAAAGGGTTTTTCAAAATTAATATAGTATAATAATTATCATAATAAATATGTATATTTTCAGTAGTAAAACAAAAATCAGATAAATTTTTTTAATCCGCAATGATTGATAACTTCATGATGAAACAAAAATATATTCACTCTTAGTAAAAGATAAAGAAAAAATTTGTTTTCTTATTCTCCAAGAAACTAAAATATTAATGAGAAAATGAAATATACCATAGGTACTTTTTTTCTATCAAGTATACATCCTCTAAAATCATAGTTAGAGTAACTAATTAAATCAAAAAAAATTGTCTAGAAAAAAATAATCCAATATTAATAGATCCTTTAAAATATCTAATAACATATTTAAAAATTTTTAAGAGATATTTATTAATATTTGATTGAAATATAGGACATAAACAAACACTAAAAATTATATCAGGTTTGAAAGTATTTAAGTGAAGAAAACCTCCAATCATGCTTCTAAATAATTTATAATCAATATATTTTCTAGAAACATCATAATATTATTTACAACTAATATTAATATGAATTTTAATGTATTACAAGAAAAAAGAAAAAAAATAAACCAAATATTTAGTATATTTATAGTGATTCAAGAAAGTAACATCATTTAATTAATTAATTTGATGAAATAAAAGTAATTTTAGTTCAAATATAAGACTCATTTCAATTTTAGAATCCATCAAGTTCAAAAATTATTTACAAATCAACTCAATTTAAGATCAAAAAGAAATATCATCAATAAAAATTTGAATGATGAAAATACACTTAAAATTTATTTTCATAAATAAATTAGGATATAATATACCTTTATTAAAATCATTTTTCAACAAAAAAGTAAGTCTATCATACCAAGAATGAGGATATTGTTTAAGACCATAAAAAGCCTTTGATAATTGAAAAGAATGATTTGGAAATTTCTCGTTTTCAAAACTAGGGGTTGGGAAACTTAAAAATCGTCAGAAATAAAACCATTTAAAAATGTACTTTTCACATCTATTTGAAATAAAATAAAACCTTTAAAAGTATAACAATATAATAAAATTATAATATATTCAATATGAAAAACCAGCACAAAAGATTCATCAAAATCAATACCTTCTTCTTGAAAAGAACCTCAGGCTACAATTATTGCTTTATTTGTAATAATTTTAGTAGAATCATACATTTTATTTCTAAAAATAAATTTAGTTCTAATAACATGTTTGTCTAATGAGTGTTTAACTGAATTCAAAATAATATTTCTTGAAAACTAATAATGTTCAAATTATATAAAAATAATCTAATTAGTATCATTAAAGGTATCTAAAACATCATTAGGAACATAATCAGAAAAAAAATCAAAATTAGAAAAGAAATTTAAAGTAGAGGTTCTTGTTTTCATTCCAGAAATAACATTGTCAATAAAATTATCAATAGGATAATATTTTTGAGTCCTCTATGATCTAGGATCAGGTTGATAATCAACTTTATCCCCCTCAATAGAAACATTATCAAGAGGTTTTTATTCATCAAAATTGAAATTCCTGAAATCAACATTAATATTTTTGATAAAAGATATGTAAATATGGAAATATTCATCAAAAGTTATATACACTGATTCTTAAATATTAATTGTATTATTATTTTTAACTCCATAAGATTTACTATTAGAAGAACAACCAATAATGACACCATCAATAATTTTATCATAAAAAATATCTAAATTAACTTTCTTATTAAAGATAAAAGATTTATAAATAAAAACTTTAAAATAACTAGCCTTTGGTTTAATCCCATTAACATTTCATACGTGGGTTTCTTCAAAAAAGTTATAACATAAACATTATTCAAAACATATAAATAAGTATTAACATATTACACACAAAAATATTTTCATAAACTATATATATTAAGCATATTTTGATCCATGTCTTTAATAGTTCTATTTTTTCATTATACAACACCATTTTGTTATGGTTTTCTCAGAGAATAAAAATTATGAGCATAACCATTTTCTTCAAAATAATTTTGAAAATTAAAATTTAAAAAGTTACCTCCAATATCAATTATAATTTAAATAATTAAAGAAACCTTTTTTTATTTTGAACTAGTTTACAAAAATAAATAAATCTAGCTAAGGTTTTAGGTGTATGAGACAAAAAATAAACACATGTAAATCTATTGAAACCATAAAAAATAAGAAAAAAAATATTTCTTTCATCCAAGAATAGAAATTTTCATTGAATTAATGCATCAAGATGAAATAATTCAAGATTTCTAGAAGTAGAAACATGATTGATAGATTTTAAATATTTCTTATGATTCTTACCTTTTAAGAACGAATAAAAAAAATTACTTAAATTCAACATGGTTAAATATAGAATATCTATAAGCTTAGATAATTTTTGTATAATTTGGAAATGATAATTTCCATGCCTTCTCTGATATGTTAACATAAACTATCTCTATAGTGTAGATAAACATAAAATTTTTATTAGAGAAATTAGAAAAATTAATAGAATGAATATTAAATTCATTATTAGCATAAAATAAAATAAAAATCATTTTTCAAAAATAAACATTTATTATATTCAAATTTAACATACATACCTTTATCAAATAATTTTTAAATACGTTTTAAGTTATGTTTCAAACCTTCAATATATAAAAATTTGTAAATTAAAACAATATTAAAAATACATACCTCACCAAATCCCTTAACCATTCCTTTAAAGTTATCTCCAAAAGATACATATCCCCTATCACATTTGAAATAAGAGTGGAAATTTGATAGGTCACCAGTAATATGTTGGGAACCACCAATTTCCAAGTACCATGGTATTTCTTGATACATCCAAGTTTTTTTTTCTTAAAAAAAATCAATTGCTTAACATTTTTGGTACCCATGTTATTTTGGTTCCAACAGTGTCAGTAATATAATTATTATGTTCCCAAAAATATTTGAAACATTTATTGTAAGGTAATATTATTTATAAATAATTTGATATAAAAGCCTTGGTATAACTAATAGATTTAGGATATCTAAGTGAACATTCATTATGTTAATATCCTTGTATATAACATTTAAATCATATAATAAAAGAAACCTTTCTAATATTTTTATTAATAAAATTCATCTTCTATAACTTTGATATCTTTAGATTAAAACCACAACCAGTTTTATCTTTATTTGGATTCATCATAGCCACTATATTTTAACAATTTTAATTTTTTTGAACAAAAATAGATAACTTCTCTCTTAAGATTACAAATTCATTTCTTAGATTATTATTTTTCTTCTGAACAACTCTAAATCATCATAGATATTACCTTTATAAGATGAATAAAAATTTATTATTTATTTCTTGGGAGAATCAATATCCTTATTAAATTCCTTAAAACATCTTATTTTCTTCTTTTAATTCTTCATACAATTTAGTAACTCTTAAAACATCTTTTTTAGATTTTTATTTTATTCCTACAAATCATCAAAGTTATAACCATCACTATAAGAATAATAAAGATAATAAAAATCATTATTATCTTCATTTATATTTTTCTCCATAAAATATAGATTGGATGATTCTTTATCACTTCTGTATTCATAACTAGAATCATATTCTTTGATGAATCTACATCTAGTATGATAAGCATGTTTAAATTCATTATTGTATTTTTTTATCTATCCCTCTATTCAAATTTGGACAATCAGGTTTGATATGTACCTTCTTTTGACATTCCTAACTGGTTACATCCTATCCATATGTAGTGACCTCCTCTTTTTTTATCATTATTTTAATCTTTACATGGTCACTTCTTGAACTTTTCCTTTTGCTTCATAAAATTATAAATACTTTTTCTTATACTTGTGATTTATCATTTTTCACTTTATTGTACCTCACATTCAGAAGAGTTAGAAATAACATTTATATGTGATTTGAAAGTAAAAAACTTTATTATTTGATGTATCTTACTCAGAAATATTCTTTAACTCAAGTGCATATTGAATAAGTGATCTGATAAGGTCATCCAATATTTATTATTTAAAATTATTTCTTTCATCAATCACAACCTTCTTTTTATCCATTTATTTGGCAGTGATCTTAATTTTTTTTTAAAAATTATGGGTTTCACTAAAGTTTTTCTAAGTTAATCCATTCCATTCAAAATGCTTGTGAATCTATGGAACATTTGATTTATACACACCTTCACCCATCTTGAAATCTTAGTAGTCTACTGAAAGAATTCTGATTTTGGTTTTAATAAGCTTCTCTGATCCAAGGTTAGTAACTTATAAAATCTTTCAAATATCATGAGCCATATTACATGCAGAAACATGATTAAACACACATATGTTAATATCACAATAAAATAGATTTACTTCATTTTAATTCAAAACATATCTCTCAGCATCATTTCATGTAAGAGTATATAGGCCTACTTTTGGTAGTTGGTATGGTTTTTCCATGATTGACCAGTGTTCTATGATTATTTTTTGAGGAATTCCTCTATTTTGTATTGTGAATAACCATAGTAATTTCTATTAAATTGAGGTTTTTTGATGAATCCATCTATAATTTGAATTCATTCCTTCTATATTATAGATCTTATATATAGACTCTTAGGTTTAGGAAAAATATTCATAATAAAATATAAACAACATACTCTAAACTAAAAATCACTAAAAGGTTCAACCTCTAATTCAATTTTTTTAGTTTCAGGAAAAATAATGATAGAGGTAAACTACACTTAAGAAAGTTCCAGCCTATGATATCAATTTTTAGGTCAGATATGTGATAAAAATAGTATAGGGGGGTGAATAGGTCATAATAAAAATATAAAAAAATTGATTAATTATCTCAATTAATTATAAATCTTAATTAATATAGTTATTTAGAAGCATAAAATAAAATAAATAAAACAAGTGTTTTTTTATTATAGTTTGGTCCAAAGTGTATCTAGTCGACTCTTATACCTCTATATTCGATATGAGATATGTTGTGAACTATTGTTTTTTTTGAAGGGGAATCATAACCCAATTACAACCTTCATTTTAAAGTGTAAGTATAACCAAAAGTCACTTGACTTTTTTATGGGGAGCCACAACCCAATTACAATCATGAATTTATATATTAAGAGTTGCAAACTGAATGGTCCTAACTTCATAATCCATGAGTCACAGCCTAAAAATAGATAATGATTTTTTATGAAAAATAATAAAGAGAAAGTGAAAGAATGTGAAAGACAAGAAAAAGATTCATAGACTCAAGAAATCAGAATGAAATAGATACAATAAGAAAATAAAACACAAGTACTAGTTATTGAGTGTTTGATCAGCTTTATTATCTCGTCAAGGAAGTAAAAGATGTCATAGAACTTTATATCCCTTGATATATAATCCAACAATATTGAGAAATGTTCAGCATAAGAAGAATGTATAACACCTAACATTATCAACCCCACCACACTCTTCTCACTATATCACTTCAAAAATATGAAAGCTCTCATTGAATATGTATCACATGAGTAGTCATAAACTTTTCTATAAAACAATAGTAAATATAGATGACCTTTATAAAAACAAATAATATTAACATATCTGATATAGGATAGATAATTTAAAATTCAAAAATGGATAAAAATGGATTATCAGAGAGAGATAGAGAGTGAGAAAAAAGAGAAAGTATCATTGCATAATAATCACTCAACTCACAAAAAAGAGTAAAACTGTAAATAATAATTCAAACCATTTTGAAATACATATTAAATATTTCAAACAGTCTTTATAATAATAGTGCATTGAAAGAACCCATGAAAATATCATGTTTGAATTTGAAATAAAAAATTCAAAATCTTTCAATTTAAAACAACCAGTAAACATATAGAGAACATGAAAACTTAATAAAAATCTTGAAAATATTAAATTAATTTTATATAATTTTAATATTAACTAATATTAATTTTTAAAATATATAATCCAACAAAACAATATAAAATAATAAAAATTCATGCGTAAAAATAAAAAACCATTTGATATTTATAAAAAACATGTTTAAAACAATTGAAAACAATTTTCATAGGTACTATAAAATTAATACGAATTTATAAATTAATTATAGAAATATAAATATTTTAAATGAACATACAAAAAATTGATCTGTGAAATATTATGTAAAATAGACCAAATTATCTGATTTTAGAAGAATTTGTATGATTTCTATTAAACTATGTAGCCAAACTCATATAAGAATTTTTATATATGTAGCTAAAACTCATCCTCTAAGAATTTACATAATTTAATTTACATAAGTTATTCTTTATAAGGGAATCTATATAACTGAATCTAAATAGGTGATTCACCTAAGGGAATCACACACCTGAATTTATGAAATTTATAAATAGATTAACTTAACAAGTTTCATCCCTAAAACATACCTTGATATATATAGAATAAAGTTTCAATATAGTTGAATTATATTTATAAAATATCATTATATTTCAAAATAAATATGAAAAAAAAGTAACCTTACATCTATAGATCAATTCGGGATTAAGAAACTGTAGCAAAATAGTTATGAATAACTACTAAAAATAGACTCTAGACAAACATTAACATATTTAATAATTTCATATATTTTAGAGATTGATTCAGAGGTTTATTTATTCTAATTAAATGGATATAATTATATTTTATTTGAAAAAACAATCCCTCAATTTAGATTCATTAATCCCAAGATATAGTCAAAATATATAAGTAAACCAAAATTAAAAAAAATGGCAACGTGTTTCACAAATCTGCTATGTGGATTCTGATTGGGTTATGTGGTGTACAATAAAATAGTAATGTTTGAATAGCGAAAATCATGTATAGATGTTATTTTAAAGTCCTAAATGACTAATTTATCCTAGAAAAACATTATGAAACTTGTAGACCATGTTAAGAATGATCAAAAAATGAAATATAAAGATATTTTATGAAAATAAAAATTATGATATGTTCAATATTAAACATACTTTAATAAATTCATTGTTCAGAGTATTGATAAATTTAAAGGAAATAAAACAATTAAATATTTGTAATTATAATAACATAATGTGGTCCAAAGATACAATCAACAAGGATTTCATGAGTGGAGGCCTAATGATATCACACCTTTATAGGAATCTAGAGGCAATACCAAATCACTAATTGAATGAGATGGATTCTCCCCACTCCATGACATGATACTTCCTCATGGTGTATACGATGTAGAAGAATAATGATATAAAAGGAGAGGTATATTCAAATATTATTAAATAATTATTCATTATAGCTATTGAAGTATCTTTTCCTCTGGTTGATGGTTAGGCCTCCAGTTGTTTGGCTCTATCTCAGTAGGCATCAAATTTACATGGTTCTCCCATAAAGGTTATGGCTTAAACATCTAGTGGTTCCTAGAATTTACCTCAAAAAACATACATGCTTATCATTGATCCTCCATTTGATTTCCCCATTCCTAGTGTGGAGGCCTCTCACTCGGGCTCTATCCCTCTACTTGAAACCTTTACCCACATAACCCCACATCTTGTACCACTTCCCTTACCTCATACTCTATGTTTAATGATGGTGGTATATAACCACTTGAAGTTCCCTAGTGATCTGAAGGTGTTCAACCCAGTTTATGTAAACAGCATAGTGTCGAGTGCTCTCTACCCAGCCCCTCCTCCCTCCCCCTCCCATGTTCATTCTCCTCTAGGCGACTTACCTTTACCTTTATCCAAATTTTTCTTGAAACTCTTAGATAATACTCTCAGTCCATTAATATTAAAGGTCCACATCCAACATAATTTTTATAAAATCATAGAAGTTTTCAAATGTATCCAAATGAGGTGTGCTTGGGAAAGTCTTTCCATTCTCTCACTTGAGACATCTTCATCTTGAACTAAAACTAGAAGACCGATTATTCCATGATTAATTTCACTATTTGGAATGCACGGGGTCTTGGTTCCTGGGTCAAGATTTACTTTATCTCTAATGAGTTTCACAAAAATAAGATTTAAATTATATCAGTGCTGGAACCTAAGAAACAACACCCCATGATCTACTTGTTTTCACGTCAGATGATCCTTCTAAATTTCATGCAAGGATACCCAGTTAATCGTAACGTCTAGATTTTTTGGAATTCAAGTATTTTAGTGAGGAAGATTTCTTCTTCTAATCAGTAAATTAATACTAGTGTTTCTAATAGAGGCTTCAGTTTTTTTATTACTTTTTTATGCCAGGTGTGATTCATTTCAAAGGGAGTAGCTCTGGATAGATATTTCTTCCTTTAATCCAGGGGACCAATCATGGATGGTTAGAGTAGATTTCAATTTTATTACTAATGGTTTAGAAAATAAAGTTGTAAATTTTTATCCATGAAAATATAGACAGAACCTTGATTCATTTATAGCTCAATCAGGTCTCCTGGACTTGGGTTTTAAAGGGAAAAAATACACTTGTTATAATAACCAAAAGGGAAATCATTGAACTTAGTTCCCCCTAGATTGTTCTTTGGCTAATTTTAATGTTATATACACTTTTCCATTAGTCAAGGAGACTCATTAGGTTCAATAAATATCTTAACATTCTCCTATTATGGGTTCTCTTGTTGGTGGAAGGGCTAGCGGTGGTCGCTTTTATTACTCTAAATGTTGGATCATTTCCCCTGGTTACCACTATGTGGTGAGAAAGTCTTGAAAAAAACTGGTGCAAGGAGGTGATTGGGTTGGTCTCCAAAACAAATTCAGAAGACTTAAAGGAGAAATTTTATAATGTCATAAAAATCAGGTAATGATCTAAAACGAATTATCCAATATAAAATCTGAGATTGATCAATTGGATACCTCTCTTGAAGCAAAATGGGATGATGTCATTTTCTCTACTCTTTTGGAAAAAATAAATAAGCTTTCTAAGCTTCTTATAGAATAAGAACTTGTGGCTCACGCCCAATCCAGAGAAACATGGTTGAATGAGGGTGACAAGAATTTAACCTACTTTGATGCTTGTCTCACGAAGAAGAAGCGAATTATCACTCCTAA
This sequence comes from Viscum album, assembly GCA_963277665.1. Taxonomy (NCBI): domain Eukaryota; kingdom Viridiplantae; phylum Streptophyta; class Magnoliopsida; order Santalales; family Viscaceae; genus Viscum; species Viscum album. The sequence continues at coordinate 1,695,451,113 of OY728158.1, read as the reverse complement.
CATTCTTATGGAGAATGGTTTATTCACGGATAATGTTGGGCTTGTGGAAGGTATGAAAGAGTCTCTATTCAAATATATTTTTACTAATACTCACCCTTTAACATAGGAAGGGTATCCGAGAGGCAGTTCAGTTATTTTTGAAGATATCCCACGTATGGTTACCGATTACCCCAATATCATGATTGGTTCAATTGTGAGAGAATAGAAAATCAAAGAGGTGGTTCACACTCTTAGTCAGGACAATTCTCCTGGACCAAACAACTTTCATGGCTCCTTCTATGTGGATTCCTGGAGTATTTTGAAAATGGATCTTGATGAGGTGGTTCGTGATTTCTTCCATGGGGGATGTCTTACCAGAGTTTCATATGACACCACTACTGTTATTATATCAAATGATAACGATCCAACTTTTTTAATTCAGTACTATCCTATTAGCATGTGTAATTTTCTACACAAGGTACCCATGAGTTTCATCAATATAAGATTGTCTAGGCACCTTGAGACTCTGATTTCTAAAGAAGAACACAACTTTATCCAACACAGGTCCATACAAGGATCTGTTGGTATTGCTCAAGTAATGATTTCTGATAATAATAAGAAAACTATCGGTTCCAATACTGTAGTGAAGGTGGATATGGAAAAGGATTATGATAGAATTGAATGGAATTTCATCTTAAATATTTTTGCATGTATGGGATTTTATGATGGGTCTTAAAAAATGTTGTTTAGATGATATAGTTGACGTTGGATGTCCATCTCATTCCTTGGTAAAAGGTTTGGCTTTTTCAAATCAGTCAGGGGCTTAAAGAAAGGGGACCCTCTGTCTCCTAGTATTTTTATACTGATGTAGGATTCCTTCAACAGGTTTCTAAATAAAAACATAGAGGTTGGTAGTATCATTTCTTTCTGTTGTAGATCTCACTACCATAGTTTTTACCATCTAATTTTTTCTGGTGATATGATTATTTTTTTCAATGGGAGGAGGAATTATATTAGAGGTATTAAAAAATAATTGAACTAATACTATAAATGGAGTGGGAAAATCATTAATCAGAATTAGAGTAGTGTCTATATTTTGAAGTCTTGTTCGGAGATGCACGACAATTCAATTGCTTCCAATTTGGTAATTTTTTAGAGGAACTTTACTATATAGTACTTGGGAACCCCTATTTCTTTAGTAATACTCTGTATTCACCATTTCGATAAAGTTGTTAAAAATATTGATTATTATATGAACAATTAGAAGAATTGATTTATCTAATTCAGCAGTAGTATTACTCTTTTCAACTATGTTCCCTCTTTGATTCCAATGCATATCCTCTAGGTCCTCAACATTCCAAATAATTTTATAAAGGAAGTGGAAAATATTATGTATTCCTTTATTTGGGATGCACATTATGAGGGATAGTGCCACTGTGAGTCATGAGCTAAGATGGGAAGCCTATCTTGGAGGGAGGAATTGACCTCAAATGTGTTAGAGACTCTCTGGAGGTGTTTCATGCTAGGATCTCTTGGGAAGCTTTTTAAGGTAGGTCATGTTGGGCCAACCTCACCATGGACCATTATGGGAGGATTTTGGACAACGAAAGAGGTTACTTCTCAGCTATTTGGAAAATAATTAAAAATCACATTTCTCCTCTACAAGGTAATGTTAGGTGGATCATTGGATGGGGGGATATCAATTTTTGGGGCACCAATTAGGATGACAACAATATTGGTTTTCCAGGATTCTCAACAACTAATATATCCTTTAGGGAATCCATCAATCACTTATATTTCATTCAGACTATTCTTGAGGAAAAACAGTGGAAATCCTTTATCCTTATTTAGTTGAACAATGATTTCGATAGATTTTATATCAAGGGAGTGCCTTTGGGGTTTTTATACCAATTTGTATCATAAGATTTTGTGTGATGATATTGGGAAATATTTTTAGGGTGAGAGCCTCTGGTGTAAAGAGATTTTGACCAAGTAAAACTTTCTTAATTTGTGTGTATGAAATCATGTTCCCCCCACTGATGAAGTTATTAAATAAAAAGAAATTAATATTTCTTCTAGATGTTTCTATTGTTCCTACCCAAAAATGGAAAATAATTTCCATCTTTTCATCACCAGTGAGTGGGACAACACTGTCTTGAACTCTATTGGATAGTTCATGGGAACATCAAACCAGATTTCCATTGGTGTTTCATTTTTTCAGATCTGGTTTCATATAACTTGGAATAATCCACATTAATTGAAAGAATGATATACGCTTATAGTGGCTAGGTGTTGGTCATATGGTTTTCCAATAATACTGCTCGTATTGAAGTGAGACGTTCTTCAAGTGCGTGGTCTTTTCTAGGACCATATTGTTTTTGTGGTATAGCTTTCTTTTGTGCTTAAACGACGTGACCTCACTCCATATATTAGAATGTGTAAGGATAACAATAAACCTATCAAGATTTCTCCTGGTCCCATGCATCATGGAAATTGGGTTCAAGGGAATACACTGTCACTTGGTCTCGAGCTTAATGTTGACGGTTCTTGTACCTTGGGTTTAATGCATCGTAGAGGTATCAACTATGATACAAGTATCGCATTTGTTTATTCCATCTCAGCTTAATTCAGTAGAGGTGACTCACTCATGGTAGAGGCTTGGGACATGCTCAAGGGTCTCAAAACTACATCATGGGAGGAATTGAGATTGAAGTTGTTGAAACCGACTCTCAAATCATCCATGATTCCTTGACATGCTATATTTCTACCCATTGTGAGAATAATTATCACATCTGATGGTGTAAACACTTTATCTTGGGAAGGAACTAGGTTCTTCAGACATGTAATGAAGGGAACCATGATGTAGATTTTCTTGCATATGATATCGCTCATGACCAAAAAATTTATTCTTTTTATAGTATGGGCTCCCTTCCTAGTGAGTTTTTTAACATTATTCGACGGGATTCCCTTTATTTGAATTACATCAGACCCCCATGACTTTATACATTATCCCTCCACTAATTTTTCCATACTTTTAATAAAAATATTATTAATTGGTCACTAATAAATAGTATACATAAAAAAATTCCATTAAAAATTCAAATTGTTGAAGTCAAATAATACAAGGAAAGTACAAGTGCTAAAAAAACTGGGAGAACCAAAGTAACTAAGATTGAAAACAACTCATCTCTATATGGTATGAGAGAAACAATACCACTATGTCACCACTAAACTCTAACACCCACTAACATAGATACCCACCACCACCATTCATTTTATTTCTTTTACCTTCATCATATAATTCAATATCTACATGCACCCAAAGGTATGTACATGGCATGAATAAAATAAGCCCTGCCGGATCCCACCAAGTGTTTCATTATAATTATTTATAAAAAACCAATTATTCTTATTTAAAGAAAGTCAAGGAATGAAATTTATATTTACATAGTTTTAAATAAATCATACAAATCCAATGTTTTTAAAATAGTTTATAAAGCATGCATAAATAAACCATTTTTAAATAATTTACCAATAACCCATTTATTCAATTTTTTTCAAATAACCTATCCAAAAAAGCACCATGGTTACTAGTCTGAGGGTAGGTTAGATATGAGTTAGCTATGATCCTCACACATCAATTATAAAATTACTAAGTGTGCACAAATCCCAAGAACACAAGCCTAGGGATGCGAGAACACCCGGATAAATGAAACCTCTATCATAATAAAGTTTAGCTTGAGTTGTATCATAAATCCATGCTAGGTATCCTCAAAATATATTAACGTTCTTGTCCTAAAATCTCCCAATACCAACTAACATTGGTTCCCATATTCCATATCCCACACTTGGAGGTTTTCAATTTTATAAACAACCCACACTTTGAGGATTTCATTTTTATGGTTCAAATCATTTAGAGGGAATATCACACATCAATAATCATACTACCCAGATTTATAGTAAAACATAATTTGAAATCATTCTCTATTTTAAAATAAAAGGGGAAATACATTTTATGAAATAATACCAAACCATAACATTTCATGAATCATAATTTATCCCATTAAACTATTCATAAAAACAATTTCAAATGATCAAGAAATCATAGTTTATAAACGAAGTCTTTTCATGGAACCAGCCACCTTAAACACTTATTATTTATAGAAGATTATTGATATCCACACACTAGGAGGAATAGAGGATCCTAATAAGTACATGAGATACCTAAACCATGAAAACCATATCAAGAAACCAATATTCAACAAACTACAGATCAATAGAGAATAGAGAAACCACTTACCAAGCATGTTTTAGAAGAAACACACAAATATCTAGGTATATCCAGTCTCCACCTTCCTTTCTCCAAATAGACTTATAAGAAACCCAATTATATCATGAAAGAACCTATAGATTCATCCATAAAGTCCACAATTTATGGTTACTTAATAGGACATGATAAGAGATCTAAAATAATAGTGAAGAACAACAAATAATGGGCTCGTACCTTGAGTTTCCAAGATCCAACACCCCGTGATCTATTAGAATCACTCTTCAAAATAGTTAGGATCTTAAAAATATATAAGTGGAACCCCTAGACTCAAGATCCTAAGATATATATGGATGAATGGGTTTAACATGAGGAAAATCAATTTTAGAAAGGAATTTTAGGGCCAAATAATTCTTTTCACACAGTTTGGCCACATAGTTTAACAAACCATACACATGTTTCTGTCTATTGGAGTAGCCACATGGTTTTACTAAAAGATTTGACTAACCATAGACTAACCATACGAAATTAAATTGTACTGAACTACTACGATCTATATAGTTTTCTAGGAATAGATCATGGATTGGACTAACAATACACATGCCCAAAAACTCCACAATTTACCAAAAATCACCCAGAAAAATCCAAGAATGGTTCCAAATAGAAGGAAGTAAAAAAGGAACTTACATACCTAAAAGTGATATTAGGGTGTGAAAATTCTCCCCACCATATCACTTTTTGTCCAAAAAAATTAAGGTTGAAGAATACTGATAAAAAAAGATGTGACCACTTCTGCCTTATCATTGATTCTCATCTCCACATCTCATGAGAATATGTTTCATACTACCAAAAAACTCATACTAATATAATAGGATTACTACATAGAATTTTTTCTTAATGATCTACAGCTTGAAACAGTCATTAAATTGCCGACATATACAACTCCAAATCAATCTCTTCCAAGTTCTGAATATTAAAGGTACTAGGATGACACTTCTTAATCTTGAGACACATGGGAAAAATCATGTATAGAAGTCAACTAATATATAAAATATAAATAATAATCCAATTTTCCAATCCAATTAGTGATCTCAAAGGTCCCACATATATCTCAACTAATTTCCCTTGTTTTCTATAAGGGTAGTGCCTCAAGAAAGGTGAACTTTCAATAACAAATGATCACCTACAAAAAATTCCAAAGGATGGTGTCGATGATCCTTATAATATTTCTACCCAATTTGAGAAATCTCCAATCATATAATAATAATAAAAATCATTAAGATGTCTCTTAAAAAAATAATTTTTCCCATAAGAGAAATTTCACCCACATCATATAAAGAAAGAGGTGACTTATATATTCGACCATAAAAAGACTCAAAGGGATATATATTTATTAGAAAATGAAAACTATTGTTATAATAGAATTAAACTAGTAAAACTTGTTATCCCAACATCCTCTAAAGTTCATGATGCAAGCTCAAAGCATATTCTCCAAACTCTGAATTACTTACTCTACCTGTCCATCTGTTCGAGGATGGTAAGTTGGGCTCAACTTAACTTGACGTCCCATCACCTCATGAAGGCCTTCCAAAAAAACAAGAGGTTAACCAGGGGTCCCTATTAGAAATAATACTATATGAAACTCTATGTAACCTCATAATCTTCTAAATGAAAAGATTTCCTAAATCAATAACCTTAGCAGTGTCTCAAATCAAAATGAAATCAACCAAATTAGTTAGTTAAAAAATCACCACCGATTTGGAATTATTTCATTAGGGAGTTTATGTTAACCCAATGATGAATTCCATGGACAGCTCATCACATTTTCAAAAAGCAACCAGAAGAGGATGAAGCATGATAGAAGTATGGTGGTTTTCAGCCTTAATATGATGACATATATTACAAAGAGACATATGATCTTCTATATTTAATTTCAGACCTAGCCAACCAAACTAATAGTTTATGTCATATTACAATTTTTTAAACACCCATATTGTTTTCCATTTTCATATTTTTTTAAGATGGAAAATTTTATCATGAAGAAATTTACTAAATATTTATTGTTTTGTTTAAATTAATAAACAAATATTATATTGGATTTTGAATATTTTATGGGTGGTAAAACATTAATAATATTATTTGTATTTTTTTTATACAAATTCATGAGTATGTGGTTAGATATTGTCTAATTATTATGGAAAATGATATTAATTGTGTCGAATAAATGAGAACATGTGAGTAGTAAATAGTTTTATTACTATTCTTGGAAATTAATGAAAGATATTACTTGAATGTTTTAATAGAAATTATTATTGGAATAATAATTGTGGAAATGATATGATATATTTAATAATAATATAAATATTTATTATTAATATTATTATTTATATTGAAAATAAAAATGTATATATATATTAGATATATATATATATCTGTGTGTGTAAAATTCACTATAAATACATGGGTGACATTAAATACATGTTTAATGATGGATTTTCATTAATGAGTGGTTAAATATGAAATAAATTATGTTGATGAAAGATATAATAAATAGTGGAAAAATAAAGTTAAATAAATGAAAATATATAATGATGAAAGGATTGAGGCTCAATATATATAGGCGAGGGTTGAGATAAGGGATGAATGCTCATGAATTGATTATTTAAATAAAAGTAATATATATGGGAAATCGTGGCATGAAGGGGTTCTAAATGAATTCAAGCATATAAGATAATCCCATATGACCCGCTCTCCTCTCCCTATCCCTCTTTTTAAACTTCAATAATCAATATCTTTTCTGATATCGATCAGATTAATATTCCTTGAGTGGAATTTAATTCATCTTGATAAAACGATTATGCGTATAAATTTTTTTCATGGGAATTGAAGTATTTTGAGAATTTTTTTATTAAACTAGATTTGCTTATTTATTTAATTTCATCTTCGATAGTCGTTAGAATAATGCACCATTAGCGATGTTATATTCATATCATGTGTTCATCATATTTGAGGTAGGTGGTCTAAAACTAAATCCCATAGTCTTGGATTTTGATTAAGTGTATGTAATTTTATAATTTATATTTTATGTTTATAAATTGAGGTCTTGATTAAATTAATTAATTTTGTGAATTATTTAATTGAAGTAATTGTGAAATTGGAAATATTGAGATTGTTGATCCAGATTAACTAATTGTAGAATTAATTAATTAGAATGGTTGGGATTATGAAATTGTGATTTTTGAATAATTAGTTTTAAAATTAATTATGAAGAGATAGATATTTTTTCAATTGAATAATTAATTATATAATTAATTATTTTTATATTGAATTTGATAAATTGGGATAATTAATTGAAGATTTAATAAATGTAGATTTTTATGATTATTAAATTAGAACAATTATTTGAGGAATTAATTGGGGTTATTGAATTGATTGAGCTGAAAATTTAATTGATGAATTAATTGGGATTATTTAATTTTTTAAGATGGGATAATTAATTGATTAATGTGAGTAATGAGATGATTTAATTGTTGAATTAAATAATGAGATTAATTAATTGATAAATTAATTAATGTGAAGAATGTGATTATTTAATTGTTGAATTAAATAGATGAATTAATTAATTGATTAATTAATTAATGTGATTAATGAGATTATTTAATTATTGAATTAAATAAAGGGATTAATTAATTAACAATTAAATTAATGTGAGTAACGTGATGATTTTGTTGTTGAATTAAATAATGGTGTTATTTAACTAATAAATTAATTAATGTGGGAAATTTGATTATTTAATTTTTGAATTAAATAATTAGATTAATTAATTAAAAAATTAATTAATGTGAGTAATGTGATTATTTAATTGTTGAATTAAAAAAATGAGATTAATTAATTGATGAATTAATTAATGTGAGTAGTGTGATTATTTAATTATTGAATTAAATAGTTGTATTAATTTATTGATGCATTAATTAATTCTAGTACATAGATTATTTAATTTTTTAATTAAATATTGGGATTAATTGATTGAAGAATTAATTAATGTGAGTAACGTGATTATTTAATTATTGAATTAAACAATGAGATTAATTAATGAATTAATTAATTAATGAGAGTTATGTCATTATTTAATTATTGAATTAAATAATGGGATTGATGGGATTAATTAATTGATGAATTAATTAATGGATGTAATGTTATGATTCGTATGTTTTGATTAATTAATTATTGAATTAATTAATGTATATTGTTGTATTTATATAGTCATTGATTGAATAATTAATTTTTGAATTAATTATGGATATTAATATTTCCAATTGAATAATTAATTGTTGAATTAATTATGTGAGTTTGGGATTGTGAATTGGGAATAATTAATCATTGAATTAATTGCATGAAATTGATTGATTGTTGTCTTAGGATTTTGAATTGGAATAAAAATAAATTTTTGTGATTTATTATAGTAGAATCACCTTGGATAAAGTGGTTAGTTAATATACTAATGATCTTGGGGTCGAATGATTAATTAAAAAGGTTTGATATAATTATGATGATAATTAGGAACCTGAATTAATGAAATGAATTGGTTGGATAGATGGTAATTTTTATAAATTGATCATTGTGTCTTATAATGATTAATATAGTATGTTTGATACTAGCCTTGTGAATTTTCTTTCTTATATTATGAGATTATGTGTTATCTATGTGATTGATACTTGAGGGTTTGATACTTTTTAGCATGTTGAGTTGTCTGGATATGACTCTTATTTGATGTTGAAGCCTCAGGGCTTGGTGCATGTTTTTGTACTGTCTGAGGGCTAGGCACACTAATACTGGATTTATGAGGGCAGAGTATATGTTTATGTTCAATGCATAAAGGCTAGATTCTAGTCACATGATGCCGGAGGGATCAATTCAACTTATTCTTGAGGGTGAGATTTTGGTTAGCATGAGGTCAAAGGCCATATGTTTATGGTATTTTCTGAATAATTCATCCTTGACTGGAGAATCAGCCACTATTTTGGGTGATCCATCCTAATATAGGAGGATCTACCCTTATATAGGGATAGGATACCTGGAAGGGCACCAGAGTAGGATTGTATGGCCATGGGTGTTAACCCATAACCTGAGTGTCATTGTTTTTATTTCTTATACAATATTAATTTAATAAATTAATACCTTGTTTATCTTTATATTGCATAAACCATATCTCTCATATTGGAGTTGTTTATACACAGTGGTGTTGACTTAATGGTTTTTACTCACACTCAATTCAGTTCATCATTTGGTACCTGAGCAGATTACATGGATGCATTTTTAGAGAAGGGAAAGGGACCTTTTAGTTGATTGATTTCTTGTTGAAAGGGTTGGATCTTGGAGATGATATTGACATGTGGTTTGGGACTGGGGTTTGGATTTTTTATTTGAGTCTTCTTATTATTTTATTTGTATGAATTTTAGAATGTCATTTAGATACATTCAACTTTTCATTACAATATTCTTTTATTGTTTGGATTTATTCAATTTTTACCTTTCTTGGTTTTTGATGTGTGATTATTTATTAATATTATTAATATTATTATTGCCACACTACTATTATTTATACTTCCATTACAACTCTTACTAGAGGGTATAGTATCCCCACCATATTCATTATACCCTCACTTCTAGTTGGCAACCTCTAGCATATGGGGAGGCGCGCTTGAGGTCATGTAGCTAACCATCTCAGTCACTTGAAGAAGCACTTAGTCGAGGACATTACAAAGTGGTATCGAAGGTTTTTTATTTTCTTTTCAATTGATTTACTATTTGGAAAAGATAGAATGTAGACTAGGATGTGTCAAGACTTGGTAATTAGATTTTTCATGGGAATAACCAACCCATGTACATGGGAAAATATGAGAAACCTACCCAATTACATGGGAAAATATGAGTTCCCCAGGGCGGAATTGCTATTATTGATGTGTGTTATTGTAGTTGATGTTAGTTTACCTCGAGTGGTGCACTTGTTTTGTGATGTGATTATTGTTGTTGAGATTTTCAGAGATTTGACTCATGTCCTGGTAAGTTATGAGATTTGAGTATGCATGCATAATTCTAGGCACTCAAGACTATTTGAGATAAGAATCATTTTAGGAACGCATGGGAAAATATGTTTTGGGTAAGTTGGTGAACATGAACTTTTTTACTTTCTTGTGAAATTTTAACTTAAAATGGTGCCTACTGTAAAATATAGAAAATTTTAAAATGATGTAAAATGTGTAAAATGAGTGTCTAATGAGAAAATTGAATATGGGAATGAGAAAACCCATTGATAATCAAAACTTAGGTGTAATATGGTTAAGGGCAGTGATATCGCCTTAGTTTTAATCATGTGGCGGGGTTCGAGAAAAGACTTGTTATGACTACTTTTGATTGTAGCAAAAAAATGAAAGGCTTTAATGAATATTAAATTATAATTGGCGGGATTTTTTTTACTGAGATTTGAATCGTTTGAAATTTATATAACTTGAAATTTGATTCATATATAGAAACAATTATCTTGGGGAGTAGTGGCCCCATGATCTGAAATGCTTCTTAGAGATGAGAAGTATTATGGGAGGGAGATTTTAAAATGCCTTGTGGTTTACAATTTTTATATTTTTTTACGATGAAAAATTTGATCATGAAGAAATTTATTAAATTTTTATGGTTTTGTTTAAATTAATAAAAAAAATATTTTGGAGAGTGAATATTTTATGGGTGGTAAAACATTTATAATATTATTAGTATTTGTGTTATATAAATTTATGAGTATATGGTTAGATATTTTCTAATTATTATGAAAAATGATATTAATTTTGTTGAATAAAAGAGAACATGTGAATAATAAATAGTTTTATTGCTATTGTTGGAATTTAAGAAATGATATTGCTTGAATGTTTTAATGGACATTATTGTTGGAATAATAATAGTGGAAATGAAATAAGATATTTAGTAATAATAAAAATATGTATTATTATTATTTATGTGGGAAATAAAAGGTTTATAGATATATATAGGTTATATATGTGTGTGTGTGTGTATGGTTCACTATATATATGGGTGAAATTAAATACATATATAACAATGGATTTTAATTAATGTGTGGATATTATGAAATAAATAAGTTTTATAGAAGATATAATAAATGGTGGAAAAATAAAGTTAAATAAATGAATATAGATAATAATGAAAGAATAAAGGCTCGAGATATACGGGAGAGGGTTGGAGTAAGGGAGGAATTCTCATTAATTTATTCTTTAAGGAAAATAAATATATATGGGAAATCATGGCATAAATGGGTTATTAAACAATTCAAGCATATATGAGAATCCCACACACCCCTCTCCTCTCCCTATCTCTCTTTTCAAACTTCAATAATCAATATCTTTTCTGATATTGATCAGATTAACACACTGTCAGTGGCATTGGACTCTTTTGGATAATAGGATAGTACATATCAAATTTGTTTTCATAGAAAATGAGGTATTTTGAGCATATTTTTATTAAACCGTATATTCTTATTTATTTAATTTATCCTTCAATAGTCATCGGAATAACACATCATCGGTGATGTGGGATTCATATCTTCTGTTCATCGTATATTAGTTAGGTGGTCTAAAACTAAACCCCATAGTCTTGAATTTTTATTATGTGTATGTAATTGTAGAATTTTCATTTGATGTTCAGGAATTGAGTTCTTGATTAAATTAATTAATTTGGAGAATTAATTTATTGAAGTAATTGTGAAATTGGGAATATTGAGATTATTGAACTTGATTAATTAATTATAAAATTAATTAATGGGAATAGATGGGATTATGAAATTATGATTTTTGAATAATTAGTTGTAAATTAATTATGATGAGATAGAGATTTTGGAAAATTGAATAATTAATTATACAGTTAATTATAATCATATTGAAATTGATGAATAAGGAAAATTAATTGAAAATTTAATTATTTTAGATTGTTATGATTATTGAATTAGAATAATTAGTTAAAGAATTAATTGGTGATATTGAATTGATTAAGGTGGAATATTTAATTAATGAATTAATTAGGGTTATTGAATTGTTTACACTAGAATAATTAATTGATTAATGTGAGTAATCAGATGATTTAATTGTTGAATTGAATAATGAGATTAATTAATTAATGAATTAATTAATGTGAGAAATGTGATTATTTAACTGTTTAATTAAATAATGGTAATAATTAATTGATTAATTAGTCAATGTGAGTAATGAGATTATTAAATTATTGAATTAAATAATGGGATTAATTATTTGATGAATTAATTAATATGAGTAATGTGATTACATAATTGTTGAATCAAATAATAGTGTTAATTAATTGATTAATTAATTAATGCTAGAAATGCGATTATTTAATTATTGAATTAAATAATTAAATTAAATAATTAATTAATTAATTAATATGAGTAATGTTGTTATTTAATTGTTTAATTAAATAACGAGATTAATTAATTGATGAATTAATTAATTTGAATAATGTGATTATTTAATTGTTGAATTAAACAATGGTATAAATTAATTGATGAATTAATTAATGTGATTAATGAGATAATTTAATTGTAGAATTAAATAATGAGATTAATTAATTGAGGAATTAATTTACGTGAGTAATGTGATTATTTAATTGTTAATTAAATAATGAAAATACTTAATTGATGAATTAATTAATGAGAATTATGTGATTATTTAATTATTTAATTAAATAACATGATTGGCATGATTAATTAAATGATAAATTAATTAATGGATATAATGCTATAATTTGTGAGTTTTGATTAATTAATTTTTGAATTAGTTAATTTAGATTGTTATGTTTATACAATCATTGATCGAATAATTAATTGTTGAATTAATTATGTGATATTAATATTTCCAATTGAATAATTAATTGTTGAATTAATTATATGAGTTTGGGATTGTGAATCGAGAATAATTAATCATTGAATTAATTATGTGAAATTGATCAATTACTGGCTTATAATTTTTAATTGGAATAAAAATAAATTTGTGTGATTTATTAGACTTTTGGATGAAGTGTTTAATTAATATATTAATTATTTTAGGGTCAAATGATCAATTAGATAGGTTTGATATAATTACGATGACAATTAGGAACCTAGAATAATGAAATGAATTAGTTAGACATATGTTAATTTTTATAAATTGATAATTGTGTCTTATGATGATAAATTAGGTTTGTTTAACACTATCCTTATGACTTCACTTTCTTATCTTATGATCTTATGTGTTATCTATATGATTGATACCCAAGGGTTTGATGTTGTTTAGCATGTTGAGTTGTTTGGATATGACTCTTGTTTGATGTTGACACCTTAGGGCTTAGTGCATGTTTTTGTACCCCCTGAGGGCTAGGCGCACTGGTACTGGATGCCTGATGATAGAGTACATGATTATGTAGGATTCCTGAGGGCTAGATGCACAATTGCATGATGCTTAAGGGTGATATTCTAAGTATGCCTCAGGGGGATATTTTGGTTAGCATAAGGGAAGATGCCATTTTTTATGGTATTTTCTGAGTGATAAATCCTCAACTGGAGAATCAGCCACCATTTCCAGTTATCCATCATAATACAAGAGAATCTACCCTCGGACATGGATACTCGACAAGGCACTTAGGTAGGTTTTGGATGACCTCGTGTGTTAACCCATATCCTAAGTTTCAACAAGTTTATTTCTTATATAGTTTTAATTTATAAAATTAATACTCTATTTATCCCCATATTTCATGCACTATATCTCTCAGATTGGATTTGTTTATACACGGTTGTGTCGACCTACTAAGTTTTACTCACACCCTATTTGGGCCACCACTTGGTACTCGAGCAGATTATATGGATGAAAGTTTAGACAAGGGTAAGGGACATTGTAGTTGATTTATTACTTGTTGGATGGGTTTGATCTTAGAGATGAGATCAACATGGGGTTTTGGATGGGTATTTGGAGTTTTTATTTAAGTCTAATTATTATTTTATTTTTATTAATTTTATCATGTCATTTAGATACATTCATCTTCTCATTACATTATTCTTTTACTATTTAGATTTATTCAGTTTGTACAATTCTTAGTTTTGGATGTCTGATTATTTATTCATATTGCTTATATTATTTCCATTACTATTCTATTATTTATTCTTTCATTAAAACTCTTACAAGAGGGTATAGTCTCCACACTATATTCATTAGACCCTTACTGCTAGTTGGTAGCCTCTAGTGTATATGGAGGCACGCTTGATGTCACGTAGAAAACTGACTCAATCACTTGAGGGAGCACCAGGTCGAGAACGTTACAAATTAATTATACCAAGATGAATATACCACTTAAAATAACGGAAACTCCCACTACAACCCTTCTCATATATGAAGGAATGAAAAAAAAAGTTTCTAAAATAAATAATTCTTTTTGGGGAGAAAGATTAGTCGATAGTGATCTCCCACCATATAAACAGTTGCTAATACTATTAAAATATATGTCCTACTATTTGTCCTAAAAAATTAACTTGATAAGAGATGAAATAAACTACTAAATATTTATAATGATAGTAGTATCTTTCTCTATCACATATAGGTGCATCAGAGCAAATATTCCCATGATATTCCATTCATACTTCCACTTCATCACTACTTGATAAGAAAAATTTCCACTTAGAGTATGAAAAAAATCATTCCCATTACTCTATGTTTAAGAAACATTGAAGTTTAATTAACGAGGATACTCTACCCATCACCTATACAAAGGTTCATGTCCTTCTAAGAAAGTTTGTAACTTAAACTCTTATGGTTAGAATAAATAATGAACCTTTCCCTAAAGATGTAATGTCACTGACTATTGAGATCATGCATAACTACTGGATGTTCTAAATAATTGGATGGGTAATTCTTCTATTGTTTCCAAATCTAAAGATATCCATATGCCACTATATGATATTATTTTATAATAACACAACCCAAACTAGCACCTGAAGCATCACAAAACACCACATAGCCTTTTTTCACTCATAGTAAAATAAAAGTAATTGTTGAGGATAGATGTTGGTTCAATTTATCAAAAGAGTTTTGAAAATTAGACTTCCATATGAATTTACCCCTTTATTAGTAAGATAATTCAAGATATATGTAAGCTTCAAGAATCCATTACAGACCACTAATAATATCTTTCCAAACCAAAGAAGCTTTGAATTTCAAATACATTTCATGGATCCTCCCATGACAAGACAACTTTCACCTTCTTGATATTTACTAAGATGTCATGTCATGAAAACATAACTTCATAAATCCAGAAATATAATATTGATAACTTATCATAAATATAGTGATCCCCCAAGATTTATAGAATGGATTTGAGGTGGTGATTATTCTTTTCTTCAGTTCTTGAGTAAATAAGAATGTAACCTACAAATACAATGAAAATGAAATCTATGTACTGATGTAAAATACAATTCATTAGGGCCAAGAAAACATTAGGTTCATTGTTTAGACCAAATGACATCACAAGATATTCAAAAGTTTCCATAACTACTCTTAAAGGTAGTCTTTAGAATATTTAACTATGTATCTCTAAGTTAATGATACCCATACTAAATGTGGATTTTCAAGAACCAATTTTTTCCTTTAAATAATCAAATATATCATTAATATGTCATAAAAGACACTTAATCTTTATCATTATCTGATTGATCTTCTGGTAATCAATATAAAAAACAAGGACTCCCATATACCATTTTGGTCAAAATCACAAAGGATGCCTAATAAAAACAAAAGGATTAATGAATCCATTAACTTTTAAATCATCCAACTGATTATTTAATTAATTTAATTCTTTTAGATCCATACATGATAAAGTAATTGATATCATCTACGTTCCCAACACCAAATTGGTCAAAAACCATACTTCCCTTTCCAAAGATACACCGAAGAAATCAATTGAAAAAACTTCATGAAATTCCTTAAAATAAAAAGGAATATCATAAATAATAAAATATTCCCTAAGTTAAAATAAAAAATAGGAAATATGTTTTACTTGTTTTGGTAGAGGAGGTATTTCTAGACAAGATCTCAGATCCCAATCTCCATAAAACACCTTAGGAGTTCCCATCAGAGGATATACAGAATACCCATTGATGATAAAAATAAATATATACTTTATGGGAAACTATCCTATCAGTATTGAGGATTATATCAATGATATCCAAGTAAATAACCAAAAAATACCAAAATTTCTTCAGTTCTGATATCAAAAGAGAACATGAGGGGTATTAGAAACCCTACTCCATCTTTCCAAGAGATTTTTTCAACTTCATAATAAAGGTATTGAGTTCCATTAGTATTTTGAAAATACTCATAAATCTTGATGATATAAATTAATGAGTGAAACAAATATTAAATAAATATTTCTATAAAGATGAATCAATAATGAAAATACCTATAACAGTTATAGGTCTATTTTCAACTTTCAACAAATAATCTTCCACTTCATCCAACTAATTCATTACAAAATCATATGGCTAAAACCCAGTAGTGTTTGAAGCATATAACTACACCATAGACCCTTTATATTCCTATGATCATATACCATAACATGGAGTAGACAAATAATGATAAAACTTATATAATTTACATGGGTGTCTTCATGAGTTATAAATTTTAAGAGGATCAGGGAAAGTATGTCTAGAGTACCTTGTCTTACCAAACTGGTAGTAAGTCAAAGGTCTAATTATTGTCATTATAGAAGGTGTGTTATATGTATACTAATAATATCCACTACTTCCACCATTATAGGAATCATTACACTTTATCTTCTTTCATAAGGATACACTAAAACTGCCACTAGGTGGAAGATGAATACCACCAAAATCTGACCTTCCTGCCATGTCAATCTATTAAATTAGATCTCCATCAAACACTTCAGCATAGTTGGTAAGATTTATTATATAAACCCAATATCTAATATTTAGTCTCAATACCATCTAAAATATATCATCCTTTAAAATTTCCCTTGATAAAATCACAGGAGAGAAATAAACCTATTTCAAAAGTAAATGACATATTCTATTATAGCCTGATTACATTGTTGAATGGAGAGAAACTCCATGGATTTATCTATCATCAATGATTCAAGAAATAAATTCTAGATAATGATGTTATTTATGAATTTCCACTCTAAACCATAATATTATTTTTCCTAAACAATCATGTCATGTCATCTCCTATTAGGGACTTTTATCTTAAAGGTGGCACATTTAACTTTGACATAATCTTTAGTTTTTAAGAACATAATAATATGCTTGGAATTCTCTAACTTGTCCTCCACTTCTTAAGGATTATTAATTCCTTGGAATTATGTAGGTTTCTAGTGTATAACCTCTTGTTGTCTATGTTTATCTCTTATAGTCCCTTGTTATATTTCCCTAGCTTGATCCTAGATGGGAACAACTCCTTTCTCCATGGAATAGACCACTCACACTACCTCTTCATCAATATTATGATTTATTGGAGGGGTTCCTCATAGAACATCATCTGTATCACCTTCCTCGGGAATTATATGAATCCTTATAGGGGAAATGGTACTATATCAAATAAAGAAGATAGACCATCAGATAAGTGATCAATCTCAGTTTGAACCTAAAGAAAATAATCTAGGAAAAAAATAGATCACAACTCAATACAAGAGACACACTTCCCAACATCTCATGGTTAATTAAGGATTATTACACTAAGAACTAACCAGGAACTAGATTTTAACCTATCCCTTAAATCCAAATAAAACTATATCATGTCGATTATAGCATCCAAAAAAATTAAGACTATAGGATTAAAAACCGACATATGATACCAATTTTCCAGGAACCAACCTAGCTCATCCCCAATCCAAATACCCAAGATGGCCCGTTGAGAGGCCCAAAGGGAATTCTTGATCCTCATGGGGTAGTATAAATTTCATGGACTTTAAGAACTACCATCGGAAATAATTTATCCCATAATAAACCAAATAATCAATAGTTAGTAACAATGAAAAAAATAAAACATGCTAACATAAATCCAAACAAGAAAAGTCAAAGATTACAAGGAAAATAAAAGTTCCAAACCAAAACAGGTAAACCAAAGTAGATGAGTATAGAAAAAACCCATTTCCATGTGATATGAGGTAAAAAATACCACAATTTCATCATCAAACTCCCACACCCCACTAACATGGAAACCCACCACCCCCATGCGGTTCCTTGACTTTACCCAAGTCCGATGAAACAAGATCTACACATACCAAAAGGTATATTCAAGGTGTGAGAAAAAAGGTCTATCAGGAACCCACCAATTGTTCCATAAGTAGTCATAATAAAAAATACTAATTATATTCAATTAAATATATATAAGGCATGAAATATAAATTTACACAATTTTCAATAAAACCTAGAAATCCACAATTTTTAAAACAGTTTATAAAGTATTTATAAACAAAAAAAATTTAAAAGTATTTATTAATAAAACATTTCTTAAAACATTTATAAGCAACCAGTCAAAAATGATCACCATGGAAACTATTCTTAGGTTTGGTTAGGTTTGGGTTAGATATGATCCTCACACCTCAATGATCAAATGAATATGTTTGGAAAACCCCTAGAAAATTAGCATATGGATGAGATAACACCCTAATAAGTGAATCCTATATCATAAAAAAATTTAGTTAGAGTTGTAGTATAAATCCATGCTAGGTAGCCACTAACCATCTGGTATGTTTTTTATAATATATCCTCCTCCTAAGTACACTAGGATCTAATATTCCAAAATCCACACATGGAGGCTTCCAATTTCACAATTTTAGGTTTAAATGTTTATTGTTCAAATCATTTTGAGGCAATATCATACATCAATAATCAAACATCCCAATTTCAAAGTAAAAAGTGCATCCATTTCCCTTTTTAATATATAAGTGGAAATTCATTTTATGAAATAATCCCAAACTATCAAATTCCAAGAATCAAATGTCACACCATTAAATTTTTTTAGAAAAAATCCGATTTAAAATTATAAAGAAAGCAAGGTTATAAATAAATGTTTTTCATGAAACCACACACCTTAGAGATTTGGTATTTCTAAAAAATGAACAGCATCCATATGATATGAGGTAAGAAGTATCCTAATAAGTAAATGAGAGACCTAAACCATGAAACCAAAATCAATAATCCTAGATTAAATAAAATATAGATCAATAGAGATAAGAAAAACCACTTACCAATATAATTATCAAGGAAGCGCAAATAGATCTATGTAGATCGAGTCTCCACCTTACCCTCCCATAATAGATCAATAAAAAACCCCATGTGATCATAATAAAACCCATATATTGGTATATAAAATCCATGATCTCTAGTTCTTTCTAATAAGAAGATAGGATTTATAGAATATTGGGGTAGAAAAATAAAGAACATACTCTTACAATGATTTTTCTCGATTCAACACTGTATGATCCGCTAGAATCATTCTCTAGAAGAATTTGGATCTCCAAAATCTCTAAGTGGAACCCTAATATTTGAGATCTTAGGTTATAAGAGGAGTAATGGGGTTAATGTAAGCGTTATTTGTTTAGAAAATAATGTTTTGGATTAATTAATTCCCATTACATGTTTTGGATTCACAGTTTAACAAACTATACACCAAATGTGAGCCCATTTCTATCAATTAGACTAGCCATATAGTTTCACTAAACTTGTACCATCTGTATGAAACTCCACTTTCCTAAAAAACTATAAGTAGTTCTATTTCATAGTAATTCCACATGGTTTTCCCTAACTATATGAAAATTGTTCCCATAACCAAGAAACTCCAAATTTTTATAAAAATTTACTAGAGAAACACGAGAATAGTTAAAACAAATATCATAAAAAATGAATATACAAAACTTAAGGTTATATAGGGATTTGATATTTCCATAGGATTTTTACTATACAATTCAAGGAACTAAAATTCCCTATTTTGTAAAATATGAATGGTTTAGGTAGTGTTTATATGATATACTTATATAATAAAATAATATATTCCCCATTTGTATGTTATACTCTAAGAAATATCATATCATAACATATGATATCACATGGATTTAAATAATATTAAATTCAATTTCTTGGTATAATTTCAATAATTGGAACAAATCATTGCTTAAGAAACGTCTTAATCTATATTAAAAGCTAAAATAAACTCGATACTTGTATAAATGGCATACACTAGCTATAATAATATTTTATTTATTATTTAATTAGCCAATATGTGATACTAGATCAAATTAATATGAATAAATACTAGTTTTTTATCCCCTTGAAAACTAGTATTCCCAGTCCTCTAAGTACTAATAAATCATCCAATATACTTTCTAAAGTACTACTAGATAGTTTTTACTATTACCTTATATAGTTCTATTGGTTTTATTTGATATTTTCCCAAAATTATATATATATATATATGAAATATCATATATCAATACACATCATGTTATATGTGATATATTCAATCAATTAAGCATATTATATTCTATTCATGATAAAATCTCTTCCCATGTATTAACATTCCAACTTGGAGATTTTATGACATGTGACGCAGGAAACAACTTGCTCTTGAATTTCCCCATCTTGAATTTTCAATACCTTTTTATTTATAATTGATCTAAGAAACTACACAAATCTATCTTAGTATATCTTATTGCTTAGCACATGGGTTTCTACCTTATGTCATTTTTGGAGAAATATCCTTAATCTTAGTATTAACTTACTATAAGTTTAAACATCTATTTTCCACATGTTATCAATATATTTGAATTAGAAAACTATTTTATTTAACTAACCTCATATATATACATGGATCAATTTCATTTTTAATAAAACCAGTCTATCTTATGAATTCATCAAAAAAATATTTCAAGATTATGATGCTTATGTCAATCCAAAAATAGACCGCTACAACTTGAATACCTTATTGGTATTATTTGGTTTCACCAACCATTCTAGTTCTTTTATATAGACATATTCCATAATATTTTCATGTAGGATTTTTGTATTCACATCCATTTTTCAAATTATATGATCATATAATTTTTCTATAAATAATATAATTTCTAATGGATTTTAGCATAAGTATTAGTGGAAAACATTCATTATAGACTATACTTAGACGTCACTTGAACCTTTTAGTAGCCAATAATTCCTTATAGTTACCAAATTTACCATCCATGTATAGTTTTTTAATGAACAACCACAAATGAATTTACATTAACTGAAGACACCACTCAAATAAAAAACTCAATTTTTCTACATGGAATCCATTATTGAATACATATGAACTTTCAAATACTATTTTATTTTCATTTACTTATCCTTGTAGGATTCATTATTCACATTGACTAAAAAATCACCTAACTTGGTGAATATAAAGCACCTCTTAAATTTATATTACCTATATAATATGTTTTATTGGAACAATTCATCCCTATAATTCTTATGGATTTAGTGTTCCTATACCAAGTCATGTTCACATAGAGCCTAAAATTATTTTAAATTTATCTTGATCCCAATATCTCAAAAGATAAATTCCCCACTCTTATAAAAATATAGGTAATCACTTAAATAATACATTTCCATGTAAGAGATTGTTATATCCTATGAAGATTTTAGGATAATTAAAAAATATTCATATAAAGTATTTTTAATGAATTTTTTTTTTCTAAAATTATCTTTAACCAATTATTATCATCAAAACACATAAATCTATGAATAAATGGATTTATTTAATATTGTAACTTATATGTATCCATTAGTCAATATAGTTGGTATATGGTAAAGTTTTATGCTATTATTTGAGAGAAATGTATTGAAAGGGATTATGGAATAATTTTAATATGTATAATAGTCATCATTGATCTTTTAAAACCTTACTAATTTATAATATATTTATCTTCAAATTAATTTAATTTTTTTATAGTTTATGATACACAAAAATCCAAGTTTAAATGAACCATGAAATAAATAATATTATTTATATTTGACAATTACTACCTAGCCATTAAAATTGGTAATATGAATATGAATAACTAAATTATGTAAAATATATATAAATTAATTATATAATGTAATTACATTGTTAAATAAGTATTTAATTTTTAGTATAAATGTTGTATGCTTTAAATTTACAATATCTTCAAATATGGGTTTTATTTATTTTTGTGACAAAATATTATAATTAAATTCTACCACATTTAGAAATTGGATGTGAAAAAATTATATAATTTTGGGAATTATCATATGAAAATTATATTGGGATAAAATGTTTTGTTTTTTCTTAAATGATTTATTTTACAGTGAATATTGAAAAATACTGATTTTTATTTAAAATTATATTTTCATTTCAATCATTGAAAAATTTTCACCAACTTTAAAGATTATTTATATGTAAAATTAGTTCATTTATATTATTAATAAT
Organism: Viscum album; assembly: GCA_963277665.1. NCBI lineage: Eukaryota > Viridiplantae > Streptophyta > Magnoliopsida > Santalales > Viscaceae > Viscum > Viscum album. The sequence continues at coordinate 1,695,428,328 of OY728158.1, read as the reverse complement.
CCAACTATGGTAACTGGAATCAATTTTATGTTTTATTTTTTTTATAAACACATTTCATAATTAAGAAAACATTTTTGTTTCTTGAAAACCACTTTTCCTCACATTTTTCTGGTTTAATTTTAAATTAATTCTACCACTTCTAGGAATTTAATTTCATAAAATGGAATAAATAATTTGAATCATCATAATTAGTATGATTTAATAACATCTACTTAATAATTTTGTTATTATGAATAGTAACCATAATAAATATTTGTCACCTCGATAAAAGAGTTAAAATTGGGTTAAAAGCATTAGAAAACATAAAAATATCCCCAACACATGACTTTATTCTATTATATAAGGGTTCTTAGACCAAATATATTATCAAGGGGTAAAATATATTTATTAAATCATTATTTTTAAATTGGGAATCATAGATTTACTATTGTGAAGATAAGTTATATTTTATTAATATTAAAAACTAATTTTGGATCTTTTCATTTAATGTAATAGTTGGAAGAATAAGTTCATTTTTTTTATTTCTAAAAAAGTATAAAAATATTATTTATTTTATTATTGAACCAAAAAAATTCTTGGAAACAAATTTATTTCTTTATTTTAATGTAAAATTATTTTTACTCTTAAATTAGGTATTTTATTTAATGTTTTTTTGATTTGTTTTTGTGCTCTTATACTAAAATTGATTTCCACCACCTATAGAAATTAAATATGATATAATAGATTCAAAATTTTTAATCATCATGAACAATTTTTTATGGTCCCTTTTATTTTTTTCTTATAATTATGTCATCATGGTAAAAAGTTTAGTTATCACGATTAAAACTAAAATGTGTTTAAAATGGTTTAGCTAAGAGATAAGGATTAAAATATGTCCAAAACATGTCCAAATGTGATTTTTTGAGTCTATTAACACATTACAACATCTTATATTTTGAATTTTGGGTTCCTTTGTGCCACTTTACATGATTATGATATATATATATATATATATTATTTAATATTTAAAGTAATTTCAAGCCTACCCTTTCCCTCTATTATAAAAAGATACCACATCTACTCTCTTATCCAAACTTAAATATCCTTTTATATTAGAATATCCCTGGATTAATATTTTAATATATTACTTTAAAAAATCTTATAACTTCTTTTCTTTCTAAAATACCATCCTTTCAATGCTCAATGTGTAAGCTAAAAGAGGTTTCTCAACAAAGAGGTATAACTCTTAACAGAGTACCTTCAATTTTATTTCCTCTTCCACCTCCTATAAATATCTGTTATAAATTATATAATAATGAATTCATAATATTAAATATAATTAACTTTTATTATGATGATGTAAAAAACATTATCCACCTCCTTTCCATTAAAAGAAAAACAAAAACGTCGGTCATGCATAAGTATGACTGTTGTCTCAAAGAAGTGGTGTAATTATTTTTTCACCACCATTTTACTTGGAAATAATATTTATATATTATATTTATTATATTATTATATTTCTTAAATGATAAAATACTATTTATATTTTTTTCTTTTCTTTAAAAAAAATGATAACTACGTTTATGCGTATGAACAACCTGTTGTCTCCTTGAATGGTGTAAATCATTATATATATATATATATATTCTTAATGATTATACATATATATAAAATTAATATTAATATTATATTTATATCACTATTAATATTATTAATATTATGGAACCATGATCAAAGTACAAGGATCAGTACAGATAAATCGCAACATGAATGAAAAATAATGTAGTTATCACACATAAAAGTTACTTTAATAAATAATTGATAATAAATGGGTGTTGAAATTTTATAAGTATATCATATATGATATTATAAGTATTTATAGGATTCTGTTATACAATTATAATAAATTTAACTTTATTATATATTATGTTATAGTGCTTTTAAAGAGAGCCAAACTTGAGGTAAGATATTTTCATCTCACTTTTATTTCTATGAGAAAAATGCCATATTAAACACTTGATTCTTTTATGTGGTGTATATACTAACCATGAATTTATTTTATGATTATTATCATGAAAATTATGGTTATGTACATATCCATCTAAGTTCTCCATCTTTAATGAGTCTTTTATTTGAAAGTTACAAAAGTGGTCGGGGTTTTATGTTACAATCTCATTGTTTATTGGGATTTTTTAAGATTAAGTTTCCAGTGATAAAATTTCATGATAAACCTATTAATAATCTCATGAAGTTTTTAATAACATTTTTATTAATGTAATTTCCAATTAATAGAACAATTTCCTTCTCTTTGGTACTTAAAATGAATGAGAAACTATTTTTATAAAAAACAGACTTAATTTCCTCTTTGTGCGGGAATATTTTTATTCCATGACCATATCTTCCTTAAAATATTTTCAGGAATGTTTTTATTTTTCACATATTATTGTTTAAATTAATTTATAAAAATATTTTAATTTAAAAAAATGGTTTAAAATTTAATTTACTTATTGTTTTCTAAACGATTTACTTTTGAATTTTAAAAAAATAAGAAAGGAATATTTGTTTAAATATACACAGCATGAAAAAAATTCTTGTAGTCATGAACCCTAAATTCCTTAATAATTTCTTTATAAAATTTCAAGTTCTTTTTAAAAATATTATTTTTAATATTATTAAATTTATAAATTTTAAATAAGTTATTTCAAAACAAAAGGGGTATTTTCCCCACTAATTATTTTAAGTGATGTTTTAACAGAATTTTCATTTATAAAAACATCATTTGATGTTACTTATGACTTAATAGGGATATGATCCATGCATACCATTATTATTATATCTTTTGATGGTTTTTTATTATGACAATGTGATGTTTATGAAACCCATTTATTTTCCATGGGTTATGTTATAATGAAATGTTAAAATTTTTATTAAACCCATTTCATTTCCACAACTTGTGGTATAAGATGAATTATTTATGATCTTGTGGAACGTATATGATTTTATTATGATTATGTTATGCATGGGACCATAATTATATATCCCTCTAATTCATTGGGTAAAGATGGATATATCATGAGATAATAAGAACTAGAATAGGGAGTGAACCCAGTTCAGTAAGGGACTCTATCCATTATGATTGTCTTGGGAGTGAACCTTGAGAAATGATATTATGTAATGGGGAGTGAACCCAATCCACTATGATAGTCTTGAAAGTTATAATTAACTAAGGTAATGATTTTATATGTTTATGTGTATTCCAAAAAATATGTCTTATTCTAATGTTATGCTCTCATGGATCATGTTCTTTTATTCCTTTATGATTCATGTCTTAAAAACTAACATGATTTATTCCACGATTCAAGATTATAATCTTTGATAAGTTGGATATTGTTTTAAAATGTTAATATCATGTTCTCATAACCATATGTTCATGTTATGATTAAATTATCATTGATGTATCCCTTGTTTACCCTTACTGATAATCTGAACGCAACATTTATTATGTATCATTTCCCTATGTCAAGAATAAATGTTTTAAGTATGGTATGTATAAGAAGAGTAATATGTGGGATGATATTTTTGTGAGGTGTTAAATTTCATTCATGAATTAAGAATAATGTATATATATTCTCAAAAGACACTAAACATTTATGGTTCTAGTGTGGATCATAATTTCATATAATTAATATCCATATATTAAGATGTAATATCTATATATAAAAAGTATGGGTAACTATAGTTGGTATCAAATAAGGGTTTAGTTAAATTTAGAGATTATTATTAAAGAACTTTTGGAAAACCCCTAAGTATAACTCTAAGTATAGGATAACATCCTAAATTTTTGGTAATTTAGAGATTATGTGGTTTTCCTAGCAATACATCTATGTATGGATCTATAAGTCGACATGGTTTTTGAATAGATGTATCTAGGGTTAATAAACCTGAAAATATTTGGTTGAGTATATCTCAACTATAAATCTAGTTCATTGTGAATGTTCCATTATTATGCCCTTGGTTTGATACTTTTGAGTTATATTATTGGGTTGAATCACATTTTCCCTATAAACCATTATAAATTATTTGAATAGATGATAACTAAGGATGATCTAGGTTAAACCTAAGGTGAAATAGATTAAAAAGAAGGGGTCATGAATTAGGAATCCTATAAATGTTTTTTCATGACTTCTCTCTATGATGTTTGATGCTCACACAAATAATTTTGGTTTTATTAAGGGAATACAGATATAAATTAGAAGTTGAGGTGGTGACATATATGCTAAAATATTGAAGTATCATATTTAAGCTTAGTTAAGTGAATTACTTTATATCATGAAAAGTATATAGAGAAGTTCATTCATATCCTAAAATATTAAATTGTGTGTTAGAATAACAAACTACTAATGGTATCATGATAAAATATAAAGTCTATAGCTTATATCAAATATATGTTTGTTGGAATGTGAATCTTATAAATCTAGTGATTCTCCCACTAGTAAAATTAAATGTGATATTTTTAATGGATTGGCTCTATTTACATTGATCCCATTTCAATTTTTGAGGAAGGTAAGTGAAATTTTATATTCTCAACAAACCTATGATTGTATTAAATTATGAGGATGAATATGAACTTCTAATGGAATTTACTTTTGTTGTATATGTAATACTAACTATTCATGAGATATTTTTATCTCAAATTGTTTGGAAGAAACAAAAAATAAAAGATATTCTTATTGGTCAGGATTAGGCTGATGTATTTACAGAATACAAGAACATTATTCCTTAGAATTGTGAATTTGAGTTTTCAAAATAATTAATATAAGGCCCCGGCCTTATACCTTACTTAATATTGAATTAAATGAATAATTCACGTTGAGGATCTTTTCAGGTTTAGAGTTTTAGAGAATTAGAACATAACTATTACATCTCAAAAGATTACAAATTAGTCACTTATACTAAGTTTCCATAATAAAAAAACTCTTGAAAGAAACATGTCTAGTTCCATGTTTTATATAGCATGACATTCCCTTGATCCCATCCTTGACCTTATTCCACATTAAGTCCTGTGAAAAACATTTCAAAAAAACTTGGGGTGAGCATAAAAAGCTCCGTAAGGGATACACAAAGAATGAAAACTGTTAGTTTTTCAAAATCAAGTAAACCATGTATACTCTATCAAAGTAATACCTTCACCTTCATGAAGTAGTAAAAACTCTTCACTGAATAAAGTATCATTACTTACCTTTTTGTAACCAAAGTATTACCATAAAACCCATATAAAGAACACATAACATATATAAAGGTAACTTGGTACATAAACATACTTAAGTGGAATAACCATACGGTCGACTTCCACACATATCACTTAATTGAATAGCCATACGGCCAATTTCCATACATACTTAATGGAATAGCCATACGGCCGACTTCCATACCCAATGCATTGGAGGTTATAACGTAACCACCCATCCTGGTATTCACGGAACCACCCGTCATATGGTTTATAACGTAACCACCCGTTAAAATGTCCAAGTACCAATATAAAATCATAAAACATAAAACCAATATAAAGGAATGATAACATTTCCACATTTCAATCACAATATATCATAAATATATTGACATAATAGAATCCTTTATCAAAACCATTTTCAATACCAAAATACATAAAAGAGTATATAGTATTTATTTTATTCTAAAAACATTATGGCTTGTTGAGGAAGCCAAAGACCAAATAATACTCGCGGTGGCGGAAAAGGTCGTTTTCGCCGCGTACGTTAAAAGAAACATTCCTTTTTTTCGTTTTGTAAAATGCTTCATAGAAAAAGATTCCTTTTGTATAAAAGTAAAGTCAAAGGGGTTTATACACCGTATAAAAGAAAGTTGTGTATAAAACGAAATATGCCTCAATGAAAGGAGATTGAGACGAAGTCCCTTACCTCGGGTCCGACTTGACTCGATCGTTCTTTAACGTCCTGAATAATAAACTTGAGTTAATTTATACTTGATTAAGAACCTTTTTAAAGTTCATTATTCCTTTTATATCACTTATTGACATGTTATAAACATTATGTAACCATTTAAGTTAATAATGTTTGTTTTCTCAATATTTGGTTCTTAAGTCAAAAGTGGACTTCTTACAATTACATGTTGTTCGTGTGGTCAAAGGTTCTTTATATCCAGAATGAAAATCCCGATTTGGATATAATATGTATCATATATATCCAGAATATACATGTATTTATAATATTACATAATCATTTAGAGGTAAGAAATGAAATGCACCGTTCATGGAGACGGTAAGCCGTACGTACGCATGAACGCTACTTTCATTTCTTTGTCATATTAATGGAATTAAAACTAAATGAGAGGTATGTATATTTTAATTCCAGAATTATATTCATCATTTATATATATCATTAATTATATATATCCATTATATACATGTACTTTTAATAGTACATTACATTTGGGGATAAGAAATGAAATGCACCGTTCATGGAGACGGTAAGCCGTACGTACGCATGAACGCTACTTTCATTTCTATCTCATACTTTAATGGAAAGAAATAATAATGATATAGAGGTATATTATAATCCCAGTATAACATCATATATAATAACTTTAAATCCATCCTTTACACGTCCCACATATGGTATTAACGAATCACATCACTTTGAGGGGGCGGTAGTCCGCACTTCCTTAAATGAAGATATCGTGTTTACCCATAATGGAAACCATAAAGGTATGAACAAAATGAAAAATAAATAAGCTGAAAGAAAAAATAAACATATTATATATCATAAATAAAAATAGTGACATCATAATGGCCACCCTTGAAGGTGTTAAATGAGTATTGAACAATCATCGTTTTGGGAGGCAGAATTTCTCCATCCACGGAAACCATATGTTCTTTAACCATTTGATGTAGTTGTGTGAGAGTGTAGCTCGAATAAATCTTATAACAACATCCTAGTATATTTAAGATACTGGTGTTGTTACTAAATAAGTAAATAAAAAGAGTTTAGAGGGTTGGAGAAGCAAAATAAAACAAATGAACAAGAGAGAATGAATTACCTTTAAAAGTGTAACTCCTTTTGATTGGAGCCTAAAGGCTTCCTTTGAAAGGATTCTGACCAAAGGGAATCCTCTAGGATGAGGAGAGGGATGTGGAGAGAGTAAATGGGCAGGGGTTGGCCGAGCCAAAGGCTTGAGGTGTGTGTGAAATGAGGTAGAGGTGGGGGCCTTTTATAAGAGGAGAGGAGGGGCACTTTTGGAAAGTAAAGAAATATTACTTTATTTGAAAATGTGTTTTGGTTATAAAAAGTCCCACATTGATATAAATCGTGGATAATGTGATAAGGGTTCAAAATCCACCCATCCAATAAGTTTTGGACATGTGTAGTTCTTAGATTTTACATTATCATTCCATTTTATTTAAATCGTTAAATAATGAGGTCATCGCTGCATCATTATTATGTCATAAATAATTTAATTTATTTAATGTCTAAAAATTATAAAAAAAATAGTATGATGTAGGAAATCGTGTTATCTTTCCAATGACTATTTATAATCAAATATCGGATCTTTATAACCCCATGTGAAAATTGTTTTCGTAAAACGTATTATGTTTGTGTCATTTTTACTTTAACATTTAATAAAAAGTTATTTATGTCATTTCCAAACCAAAATGTCTCCATGGGGTCCCCAAGTTGACCCATGGCTTGTCTTGGTCGGCCATGACACAACCAATAAGGTTGGGACATGTGTCTAGGTCATTTCATATTATTAAAGCATTATTTATACCTTAAACTACACTAATTACCACTAATCGCGATTAAGAACTTAATAAGTTACTATTCACCAAAAAATTATTATAATCTCATTGAACCACATTTTACTTCTTAATGACAACCATGTATGTCAGATTTTTGAAAATCAAAACACAATGACGGCAAAATTTCATTTAAACGGAAAATCAGTCTTTATAAGTACCACTTAGTGGTTTCACTATTCATCAAAAATTAAAGTTTTTCAGAAAATTACCAAAAATTCACCCTAAGCTATATTTGATATTCCGAATTCAAAAATGAAGTCTATTTTAAAAAATTCAAATCATATAAGTCACATTAATTAATTTAATAATTAATTCCCGCTGCCAGAGCAAATAGCGTGTTTTTACAAAACAATAAGTATCAAAAGATTGACACCAGTTTAAGTCTAATTTCAAAGTGAAATTTATTCCAATGACCACCATTGGATAAAATGGTAAAAATATTTTCTAATTTCACTTTAAAACCAATTCAAAAGATAATCTAATCATATAAATAAATTATATTAAAAAGAGGTTTTGAATTAAAATACAACATTTTACACTATTCATTAAAAAAATGAACTTTATCGGAAAGGTACCAAAAATTTACACAAAGTAAATTTTGATGTCCCGATTCTAAAGAAGAGTTATATTGGGTCCAATAGAATTTATAAGCTCGAACAAAAACTATATTTAATGACGGTTCTCCGTCAAAAGGTGATAAGTGGACATTTCGTGAAAATTAGGGTAAAAATTGAACTCTTTCCGTATTTTAAGCCTTTATCTTTTATTGGGTAAATGTAAAAACATTTAAAAACATATATAATCATATTTTAGTTATTTCTATCCATTAACGCCAGTACAACGGCTACTCGTTAACTAACATTTAAAATAATATTATTTTATTACTTGTGTGCAACGTAAGTTTTCAAAGAAACTCATCGTTGCGTACCGCGTACGCTATCGAACGTAGAAACCCCTTTTAATTAAAATTAATATTTAATTCGTAAATATTAATAAATATGAAAATTCTTTATTCTTTATTTACCTGGGATGTTACATCCTTCCCCCCTTTTGGGAATTGCGTCCTCGCAATTTTATTCACTTATCAAAATAAGTGGGGGTATTTATCCCTCATAGCATTTTCAGATTCCCACGTTGCCTCTTCAATCACATGGTTTTTCCACAAAACCTTTACCTGATGAATCACCTTATTCCGTAACACCTGCTCCCTGTGGTCAAGAATCTGGACCGGTTGTTCCTCATAAGATAGGTTCTCTTTTAGCTGAACTACCTCTGGACTCAAAACATGAGATGGATCTGGCATATACTTTCTCAACATTGAAACATGAAAAACATTGTGTACCTGAGATAAACTCGGAGGTAAAGCCACTCGGTATGCAACTGATCCAACTCTCTCCAGAATTTCTTATGGTCCAATGAACCTTGGACTCAACTTTCCTTTCTTACCAAATCTCATCACACTTTTCCATAGAGAAACCTTGAGAAAAACATGATCACCTACCTCGAAAGATAGATCCTTCCTCCGGTTATCCGCATAACTCTTCTGCCTGCTCTGAGCTGTTCTCATGTGCTTCTGAATCAACTGAACTTTTTCTGCCATCTCTTCTACAAATTCTGGTCCCATCAGCTTCCTTTCACCCACTTCATTCCAAAATGCTGGAGTTCGACACCGCTTCCCATATAATTCCTCAAATGGTGCCATCTGTATACTGGAATGAAAACTGTTATTATAAGAAAACTCAACCAAAGAAAGATGTTGGTCCCAACTTCCCGGATAATCCATAGAACAAGCTCGTAGCATATCCTCCAATGTCTGGATTGTTCATTCTGACTGCCCATCTGATTGAGGATGAAAAGCTGTACTAAAATTTAATTCTGTACCCAACGACTTCTGAAGGCCTTTCCAAAAGTTAGAAGTAAACCTGGGATCATGATCCGATACAATGGAGAGAGGAACTCCATGTAACCTGACTATCTCTTTAAGATACAAACGGGAAAGTTGTTCTAGGGAAAAAGTATCTCGTATAGCAAGGAAATGAGCAGATTTAGTCAAGCGATCAACAATAACCCAGATTGCATTATTACCTCGAGATGTCTTTGGTAATCCAACAACAAAGTCCATGGATATATTCTCCCATTTCCAATCTGGCACTGGTAAAGGCTGAAGCATCCCTTTTGGTAACTGCTGCTCTGCTTTAACCTGTTGACATGTCAAACACTTCACAGTAAAATCAGCAATGTCTCTTTTCATTCCATCCCACCAGTAATACTCCCGCAGATCTCTGTACATCTTAGTACTGCCAGGATGAACTGAAAACGGGGAACTATGAGCCTCACATAACAACTCATTCTTCAACTGTGAATCACAAGGCACACATAACCTCTTCCCAAACCTCAAAACACAAACACAAACTTATCCAAGAACTCATGGAAAATTTTATTCATAAGGTCCATGAATACAATAGGTGCATTGGTTAACGCAAAAGGCATAACTACAAATTCATAATGGCCATATCTAGTACGGAACGCAGTCTTCGGAACGTCTGCTTCTTTTACTTTCAACTGATGGTACCCCGACCTCAAGTCAATCTTTGAAAAATACTGAGCTCCCTGGAGCTGATACCACTTCATTCGATGGCCCAACATCTGCTGAAGTTGTTGCAAAGGATTTCACCACCCCTTTCTGCTTGTAGTCTGGCTGCATTCCCCCAGTTGAGTTCTTTGTTGGACACTCGTTTTCATAATGACCCATTTCATTACACTTAAAACATCTTACCGTTGGCTTTTCATTTCCTTCTTGATCATCTTCCTTACAGTTACGGGCAATATGACCAGACTTACCACACCGAAAGCACTTACCAGACTTTGATAAACATTCTCCAGGATGCATTTTACCACACTTCTCACAGGATGGATATTTGGTATTCTTACCTCCTTGCTTCTTTGATGAATTCTTCCCCTTTTACTGCCAACTAGAACTCTTATTCTGTTATTTGTCATAGAACACCTGATCATCGGCAAACTCCATTTCCACCTTCTCCGCACATCGAACAAGTTTTTCATAAATTTTGAACTCACGAGAAGCTAAAGCCCTTCGATACTTTGGCTTTAACCCTGAGTAAAAATGGTTTATTTTACTATCAATATCTTGTATGAAGTTTGGAGCATACCTTGCCAATCGAGTGAACTTTTCTTCATAAGCAGCCACTGAATCATCCTCCTGCCTCAATTCTAGGAACTGTTTCTCCATTCTAAGACGAACCACCTTAGGAAAATATTTCTCAAGAAACATACCTTTGAATTCGTCCCAGTGAAGATCCTCAATCTCATCATTATCCCTTATATTTTTCACCATCGACCACCACTGATCAGCTTCACCTTCAAAACGGTAAACAGCAAGACTAACCTTTCGATGTTCTGAACACCCCATGACATCAAAAATCTTCTCCAGTGCTTTAATCCACCCTTCAGCTTGCACAGGGTCAGATGATCCTCTAAATGATGGGGGATGTTGCCTCATGAAACTTTCCACCACTGACATGTTCCTCTGCGGTTGATCTGGCTGATCTCGTGCATTGATACCACCACCATTTATAGCCTGAGTCAACTGTGCCATCACTGTAACAAACTGTTCAGTTCCGATTCCGACCATCTCAGGTTGCTGATTTGGAAGGTTATCTTCCTCCTCATGTCGTCCCAACATAGCTGCTTTGTTTCCCCAGCGGAAAACCATTCTGAACACAGAAATATCTTAGGCGAAGCAACATGGTAATCCGTAAATGCTATGTCATTTCAATCATATTATAATTTAACACTTTTCTAACTCCTAAAGTTGTCTAAACCGACCTTTTATACCAACTATAAGGCCCCGACCTTATACCTTACTTAATATTAAATTAAATTAATAATTCACGTTGAGGATCTTTTCAGGTTTAGAGTTTTAGAGAATTAGAACATAACTATTACATCTCAAAACATTACAAAGTAGTCACTTATACTAAGTTTCCATAATAAAAAAAACTCTTGAAAGAAACATGTCTAGTTCCATGTTTTATATAGCATGACATTCCCTTGATCCCATCCTTGACCTTATTCCACATTAAGTCCTGTGAAAAACATTTCAAAAAAACTTGGGGTGAGCATAAAAAGCTCCGTAAGGGATACACAAAGAATGAAAACTGTTAGTTTTTCAAAATCAAGTAAACCATGTATACTCTATCAAAGTAATACCTTCACCTTCATGAAGTAGTAAAAACTCTTCACTGAATAAAGTATCATTACATACCTTTTTGTAACCAAAGTATTACCATAAAACCCATATAAAGAACACATAACATATATAAAGGTAACTTGGGACATAAACATACTTAAGTGGAATAACCATACGGTCGACTTCCACACATATCACTTAATGGAATAGCCATACGGCCAATTTCCATACATACTTAATGGAATAGCCATAAGGCCGACTTCCATACCCAATGCATTGGAGGTTATAACGTAACCACCCATCCTGGTATTCACGGCACCACCCGTCATATGGTTTATAACGTAACCACCCGTTAAAATGTCCAAGTACCAATATAAAATCATAAAACATAAAACCAATATAAAGGAATGATAACATTTCCACATTTCAATCACAATATATCATAAATATATTGACATAATAGAATCCTTTATCAAAACCATTTTCAATACCAAAATACATAAAAGAGTATATGGTATTTATTTTATTCTAAAAACATTACGGCTTGTTGAGGAAGCCAAAGACCAAATAATACTCGCGGTGGCGGAAAAGGTCGTTTTCGCCGCGTACGTTAAAAGAAATATTCCTTTTTGTCGTTTTGTAAAATGCTTCATAGAAAAAGATTCCTTTTGTATAAAAGTAAATTCAATGGGGTTTATACACCGTATCAAAGAAAGTTGTGTATAAAACGAAATATGCCTCAATGAAAGGAGATTGAGACGAAGTCCCTTACCTCGGGTCCGACTTGACTCGATCGTTCTTTAACGTCCTGAATAATAAACTTGAGTTAATTTATACTTGATTAAGAACCTTTTTAAAGTTCATTATTCCTTTTATATCACTTATTTCCATGTTATAAACATTATTTAACCATTTAAGTTAATAATGTTTGTTTTCTCAATATTTGGTTCTTAAGTCGAAAGTGGACTTCTTACAATTACATGTTGTTCGTGTGGTCAAAGGTTCTTTATATCCAGAATGAAATTCCCAATTTGGATATAATATGTATCATATATATCCAGCATATACATGTATTTATAATATTACATAATCATTTAGAGGTAAGAAATGAAATGCACCGTTCATGGAGACGGTAAGCCGTACGTACGCATGAACGCTACTTTCATTTCTTTGTCATATTAATGGAATTAAAACTAAATGAGAGGTATGTATATTTTAATTCCAGAATTATATTCATCATTTATATATATCATTAATTATATATATCCATTATATACATGTACTTTTAATAGTACATTACATTTGGGGATAAGAAATGAAATGCACCGTTCATGGAGACGGTAAGCCGTACGTACGCATGAACGCTACTTTCATTTCTATCTCATACTTTAATGGAAAGAAATAATAATGATATAGAGGTATATTATAATTCCAGTATAACATCATATATAATAACTTTAAATCCATCCTTTACACGTCCCACATATGGCATTAACGAATCACATCACTTTGAGGGGGCGGTAGTCCGCACTTCCTTAAATGAAGATATCGTGTTTACCCATAATGGAAACCATAAAGGTATGCCCAAAATGAAAAATACAGAAGCTTAAAGAAAAAATAAACATATTATATATCATATATAAAAATAGTGACATCATAATGGCCACCCTTGAAGGTGTTAAATGAGTATTGAACAATCATCGTTTCGGGAGGCAGAATTTCGCCATCCATGGAAACCATATGTTCTTTAACCATTTGATGTAGTTGTGTGAGAGTGTAGCTCCAATAAATCTTATAAAAACATCCTAGTATATTTACGATACTGGTGTTGTTACAAAAGAAGTAAATAAAAAGAGTTTAGAGGGTTGGAGAAGCAAAATAAAACAAATGAACAAGAGAGAATGAATTACCTTTAAAAGTGTAACTCCTTTTGATTTGAGCCTAAAGGCTTCCTTTGAAAGGATTCTGCCCAAAGGGAATCCTCTAGGATGAGGAGAGGGATGTGGAGAGAGTAAATGGGTAGGGGTTGGCTGAGCCAAAGGCTTGAGGTGTGTGTGAAATGAGGTAGAGGTGGGGGCCTTTTATAAGAGGAGAGGAGGGGCACTTTTGGAAAGTAAAGAAATATTACTTTATTTGAAAATGTGTTTCGGTTTTAAAAAGTCCCACATTGATATAAATCGTGGATAAGGTGATAAGGGTTCGAAATCCACCCATCCAATAAGTTTTGGACATGTGTAGTTCTTAGATTTTACATTATCATTCCATTTTATTTAAATCGTTAAATAATGAGGTCATCGCTGCATCATTATTATGTCATAAATAATTTAATTTATTTAATGTCTAAAAATTATAAAAAAATAGTATGATGTAGGAAATCGTTTTAGCTTTCCAATGACTATTTATAATCAAATATCTGATCTTTATAACCCCATGTGAAAATTGTTTTTGTAAAACGTATTATGTTTGTGTCATTTTTACTTTAACATTTAATAAAAAGTTATTTATGTCATTTCCCAACCAAAATGTCTCCATGGGGTCCCCAAGTTGACCCATGGCTTGTCTTGGTCGGACATGACACAACCAATAAGGTTGGGACATGTGTCTAGGTCATTTCATATTATTAAAGCATTATTTATACCTTAAACTACACTAATTACCACTAATCGCGATTAAGAACTTAATAAGTTACTATTCACCAAAAAATTATTATAATCTCATTGAACCACATTTTACTTCTTAATGACAACCATGTATGTCGGATTTTTGAAAATCAAAACACAATGATGGAAAAATTTCATTTAAACGAAAAATCAGTCTTTATAAGTACCACTTAGTGGTTTCACTATTCATCAAAAATTAAAGTTTTTCAGAAAATTACCAAAAATTCACCCTAAGCTATATTTAATATTCCGAATTCAAAAATGAAGTCTATTTTACAAAATTCAAATCATATAAGTCACATTAATTAATTTAATAATTAATTCCCACTGCCAGAGCAAATAGCGTGTTTTTACAAAACAATAAGTATCAAAAGATTGACACCAGTCTAAGTCTAATTTCAAAGTGAAATTGATTCCAATGACCCCCATTGGATAAAATGGTAAAAATATTTTCTAATTTCACTTTAAAACCAATTCAAAAGATAATCTAATCATATAAATAAATTAGATTAAAAAGAGGTTTTGAATTAAAATACAATATTTTACACTATTCATTAAAAAAATGAACTTTATCGGAAAGGTACCAAAAATTTACACAAAGTAAATTTTGATGTCCCGATTCTAAAGAAGAGTTATATTGGGTCCAATAGAATTTATAAGATCGATAAAAACTATATTTAATGACGGTTCTCCGTCAAAAGGTGATAAGTGGACCTTTCGTGAAAATTAGGGTAAAAATTGAACTCTTTCCGTATATTAAGCCTTTATCTTTTATTGGGTAAATGTAAAAACATTTAAAAACATATATAATCATATTTTAGTTATTTCTATCCATTCCCGCCAGTACAATGGCTACTCGTTAACTAACATTTAAAATAATATTATTTTATTACTTGTGTGCAACGTAAGTTTTCAAAGAAACTCATCGTTGCGTACCGCGTACGCTATCAAACGTAGAAACCCCTTTTAATTAAAATTAATATTTAATTCGTAAATATTAATAAATATGAAAATTCTTTATTCTTTATTTACCTGGGATGTTACATCCTTCCCCCCTTTTGGGAATTGCGTCCTCGCAATTTTATTCACTTATCAAAATACGTGGGGGTATTTATCCCTCATAGCATTTTCAGATTCCCACGTTGCCTCTTCAATCACATGGTTTTTCCACAAAACCTTTACCTGATGAATCACCTTATTCCGTAACACCTGCTCCCTGTGGTCAAGAATCTGGACCGGTTGTTCCTCATAAGATAGGTTCTCTTCTAGCTGAACTACCTCTGGACTCAAAACATGAGATGGATCTGGCATATACTTTCTCAACATTGAAACATGAAAAACATTGTGTACCTGAGATAAACTCGGAGGTAAAGCCACTCGGTATTCAACTGATCTAACTCTCTCCAGAATTTCGTATGGTCCAATGAACCTTGGACTCAACTTTCCTTTCTTACCAAATCTCATCACACTTTTCCATGGAAAAACCTTGAGAAAAACATGATCACCTACCTCGAAAGATAGATCCTTCCTCTGGTTATCTGCATAACTCTTCTACCTGCTCTGAGCTGTTCTCATGTGCTTCTGAATCAACTGAACTTTTTCTGCCATCTCTTCTACCAATTCTGGTCCCATCAGCTTCCTTTCACCCACTTCATTCCAAAATGCTGGAGTTCGACACCGCTTCCCATATAATGCCTCAAATGGTGCCATATGTATACTGGAATGAAAACTGTTATTATAAGAAAACTCAACCAAAGAAAGATGTTGGTCCCAACTTCCCTGATAATCCATAGAACAAGCTCGTAGCATATCCTCCAATGTCTGGATTGTTCATTCTGACTGCCCATCTGATTGAGGATGAAAAGCTGTACTAAAATTTAATTCTGTAACCAACAACTTCTGAAGGCCTTTCCAAAAGTTAGAAGTAAACCTGGGATCATGATCCGATACAATGGAGAGAGGAACTCCATGTAACCTGACTATCTCTTTAAGATACAAACGGGAAAGTTGTTCTCGGGAAAAAGTATCTCGTATAGCAAGGAAATGAGCAGATTTAGTCAAGCGATCAACAATAACCCAGATTGCATTATTACCTCGAGATGTCTTCGGTAATCCAACAACAAAGTCCATGGATATATTCTCCCATTTCCAATCTGGCACTGGTAAAGGCTGAAGCATCCCTTTTGGTAACTGCCGCTCTGCTTTAACCTGTTGACATGTCAAACACTTCACAGTAAAATCAGCAATGTCTCTTTTCATTCCATCCCACCAGTAATACTCCTACAGATCTCTGTACATCTTAGTACTGCCAGGATGAACTGAAAACGGGGAACTATGAGCCTCACATAACAACTCATTCTTCAACTGTGAATCACAAGGCACACATAACCTCTTCCCAAACCTCAAAACACAAACACAAACTTATCCAAGAACTCATGGAAAATTTTATTCATAAGGTCCATGAATACAGTAGGTGCATTGGTTAACCCAAAAGGCATAACTACAAATTCATAATGTCCATATCTAGTACGGAACGCAGTCTTCGGAACGTCTGCTTCTTTTACTTTCAACTGATGGTACCCCGACCTCAAGTCAATCTTCGAAAAATACTGAGCTCCCTGGAGCTGATACCACTTCATTCGATGGCCCAACATCTGCTGAAGTTGTTGCAAAGGATTTCACCACCCCTTTCTGCTTGTAGTCTGGCTGCATTCCCCCAGTTGAGTTCTTTGTTGGACACTCGTTTTCATAATGACCCATTTCATTACACTTAAAACATCTTACCGTTGGCTTTTCATTTCCTTCTTGATCATCTTCCTTACAGTTACGGGCAATATGACCAGACTTACCACACCAAAAGCACTTACCAGACTTCGATAAACATTCTCCAGGATGCATTTTACCACACTTCTCACAGGATGGATATTTGGTTTTCTTACCTCCTTGCTTCTTTGATGAATTCTTCCCCTTTGCCTGCCAACTAGACCTCTTATTCTGTTGTTTGTCATAGAACACCTGATCATCGGCAAACTCCATTTCCACCTTCTCTGCACATCGAACAAGTTTTTCATAAATTTTGAACTCACGAGAAGCTAAAGCCCTTCGATACTTTGGCTTTAACCCTGAGTAAAAACGGTTTATTTTACTATCAAGATCTTGTATGAAGTTTGGAGCATACCTTGCCAATCGAGTGAACTTTTCTTCATAAGCAGCCATTGAATCATCCTCCTGCCTCAATTCTAGGAACTGTTTCTCCATCCTAAGACGAACCACCTTAGGAAAATATTTCTCAAGAAACATACCTTTGAATTCGTCCCAGTGAAGATCCTCAATCTCATCACTATCCCTTATATTTTTCACCATCGACCACCACTGATCAGCTTCACCTTCAAAACGGTAAACAACAAGACTAACCTTTCGATGTTCTGAACACCCCATGACATCAAAAATCTTCTCCAGTGCTTTAATCCACCCTTCAGCTTGCACAGGGTCAGATGATCCTCTAAATGATGGGGGATGTTGCCTCATGAAATGTTCCACCACTGACATGTTCCTCTGCGGTTGATCTGGTTGATCTCGTGCATGGATACCACCACCATTTATAGCCTGAGTCAACTGTGCCATCACTGTAACAAATTGTTCAGTTCCGATTCCGACCATCTCAGGTTGCTGATTTGGAAGGTTATCTTCCTCCTGATGTCGTCCCAACATAGCTGCTTTGTTTCCCCTGCGGAAAACCATTCTGAACACAGAAATATCTTAGGCGAAGCAACATGGTAATCCGTAAATGCTATGTCATTTCAATCATATTATAATTTAACACTTTTCTAACTCCTAAAGTTTTCTAAACCGACCTTTTATACCAACTATAAGGCCCCGGCCTTATACCTTACTTAATATTGAATTAAATGAATAATTCACGTTGAGGATCTTTTCAGGTTTAGAGTTTTAGAGAATTAGAACATAACTATTACATCTCAAAAGATTACAAAGTAGTCACTTATACTAAGTTTCCATAATAAAAAAAACTCTTGAAAGAAACATGTCTAGTTCCATGTTTTATATAGCATGACATTCCCTTGATCCCATCCTTGACCTTATTCCACATTAAGTCCTGTGAAAAATATTTCAAAAAAACTTGGGGTGAGCATAAAAAGCTCCGTAAGGGATACACAAAGAATGAAAACTGTTAGTTTTTCAAAATCAAGTAAACCATGTATACTCTATCAAAGTAATACCTTCACCTTCATGAAGTAGTAAAAACTCTTCACTGAATAAAGTATCATTACTTAACTTTTTGTAACCAAAGTATTACCATAAAACCCATATAAAGAACACATAACATATATAAAGGTAACTTGGGACATAAACATACTTAAGTGGAATAACCATACGGTCGACTTCCACACATATCACTTAATGGAATAGCCATACGGCCAATTTCCATACATAGTTAATGGAATAGCCATACGGCCGACTTCCATACCCAATGCATTGGAGGTTATAACGTAACCACCCGTCCTGGTATTCACGGCACCACCCGTCATATGGTTTATAATGTAACCACCCATTAAAATGTCCAAGTACCAATATAAAATCATAAAACATAAAACCAATATAAAGGAATGATAACATTTCCACATTTCAATCACAATATATCATAAATATATTGACATAATAGAATCCTTTATCAAAACCATTTTCAATACCAAAATACATAAAAGAGTATATGGTATTTATTTTATTCTAAAAACATTACGGCTTGTTGAGGAAGCCAAAGACCAAATAATACTCGCGGTGGCGGAAAAGGTCGTTTTTGCCGCGTACGTTAAAATAAACATTCCTTTTTGTCGTTTTGTAAAACGCTTCATAGAAAAAGATTCCTTTTGTATAAAAGTAAAGTCAAAGGGGTTTATAGAACGTATAAAAGAAAGTTGTGTATAAAACGAAATATGCCTCAATGAAAGGATATTGAGACGAAGTCCCTTACCTCGGGTCCGACTTGACTCGATCGTTCTTTAACGTCCTGAATAATAAACTTGATTTAATTTATACTTGATTAAGAACCTTTTTAAAGTTCATTATTCCTTTTATATCACTTATTTCCATGTTATAAACATTATTTAACCATTTATGTTAATAATGTTTGTTTTCTCAATATTTGGTTCTTAAGTCGAAAGTGGACTTCTTACAATTACATGTTGTTCGTGTGGTCAAAGGTTCTTTATATCCAGAATGAAATTCCCGATTTGGATATAATATGTATCATATATATCCATCATATACATGTATTTATAATATTACATAATCATTTAGAGGTAAGAAATGAAATGCACCGTTCATGGAGACGGTAAGCCGTACGTACGCATGAACGCTACTTTCATTTCTTTGTCATATTAATGGAATTAAAACTAAATGAGAGGTATGTATATTTTAATTCCATAATTATATTCATCATTTATATATATCATTAATTATATATATCCATTATATACATGTACTTTTAATAGTACATTACATTTGGGGATAAGAAATGAAATGCACCGTTCATGGAGACGGTAAGCCGTATGTACGCATGAACGCTACTTTCATTTCTATCTCATACTTTAATGGAAAGAAATAATAATTATATAGAGGTATATTATAATTCCAGTATAAAATCATATATAATAACTTTAAATCCATCCTTTACATGTCCCACATATGGCATTAACGAATCACATCACTTTGAGGGGGCGGTAGTCCACACTTCCTTAAATGAAGATATCGTGTTTACCCATAATGGAAACCATAAAGGTATGCCCAAAATGAAAAATACAGAATCTTAAAGAAAAAATAAACATATTATATATCATATATAAAAATAGTGACATCATAATGGCCACCCTTGAAGGTGTTAAATGAGTATTGAACAATCATCGTTTCGGGAGGCAGAATTTCGCCATCCATGGAAACCATATGTTCTTTAACCATTTGATGTAGTTGTGTGAGAGTGTAGCTCGAATAAATCTTATAACAACATCCTAGTATATTGAATATACTGCTGTTGTTACAAAAGAAGTAAATAAAAAGAGTTTAGAGGGTTGGAGAAGCAAAATAAAACAAATGAACAAGAGAGAATGAATTACCTTTAAAAGTGTAACTCCTTTTGATTTGAGCCTAAAGGCTTCCTTTGAAAGGATTCTGCCCAAAGGGAATCCTCTAGGATGAGGAGAGGGATGTGGAGAGAGTAAATGGGCAGGGGTTGTCCGAGCCAAAGGCTTTAGGTGTGTGTGAAATGAGGTAGTGGTGGGGGCCTTTTATAAGAGGAGAGGAGGGGCACTTTTGGAAAGTAAAGAAATATTACTTTATTTGAAAATGTGTTTCGGTTTTAAAAAGTCCCACATTGATATAAATCGTGGATAAGGTGATAAGGGTTCTAAATCCACCCATCCAATAAGTTTTGGACATGTGTAGTTCTTAGATTTTACATTATCATTCCATTTTATTTAAATCGTTAAATAATGAGGTCATCACTGCATCATTATTATGTCATAAATAATTTAATTTATTTAATGTCTAAAAATTATAAAAAAAATAGTATGATGTAGGAAATATTTTTAGCTTTCCAATGACTATTTATAATCAAATATATGATCTTTATAACCCCATGTGAAAATTGTTTTCGTAAAACGTATTATGTTTGTGTCATTTTTACTTTAACATTTAATAAAAAGTTATTTATGTCATTTCCCAACCAAAATGTCTCCATGGGGTCCCCATGTTGACCCATGGCTTGTCTTGGTCGTCCATGACACAACCAATAAGGTTGGGACATGTGTTTAGGTCATTTCATATTATTAAAGCGTTATTTATACCTTAAACTACACTAATTACCACTAATCGCGATTAAGAACTTAATAAGTTACTATTCACAAAAAAATTATTATAATCTCATTGAACCACATTTTACTTATTAATGACAACCATGTATGTCGGATTTTTGAAAATCAAAACACAATGATGGCAAAATTTCATTTAAACGGAAAATCAGTCTTTATAAGTACCACTTAGTGGTTTCACTATTCATCAAAAATTAAAGTTTTCCAGAAAATTACCAAAAATTCACCCTAAGCTATATTTGATATTCCGAATTCAAAAATGAAGTCTATTTTACAAAATTCAAATCATATAAGTCACATTAATTAATTTAATAATTAATTCCCGCTGCCAGAGCAAATAGCATGTTTTTACAAAACAATAAGTATCAAAAGATTGACACCAGTTTAAGTCTAATTTCAAAGTGAAATTGATTCCAATGACCACCATTGGATAAAATGGTAAAAATATTTTCTAATTTCACTTTAAAACCAATTCAAAAGATAATATAATCATATAAATAAATTAGATTAAAAAGAGGTTTTGAATTAAAATACAACATTTTACACTATTCATTAAAAAAATGAACTTTATCGGAAAGGTACCAAAAATTTACACAAAGTAAATTTTGATGTCCCGATTCTAAAGAAGAGTTATATTGGGTCCAATAGAATTTATAAGATCAATCAAAACTATATTTAATGACAGTTCTCTGTCAAAAGGTGATAAGTGGACCTTTCGTGAAAATTGGGGTAAAAATTGAACTCTTTCCGTATTTTAAGCCTTTATCTTTTATTGGGTAAATGTAAAAACATTTAAAAACATATATAATCATATTTTAGTTATTTCTATCCATTCCCACCAGTACAACGGCTACTCGTTAACTAACATTTAAAATAATATTATTTTATTACTTGTGTGCAACGTAAGTTTTCAAAGAAACTCATCGTTGCGTACCGCGTATGCTATCGAACGTAGAAACCCCTTTTAATTAAAATTAATATTTAATTCGTAAATATTAATAAATATGAAAATTCTTTATTCTTTATTTACCTGGGATGTTACAATTAATACATGGTTCTACACCTATTTTAAAAACTCTAGAGCGAATGGACCCGATTGGGTTGCAGGAATCAAAGTACTAACTCCAATAAAATATTGATAGGGGATTCATTCGGCTATGTAAATCAAAATGGAATACACCTATTTTTTTTATAAAGAAATATGAATCAATGTGTCTCTATATTGATTATAATAAACTGATTGAGGTTCAAATAAATAATAAGTATCTGCTTCCTCATATTGATGATATGTTTGATCAATTATGAGGAGGTCATTTTTTCAAGATGGATATTTAATATGGATACAATTAGTTGATGTTAAAAAGTGAATAAATTTTCAATATAGACTTACATTTATGGTATAAACACTATGAATATATAGTGATGTCATTTGGTCTTACTAATCCCCCAACTGTCTTTATGGATTTAATGACTAGATTCTTTAAATATTACCATGATCAATTTGTGGCATTCAATATAGACGATATTTTTATATTTTATAATATTGAATAAGAGATTGAATCGCACTTAAGGATTATAATAAATACCTTAATGAATGATAAGGTATATGTAAAATTTACTAATTAAGAATTTTGGTAATCTAATGTTTCATTTTTGGGTTATATAATATCAAGATAGGGTATATCGGTGGATCTATCAAATATGAAAATTATTGAACATTGGCCCTGACTAACCACCATGATTAAGATATATAGTTTTTTTAGTTTGGCTTGATATTATTTATGATTTATAGATAATTTCTCATGACTTTCTTATCCACTCACTAAGTTAACTCAGAAAGGAGAAAAGTAACTTTGGATATATGAAGGTGAATAAAATATCAAGGAACTGAAGTGAAGGTATGCTTACAATAACTAACAGTGGATAAGGGTTTTTGATCTTTAGTGATTCATTATAGAAAGGAATGATATGAATCCTCATGTATAATTATATGGTCATATAATATAACATGTGATAATTTAATATTCATGATAAAAATTACCCAACTATTGATTTGGATTAAGTTGTGGTAAATTTTTCATTAAAGATATGGAGGAATTTTATTTTATAAGAAAGGTGTGATATATATAATAATTATACAGGTTTAAAATATATATTAAATCATAAATAGTTGAATATAAACCATATAAAATGGTTAGATTTGGTTAAATGTTATGACTACTCAATACATCACCACCATGGGAAAGAAAAAAAGGTGGGAAACGATTTGAGTTAAAAGGATCATACTATATTATCTTTGATGAGGATAAAAAAATCCAATATTTATTTATTTGAAAAGGATAGATCTAGAAATATTAAAGGAAGGGGATAAATATTATCTTTATCAAATTATTTTATAACCATCTATCAATGTGAGGTCTAAAGAGATATAAAATAAAGATGTGGAACTGAAAAATGAGGTTACAAATCTTTCTGAGTGCAACCTTGATTTTGATTGAATGATATGGTTAAGGAAATTTTTATGTTTCCCATTTACACTATATTTTAAGTAAGAATTTTAAGATGAAGCTCATAGTTCATCATTATTTATTCATCTTGGAAGTACAAAGATGAATTGAGATTTCAAAGAGTATTTATAGTACAACAACAGGAAGAGATATATTGTATAATATATATATCGGTGCTTGGTATATTTCTATGATAAGGATAAGAGAAATAATTATAATGGAATCTTAAATCCATTACCCATTCCAGAATGGAAATGGGAAAACATCACCATGATTTTCATTTTCAGACTCCAAAAAAGATCTAAAGTCTATAACACTATTTGGGTTACAGTTAATTGTCTTATAAATTCAAAAAACTTCATTACCATTAGAAAATTTTTATCTCGTTATTAGATTTTGAAGATATATATTAAGTAATTGGTAAGGTTTCATAGAGAACTACATTCTTCTATATCCGATCGGGATTTATAGTAACCTCGGTGTTCTAGAGAATTCTTCAAAAAGATCTAGATCTAGATATGTCTCAATAATATTATTATACTCAGATATATGGTTAGTTTGAGATAAATATTAAAACCTTGTAGGATTTTTTGAGGAATTTTTATATGGTTTTAAAAGGTGTTTGGAATCAGTACCCTTTTATAGTTGAGTATTCTTATGAAAATAACTTTCATTCGAGAATTTTGATAGATCCTTATGAATCCCTATATAGAAATAAGTGTATAAATCCAATGTGCTTACGTGAATTTAGGGAAAGAAGGATATTCTAACCATATTTAGTTAAGGAAATAGAAAATAATTTTACATCAATTAATCCACACATTAAGGTGGATCAGAGTCATCATAAAAGGTATGCTGATAATCATTGACAAAATGTGGAAGTTGAAGTTGGTGAGAAAGTATTTTTTTTAATTTATCTATGGATAAAGGTTATGATATTCATAAATAAGGGAAATCTAATCCCTAATCATATTTTTCCCTTCTATATTCTTTATATATTTGGGATGGTAGTTCATCACTTGACACTTCCACTGAACCTCTATAAAGTTCATTATGTGTTCCAAGTATCTCTCCGGAGGAAGTACATACAAGATATGTCACATGTACTAAACTCAGATATTGTCCCACTAGATCAAGATGTTTACTATGAAGAAAAACTAGAATAAATATTGTATTGTAGTGATAAATTTTAATAGATTAATACTACTCACCTATTTAATGTTATCTAGAGGAATCATAAATTTGAATAAGCTACATGGGAACTCGAGGATGTGTTGAAATATAGATACTCATTTATTTATATAAGAGTAATGAAAGTTTGAGGGTGAAATTCATTTTAAGGCTGGGAGAATGTAACATCCTAAGATTTTATGATATATTTCTCTTCAAATTAATTTAATTTTTCAACTTCTTATGATACATGCAAACCTGAGATTAAATGAACCATGATATAAATAATATTTTGTAAACATGAACATTATTACCTAGCCATTAAAATTGGAAGCATGAATAGGAATAACCACATTATGTAACATAGGTATAATGTTTTATAAAATAAAAAAGAATTGATAATTATGAACAAAATTTTCAATGAAATCATTTTATACTTAAAAAATACATTTTCTCCAAAAATGGGTTTTTTTGCTTTTGGTGAGAAAATATTATAATTACATTCAACAAATTTTAGAAAATTTATTTAATAAAAATTATTTTATTTTTTAAATCATAATATCAAAATTAACTTAGGGTTAAATTTTGGGATTTTTCTGAAAAGGTAGATTTAATAATGAGTATTAAAAAATGCGGATTTTTATTGAAAAGTGTCTTTTCATTTTAAGAATTTAAAAAGTATAATATTATTTTAAAATGATTTAAATGTAAAATTATTTCATATATGTTATTAATAATATAATTATGGTCACTGAATCAATTTTATTTTGGATTTTTCAATAAAAAAATTTATACTTAAGAAAATATTTTTATACAAAAAACCAATTTTCATTGCATTTTTTCTGTTTAATTTTAAATTAATTTTTACTGATTATGTGAATTTCAGTTTTTAAAAAAATATTCCATATTTTTAATAATCATAATTAATATAATTTAGTTGTGATAAATTAATTTTCGGTCATTATGAATAGTTACTATAGTAAATATTTATCACCTTAGTAAAAGAGGTAAATTTTGGTTAAAGCCACGGTGTAAAGCATCAAAATATCTATAACACGTGACTTTATCATTTTGGATGAGTGAAATTTGACCAAATTCATTCTTAATAAGTTAAAAAATTGGTTTTATATCATTATTTTTAAATTGATAAATTCATCTTGTCATTTTTGAAGATAAGATATATTTTATTCGAATTTAAAACTATTTTTGGGTCATTGCATTTGATGGAATGTTTGGAAGATTTAATTAGTTTTTGGGTTTATTAAAAACTCTAAAAAAATTCCTTGGTATTTATTGAACCAAAAGAAAACATTGAAATCAATTTATTACTATATTTTAAGGTAAAATATATTTTACTCTTAAATCGAGTATTTTCCTAGAAACTGGTTTTCATGCATTTGTGTTCTTATATAATAATTAATTAATACCACATATAGAAATTAAATTTTATAAAATTGATTTAAATTTTGGAATCATTATCTTCAAATTTATTAAGAATTACCCTTTTATTTTTTTTCACATAATTATGTTATCATGTTAAAAAGTTGAGTTATCATAGTTATGGTTAAAATGAGTTTAAAATGTTTTAAATTAGAGATAAGGCTTAAAAAGTATCAAAACATTATCCAAATATTATCTTTAAATTTTGGGTTCCTTGGTTTCTTTTTATATGATTATGATATATATATATTATTTAAACTTTTGGATTCTTTAATATTGTCCGTGGTGTTCGCCAAGGGGACCCCTTGTCCCCTTTCCTCTTTGTTCTTGCCCAGGATGCGCTCTCAAGAAATTTGAAATATGGGATGGATTCAGACCGCATGATTCCTTTCCATGGAAGAAATAGTGCTACCATTTCCCATCTTATGTTTGCTGATGATATTCTAATCTTTATCAACGGCAGGAAAAGGTCGTTGAAGGCTCTCATGGACACCTTAACCACCTATGGAAGATGGAGCGGGCAGAGTGTCAACCCTACCAAAATCCATTTCTTCACTTCAGACAAATGCCCGGCCCCAAGGAACAAGTAGATCCAAAAAATCCTTGGTTGTTGTAGGATGACGTTTCCCATTTCTTATCTCGGGGTGCCGATCTCCTCTGGCCGCGTCAAGAAGGTGCACTTCTCTACAACCCTTGATCGCATTCTGGGAAGAATCTACAACTGGAAGAACAAGCTTCTCTCCTTCGGTGGATGGATTACGCTGATCAACAGCGTCCTCACGTCCATCCCCATGCACGTCTTCTCGGTGATCCACCCTCCGAAGGGTACTGTGGAGAGAATGGAAATTACCCTCAATTATTTTCTGTGGGACGCCAAAGAGGAGGGAAGGTCCCACTGGGCCTCCTAGAAGCGCCTCGCCAGACCAGTGGAGGCAGGAGGAGTGGGCCTCCATGATATTCAGGGTACTCTTCAAAGCCTCCAGGCTCGACTCGCTTGGGAAGTTATCATCAGGGACTCGTTGTGGGCGAAATTTTTTAGAGCACGGTACCCGGGGCTAGAAGCACAGAGCCTCTACAGGTCCACGTGGCTGGCAAGGTGCATGTTCTCCTTTATGGACACGTTATCAGGCCATGCGAGATGGATCATCGGTGCTGGGAAGATTAGTTTTTGGGACACCAATTGGTCCGGGGAACCCTTGGGATACCCCGACTGCCCTTCTCCGGATATCACCTTCAGTAGTGCATGCGAGGAGTTCGGCTTGATCAATACCTCTTTGAAAGCCAATCAGATGTCTGTGTTTGAAAATATTTTAATGAGTGAGGAACCCGATAGGTGTTGCTTCTCGGCTACTAGCTCTGGCAGGTTCACCGCGCAAGGCTTCAGAAGTATCGTTCTGCCAGGAAGCACCTTCAACGCTTGGGCTCCAGCACTCTGGTGCAATGAAATACCGATCAGAATGAATTTTTTACTATGGAGAATCAGGAACAGGGCGCTTCCTACGGAGGACAACATCCAGCGTCGGGGCGTTGCTTTGGCCTCTAGATGTTCCTGCTGCACTACTCACAGGAGCGAGTCGGCGAAGCATCTCTTCTTCCAAAGTCATTGGGCGCTTCACCTCTAGTCACTGTTCACGCATAATCCATGCAGAAATGATGGAGAGTTTTCTCTCCAGGAATATATGGAGTGCTGGTTTTCTGGCTCAGGATCTTCTGGCCAGGATCGGACGGTTAGAATGATCATCCTTGTGGCCTTGTGTTGGGTGCTTTGGGAGGCTCGCAATCAAGCTAGGAGGGGAGAAGATCGCTCGCTGTTGTTCCTCCAGGCTCGCCTCAAATCCCACATCTTCGAGCTTGCTTCCCAGATCAAAGGTGGTTCAACGTCAACTGCCATCAACAACCTGCTCAATCGCCCCTGTTTTCTGAGAAAAGGTATTGGTCAGTGGGTTAAATGGCGCCCGCCGATTATGGGACTCAAACTCAACGTTGATGGTTCATGCATGGGGGGAATCATGAGAGGGGGAGGGGTCCTGCGAGATACATCAGGCTTGGTTTTGCTCGCCTTTAGTTCCTTTTATGGGCCAGGAAATTCTCTGAGTGCGGAGGTCCATGCACTGGCCTTGGGTCTGTTGGTGTGTAGAAGGAAGAAGTTGACAACGTCCGAAATAGAGACGGACTCAGAAACCCTTGAGAAGATCATGGATGGGACTAGTGGGGTTCCTTGGGAGCTCACTTACATCATTAGAAGGTGCAAGATCAGAACCTCACATGGGAAGATTGTTCATCATAGTTGGAGGGAGGCTAACTTCATGGCGGACTCCCTTGCCCGCTTGGGTAGGCAGGATGTGCCTCTCATTATTTATGACTCGCTTTCTTCCCTCCCTCTAGAATGTGCTTCTTTTGTGCTAGGGGATGCCCTTGGACTCCACCATTTCCGACCCCCTTGAGGGGTTTTGTCTCCCTTGACCTTTCCTTTTTGAATAAAAAATATATTAAGAAGATTTGTAGAGAATTAGGCCATAACTATTACATTACATTTCAAATATTACAAAGTAGACACTTCTACTCTAACCAATTTTTCAAAACCATAAAAATCATTAAATAAAACAAAAATTATTTTCCTAATAAAAATATTATTGAATTATTCCTTTCTCTTACCCTTCCTTATACCTTGTGAAAAATAATTCAAAAATATGGTATGAGTATAAAAATTTCAGTAAGGGATATAAAATAAGGGAAGAAAAAAATTAGTCCATGAATACATACAAATCAAGAAGTCATACTTTTCAATAATAAAACAAAATATCTTTGACATACCTCATGAAATACTATGATTTATGAATAGTACATAGAAATCATAAATCATAAAGGAAACTTGTGGCATCTATAACGTACTTACATTTTAGATTTCATAGCTATATACAGAGTTACGTTTGGAATACTTGTCATAGTATATTCCCTAAATATATTAAGAGAAACACTAAAGTTTACCTTTGTCACATTACCCAATTCATTGGAGAGATATCTCAGTCTCACCCTCCCTTGATTTATCATACAACCACCCATATACGTAAACAATTCCCAAGAACCATAACATATTCATAACACATAAAACAAGAATAAAGGAAAGATAACATTTTCACATTGAAATCACAAGATATCAGTTCAATATATTGACATAATCAATCCATTATAAAACCCATTTTCAATAAAAAAATACATTAAAAAGGAATATGATATTTATTTTCCTTTTAAAAACATTATGGCTTATTAAGGAAGCTAAATATCAAATAATGCTTGCGACGGCGGAATGGTTGTTATCACCACATACATTAAAAAGAAAAATTATTTTTTTATTTAGTAAAATGATTTTTATAAAAATATTCCTTTTGAAAATATTTGAATTAAATTAAAAGAAAAAGGTTATAATTATACACTATATAAAAGTAGGTCGTGTATAAACCAAAATATGCCTTAATAAAAGGAGATTGAGACGAAGCCCCTTACCTTGAGTCTGACTTGCCTCGTTCATTATTTATATTCCAGAATAATAAAATTAGGTTAATTTCTACTTAATTTAGAATGGTTTTAAATTTTATTATTAATTTTTTATCATGTTAAAAAAAATTATAATTATTTAAGTCATATCGATCGTTTTGTTGATATTCGGTACTCGAGTTGAAAATGAACTTGTTTTGATTTAAATTATCCATGTAGTCAAAATTCCATCATCACCAGAATATTTTTCATAATTTAAGTATCATATATATCCAGTATATATTTATTTAGATTCAGTATATATGTATTTATAATAGTCCATAAAATTTGGATATAAGAAATGAAATTCACCGTTCATGGAAATGGTAAGTCGTACGTACGCATGAACGCTACTTTCATTTATTGTTCATATTTAATGGAATGAAAACTTATTGATACCTTGGTATATTATAATTCCAGTATAATATCATATTTTATATACATTAAATAATTTCAATAATTCCATCTTTTATACATTCCATGTATGGCATGAACAAGTCATATCACTTGGAGGGGGAAGTAGTCTGCACTTCCTCAAATGAAATTATCGTATTTACACATTATGGAAAGCATAAAGGTATGATATAAATAAAAAATACAGAAGTATAGAGACAATATAAATATAATATATATCATTTATAAATACATTTCCATCATAATGGCCACCGTGAGAGGTGGTAGAGGAAAATTGAACATTCATCGTTTACAGACGTAGCAGTTCGCCGTACACAGAAACAGTATGTTTGTATCCATTAGATGGAGGTGTGTGTAAGTTTAGTTTGAATACTTCTCATAAAAACATCCTATTATATTGAGGATACTATTTTTTTTATGTAATCAAATAATAATAAGATCATAGGGAGTAGAGAAGGAAAATAAAGGAAAGGAACTTAAGAGAAGACATTACCTCTAAATCAGTTAACTCAATATGATTTGAGCCAAAAGGATTTATTTAATTGTATTATTACCAAGGTAAGGATTATAATAATAAGTTAGTTATGCTGTGAGATTATTTTAGGATAATTTGGATGATCCAAGTTATTTAGAGGTGTGGGTAAGTGGGTAGAGGTTGTGGCCTTTTATAAGAGGGTGGAGGGGCACTTTAGGAAGGTCTTGAAATATTATTTTATTTTAGATTGGTTTTCGCTTTCAAATGGTCCGAAAATAATTTATTTAAAATATAATATTATTTTGGGTCTCAAAACTATCAACCAATAGGTTTTTGACAAGTTTAAGTCACAAAATATACCTTATCTTTTAGCTTTAACCCTTAGTTAAAATCATTAACTCTTACCATGTCTCCTTTAATTTTCATAATATATGGTAAGTATAGTTACTATAAAATACCCAGAGAACCATAAATGAATAATTAAATAAATTTTTAACATTATTTAATTATGTTTTTTGAATATTATATTTTTAGGACTATTATATCATTTAATAAATTAGTATTAGTTTTAGAAACTCATTTATGTCAATTTTGACATTATAAAGTAATTTATTTTTCTTAAAGTCATAAAAACATGATTCCTTTGAAAAAAATGAATTAAATATAATATAATATGTAAATACCATACAAAACATTCGTGGATGGCATGAAAATATTCAAATTTCATTTATTTTAATATTTATAATATCATTTATTTGAATATTTGATTAATAAGGAAATCATTGAATCATTATTGTGTCATAAATAAATTTATATATTTAATGTCGAAAATTTATAAATAAAATACCATGATTTAGGAAATCTTATTATATTTTTAATGAGTATTTATAGTCAAAGATATCGGTTATATAACCCCATATAAAAATTGTTTTAGTAAAATATACATGTTTATGTTATATTTCTCTTTAATTTAAATTAATTCTTATAAAATGTCATTTTCACACCCAAGTGGCTCCTAAATGCCAATAATTCTGCCTAAGGATGCTCATGGTCAGAAATATATCATCCAATAGGATTAAGACACGTTTTTGGGTATTTTTATATTATTATAATATTATTGTTTTACCCTTATTTACTAGATTTACCCTTTAACCATGGTAAATAAAAATACTTACTAACGTTACTATTCATAATGTCCAAAAATAAAAGGTACCTATTTACAAAATTTGGGACTCTTGGTTCAAAATATGGAATCCATTTTTCAAAATTCAAAACATTGAATTGAAAAAATTAATTTAAAATTAATTCTCATTGTCAAACCAAAAAACGTGTTTTTAAGAAGTAAAAACTACCAAAAGATTGACATGTGTTTATGTAAAATTGAAATGTGAAATTATTTATAATTACCATCATCGGATTAAATTATAAAATCACAATACAATTATACTTTAAAACTAATTAAAATTACAATCAAACTATATAAATAAATTAGATGAAAATGCAGTTTTGAATTAAAATGTAGTATTTTCCACTATTCATTAAAATATGAATTTTATCAGAAAAATACCAAAATTTCATCTAAAGTAATTTTTTATGTCCCAATTATATATAAGAAGTTTATTTCTTTCAAATAGAACATATAAAAGTGAAAAAACTAGATTTAAAATGGGTTAGCCTTCAAAAGGTGACAAAACGACATTTTAAAAATATTTGAGTATTTCATGATTAAAATTAGATTCATTCTTATTTTAATACTCAAAAATTTATTAGATAAATGTAAAAAAAATTAACAAACTTGTGTAATAATAATGTAGTTAGTTATGTTCATTCCTGCCAATAAAATGCTTTAAGTGTTAACTACTATTTAAAATAATATTATTATTATATTATTTTTGATATAAGTCAATGTTGTCTACATCATAAGATTTCAGAGAAACTCGTTGTTGTGTGTTGAGTACGCTATCAAAAAAAGCATCCTATTTGACATAAAATTAATATCTTATTCATAAATATTAATAGATATGAAAAATTATTATTTTATAAATACTTTGGATCCTATATAATTCACCCCTTTTGGGAATTGCATCCTCGCAATTCTATTCACTTATAAAATAAGTGGGAGTATTTATCCTTTATAGAATTTTTAGATTATCATGTTGCCTCTTCAACCATGTGATTTTTTTTCACAAAACAATTACATGATGGATTACATTATTCCTCAACACTTTCTCTCTATAGTTAATAATATGGACTAGTTTTTCTTCATAAGAAATATTCTCTTCCAACTGAACTACCTCTAGACTCAAAACATGAGATGGATCTGGAATATACATTCTCAACATTGAAAAATGAAAATCATTGTGTACCTGGAATAAATATGGAGGTAAATCCAATTTATAGGAAACTGATCCAACATTATTCAGGATTTCATAGGGTCCAATAAACCTCGGACTCAGCTTTTCCTTCTTACAAAAATGTATCAAACTTCTCCATGGAGAAACTTTAAGAAAGAAATGATCACCTACCTCGAAATAAAGATCCTTATTTTGGTTATTAGTATAAATTTTCTACCTTCTCTGAGATATTGTCATGTGCTTCTGAATCAAATAAACTTTTTATTCCATCTCTTCTACAAATTCTAGTCCCATCAACTTCCTTTCACCTACTTTATCCCAAAAAGCTAGAGTTCAACACCTCTTTCTACATAATTCTTCAAATGGTGACATTTGTATACTATAATGAAAATGGTTATTATAAGAAAACTCAACCAAAGAAAAATATTGGTCCCAACTTCCCTAGTAATCCATTGAACAAGCACGTATAATATCTTTCAATGTTTTAATTTTTTGTTCTAACTTCCCATCTGATTGTGGATGAAAAGTTGTACTAAAATTTAATTTAGCACCTAATGACTTCTGAAGGCCCTTCCAAAAGTTAGAAGTGAACATTGGATCATGATCAGATACAATGGAGAGGGGAACTCCATGTAACCTGAAAAACTCATTAATATATAATTGATAAAGTTGATCTTGGGACAAAGTATCATGAATAGAACTAAAATGATCAGGTTTAGTCAATCGATCAATAATAAACCAAATTTCATTATTACCTTGAGAATCCTTTTGTTATCCCACTACAAAATCCAAGGATATATTTTCCCATTTTCACTCTGGAACTGAAAAAGGATGAAGCATCCCTTTCAGTAACTTTCTCTCTTCTTTAACCTATTGAAAAATCAAACATCTCAGGGTAAATTTAGCAATATCTCTTTTCATTTCATCCCATCAGTAATACTACCAAAGATCTTTGTATATCTTAGTACTACCAAGATGAACTAAAAATAGAGAACTATGATATTCAAATAATAACCCTTTCTTCAAATTTGAATCACAAGGCACATATAGTCTCTTTCCAAATCTCAAAGCAAAATTTTTATCAATGTTAAATTTAGATAACTGGCCCTTCAAAACCAATTCTACCTTTTTCTTCAACTCACTATCTTCTTTCTGTGCTTTCTAAATTATGTATGATAGAGATGATTGTACAAAAATATTAAACAAAATAGAGGAATTTTCAAAACCAATAACCTCCATTCCAAATTTTATCAAATCATTAATCAAAGGTTCACGTTCCAAACATAACATGGTTAATACAGAATTACTTTTCTAACTCAAATAATCATCCACTTTTTTTATTTTCCTGGATGGAAATTAATCATGTAATAATAATCGTTGATTAATTATAGCCATCTCCTTTGTCTCATGTTTAATTATTTCTGAGTGAATATATACTTTAAATTTTTTTGATCATTATATATTTCACATTTTACTCCTTACAGATAATTCCTCCAAATTTTTAAAGTAAAAACAACAGAAGCTAATTCTAAATCACGTGTATGGTAATTTAACTCATGTGTTTTCAACTGAAGTGAAGCATAAGAAATTACCTGGTCATTCTGCATTAGGAAACAATCAATTCCTTTAAATGAAGCATCACTATTGATAAAAAATTTCACCATTTCTGGAAGGCAATGCCAAAACTAGAGCATTCACCAATATTTTTATTCAATTCCTGAAAACATTCATCACATTATTTTTTCCAGATAAACATAACACCTTTTCGAGTTAACTTCGTCAGTGGTCTAGATAACCATGAAATATTTTCAACAAACCTACAGTAATAACATAATAAACCAAGAAAAATAAGAATCTCAGTTATATTTATGGGTCTTGTTCATTTTTCAACAACTTTTATTTTAGCAGGATCAACAATTATGCCATCTTTAAAAACAATGTGACCAAAGAATAAATTTTTTTGTAACCAAAACTCACACTTTCTGAAGTTCCCATAAAAAAATTTCTTTTAATGTTTTCAAGAAAACCCTTAAATGACTTTCATACTCCTCTTTACTTTTAGAATATATGAAAATATCATCAATAAAAACAACCACAAACATATCCAAGAACTCATGGAAAATTCTATTTATAAGATCCATGAATATAGTAGGTTCATTGGTTAACTCAAAATGCATAACTACAAATTCATTGTGGACATATCTAGTATGAAACGTGGTCTTCAGAATGTCTTCTTGCTTAAATTTCAACTTATGGTACCCTGACCACAAGTCAGTCTTTGAAAAATATTGAGCTCCCTAGAGTTGATAAAACAAATCATCGATATGAGGCAAAGGATATGTCTTCTTAATAGTGATGTTATTTAATGATCTATAATCAATGCAAAGTCTCATTAAACTATCTTTCTTTTTAACAAACAGAACCGGAGAACTCTATGGTGATGTTCTAGGTCAAATGAAACCTTTATATAATAACTCCTGTAATTGCTTCTTTAACTCTAAAAGTTCGATTTGAAACATTCAATAAGGGGGTTTTGAAGTTGTCTTATCATTTGGAACAAAGCCAAAAGTAAATTCAACATCTCAATTAGGTATTATACCATAATGCTCATCATAAAAACATCAAGATACTCATTCACCACTGGCACATCATTAATTTGAATAGTACCTTTGTTTTCAACAATATGTGAAAGGTAACATTAATTTCCATATTTTATTAGTTTCCCATATTCCTAATATGTTATAAAAAGTATGGGTTCATTCTTGTACACAAACTAATATTCTTTCAGAAAATAAACCTTTAAGCTCTACAGTCGATCTTAGCATGATAAACAGAAATCCAATCTATACCCAAAATAACATTAAACTATACTAGAGGAAAAACAATAAGATTTTTAGGTAGATTCTTTCTGCACACAAGGACTAAAAGGTTCGTATAATTTCTTTTTGTCTCAACATCTCCTCTAGGAGTTTTCACCACAAGTTCAAGATTCAAATCTTGAGATTGAATTCCCAATTTACTAGAAAACTTTTCAAAAATTAAAGAATGTGTAGATCCGGAATAAAACAACACATTTTCATAATCTGAATAAACAAAAAATGTACCTGATACTACTTCATTTGATGGCCCAACATCTACTGAAGTAGTTGCAAAGGATTTCCCCACCCCTTTCTTTTTTTAGTTCGGCTGTTTTCCATCATTTGAGTTCTTCATTAGACGCTCATTTTCATAATGACCCATTTCAATTCACTTAAAACATTTTACTAACTATAAATCATATTTTATCTTACAACTAACTTGATATTTTTTAGTGAAATTACAATCCTTATGTCCCATTTTACCACATCAGAACCACTTACTAGAATTCAAAAGACATTCCCTAGTGTGCTTTTTACCAAAATGTTCACAAACTTTAAACTTAAGTTTCTTACCATCATACTTTTTTGAATAGTTCTTCCCTTTCATTTTCCACCTTGACTTATTATTATATTATTTTTCAAATAATACATGATCATCAACAAACTCCATTTCCACCTTCTCTTCACATTGAAAAAGTTTTTCATTACTTTTAAACTCATGAGAAGATAATGAACTTCGATAATTTGGATTTAATCCTGAGTAAAAAATGATTAGTTTTACTATCAAGATCTTTTATGTAATTTGGATCATAACTTTCCATTCAAGTGAATTTTTCTTCATGAGCAACAGCTGATTCATCCTCCTACCTTAATTCCAAGAATTGTTTTTCTATCCTAAGTCTAACTGCCTTAGGAAAATATATCTCAAGGAACACACCTTTGAATTCATCCCAATCAATACCATCAATATCCTCACTTCCCTTGATTTTTTTTAACCATAGACAACCATTGATTGGATTCACCTTAAAAACGGTAAACAAAAAGACTAACCTTCTGAGGTTCTAAACACCCCATGACATTGAAAATATTTTCCAGTGATTTAATACACCCTTCATCTAACACAGGGTCAGATGATCCTCTGAATAATAGGGGATTTTTCCTAATTAAATGTTCCACTATTGACATGTTCCTTCGTGGTTGATTTGTATAATCTCATGCATGGATACCACCACCATTTATAGCTTGAGTCAACTGTGTTGTCACTGCAGAAAACTGTTCAATTTCGATTTCAACCATTTCTAGTTGCTGATTTGGTGGGTTGTTTTCCTATTTATTTTTTCCATCATTGATGCCATGTTTCCTCTCTAGAAACCCATTCTGAACACAAAAATATCTTAAACAAATCAACATGGTAATCTTTAAATGCTACATCATTTCAATCTTACCATAAAGTATAAATAATTTATAGATATTCATTTAACAATATCCTAACTCCTAAAGTTATCTAAACTGACCTATGATACCAACTATAAGGCCCCAGCCTTAAACATTACATAATATTGAGTTAAGTAAAGAATTATACATTAATGATCTTTTTTAGGTTTAGATTTTTATAGAATTTGGCCATAACTATTACATTACATCTCAAATATTATAAAGTAGACACTTCTACTCTAACCAATTTTTTCATAATAATAACACTCTTTAAATAAAGCAACAATTATTTTCTGGATAAAAATATTCTTGAATTCTTCCTTTCTCTTACCCTTCCTTATACCCTATGAAAAAAATTCAAAAACTTGGGATGAATATAAAAATCTGAGTAAGGGATATAAAATAAAGGAAGAAAACATTAGTCCATGAATACATAAACATCAAGAAATCATAATTTTCAATCATAAAACATAATCTCTTTAACATACCTCATGAAATAATAAGATTTATGAATAACACATATAAATCATAAATCATAAAGGTAACATGTGTCATCTTAAACATACTTACATTGTAGCTTTCATAGCTACACAGGGAGTTACATTTGGAAAATCCATCATAGCATATTCCCTAAATCTCTTAGGAGAAACATTAACGTTTACCTCCATCATGTTACCCAATGCATTGGAGATCTATCTCGGGCTCACCTGACCTCATTTTACCGTGGAACCACCCATATACGTAAATAATTCCTAAGAACTATAACATATTCATAACACATACAACAATCATAATTAAAAGATAGTATTTACACATTGAAATCACAAGATATCAGTTCAATATATTGACATAATCAATCCATTCTCAAAACCATTTTCAATACCAAAACATGTAAAAAAGGTATATAGTATTTATCTTCCTTTTACCAACATTGCAACTTGTTAAGAAATAAAAATATAAAATAACGCTCGTAGTGGTGGAAAGGTTGTTATCGCCACGTACATTAAAAAGAAACATTCCTTTCGTCCATCAGTAAAAATTTTGTAGAAAAATATTAATTTTGAAAATATTTTAATTAAATTAAAAGAAAAAAATTATAATTATACACCGTATAAAATAAGGTTGTGTATAAACAAAAATATGCCTCAATGAAAGGAGATTGATATGAAGTTCCTTACCTTGAGTCCGGTTGTCTCATTCGTTCTTTATATTCTCAAAAAAT
This sequence comes from Viscum album, assembly GCA_963277665.1. Lineage (NCBI taxonomy): Eukaryota > Viridiplantae > Streptophyta > Magnoliopsida > Santalales > Viscaceae > Viscum > Viscum album. Next base: position 1,695,389,356 of record OY728158.1, on the reverse strand, counting down.
AAACATAGGTTAATTTATACTTTATTTAGAACATTTTTCAAGTTTATTAATCATTTTATATCATGTTATAAAAATTACATAATTATTTAAGTTCATATCGGTCATTTTGTCGATATTTGGTACTTGAGTCAAAAATAAACTAGTTTTGATGTAAATTGTCCATGTAGTCAAAATTACATCATCACCAGAATATTTCTCATGATTTAAGTATCATATATATCCTATATATATGTATTTATATCCATTATATATGTATTTATAATAATCCATAACATTTGAAGATAAGAAATGAAACGCACCATTCATGGAGACGGTAATCCATACGTACGTATGAACGTTGCTTTCATTTATTTTTAATACTTAAAGGAATGAAAACTAAATGATATCTAGGTATATTATAATTCCATTATAATATCATATTTTATATATGTTAAATAAGTTCATTAACTTCATCCTTTATACTTTCCATGTATGGAATGAACGAGTCATATCACTTTGAGGGGGCGGTAGTCCGCACTTCCTCAAATGCAATTATCATATTTACACATTATGGAAAGCATAAAGGTATGATGTAAATGAAAAATAAATAATAATATATATCATATATAAATACAGTTCCATCATAATGGCCACCATGAGAGGTGGTAGGGGGAAATTTAACAATCATCATTTCATGAGGCAGTAGTTCGCCGTACATAGAAACAATATGTTCATATCCATTAGATAGAGGTGTATGTAATTATAGTTAAAATAATTCTCAGAAAAATATCCTAGTATATTGAGGATAATTCTGTTGTTATGTAATCAAATAATAAGAATATTATAGATATTGGGGAAGGAAAATAACGGAAAGGAACTTGAGAGAAGACGTTTCCTCTAAATCGGGTAACTCATTTTGATTTGAGCCAAAATGATTTATTAAATTTACTTTTTACAAAGTTAAGGCTTCTAGGAGGATGGTACAGGTGTTGGGATATTATTTTAGCTGAATTTGGTTGTTCCAAGGGGCTTTAGAGGTGTGGGTAAGTGTGTAGAGGTAGTGGCATTTTATAAGAGGGAGGAGGGTCACTTTAGGAAGGTCATGACATATTATTTTATTATAAATTTATTTTTGGTTTCAAATGGTCCCAAACAAATTTATTTAAAATATAAGATTCTATTGGGTATAAAAACTCTCAACCAATATGTCTTAGACAAGTTTAGATTGCAAAATATACCTTATCTTTTAGCTTAAACCATTAGTTAAAAACATTAACTCTTACCATGTCTTCTTTCATTTTCATAATATATGGTAACTATATTTACTATAAAATGCCAATAGAACAATAAGTGGATTTTTAATGATATTTTTAACATTATATTAGTAATTTTTATGAATATTATATTTTTAGGACTATTATATCATTAAATAAAATAGTATTTGTTTTAAAAACTCATTTGTGTCAATTTTGACACTATAAAGTAATTGTTTTTTGTTATATTCATAAAACTTGATTCCTTAGAAGAAAAAGAATTAAATAAAATATAATAAGTCAATATCATCCATTAAATTCGTTAATGACATCAAAATATTTAAATTACATTTATTTTAATATTTATAATGTCATTTATTTGAATCTTTCATTAATAAGGTAATCATTGCATCATCATTGTGTCATAAATAAATTAATTTATTTAATGTCTAAAAATTATAAATAAACTACCATGATGTAGTAAATTGTATTATCTTTATAATGGATATTTAAAGTCAAAGATATCATTTATATAACCCCATATAAAAAAATTTGTAAAAGATACGTGTTTATGTTATATTTCTCTTTACTTTAAATTAATTCTTATAAAATGTCATTTTCAAACACAAGTGGCTCCCAAATGCCAAACATTTGGCATAAGGATGATCATGGTCGGAAATATATCATTCAATAGGATTAGTACATGTTTTGGGGTAGTTTTATATTATTATAATATTAATTTTTACCATTATTTACCAGATTTTCCCTTTAACCATGTCAAATAAAAATAATTACTGAAGTTACTATTCATAATGTCCAAAAATAAAAGGAACCTATTCACACAAATTGGACCTACAGATTCCAAATATGGAATCTATTTTTCTAAATTCAAAACATATAATTGTCATAATTAATTTAAAATTAATTCTCATGGTCAAAACCAAAAAGCATGTTTTTAAGAAGTAAAAACTACCAAAAGATTGACATGTGTTTATTTCCAATTAAAATGTGAAATTACTTCCAATTACCAAAATTTGATTAAATGATGAAAACATAATCCAATTATACTTTAAAACCAATTAAAATAACAATACAACTATATAAATAAATTAGATGAAAAGGTAGTTTTGAATTAAAATACAGTATTTTTTACTATTCATTAAAATATGAATTTTATCATAAAAATACCAAAATTTCATCCAAAGTAAATTTTGATGTCCCTATCCTATATAATAAGTTTATATTTTCAAAATAGAACATATAAAAGTGATAAAAACTATATTTAAAAATGGTTCACCTTTAAAAAGGATGTAAAATGACATTTTAAAAATATTAGAGTATTTCATGCTTAAAATTGGATTCATTATTATTTTAATCCTCTAACATTTATTGGATAAATGTAAAAACATTTAAGAAACTTGTGTAATAATAATTTTTTTAGTTATGTTCATTCCCGCAAATACAACATATAGGTGTTAACTACTATTTAAAATAATAGTATTATTATATTATTTTTTCAGTATAACTCAATGTTGTGTGCAACGTAATATTTTGGAGAAACCCATTGTTGTGTGTTGAGTATGATATCAGACAAAGAATCATCTTTAACATAAAATTAATATATTATTTATAAATATTAATATATTTGAAAAATTATTATTCTATAAATAATTTGGATCCTACACCTGATATAATAACTTCATATATTCCTCATATAGTTCCTAGAGATTCTTTTATTTTTAAAATACCATCCTTTCAAGGTTTAAGGTGTAATCCAAAAGTGGTTTCTAAAAAAGAGGTATTACTCTTAACTGGGTAATTTCAGTTTTATTTCTTCTCCTACCTCAAATAAATATATGATATTACTTATAAAATAATTAATTCATTATCTTAAATATACATAATTTTTTATTATGAAAATGTAACAACCATTATCTATATCATTTCCTTCCTACAAAAAATAAAAACATTTCTTGTGCATACACATGGTTTGCCTTCTACACATAGCTGTGTAATTAGTTTTTCATCACCATTTTACTTGGATGTTTATAAATATCGAACTAATATTTATATATGATATTTATGATATTATTATTTACCTTTAATAGTAAAATATTATTTATATTTCTCCCCTTATTTTCATTAGGAAATGAAAACAAATTTCATGCGTATGTACGACTCATTGTCTCCATGAAAAATGCATATCATTTTTATATCAATACCTTTTATGGATGATTATGATTACATATTTTAAGAATATATATTTTATTTGTATATTTATTAAAATTATGGAAATTGTTAAACCATGATCAAAGTATAAGGTTCGAGATTCAAAAACCAAAACATGAATGAAAAACAAAGAAGTTATCACCTGAAAAAATGATATTAATAAAGAATTGTTAATAAATGGGCGTTGAAATATTATAAGTGGAGAATATATGATATTATAAGTATGTAAATTAATATTTATTTTAATTATAATAAATTTTGTATTGATTATACAGGAAGTTAGAGTGCTTTCAAAGCAATTCGAAATTGAGGTAAGAGATTTTGGTCTCACTTTTATTTCTATGAGACACGTGAAATATTCACCCCTTGTTTATTTTAAGTGGTGTAAATAAATCCCATGGATTTATTTTATTATTATTATCAATAAAAATATATTTATTTAAAAATCCATCTGTGATTCACTCTTTCATGAGTTATTTATTTTAAATTTACCATAGTGGTAATAGTTTTATATTATAATCTCATTATTTACCATAATTATTTATGATTATGTTTTTAATGATGAAATTTCAGGATCAAACTCTAAGAAATATCATAAATTTTCCTCAAATATGTTTATAAATTTAATATTCAAGTAATATTACAATTTCACTCTCTTTGTTAATTAAAATGTTTCAGAAAAGGATTTTTAAAAGAAAAAGACTTTCTTTCTTCATTGGTAGGGAATCTTTTTCTTCCATGCACATGTTTTCTTTAAAATTATTTCAATAATGTTTTCTTATTATACTATTATTTTTTAAATTAATTGTTACCCATATTTCACTTTTTGTTTTTTTTATAAAGGAGTATTCATGTCATTCATCGTACAAGTTACTTTTCACTTTTTACCGAAAATATAAAAGGAATATTTGATTTAACACACATAATAAGAATGAGATTTCCTACTATCATAACCACTCAATTATTTGATTCTTACTTTACCTATTTCAAATTATATTTTAAAATATTTGTTTAACTTAATATTTTGAAAATTTCTTATATTTTAAATAACCAATTCCAAAAATTAAAAGTGTATTTTCCTCAAGATATATTCTAAGTGATCTTTAAAATAATTTTCATATATGATAACATCCTTTGATGTTACCTATGATCTATTAGGTATATAAACTAAGGATACCATGCTTATTCTTTCTCTGGATGGTATATTATTATTATTATGATATGTTTATGAAACCCATTTTTTTTATTAGGTAAGGTTATGATGAAATGTTGTAATGTTTATGAGACCCATTTACTTTCCATGGGTAATAATATATGACGAATGATTATGATTTTTTGGAAAAAATCTATTTGTATTATGATTATGTGATAGGTGGTCCTATAATTATATATAAATTTAATGCATTGGGTAAATACGGATATCTCATTATATAATATGGGCTAGAATGGGGAGTCAACCTAGTTCAATAAAGAACTTTATCTACTATGATAGTCTTGGTAACGAACCATGAATAGATATAGGATAGAATGGGGAGTGAAACCAATCCATTATAATAGTCTTGGAAGTGTGCCTTAACTAGGTAAATTATTTTCTATTATTATGTTAATGCACAAACTAAGGTCTTATGATGATGTTATACTCTCATGACTTGTGTTATTTGATTCATCTGTGATTCATGTCTTATGAACCACCAAGATTTATGCCATGATTCCAGATTATGATCTATGATATTCTGGGTATGGTTTTAAAATGCTAAGTTCATGTTCTCATACCTCTATACTTATGTGAAGATTAAATGAACATTCATATCTCTCCTATTTACCCTTACTGAGTATCTGACTTCACTATTTCTTGGGTTTCCATTCCCTGAGTTATGAATAATGGTTTTATGTAGGGTATTTATAAGAAGAGTACTATGTGGGAAGATATTTATGAGATGCGTTTAATATCTTTCATCAAATAAGAATATTATGTATCTAGTATCAAAATATAATAAAACTTTATGGTTCTGATGTGGATTGTAATGTTATGTAATTAATATTATTCTATTAAGATGAAATATCTATGTATAAAAATTATGGTTATCTCTAGATCCTACTTTTTCAACCATCATCACTTGGATTTGTATAAGTTAATGTGAGTTTAGGAATATATCTATTGTACATTTAAATGATCAATGAATTATTAATTAAGATATTCTCTGACCAATGCTCCCGAAGGATCTTATTTCTTTTACAAAGTAAGTTCATTACTTAATTTTACATTCCAAAAATATATTAAAGGAATCTCATGAAGTAAATGAATTTATCATTTTCTTATTCTTATAATAGGTCACATATATCTTACTAAAACAATTCTATAATATTTTTGGTTTTATGACCTTTAATCTCAAAATGTTTCTTCTCTTTTAAACATAATAATTACATAAATCAAAATAACTAAGAGTTTTAGCTCCAAATATTTTAAACACCCTTATGGGTATATCCTTGATAATTAAATTTATTTTTATTTAACCAGAATTACCTTGCCATAACTAGGTATTTATCTAAACTTATATTTTATTTTCATCATTAATTGTTACTATTAGATATTTGGGATTCATTTTTTATTAAACGATTAATTAATTATGGTATACCATAACGATATTCATTTCAATCATGAAACTATGTCTCATTGTGACTTGAATTATACTCTAAGATAAATATTTTTGTAATACCCAAAAAATGGTTTTATGAGAATCAATCCATTTGGAAATGTGAACTTCTGACCTTCTCTTAGCTGACTTAGGAATCATCCTCTTTTAGCTACTTATAAATTCCACCTTAGTTCTTTCCATCTTTTTAAAATTTCATGGTTTCTATATTTGGATAGAAATATGTGTGTCAGATATTATATTTAATACCCACAAAGTTAAAATAAAAATATTACTTGTAATGATGAATATAACTGAAGAAGAATCTTATGCTTTATTCTCATTCAATGAATTATAGTTCATCTTCAAATGAACTTTCTTACTACATTTGAAGTATATAACCTCATATTAATTTATCTCTATCTAAATATTTTGTATATTTGATAGATGTTGTGAAATAATAATTGATTCTAAATGTTTAATTGAATTTTAAACATTTTCCATTAGTTTGTTCAACATAATGGATGTGGGAACAAGTTCCCACAAATCTATAACATCTTGAAGAAGCTTAGTAAAATGATTCATAAGAGGATTCTGCATATTATGCATTTTTTAATTATTATGGATTATATAGAATATTAGTGTTAAGGATGGTAATATGAGAATAATGGATAATTTCTTATCAATATAAGAGCTTATATTTTCAAGATGATCAATATAATTCATCATATTGAATTCGAGATCACTAAAAGGTACCCATCTTCTTTTTTATACTTATATAGTGTATTGAAAATATAATTTATTTTTATCCCTTGTTTCCCTATTTCATGTTCATGGATATGAGTTAACATGGTGTATGCATCTAGGTATTTATGTTTCATTTTTATATCTCTAGTCATATCTAATATCATTATTCAACAAACATATAAATAATCCTCTATAGTCCCCCTTTATGATTACTTTTCACCTACACTTTCTTTCTGAGGTGTATTTTCAAGAATAAGGGATTCCACCACTTTAGTAAAATTTTCTTGTATTAGTGTAGTGTACAAGTTCATGTACCGCTCATGGAAATTTGTGGCCATGGGAGCATTTTATTTTTCAATGAATTATCCCAGTGGTTCTGTATTTTTTATTTCCATTATCTTTAACAAATAAAGTAGATTATAGTACTATATCGTTATTACTGATTATGAAATAATAAATTAATTTTATTATCCTCTCACTATTTTATTAAATCATGACAACCCTCACCATTGGAATCAGAATATCCCATCGCTTGTATATTCTAATGAAAAAAGACACATATTCCACTTATCACAACCTAGACTATGGACTTGAAAATTACTCAAAGGAATTATGTATTTTTACTTGAAAACTACATAAAATTTGAGTTCTTTATTATATTATATGGAATCCCCAATATTGAAATCCTATACTTTGATTTCTTGAATTCCTTCCTCCAAATTTTATTACCTAGGATATTATCATCACCCTTAATACCAATTTAATCAAGTCAATCCATTATCTTTGTTAAGAATCTTTAATAAATGAAACTTTCCCTTGACTATGTATTTAGTGACACTTTAAATATATTATCATCTTAACTCTGAAGATGGAAGGTTTTTTTTGACCTAATATTTTATTTGGGGTATTTTTGTGTAACCTATATGTAAAGATTCTTATCTTATTATTCACATTCTTGTTAATATTTTTCAGAATATACAAAATTAATTGACTATGTCAGATCAAATAATTTACAAACAATAATTTCATTTTATTTTATCTTAACATGCAAGTTAATATATTTACATTATGTGATAATATTTAATCATCAAAATAAATCATGAATCAAAAAAACAAATAAATAGTCATGTACTAAAAAAATAAAATAAATATGTGACATGATCTTGAGAATTTATCTTCTGGCTGGTTTATCTAGAATAGATAAACAAACCTCATCCCTTGGGGGAATAACTCCTTGAGCACATCTTTGGCTTGATTAGTAGAATTTATTCATAATAATTTTTATCTCATTGGTTAGATTCACCTTTATCTAGAATGTAAACTATCTCCTCTTACTGGGAGATCCATCATTTTCAAATGTTCACTGACTCTATGTAAGTGGTACTAGGGGTTAGGGTTATATAAACTAAACCTTGGACACACAGTACCATACATAATAAAGTGGTGAGGGGTGATTTTAAAATCATCCTAATTAATTTAATAATAAATTATCAAATAAAATAGAGAAATAAATAATTAAATTAAATTAATAAATCGAATACATAAATTGGTTGGTCAATCTCATGATCAATCACAACATGTAACAACTACAAATTTAAACTTTCTAGATTTCATTTTAATTAATTGTAATTAAGATAAATTTTCTATAATAAATAAATGAAGAAAAAACAAATAAATACATCAAAAAATTCTTTATCATAATATTACTTCTATACAGTCCTTGAGATATAATAAGATTCCAATCAAATATTATTTTAAATAAATTTAAGTTTAACTTGAAATAGATATGTACATGGTGTGTAATAACGAGGACACATAACATGTACCTTCTGTATTAGATTAAATACAATGAAAGAATTTAATATATAAATTGTGTGTATAATGGAGGAAACACAACAAATACATTTTACGTTAGATTAATTCAATTCAGAGAATTTAATTTTTACATGGTGGGTAATTTCACTCAATATGTCGTGTGACCCATGTTGTGCATGAACCTTGTTATGTATTTTGTACTTACACAATATGTATACCCCATGGTTGGTCACAATATACATTTCATGTTGTTTCGTGGGTCAAACCATGGAATCAATATGATGTGTATGACCATAGGACATTCCATAAATATATGTGATGCGTACTGCTGGTAATGTATGTGAAGTACACAATGACTATAATGATTGTTATATGTTTTGTAGTTGCATAATTTATGTGGATAATATTTATTAAACATTTATATCTACAAAAAACTATAAAAAATTCCCATCTTGTATCTAATGTGGAAGGAAATGTGTCAAAAGAAATGTACTTCCAACTACATGACATGCAGTTTGTGTTTTTTTTAAAATAAAATGGAATACCACCCATCAAAAAAATATGAAAAACTAGATATATGACTTGCAGTTTGTGTGTCACTTAAATTATCTCATGTGTTGACCCACACAACACACTTAAAGCATTAGGGTGGACATTGTGTGGGTTTTCATGTTTTACATGGTGTGTATATCCAATTATATTCCATGTAATCCACATCTAGCAACATTTCTCGATAATAGTCAATACATGATGTTTAATGATTCCAAGTAGTTGATGATATTGCTTTCCATAGTTTATACGGGATCAAAATTGTATGTGGGTCAAACCATGTGGCACACTAACTATCAATACATGGTGTGTAATGATTCCATGTACTGATCCATATGGAATGCTAAGATTTTCATGACCTTCTCCTTATATGATTGACCATGGGTACATGATGTGTAATTTACTGTTACATGTTGTGTATCTGTTTCATTCAGCTAATAGCCTAATCACCTCCATATGGGATATCTAAGAATTATTCACATGTCATGGCCTATTCTTGGGAATACAAACTTAAGAGAACATGTTATCTTAAATTTTAGATTAATAATGAAATTTTATAAATGAAAAAGCTCGTAAAAATATATAAATTTAAAAAACGACATATAAATAATTATAAATAATAATGTGACCTATTTGATACCACTTGAAGGTTTTGGGGCGTAGTGGAAGTGGTAGGCTGATAACCATTTTTTCCAGTTTCAACGGATAAATCAAAATTACTTTAAAAACTCAACCTCGAAATCTTCTATATAGGATCTTTCAGATTTGATTTATAATTATTTTAAAATAAGAATTACCTCAAATGTGATTATTATTCATGATCAATTTCTAATTCCACTCCCATTTCATTATCATTTCATCTTAGAATCTATGTGATGAATCCTCTATTTGTATCCATACATGGTCTATGAATCATCAAAAAACATACTTAGTATTTCAAGTGAGAGTGTGGAGGAACTTAGAGCTCCATGTCATTTTCTAATGATCACAACAAGTGGTTCTCTTTTTCTCTCGGTGTTCTTAATAGCGGGTAGAGGATTTTACCTCTAGGGATTGAAATATTTTATTGAGAGTTTCTCTATTGGATATAACAAATAACTTTGAATAAAAAAAATCTATGTTTGAATTTATAATTAGGGTTAATATTATAAAATTCCGCAATGCACCTTTATCAAATATTCATTCAAATTAATCCCCCATGTCTAATAATAAAAATAATATTATTAATATATCCCATGACATGTGGAAATTTACAAATATTTTATTAAATAGATAATTGAATATTTTTTAAATGATATTAAATAAAATATATAATTTCCATCAGGCCATTAATTCAATTTTTCAATCCTCCATGAAGATTATTGAATATTTGAATAATAAAATATTCGATCAAAAAAATTAATATTCATTAAATAAATAAATAAATATTATATTTACTAAACTCATGAATAAATATGTATTTCAATATTCACATAGCTAAATAAAAGTTATATTAATATATTCACTAAACTAGTGAATAAATAAATATTTAGTTTTTATATTATGAATAATATGCAAGAGATAAAATTCCTCTTAGATATTCTAAACTTTAATATCTAATGATTGAATTTGTGTGTTCAAATTTACTTGAATAAATATTTTCCAAAAAATCCTAGAATGATATTTATTCTTAATAGTAAATTCAATAAAATTTAATGATATTCTAGATATACTTAGAATGTAACCCTCAAAGCCTCCTTGTGAGTAGAATCAGATGAACTTACTTAAAGTACATGATTATTTTCAATCAAAATTTCAAGGAAACCAAAGAGAAAAAAGTTATTTTTTATTTTAAAACAATATCCCTATGAATGGTACTGTATAATATAATCCCTTTTTTGATATATCATTATGTAGGATATATACATATATCACCACCCTATATATACATTATCTTTCTTTGAATTTCTAAAATGAACTCATCGATGAAGTACCATGTCCATGGATTTAATTAGAAATTTCCATTTTAATAAAATGGATTGAGATATTTTCATCCATTAACTTGGAAGGGGAAATCCTTTCTTGACTTATTTAATTAATTCCACACCACTTATGACACAATCAAAGCATGCCACCTTCCTATGAGAATATGTAATTATTATTTTCAAACATACATTGAAGTATGTGATTCCTAATCTAAATTAATAATACTCTCAAGCATAAGGAATAATATAAAAATTCATAGATAGAAATGTCTAATGACACATAAAACATGTAGAATTCCTTTTGAAGGGTATGTCCCCATATCCTCCCCTCTTGGAGATAACCAAGGGATAAATTCATAAGGAGAAGTATAAATGTCTTATGAACTCTTAACAAAAAATATTCAAACATCATATGTGTCTCATCAGATCGATTTTATCTTGACATGATATTTGTTTAAGAAATTTTCATATCATTCCTAAGTTATCATTACAGTAATGAGCTACTACAACCTTTTGATTCCAAGAATACTGGTAAATACCCAAATCTTGACGTACATAGAAATTACATTACTTTTGAGGAATACTTAATACATTACAAAAATAGATTCCCAAAGACCGTATTAGTTAGTGTCTTTGGAAACTCGAAACATAATCTTCTAATCATGGTGAAAGATCCTCAACTTCTCCCATAAAGATCTTCCCCTTTAGTTTTCTTACCTAAGACCTTTATTTATATCCTGGGGAAAATAAAACATAAAAATGGTGAGCTCAAATTCTCAGTAAGTGTAAGCATGGAGAACATAAAACAATCCATAAACATTTGAACGTAAAATCGTGAACACAAAACATCAAAATCATGAGTAATGACATAAATCTTGGCAGTACATAAGGCGTAGAATAAAAAGGAACATTAACCATGATAAAATAGCATGGGAATAAAACATGTAATTGTGGAAACCATTAAGCACATGTTATGATTTCCATAGTAACCAAGGCATTGCTGCCAAGACCATCATAGTGGACAAAGTCCCTTACTGAATTGAGTTCACTCCTCGTTCCAGTCCTGTATCACTAAACCAGATTAACTTGATGTTCCATCCATGTCTATCTCATGAGATATAAATCTTTACCCAATGCATTGGAGGGATATATAGGTCCCACACATCTCATAATGAAATCATTCTTACATGTGCCACAACATAAACACAAATCATTCATCATAACCCAAAGAATAAAATGGGTTTCATAAACATCATCCCATCATAACATAATCCATATAAAACAAATGGATATCATTTCATCATAAGAAAAGTGAAACCATGTAAATCATAGATACATTATACTTGAAACATACACATATTAAATAATGTCATCTTATATGGAAAATGGTTTTGATAAAACACTTGAAATGGATTCTTGAGGAAAATATCCTTTCTTGTTCAAAATCATTTTATTTTCACAAAATGCCATGAAATTTTAAAAGAAACTGGTTTTGTTGAAAATAGTAATGAAATATTGTAGAGTAATCTTCATGAAAATAAGGCATTATAAAACCATAAAAATCTGTTCATTCCATATAAGTTAAAAAAACATTCTCCTCGTACTTTTAACGGAAAAGTCAAAAAGTACCATGTATGGTAAAAAAAGAAAGATTCCTTCCATAACACAAAGTAAAAGTCAAAGTGGGGTAAAAATGACTTTAAAAATAAATGGAATAATATTAAACACTTTATGAAAAACATTTTTATGGACATGGATGAAAAATATAACCCCAGTAAATACGTACGTATAAGCAATCTTGGATAAAAATGAGATTGAAAAATTATCCCTTACCTTAGGTCTGATATGCTTTGTACATATCTTAACCTCCTGTATAATGATTTATATAATGTCATTGACTTATTACATAATCATATTCATTGTTATGATATCATATATGGTTCACTTATGACTTTATATTACCCGTTCTTTTGTAAATTCCATGTTAAAGCAGTGTTTTGGGTAAAATCATTTCATTTATCATACGTGTTTCAACTTTTTGTTCTTGATATTATTACTTATATCCTGATTTACTTAATTCCAGAATTTAAAACATGATTTATATATAATATATATTCATCATATAAATATATATGATAGATCGATAAATGGAATGAAATACACCGTTCATAGAGACGGTAGGCCTTACGTACGTATGAACGTTGTTTTCGTTTCCTTATTTAATTCAATGGAATTAAGTAAATGAAACATATGTGTACATAAATACAGTATCATTATTATGTAATATCTTTCATGATTATTTATTATATATACTGTATAATCATACTTTAATGGTTAATCATGGAAAATGAATATCATCGTGTTCATGGAGACGGAAGTCCGTACGTACGCACGAACGATGATATCATTCTTTTGATATTAAAATGGTATATAATTGGATGGTATATCATATATAAATAATAATAATAATTTTATATTCATTATTTATATCATTTATACTCATTATTATACCCATCTAAATGATGAAATGTTTTAATAACAAACTACACCACGATGTTGAGACGGTAAGCCGTACGTACGCACGTGTGGTGAGTTTTTCATTCATAGGATGGATACAATAACTAATATGGTTGTAAAATTTTTATAATAACATCACAGTATATAGATGATACTGGATTTAGTATTTTATAATGGAAACAATAAATAAGAGGGATGTGGAAGAAGAAATAAACTTGAAAGAACCGGTAGAAGAGGTTACCTCTTATTCGATGTGCCTCTTTTAAACTTCCTCTTAGAGAACTAGGGTGGGTCTTTTGAGAAGACCAGAACCTCTATGATATAACTATAGAGGTTGAGAAGAGAAATTGGTAGGGGTTGGACAATCTTGAAGGATCAAAATTGTGTAATGAGGATAGGGAGGAGGTTCCCTTTTATAAGGGAGGAGAGGGGCACCTTAGGAAAAACTTACAATATTATTTTATAATAAATTAATATTCAGTTTATAATGGCTCCAAAGTGTCTTATTTTGAGGATAGGGTGGGGATGGGTCGAAATAATCTCAACCATTTGGATTTAGACAAGTTTATGTTACCATTTTAACCTTATCATTTAGATTTAACTCTAAGTTAAATAATTTAACTTTTACCGTGTCTTCTTGTATTCTTACACTATATGGTTAATAAACTTAATATAAACTACCAATTGAACCCCAATTGGTTCATTAATGTCATATATATTATTATATAAGTATTTTTTCTGAACCTTAGATTTTTAAGACCATTATATCAATTAATAATATAATATTTGTTTTAAAAACTCTTTTATGTAAATTTTGACACTATTTGGTATTTTGTTTTTTATAAATTCATAAAAGCATTATTATTTCAAAATAAATTCATCTAACCAACCAAATATGTTATATTAACCTATAATATTATTTTAATTCATAAAAAGTCTCAAATTACATTTATTTGGGTATTTATAATATCAATTATGTTAATATTTCATTAATAAGGTAATTACTGCATCACCATTGAGTCATAAATAAATTAAATTATTTAATGTCTAAAAATTATAAATAAAATACAATTATATAGGAAATATTTTTAACTTTATAATGAATATTTATAGTCTAATTTATCTTATGTATAACCCTATATTAAAAATGTTTTACTTATTAAACTTTGATTATAATTCTTTTAACTCTTCTTTGAATTAAATAATAATAAATGTCCTAATCTAATCCAAGTAGACCTAGAGGGTAATATTTTATTCCTAAGGTTCTTTTGATCTAATTACACTTATCCAATAGAATTAAGACATGTTTTAGGGTAATAATAATGTCATTTTTACCCTTAATTACCCTATTTACTTTTAACCGTGGTAAATAAAAGTAAAACGTTACTATTCACCAAAACTTATTTTTATCTTATTGAACCACATTTTACTCCTTGATATTAATTGTTTCTCTCAGATTTTTGAAATTCCACTCATAGAAGCAGTAAAATTAAGTTTTATGTAAATTTGCAAATTCTCCTAGGAGGTGGGTAAAAGACGGTGAAAAGTTCAATAAAAATTTTATATATCTAAAATTATTATAAAATGACTCCAATGAAATAAATTTAAATTATATAGGTATTATGTATCTATTTTGACCTAAAATAAATTTAAATAAAATAAATTATTATTAAAATAAAAAGTTGGTTTTAACCAATAACTCAGCGTTTTCACTATTCATCAAAAATTGAAAGTTTTCGGAAAAATACCAAAAATTCACCCTAGGCTAATTTTGATATTCCGAATCCAAAAATGAAGTCCATTTAGAAAGATAAAATTTATAAAATTTCAAAAAGTGGGTATTACTATTCATAACGACTAGTTTATATAATATTTTAATAACATATCATTGTTTAGTGAAACTCGGTATTGCATACAACACAAGCTATCTAGGAAGGTTTCTCTTATGTGTAACACAAGCCAAGAATAGTGTTGCGTATACTACAAGATAATACGGTGTTGCGTATAGTGCAAGATAATCTTGGTGTAGCGTACATCACATGACATCAAATAAATTAAAAATAATATTTCTCATAAAATCTCGGGGTGTTACATTCTACCCCCCTTAAAATGAATTTCGCCCTCGAAATTCGTCGGGGTTATAAATGGTTTACTACATGAATTTTTTTTTCATAGAAACCCACATCATAGAAAGGAATACTAAAACTTAATTTTAAAAACTAATGTATGAAACATAACGGTTACCCAAATTTACTCATCATTGGGTTTCCACATAGAAGAACATAGGTGAAAATATGGATATGGAAGAGAAATCTAACCATCAAGTTCTGATGGAGAGTGGTAGAGAACATGGCTATGAAAAATCCAACAATCAAAAAGCCATAAATTTTTTATGATCTAAGGTACCATCTAGGACAACGTTTTTGTTTTCAAGATCATTTCCCTAAAGTTGAAAAAAAAAATGAAAATAGAAGAAATACTTAATTGATTTTGGTACATTCTCATCGTTGGTAATTCCTTGAACAATTTATACTTCATCTATTAAAGAAATAAAGTTGAATTTTTCATTTGTGAAGTGTTAGTAGATCATGCGATAGAATGATAGGTCATTCCATCTGTCTCAAACATAAGGTTAGAAAACGTTATATACATAAATCCATCTATGGTGAGATTAATCGTATAGGGTTCCAAAAATGGACTTATACTTCATCTATCATCCTGATTAATAAAATAAAACTAGTTTATACAAACCAGAGACTTCCTATAGGCCAGTGGTAGGCGATAAAGGCTTGTCGCACTTCGGTTGTGGGTTCGATTCCCACAACCTTCTCCGACGCGACGGGTTGTCGCCCGTCCTTTTGGTTGTCCTTTTTCTAAAACTACACTATTATAACATTACATAAATAATATCGAAAAAAAATTTCTAGCCTTAAACAATACTATCTGATGTCCGACATAATACATCCCAATCTTTAGACTTATCCAAAATACATCTTTCCAATCTCATAGTATAAAGAAAACGATTACTGGAAAGGTCACATAACAAGCACGTGAATACCATCATTTATCCCTCATATACCATAAGATATATCTTTTTGGTCACATTCCAAACATGTGAAAACCTTAATCATGTATTCTTTTGAAACATGAATTACCGTATAACCTTAGTGAAAACATGAATTCTATCAAAATTTAACTCTTTCCACATACCAAAATCCCAAAATTTCTATATACTCAAACCATGATATCACTTTGTCCTTATATCAGTCATGAGTTCATGAATACTATCAAACATTTCATTTTCTCTTTATCCCTTCATTATGTGCATATCATCATCTTTCCAAAAATATTTCAATCACTTTTCATGGTTATCGGTACCATTCAACATATACTTTCAGATACTTTAAGAAGAACAATAGTATAACAATCCTTATATGTTTCATTATTCCATAGTACCATACATTATTCTGGATAAACATGCAATCATTGCACTACATTATTAAACCATTGACCAAGCTTCAATAATTCTTTCATCTCATATATCATTTGTAGTCTCTTCGTCATCATCAATATAAATACTACCCATACGAACATGATGATTCTCTTCATGAAACTTTCCCATAGGGAATTAGTTTTCATCATGACCGTAAATTCCACATTTAAAACATTTAACCATTGTTGATGCCTTAGCGATACCATTATCCTTGTCCATGGTGCTAACTAAACCTTTTCCTTTGCAATTACTAGCTTTGTGTCTTTGTTTTCCACACCCAAATCATCTTCCAGTTCATTTGAAACAGTCTCCTTGATTCCACTTACCACATGATTTACATGGGGGAAATTGAACTTTCTTTCCTCTACGATCATCATGAAACTCCATCTTTCTCTTATTAGATGAGTCGGGATACTTACCAAAGTTGATATTATTGATCATATTATGAGATTTCTGATTAGGCATAATAACGATGTTTGGACTTCTAAATCTCGTTTCATTTGGTTTCTCATGAAGAATATCATTCCCTTGTCCATCATATCCTCATTTATTGTGAATCTTCCTGTTTCCATCCATTTTCTAAAACCCAAAAAGAATAGTGTGAGAGGAAAAAATCATGCTAGGAAAATAATATAATAAAGGGGGATTACCTTTAATATATAAAATCTTAGGTTTAATTCTAAGATCGTTACCATATTTCTAGGACTATAACCTATACGTATACTTAACCTTAGAGACATCCATAGACATACCTTAGAAATATCTCTAGGGATCTCACTAAAGTTTTCGCATCCTAGTTTCCAAAGGTTGACTAAACCTTCACTCTGATACCAACTGTAAAGACCCAAATCTTGATGTACATAGACATTACATTACTTTTTCGTAATACTTAATACATTAGAAACACAGACTCTCAAAGACTGTATTAGTTTAGTGTCTTTGTAAACTCGAAACATAATCTTCTAATCATGGTGAAAGATCTTCAACATCTCCCATAAAGATCTTGCCCTTTGGTTTTCTTACCTAAAACCTTTTTTTATATCCTGGGGAAAAGAAAACCTAAAAAGGGTGAGCTCAAATGCTCATTATGGGTAAGCATGGATAACATAAAACAATCCATAAACATTTGGCCGTAAAAATGTGAACATAAAACATCAAATTCATGAGTAATGACATAAATCTTGGCAGTACATAAGGCATAGAACAAAAAGGAACATTAACCATGATAAAATAGAATGGGAATAAAACATGTAATTGTGGAAACCATTAAAAACATGTTATGATTTCCATATTAGCCAAGGCATTGCTGCCAAGACCATCATAGTGGACAAAGTCCCTTACTGAATTGAGTTCACTCCTCATTCTAGTCCTATATCACTGAACCGGATTAACTTGTTGTTCCAGCCATGTATATCTCATTAGATATAAATATTTACCTAATTCTTTGTAGGGAGATATAGTTCCCACCCATATCATAATGAAATCATTCTTACGTGTGCCACAACGTAAACATAAATCATTCATCATAACCCAAAGAATAAAATGGGTTTCATAAACATCATCCCATAATAACATAATCCATATAAAACAAATGGATATAATTTCATCATAAGAAAAGTGAAACCATGAAAATCATAGAGACATTATACTTGAAACATACACATATGAAATAATGTCATCTTATATGGAAAATGGTTTTGATAAAACACTTGAAATGAATTCTTGAGGAAAATATCCTTTCTTCTTCAAAATCATTTTCTTTTCACAAAATGCCATAAAATTTTAAAAGAAAAGGATTTTATTGAAAATATTCATGAAATATTGTAGAGTAATCTTCATGAAAATAAGGCTTTATAAAACCATAAAAATACGTTCATGCTGTATAAGTTAAAAAACATTCTCTTCGTACTTTTAACGAAAAAGTCAAAAAGTACCACGTATGGTAAACAAAATAAAGATTTCTTCCATATGACAAAGTAAATTCAAAGAGGGGTAAAAAAGACTTTCAACATACATGGAAGAATATTAGACACTTTATGAAAAACATTTTTATGGACATGGATGAAAAATATAACCCCAGTAAATACTTACGTATAAGCAATCTCGGATAAAAATGAGATTGAAAAATTATCCCTTACATTAGGTCCGATATGCTTCGTACGTATCCAAACCTCCTATATAATGATTTCATTAATGTCATTGACTTATTATAGAATCATATTCATTGTTACTATATCATATATGGTTCACATATGACTTTATATTACCCGTTCTTTTGTAAATTCCATGTTAAAGCAGTGTTTTGGGTAAAATCGTTTCATTTATCATACGTGTTTCGACCTGTTGTTCTTGATATTATTACTTATATCCTGATTTACTTAATTCCAGAATGTAAAACGTGATTTATATATAATATATATTCATCATATAAATATATATTATAGATCTATAAATGGAATGAAATACACCGTTCATGGAGAAGGTAGGTCGTACGTATGTATGAACACTGTTTTCATTTCCTTATTGATTTGAATGGAATTAAGTAAATGAAACATATTTGTACATAAATCCAGTATCATTATTATGTAATATATTTCATGATTATTTATTATATATACTTTATAATCATACTTGAATGGTTAATCATGGAAAATGAATCTCATCGCGTTCGTGGAGACGGTAGTCCGTATGTACGCACGAGCGATGATATCATTATTTTGATATTAAAATCGTATATAATTGGATGGTATATCATATATAAAGAATTATAATAATGTTATATTTATTATTTATATCATTTATACTCATTATTATACCCATCTAAATAATTAAATGTTTGACTAAAAAACTACACCACGACGTGGAGACGGTAAGCCGTACGTACGCATGTGTGGTGACTTTTTCATTCCTAGGATGGATAAAATAACTAATATGGTTGTAAAATTTTTATAATAACATAACAGTGTATAGAATATACTGGAGTTATTATTTTATAATGGAAACAACAAATAAGGAGTAAGTGGAAGAAGAAAGAAACTTGAAATAATCGATAGAAGAGATTACCTCTTATTCGACGTGCCTCTTTTAAATTTTAAACTTCCTATTAGGGAACTAGGGTTCATATTTTGAGAAGACCAGAACCTATATGACATAAATATAAAGGTTGAGAAGATAAATTGGCAGGGTTTGGCAGAGCTTGAAGGCTCAAAATTTTTAAAAGAGGAGAGGGAGGAGGTGCCCTTTTATAAGGGAGGAGAGGGGCACCTTAGGAAAAACATTAAATATTATTTTATAATAAATTCATATTCTGTTTATAATGGCTCCAAAGTGTCTTATTTAGAGGCTAGGGTAGGGATGGGTCGAAATCCTCTCAACCAATAGGTTTTATACAAGTTTAGGTTACCATTTTAACCTTATCATTTAGATTTAACTCTAAGTTAAATAATTTAACTTTGACCGTGTCTTCTTGTATTCGAACACTATATGGTTAATAAACTTACGATAAACTACCAATAGAACCCCAATTGGTTTACTAATGTCATATATATTATTATATAAGTCTTTTGGCCAAACCTTATATTTTTAGGACCATTATATCAGTTAATAATATAATATATTTTTAAAAAACTCTTTTATGTAAATTTTGACACTATTTGGTATTTTGTTTTTTATAAATTCATAAAAGATTTATTATTTCTAAAATAATTCATATAACCAACCCTAATATGTTATATTAACCTATAAAATTATTTTAATTCATAAAAAGTCTCAAATTAAATTTATTTGGGTATTTATAATATCAATTATGTTAATATTTCATTAATAAGGTAATTACTGCATCACCATTATGTCATAAATAAATTAAAATATTTAATGTCTAAAAATTATAAATAAAATACCATTATGTTGGAAATAGTTTTATCTTTCTAATGATAATTTATTGTCTAATTTATCTTATGTATAACCCTATATTAAAAATGTTTTACTTATTAAACTTTGGTTATAATTCTTTTAACTCTTCTTTGAATTAAATAATAATAAATGTCCTAATCTAATCAAAGTGGACCTAAAGGGTAATATTTTATTCCTAAGGTTGTTTTTTGTCGAATTAAACTTATCCAATAGAATTAGGACATGTGTTTGGGTAATAATAATATCATTTTTACCCTTAATTACCCTATTTACTTTTAACCATGGTAAATAAAAGTAACAAGTTACTATTCACCAAAAATTAATTTTATCTTATTGAACCACATTTTACTCCTTGATATTAACTGTTTCTCATGGATTTTTGAAATTCCACTCACAGAAGCGGTAAAATTAAGTTTTATGTAAATTTGAAAATTCTCCTAGGAGGTGGGTAAAAGACGGTGAAAAGTTCAATAAAATTTTTATATTTCTAAAATTATTATAAAATGACTCCAATGAATTACATTTAAATTATATTGGTATTATGTATCTATTTTGACCTAAAATAAATTTAAATAAAATTAATTATTATTTAAATAAAAAGTTGGTTTTAACCAATAACTCAGTGTTTTCACTATTCATCAAAATTTGAAAGTTTTTAGAAAAATACCAAAAATTCACCCTAGGCTAATTTCGATATTCTGAATCCAAAAATAAAGTCCATTTTGAATGATAAAATTTATAAAATTTCAAAAAGTGGGTATTACTATTCATAACTGCTAGTTTATATAATATTTTAATAATATATCGTTGTTTTGTGAAACTCGGTATTGAGTACAACACAAGCTATCGAGGAAGGTTGCTCTTGCGTGTAACGCAAGCCAGGAATAGTGTTGTGTATACTACAAGCTAATACGGTGTTGCGTATAGCGCAAGATAATCTTGGTGTAGCATACAACACAAGACATCAAAGAAATTAAAAATAATATTTATCATAAAATCTCGGGGTGTTACAATACTCGAAGGACATTATCACATTAATGTCATGTAAAAGATAAATAATTGTACAATAAGATAAGTTATTAATATTTTGGTAATAAAATATACAAATTTAGTTGGTTATAGATAACCAACTCTAGTAATCCCCTTGGAAAAAAATCTTTTCTGATATCAGTGATTGGTTCAATGCCTCTTAAAATGAACGTAACTTGAAGATATTTACTAATACCCTGATAGCATGTTGAAGTCCATCCTTGAGTCACCATATCATGGTGATCTCATCCATGAATATTATTGATGGAAATTGATTTTTTTTAAAAATCACAATGTAATATATAAATAAAATCTATTTATAAACCAGGTGAATGAAATCATAGGCTCATTCCACCCTTAGTATCTCACAAAAAAAGTTCGGGAAGAACCTATCCTCAAAGTACTTCTAATTCACCCCTAAAGATTACCAAATTATACCCATACATATGAATAGTGTTTTACTGGTCCCTAGATAATATATATCACTGGATTTACCCTCTAAAATAGTGGTGTATTAATCTGATTGAATATATTTTAATAGATTTGATCTAGCACTAATTTACTTGTGGTATTTTATCTCCTTAGAATAAGGAAGGATACTACAACTAGAACCCCCATGTTAGATATTCCTTGGATGGATCAGATCCCTAATCAATTCTCTATATAACCTACACTAGAATTTCCTTGAGTTGATCATCAAACTACTTCATAGATTATATATCCTCTCTAGAAAACTGGCCTACCTTAGAACTTATTCCCGCTTGGCATGCTCATATATATCCTCAAGGGACCCATTTGGTGAATCCCTCAGTAAAAACATATATATAACCTCCTAATTCTTCAGCAGAGTTCATTAAGGTGGGATATCACTAAGAACCAAATACCATGCTCAGAACATATATAATAGTATAGATATTACATATAGGGAAATCTATAATAGGCAGCACATTGCACTCACTCTCTCTCTCTTCTATACCCACACCCAAGGGCTATACTATCTGGCCTAATTTCCCTGCCTATCCCTTTATAGGGATAAGTACCACACATAACACAGATACATAAGATACACATACTCGATAATAGTAAGAACCACATCCCTATCCTAGTTTATTAGAATGAAACCAAGAATCTATATGGAAATCATCACATAGAAAATTGTTGAAACATTAAACATCCAAACCCCTTCCCATTCCATAAACAAAACCAAGATGGAAACCATAATAATGAACACATATTTTATTTGATTCCCACATAACTACAATGATTCATGAGTACCACATCTTACCTCTCAGGGCCAAGAGTAAAAAAATAAATCAATAACATCAAATAATATATTTATCTAGATAAAATAAATAAACTATAATATCCAAAACCAAAATAACAATACCATTTCCCCTGGTACACTTTGACTTAAATTCATACTTATTCTAGATAGTTGCACAACAGGATTCCCATCCCAAGTTTCAATACATTCCTAGACCTCTATCTTCCACAACCCAAATAACAAATAAAACCCACTCTATATCATATTGTCTCAACTTAAACTAATACCACATTTCCACATACTCAACCCAAATCACATGAAGAATACCTTCACTAGAGACCTGATGACCTCAGGCTCACTCCCTTATATGCTAGAGGACTTTGACTAGAAAAAAGGGTCTAAGTGGTAATAGGGGGGATACTATACCCTATGAATTTAAAATAAAACAATGAAGAAAATAATAGAGAAAAAATATCAGTAAACTATCAATATAAAAATCTAAAACATATATATGCTAAGAATAAAAAATGTTTATAATGTTATGTGAGGCATAAAATAGAAAATAGGATCACCCATTGACCGATTATTCCTATACAAGTCCAAAAATGTCAAAATACCAACCCATCTCAGCATCAAGGATCCACCCAATACTACATTAAGAACCTTCACTGCCTACCCATACATGAAAAAAAACTTCCAGCTATTACACTCTTGATTCCAGACCCTGAAACATGCCAATATCATGAGATATAAAGTCTACATGTATTCTAAAGGGATTGTTCATTGAGTGAGTATAAACATAGTAGGGGACAACAAATGGTTTCTATATATATTATCTATATGTCTTCAAGAATAAGAATAATACAAGGTAGGAAAACCAAATTAACCATAAAAAACAACTCCACCAATGCTTAAACATCAATGAGATATACTTTACATAATAATACCAATGTTGGAGTTGGATAAGATACCCACTATATATCATACCATAATAGGCCTCAACCTTCCAATAAATTTCTTCAAAAATAAAGTTACACACTAGACACAATTCAAACAAAAACTATTCTGAATAATAACAATACCCAAAAGCACATCCCCATATCATATCACAAGTTCCACAGTCATCTGACCTCTCTCCAAACCAATAAATCAATAGCTCGATGAAACCCAAGGCCCAAAAAACACCTATCCATCACCAAGATTGGCCTATAGCCCTAGGATATCCCAAATTCATGGGGAGCATCCCACTTGTAACTATAAATCTGAATCACCCCCAAGATTCTATGGCTACATATGATGTATCCTTCCTTCAAAATGGAGTTTAACATTATCACCCCTAGTCCTCTCAATATATAGAGGATACTCCAACAATAAGTGGTTAAAATCACCTCATTTGACTTTTAATGTGTTCAAATGACCCCAACTTCATTGTCCCCACATTGATTGATAATCACCAATAACTTATGTACATGACACATCCAAAAAAAACCTCTATCTCCCTACTAGATGAACGATATATCACCCCCATCTCACCATCAAATCGTAACATGATAAATATAATAAAAAAATCACCCTAATGTTGTATTAGCATACCCTACACCCCCATAACCATGTCCCATGTCTATTATAAGTATCCAAACACAAATAAAGTACCATTAACATGTCTTATCGAATAATACATCCATGAGAAAAAGAACTATATCACAAACTGTTAGTGTATCCAAGAATATAAACACATGTACCAACCAAATACCACCCTTAGAAAGCCCTCATGTACCCCAATCACCATGATTGTTTTAGGTTCTGGTTTCCCACATAGCCCTACCCATGCCATCATTTTACATGATGCATAAAAACATGTATAACATAAGAGATGACCAGGAACCACCTACATCATACTAGTAGGATTTAACTTGTTGAGTATCCTCTATTGATTTAGATTTAATTAGATAAAATCAAAAAATTTGGCACAACCTTAAAATTAGGTAATAATAAGAGAAAGAAAAGTAAATGATGAGAGAAACTAGAAACAGAAACCCAAGGAGATCTAGAATTACCCATAAATACCCCTATACTTTTACAGCACAAAGAACCAACTACGATTGGAGGAGATATCTATCTATAATAGTGAGGAATAAGGGAGAGGATGTGGGGTTAACCCCCTATGTGTATGAAAAAAAAGGATTTACCACATTTTTAAAATTATTTAAATTAATTAATTATGTTATTGTTTTTTTAAACCATATAGTAACTCACTTAATACAAGGTATATATCCACTAGGTAAATGGTGTCCATGTAGTTATACTGCTTCTTATGTTGCTACTACATGGTACTTATTATCAGACCATCGGGTAGCTGATTCCTTCTTCCCTCAAGGTAAATATCCAATGACCCATGCTAATTTTCAAAATCTTTCCCTATAACTTCTTCAATACCTATGAAACCTCAAATATTCCTAATAACACATGGTTAGACTTCTCTCATGCTTAAATTACCTCACTTAAGAAGTTTTTCTATTACAGGGTTGTCTCTTATCATATCATCAAACCATTAGAAATAGGCGGTTATTCTCAATAGTTCTAAGGTAATCCCAATGATATATCTTGATATTTCATGTGTTTCAACACTATTATTGGAATAAACCCTGTATTATGGACTATTCTTATAATATCTCAATTTCTGGACAACCATAATGAATAAAACTTTGATATTAGATAGCTTAACTCCTATAAGATCAAGAAAGGATATCCCTTTCACACAAATACATATTCATGTGTATATATGTGGATCACATGGAAATTCTATTAGGGTCCAATTTTGATGATTTTTTGAAGGGGCCATATGAAATTTTAATAGTGTAGTATGGATGGTTTAGGCCTCTATGAAGTGATTTGGGTATGTCATGCATGGTTTGGAGATTTTAAAGGAAACTATGAGCTATGCCTACAAGGTTAGAAACCTCTAATTAGGTTCAAAATACCCCTATGTGATCATTAATTGTGGTATAAATTTTGAATAACCTAGAGTGAGCCCTAGTGAGCGAGTTTAGGGATTTTATGTGGTTGACCCTTAGGAAGTGATTTTAGTTGGTGTCAAGCCTTGGGAATTGTATCAGAAAGTCTTTGAGAATGGCCTTGGATCCTTGAAACTCTTTGAGTATGAGGAGAAGTGTTTCAAGAATTATTATAGCGATTTGTGATACGTTTTTAGGTTTTAGGAATACTTGTCATTAGGGTGTATAATAGAGTGATTACTAACATAGAGTATCCCCAGTGGCACTTAGAGATGGTTGGGTGAGGGAAGGGTATAAATTTAGAATAGAGATTCATTAGAAGTGTTTTTAGAGCATGTGATGTGCATAGACCACTAGAAGAATGTTATGTGAGGCTTGGATATTATAGAAAAAATGATATATGTGGGTGGGTTGATGTATGGGTTGTGCTAGGTTCACTCTCAATTCCTAGAGTATGATGAAACCTAATATTGGTATAGTTATTATTGGGTGTGAACTTATAGGTAGGACAATGTGGGGAAACCCTTAGTCTATGTGTGGACATAGTGTTTGAGAAGTGATGGAGAAAATTCCAATTATCTTTTGAAGCATCTTAGGGTGTGGTTGGGTAAAAATGGAGTACTAGTGACATGGGTAAGGCCTGTAATGTGTTCCCTAGAGTTCTTTTAGTGATTTATCTTTCCTATGAGGGAAAGGAAGGATGTGATAGATATTTTTAACTAATGAGTCAGTTTAGTGGAAAGATATGGTTGGGCATGACCAATGAGTTATGTTTTAGAGACTCGTAATGGAATGGGAGATTCAATATCATTATGGAGTGTAGTATTTCTTGTAGTTTATATTGATATGATTATGTTCAATAAATCCCTAAGATTTTGGAATATATTTATTGATAACATTTTTCATAATAAAAAAAGAACTAAAATGATTCACAACATATTAGATGAATATTATTTAGAATATTGTTAGAATAATAAAACTATTAGTTTATAAAATTTCATTACTCAACTAAAATTGTTTACATTTTGAGGATAAATAATTAATATTATTTCATTTTAGGAAGGATTTTTCTTTCTCAAATAACAGTTTTTTAAAGTGTTTCATATTTTATCCTAATAAATTAAATTAACCCATTTTAAAATATTTTTATATATAAAATAATGTATTAACATTCATTAAATTATAAATTTATATAAAATAATATTAAAAACACTTAAAAATAGTTTTTCATTATATTTTTTATTTTTCATTTAAAAAATAAATTTATAAATTTTATAAAATGAACTTAATTTTTTAAATCATCATAATCTTATGATAATTTTTTATGATTTATCTAAAAAAGTTTAACTTTTGGGTGAATAGTGAGGAATATCAATTTTGAAAATGCTTTCACTTTTATGAAATTTCCATAATACCATAATGATTTGAATTTTTATGAAACATTTTTTCTATTAATCATTTAAAAAATGAAATTTTGAAGTAATAAAACCCTTATTTAACATTTTTTAAAGTTATATAATATTTTACTAAAAACAATTTTTGATATGTTTATCTTAACTAAGTATCCACAATGTGGTATTATGGTTTAGATTATTTTCAAATCCAAATAACTCTTATTTGGTTAATAATAAATCAATTAATGTTATATAAATAAAATAAAATATATTATTTTTTCATAAAAATAATTTTTATGCTAAAAAATACACTTTTTTCCAAAAACAATTTTTTACACTTTACATGTGCTAATGTAAAAAATTAAATTTTCTTAAAAATTGAAATTTTATTTGATAAAATATATTTAATATTTGTAATAATTTGGTATAAATTATATAATTATAACCATTTTATTTTTAGGCATTAAAATTAAAATACTTAGGTAAAAAGTAATTACCACTGTAAAAACCAAAAATTGAAAAAGTGAAAAATCAAAGAGTGAAATTCTTTAAAAAAATGTTTAAAACATACATGAAAATGAATGGTTAAGGAATAATTGACCTTAACTCATCCCCAAATCCACATTGGATCTAATATCTATGTGAAACATTTTCTCTATTTATATTATTAAGTAATATTTGTAATAGAACCCTTCACTTCAACTATAAAAGGAGTTAACCTCCACCCTATTTTCTCACTCATTCTAAATCATTATATTAACCAAAAATATACCCCATTATATCCTCCAATATGTACCCATATCCTATAAGGTTTTTTATTTAAAAAAGGAAAATCTAAGGATCCTTAAGGTCTTAACCAAGGGAGACCATACAAAGGGAGAGGAGGTTAGAGAACATTCGATTAAGTAGGATTAAGGGTAAGTATTTTTATATCTTAATTTTCTTCATTGGGATATGATTAATATTATCCACTTGTTTGGTTTATGTGGTGTATATATTGGGCATGGATTTTTTATCATACTTTGTTTCATGAAATCTAAAGGATTTACAAGTCTATCACAAGTCCTACCTTTCATGGGGTTTCAATCTGAAAGATAGCAATGACGTAAGGTTTTTTGTTAACCCTATTTTAATTCATTAAGTGATGATATTTTTTTAACATTATTATTTTAATTTGGTAATTTTATACTCTATAATTGTATTTTGATTTATTTCATATTTTTTTCAAGATATTTTCAATTATTTCTTATAGAATCCATTTAAAATGGATCTTCCTTTAAAATATTATTTTTAAGGGTTTTTAATAACTCAACATATTTTATTTAGGCTTTAATGATTGTTCATAAAACCAATTATTCTATGTTTATTAATTTTATCAAATGATTATATAAAATTTTTATTCCACTTTTTTTGTGTATTTATCATTCTTTCCAGCTAATTCTTTTCTAAAGGATTATTACTTCAATTATTATGATATTTGTAAGTGTTTTTTTTCTTGAATCAACTTATTTTGTTGAGTCATAACAATTACTTTTGAAAATGGTTTAAAGGATAGTTTTATTCTATTATTTGATGATACTATAATTCATTATCTCTCTTGAGAAAGTGACATTTTTAATTGAAATATTTTACCTTGAGGAAGTTATTTCTCAAAATAAATATATTTTTTAAGAATAATTATTATAATCTTTGATAATAGTTTCTCTTCCATGTACATATTTTATCTTCCCACCAATGTTCGTATTTTTATGAAAGTGATTATTTCTTTTCTATCATGACCTTCATACTTACCTTTTACTCATTTAGAAATGAATTTTTATTACTCTTTTTATGGTTTGTGTTTTTAACAAAGCTATTTTAAAATATTAATTTTTTTTTCTTTCATAATTATATGTTTTATCTTTCACTAATAATTTACTTGAATTTTATAAGCTTGAAAAAGTTAAATTTCTTTCTCATTCACCTTTATTTTTTACTCTATCTTTTTTAAGAGTTTATCTTCTTCAGGAATATTCTTCATATCATCAATTTCTTTTAAAAAAAATAAATTTTTATTAAAGCATTGATTCCTGATTGTATTTATATTGATACCCTTTCTTTAAATTAATTTTACCTTTCTTAATATTTTTAGTTTTTAAAAGAAATTCTTTCAATTATCTTTTAAGAATGAAATACAATCGAGTTTTCTATTCTTCCTCTTCAGAGTTTCCAATTTTGATACTATTAAAACTCTCAACATCACCATTTCATTATGTAAACTTTTAGAACCATCATTATTAGAATTTACAACTACCACTTATTCTTCACTTTCTTCAATTCCCTCACATTTAAACACAAAATTTATCTTCTTATATTTAGAGTACTTATTATTCATCACTAATTTGTTTCATTCTTGTTCTTTAAAGATCACTTTTTCCATTAATATTCTTTATCACTATAATAATCTTCCTTTAGTGTTAAAAAAATTTCTATGAAATTTCTAATGGATCGAAAATTAAATCACTTTAATGGAAACTTTCCTTTAATATTGGCCTATTCATTTTTTACTTTTCTAGAAAATAAAGACATTAATTTATCAAACATCTTACTCACATCAACTTTTGAATCATAATTATTATTTTCTTTCTCAATAAGAAAATTTACTTGATCTCTATTGAATAATGTATTTGAAGGATATTTCACAATGACCCATTGCTTTATTTTTTATAGAATACTCCCTTCTCATCCCATATAGAATAATAAAACTATAAAAATCATCCATATAGATCATTTAATACTCTATATATTCTAATAATGATACTTCGAAATCAAATATATTAGGATGAATTATTAAGATCTTCACTACAACTATAAATTCTTCCATTTTTTCAATTTTATTATGGTTCATACAATACCATTAACCCTTGTATAGAACTTATCAACATATTCCTCATATCCCATTATCAGATCTTTATATTTCAATATCCAAAATTTAAACATGGACTTATTCAATTTGGGGTTTCCTTTATAAATATTCATCAACTTATCCAAGATTCATTTATCCTTTATAATTCCTTTAACACTTAATAATTAAATTTTTGAGAGAGAGAGAGATAGTAATTTATAACATTTATGGATAATCTATTATTCTCTAGATTTTACTTATCTATAGATGTTAAGGGAGAACCTTCCACACATGGAATAAAACCATATATAGAAACCTCTAGAACTTAATTTCCAGTGGATAATAGAGAGGGTAGCATTATTTCCTTCCAGATATGATTATTATTCCCATAAAAGATAGGAATCACATTACTATTAACTATGTTCTAAATATCCATGATTGAAAAATTATTTTTTAAACTTAAAACAATCATGAGTCAATGAAGGAACCTCCCTTTGATACCAATTTTATGGTCTGACTAGGATCGTTGCGACCCCTGAGGGGGGGTGCATCGGTGGTCATATAATTTTATATTTTTATTCTATTAAAACAAAATTCTACTCTTGTGAGAGATAAATGACTCTTAAAAACATGGAAAATAAGGAAAACCATGGGAAAATAAAAATTTAAAAGGTTCACTTCTCAATAAGCGTAGCTAGTCCTTGGTATGAGCTGTAAATAATCTGAGAACACACCATCCACTAGAAAAAAATATTTTTAGTTTATAATAAGTAGGGTATATCCATAAATTAAATTGGTACATGGAGAGAAGGCATGCAATCATGTAATGTTGAAGTAAGATGAAGTGATTGCTTCTCAGACTGAACTAGTCTTGGGTGAGGTGCCTACTGCTCGGTATAGCTCTTTGGGTGTGAAGTTTATTATTTATGCTAGTGGTTGTGAGCTTGCTCAGACTGAAGGCTTTGAATTGGCATTGAAGGATGACTGAAATACTAATTATGTGAAGTGGGGTGGACCATATTCAGTTTTGATCACTCAGATTGATGGCATTCCGAATTCAAGTGATGTTACCCAGGTAAGGATGAATATATCTAAGCATATACCTTCAGAACTAAAATTCAAGAGTGTTTTCAGAAGGATAATATGTGATCTCAATGGTCCAAATCTTCTAGTGGTAGTGACTTCTAAAAAATCATAGGGCGCGGGTGTTTGTAGTGATGCTGATGATGTCTCTCAATTGGGGATGCAAAGGGACACAATTCATTCTGAGTGGGAAAGGGATGCAGGTAAGATATATTCAACCCATCTTGATATGGAAAGATATGATCCTACTAGTTAAAGGGATGCTATAATGTTTGAGGCATCACCCAAGAATCCCTTAGGACCAACATTTGTGGATGTGGTGTGCTCAGGGAAAATAAATAGGACATGACCTAGTATGGAGGTGGTCGTAGTAGAGTTGGGTAATCATTTTCAATATTTGACAGTTGCTGATCTAATTAAGGATATTGAGGATGAAAACGAATATAGTGTGGGAGAAGTAGAGGAAGAGGCTCTGGGAGATAGATCTCCAATCTCGGGGAGAAGCAGGATCCATAAGGGTATCCATAAAGAGAGGAAGAATTACTCATATTTGCCTCCTATAATAGAGACACACTCAGCAAATAAGTTGAAAGCTAAGAAGATGAATAGTGATGATGTCTTCCAGCCACATAAGTCAGGTGAGGTGGTTGATCAATCTTTATAATTGATTACGAGATCGAAAGAAGAAATGGATGAACAGACTTTGTTTATTAATGCTATTGAAGAGGAAGCTGTCAGAATGATGAGGAGGTCTTTAAGGGTGTAACTCAATGAGGATCAATATAATTGGATCTATAAGAAGGACTTAATATTAGTTGGAGGATTAAACAGTGGAAAGATCAGTATCAATGAGTATATCCAATATTGGGACAAGATGACCGTCCATTTTTAAGATTTTCTAAGGGAGGAACCAGACACCCAGGTAACCAACATCTCTTGGAAATTATTTAAGGAGATTAATTATGGTAGGCTTAATCTTTACTTTAATGGTTATACTATGTCCTTTTTTGGCTGATCTCATGGTTTCTCATTTTTTTCCTTAAAATTGTTTGAATAATAAAAATTTAAATTTTAGTCAATATTTTAAAATAAGTGAATAGACATTCACCAACATGCCGAAACACATAATTACTATGCTACTTGGATTATTCAAACTTATTCTTTTATAAATAAATTATTCTTCATCTTTGTTTTTTTTCACAACATTAAGAAGTAACATTTCCTCATTACACTTTTTATATTTCCTAACTTTTATAAATCTACTCAATTTTCTCAAAACATTGAATTTTTATGTGTTACAATAATATATATATATATACATATAAATATATAATATTTATTTTCTTACACTTCTTCCTTATATTTTATATTCACAATACTACATGAACTAATTATTTTTGAATTACCAATATTTTTGGAAATTTAATGATCCCAAAAACATCTCTTGTAGACTGACCATTAAGAACTATATATAAATCTCTCTTAAAAAATTCTACAATCATCAATTTATAGTTTTTAATTTTTCCTGAATACACAACCAAATTCCATTCAATTCATTTACAATATGTAAAAATATCATGTACCCTTACATTTAAATCATTCCAAAAAATCCATACTAGAATAAATCCATAAATATCATATCTTAAAATGTAAGTGTATCCATGTTTTAATTTTTAATATACTGGTGTTACAATTTTTACTCCCTTGCTTCATGGTGCGAAAATAATAGTTCAAATGAAAAATTAGAGCTCTATTTGAATACACCAAGATTTTCTCCCTAACATATCCAATTCTCATTAATATCTCATTAACATACATGATACAACTCTCGTATATGGATAATTCTCATTCGTAGAAAATTCATATACAAAAAACATTCATCTATGTTGATCCATTTATCCACATAACCAATTCTTCTATGTATCTAGTTTTCCTATTGACCAATTTACATACATAGTAGAGCATTAAATTTTTTAGATTCACCAATGTAACCATTTTTCCTATGTGGCTAATTCACATATGTAGAATAACATCTAAGTACATAGATTCACCTATATAACCAATCATGTTTCCGAATTTTCACATGTAAATTTATGCTTCCCAAGATGTTTGGATACACAACAGTGCATTCAACTATATAGATTCTCTTTTGTATTAAAACCTATACATGGATATTAATTTATGTGGAGCATGTGTGAAAATTGAAATACACCATTCTATACTTATTCAACTAGCTTCTAGACTTCATCTTCTACCATGTGAAACCTTATGAATTTTTTAAATTTCATCCAAATAATTATTGAAAGAATCATGATAACCATTACCATGATATTTTAACCTTTAAAAACACCTCATTTTTCATCATCAGATTTATAACTCTTCCTATGAAAAAATAATTTATGTGTTGACAACAAAACAAACCACCATAAACAATGCTACTTATTTTTCATTAATTCCTTCTCCAAGACAACAATAAAACTCAAAACCTCTTAGACTCAATAGATGATGATATAAAAAACATCATATTTGTTTTTAATTTTCATTCTATGGTTTTCAA
Organism: Viscum album; assembly: GCA_963277665.1. NCBI lineage: Eukaryota > Viridiplantae > Streptophyta > Magnoliopsida > Santalales > Viscaceae > Viscum > Viscum album. The sequence continues at coordinate 1,695,355,040 of OY728158.1, read as the reverse complement.
TTGAAAAATATATATAAGTAAAATTGGAAGGCTTGAACTTTTTAATTGGTGAAAAGGGGTGGAATTGAGAAATTTAATTTGTGAGATTGACTTGGGGACAATGACATAGGGTTTGAATGAGGGGAAATTTATATTTATTTTATATTTATTTTATTATATTTTATTTGATTGGTGAAAGTAATATCAAAAATTGTTTCATGTATAAAAAATAAGGTATATTGGTTTCTGATGAATTTCCAACCCATGGAAATCTAGTCAGTGTGGTCCATTATAACGATAGATAGTTTTTGAGAAATTCCAACAATTCTTTGGAATTTAAATTGCTTGATAGGATGTATGGTTGGGATCATCTCACCCTTTTTGGGGTTAATTATATCTTACTTCAAGAATCTCTTAATTTTTTAAGGCATGTTCATCAATCCTTCCCAAATCCTAGTGTGGGACTAGTTACTATTGTTTGAGTTATCAATAAAAACCATGAATCAAGGTGAACATTAATGAGAGATAATATTTCCAAAATAATTTAGTCACATTTTTTATGCAGTTAAACCACTTACCATTATAAAACCTTGTCAAATTAACCATTTTTTTACTTTTTTAGAATTTGTAATTAAATAATAAAATTGATAAAATATGAATTTGAAGTTATTTTTATTCATTCAAATTAATTTAAGTCCAATAATTGGTTCTGTGATTTTCTCAAAATTAATTATATTAAGGATAGTTTTTTGAATTACATTTATTTTTTAATTTTGGAAAAAAATACATGTTTTTAATCTATACTTGTGTGTTTTTTATTAGTAAGTTTATTTTGGAAGAAAACTATGCATGTTAAGTTGTGAAACATAAATATTGAATTAAAATTTTAATTCGTTAATTTTATTTTTTTGAGAATTTATTTAAACACATTAATTAATTTGATGATTTTGTATGTTTTTTATAGAAATAGATCCAAAATTATGGTTCAAGGGTAAAGAGAATTAGTTTCCACACTATAGACATGAGGTCAATTGAGCTACTATAAGAAATGATCACCACCAACTGTTCCCCTTGTGATTGATCCATCTACCACACCAACCCACCATAAAAAATCATTCTACCACATTTTGAAAATCTAGATCAACCATGTGAAGACTTAAAACCAACCATAAGTGGAAGATACCAACTATCCATAGCTCCACCAAGTGACCACACCCTCTCCTCTCATAGTTGAATATTCCTACCTACCACAAGAATACCTCTCAACCTACCATTCCTTCATATACTGACTACAACTATTACATGTTGACCTTCAACTCTCTAGACCAATTGTAATATTCCTCTCAATTATGATAACACACCTACATACTGTGAGTAATTTGAGTTCCCATAAGACCATCCCACATTTGACCTTTCTCAATCAATCCACCACACCTGAAGATGAAGACACCAATAAAATAAAATCCATCAAACAACAACCAAAGATTTTCCCAAACATAGATTGAATATTTTCCAACCAGTTAATATGGAGGAAAAACTATTTGAAAAATCTAATGTCATGGAATCCAGTTGAATCATAAGAAAAAATGATAATTTCAATTGAAGAAGATAAAATTAAAGTTAAGAACTGAAGCCATGCTGATGAAAGATGAGCCTGAGTTCAACCATGGAAGTGCATTGAGGATGATCATGAAGCCAAATCACCATCAACAGTTGAAGATTATTGTTTTTGGTTGTTGTTTTCTATGAAAATTTTAAAAATGATAATACCTTGATCATTCCCATATCAAAATATATAAAATATCACATCACACCAAACCCAACTAATAAACAAGAATTTGGAAAAATTGACTCATTTCAGCATAAAGATTCACCATGATTCAATGTAGTACAATTTTAACATTAAAATTACTTTTAACTAGGACTGATCGTGGTTTTCATTACTATTTTTAGTTTAATGATGTAAAATGGTGAGGTATCAAAATCATGACCAAGATCTTAAGTAAATCCTCACAATGGAAGATCTGAGATGATCCCTACATTTATCTAATTAAAAAACTCAAGGATCACCTTGTCCAAGACATGACTACCATAATTGAAGAATAATAAAATCTAGGCTCAGAATTGGGGACTCGATGGACTAAGCCTAAGTCCCAAAACTCTTCCTCTCGAGACAAAGATTACATAGTCTATTCTCCCATCACATTCATCAAATTTCTTCTTCGATCGGAATTTGATGTCCATTGAAGCCATGGTGAATTGAAACACTTCCTATTCAATTCATCTCAAATGAGTTTTGAGCTTGATTCTATTTGTAAAGATTCAAAAATATTCTCACAACTAATTCCATTCAGACCCTCTGGTGTTACACATTCCAATCATCCAAGGAAGTACAAGTCACTAGTGTTCACTACATTGATTTCCAGGAAGATTCTATAATTTATTAAGGAAAAAAGATGGAGTCTGTTATGAGGGGGTGTTCATGATTACTCGATTGAGTGTTGAGTTGTTTTTTCTTTTATTACTTTAATTTTTATTATTGTAATAATTTCTATGAAGGAATACTATAACCTTAATGGTCAATCCAAGGAGATTCCCATTTACCCTATTGATGAATTCAATACTTAATTAATAATTATATTATATTTATATATCTATAATTGTTTAAATATGTTTAATATTTGGATATTTCTTTTTTATCTATGCACCTGAATTCTTATTCCTTTCTCCCTAGTTTTCAAACACATGCCACTTGAAGCATCTTCACTACTTTGATAATAATAAGTGTGAGGAACTGAGAGTGATTGGAGTTATCTGGCCACTAGGATGTTAGATCTAGTGTCCTAGAATCAACTTTGTGTACTTTTATTACATGAATATTTAATATATTTAAAAATTAAACGTCTTATTACACATTTTTTATTATTCTTCATGACTATAATATAATAATATCCTAGATTATTTGTCACGTTAATAAGGTCATAATAATTACCCACTATGATGATAACCTTTAACTGCCACAACAATGTTCTTAAATATAGTTTTGTGGTTGGATGACATATTATGATGAGACACATAGTATAAAAACCATCAGGTTCGAGTACTAATAAGAAGATGAGACTTCCTCACATGAATTTCGCACTTGGTAATCTCTAAGATGAGATATTATGATAATAGACCTACCAGTATCAATTCTACATGTTTTTGTATCATCGTATATTCCTATCTACGAGCATGTGTAATGGTCATTATACATTAAGATTATCAGTAATAAGTTTCACGACTCACACACTTTGATTTACTAACAAAAACTGTCACACCATATGTTGGTGGGAAGTAGGGTACATTGGGTGTGTCATGAATGGCAAGTTATTAATGGATTAGTCGAGGAAGGATTTTTCTCTTCCATTTATGGAATCAGATATCTCATCCCTTTGATTGAAATAGAACCATTTCCCTAAATTTCATGGCCACGGTGTATCAATAAGTTTATTTTAGGAAGTCAAATAATAATGTATCAATCATATAGGTTGATGACACTATCATGTAACATGTTGGATAAGATATTGAGACAAAGGGATTATATTACACAGTGAGTATTCGTATGTGGATGTCGTCATTGTGAGTTTAAGTTCTCTCTCTTGGGTGCCTTGACCCATTTCTAGATAATAATCTTGGAATTTTGGAAAATCCGCCTAATTCCAATGAGAAATAATCCTAGAGGGTCACACACTAAGTGTTTTTTGTGGTCTCAATTAAATTCATTTTTTGTTTAATGGAATAAATATTAATCTCAAGACCAAGGAATAATTTAATTCAAGTTAAAATGATCACATAAATTAAATTAATATTTATTCACCAAATTATGAATAAAATATGTTTATTTATTTTATTGACCATTTAATATATATTTATTTACCAATTTGTAAATAAAAATATTTATTTAAAAGAATAAAATTTTATTCGGGTGTTCAATAAATGGAAGAGGAGTTCGAGCGGACCAAGGTCATGTTTGATGATGAATTATTTATTTATTTACAAGTTGGTAAATATTAATTATCTAGTTAGTACAAAATAATAATAATATTTTTATCATTATATGGCCCATGATTTCATTTATGGTTCCATTTTTTGCAAGTTGGCACACCACAATAATGATGTTATTATTGTTATTAAGTGGAATGGGTTTTATCTAATGGTTATAATGCCATTTAATCAAGGATACACAATTAAATATTGTAACTGAAACACCATATTGATTAATAGACAGGTACGCCTATTGTGCCAATGACCGATGAATTGAGAATTGATGAGTCAAACATTTTCTCTCTTGACTCCTCTCAATATCTCTCTCAATAATGAGAGAAGTTCTTCAAGATTGAAGAATGAGTGGTCAAGAATGATCGACACAAGGTATTCGTTTCGCCGCACTAGCACTCAAATAATGATTGGCATTGTTCGAAGACCATTGGAGCATGTGTGGATCACTGGTAGTGGGATTCTACTTTGAATCCTAGAGAGTGAAACAAATACAATATGAATGAGTCATTCTGGATGATCAACGATCATCAACAAAGAAAGAACCAAAAAACCAAGTATTTAATTTCTTTAGAAATTAATAAATTAATTATAAACATGATGTGCAAGATCCTCTTTCTTAGATTCGGCACTTTTCTTCTCTTTTTCTAAATCTTTGATTTTAATCCATGGATACTGGCATTCATCATCTTATTGATCCCGAATTGGTCATTGATTATAGAAAAATAAAAGTTGGGCCCTCCCAACACCACACTTCTACTCCACCCATATCCTTTAAGTGGTATCAAAGGGGGATCATCATTGTTTATAATTATTTAAATGATTCATTGATGATTTATGAATTAATAATTTAGTTTTTCAATACATGTTTAATCATTATTATAATATAAATTTTGATATTTGTTCTTCCTCCTTTTGTTTCTCATAGATCTAACAAAAATGAATAATTTTTTGATTAAAATTAAATCTTGGATCTCTTCAGGAGGTGCCGATGACTCTGTCTAGGTAGCACAAAATTACACATCATGTATTTGGAGTTACACATTGTGTAATCTTCTATACATGCAATGTAATCCAGATTACACACCATGTAGTTGTGTTTAGTGAATCAGGATTAATTCTCCAATTACACAATCCATGTGCATTAATGACATGCAGTGTAGTTAATTCTGACACCGCATGTTGACCAGGATAGACTGGCACACGGTCATCCAGATTACACACCATGTGGCCCACTAGACACGACATGTAGTCCCTTTATGTCATGGTCCAAGCTATGTATCCCATACACGGCTAAGTTAATTGGTAACCGTGTAACCTAGAGACAATGCGGCATATGGCCCACTGGATATGCCATGTACTCTGAGGTTTTTGAAGTATGCCTCGCATTCCAAGTCCCTAGGCGTGTACTTATGATAAGATATTGAAGTTAGTACACACTTTTGGGTTGGAACTACACACCATGTACTTTACCAAATTACAAAAAAATTAAAACTTTAATGTTGGTGTAATTTTCACAATTATATATCAAGTAGATTCAAATGGGTCTTCACCGTGTTACCTCCAAGGTTATGGATGATAATCATAGGGAAATTAAGAAAAGGATTAAGATAAAAAAAAAATTATTAATTAATGATAATAACTAGTCAATTCGAGCACGATTTATCATAATAATAATGATTAAAGAATTGAATTCTATTTTTATTAAATTCATAATTAGTTTCATGTATGTGGATGATCATGAGCTAGACAAGACATTTTTATGTGATTGGTTTCCTTTTAGTTTATTATAAATTAAATTATTGGTCTGTGTTCCATCTCTCCTCATTAATATGTAGGTCCTGCGTGCTCATGGTTTCTTTTATGTAAACCCACTTTTTTACCCCCCACCTATGTGTGAGTTAAAAAAAATATGTAATGGATGGAGCTCACAAGCTTGTGTAGTCGGTTCAAGTTAGGAGTTGAGGTGAAACTAATCCAAGTAGATACAAAGGTGGACATGTGGAAAGCTTTAGACATGAACCTTAAATGGTTCAATGTGTTTCTCGCCTAGGTCAGTGGTTAGTTTATCAACCGCTAGATAAACTAACCATTATAAGATCTCATGATCATGCCCTTTATTTTATTTCTGTTAGTGGCATGGTTTTTTATTATGGATGTATTATCATGACTACATAATTAATGAATTAACAAGAATGATGAATAGAACTAAAATAAACCAAGCTTATGCGTAAATATTATCAAGAAATGGTTAATCACTTAAGTAGATTCCACTTATTATTAACAAGAATGTGATAAAGATAATAAGGAAATTTATGCATAAGAGATAAAAATCCATTAATAAAATATTAAGTTAGACTAAGCCATTCCTTACTTGATTAAAGGAAAGACTCAATAAACTAAGTTTTTGAATGACCCATGTTGGGACACTTACTTTTATACAGGAATCACTTATGGATGTTTTGGGTTAAATTAACCATTTTACATCAAGAGGAGTATCCCTTGCTAGACTTGGTGTGAATATGAAGGCAGGTATTGAGGAAATCCATGTCAGGATTTAAGGATTGGGGAGTCCACTCATTGGATCAAGGAGTTGCAAACCCGTAGTTGGAAAAGACCTTCCAACCTAAATACATTCAAATATCTTTACCAACCCTTGTGGGGGTTATCTAAAGGGGAATATGGATCCTTATCACTGGAATTTTCTAAAAACTAGACATTCCAAGTTCAATGGTGAGGTCCATTGGGAATTGATAAAAACAATGGGAGACTTAATAAAATTAATTTATTATTTATCATAAAATGTAATCAAGAAAGTACTAATTATATTCTCTTTTAATTGTAGGATAAAAATGACAAACTCATCAACCACACTATCCCTGCGATCAATACTAGAAAAAGACAACATCCTCACTGGAAGTAACTTCTAGGAATGTTTTAGAAACCTTTGTGTCATTATACACCATGAATGGAAATCTTACAAGCTAGAGTCCTCATTACCTGATTTTCCTACCCAAGAGGTGAGTGATGAAGAGTTTCTGGTCTATGAAAAACATAATAATGATGTGTTCTATGTTCAATGTTTTATGTTATCATCCATGTATATTGAACTCATGAAGTCTCACGAAAACATGGATGCCTATAGCATGGTTGAGCACCTATATGGTCTTTACTTGGATAGAAAAAGACAAGAATAGTTTAATATCTATAAGGAACTCTTTCAGAGTAATCTTGGAGAGGGTGATTCAACTGGGCCTCAAGTAATCAATCTCATTGGCTAAATTATGTTCTTGGAGGTTCTAGATTTTAAACACCCCGAAGAACTGGGTACCAATCTCATTCTCACACCACCCCCTCATAGATTATCCAATTTTTTTGTGAATTTTAATAAGAAAAAATTTGAGAAGTCTATATCAGATCTTATTATCCTCCTTCTCCAAGCATAAAAAGACATGAAGTGTGAAAAACCTTCTATCCTTAGGTTTTATAAGAGGAAAGGGAAGGGAAAGAGCTTTGAGCCCAAAACTTCTTCACACCCTTCCAAGAAAATTAAGATCAAGGTAGAGGGAAGGGAATAAGAAGTTGTTTGTTTTGCATGTGGCAAGAAGGGCCACTAGAATAAAAACTACACCCAGCTAAAGAAGTAAGGGGAAGCTTCAATCAGATTTATAATCAAGTGAAATTTATCTTTTTCTACAAATTAGGAATCAAATATAGCCTTTGGTGCTCACATATGTATCCAAATACATGAACCAAGTAGAATCAAGAAAATTGACTAAGGGGAGGTAGATCTATGAGAAGCCAATAGAGTTAGAATTTTTGTTGTAACTGTTGGGGACTACAACCTCACATTGTCGACTATGATGATCTTGGTATGAAAATGTTGTTATTATTTGCCTTCTATAAACAAAAACATTATTTATGTATCCATACTAGATATAGATGGATTTATTTTCATGTTCGAAAAGTAATGTATCTTCTTTTATAAAGATATCATTTGTTTGGGTAAGGAGAATTTATATAATAGTATTTACATGTCGGGTTACACAAATCATTTAATTGAAATCAATAAATAAGCTACTTCACATGACTCATACCATAACCAACTTTGTTATCATTGGATATGTCATGTAAATGAGAAATGCTTGACAAGATTACATCAAGATGGATATTTAGATTCTTTTTAACTAAAACCACTTGGTGTATGTCACACGGGTTTACAAGGAAATATGACCAAATCCCCATTTAGTGGGAAAAGTGAAAGGTCCAAATAGCTTCTTGAATTAGTTCATACCAATGTGTGTGGACCATTTCCAATTGAAGCAAGGGGTTGGTATTCATACTTCATAACTTTATATATGATTTTAGTAGATATGGATATATCTAATTAATTAGGCATAGGTTAGATTCTTCTATTAAGTTAAAATAATTAAGGAATAAAGTTGAAAACTATCTTGCTAAGAAGATTAAGAAACTCCACTCAGACAGATGTAGAGAATATCTTAATCAAGACTTCATTGAATACTTATAGGATTTTGGGATCCTATCCCAACTCACTCCTCCTTACACACCCTAGTGGAATGGTGTAATCAAAAGGAGGATCTATACCTTGTTGGACATGGTCAGATCAATGATGAGTCCTGCAAGTCTTACATTATCCTTTTGGGGATATGTGTTAAAAACAACGGAGCACATAATAAACCAAGTACTAACTAAATTGATAAATGGTATTCCATATAATCTTTGGAGTGGAAGAAAAGACATGTTATAAAATTTACATGTGTGGGAAGTGAAGCATTTGTTAAAGCTTTTTCAGGTAACAAACTCACACATCAAGGCACAAAGTGTACCATTATAGGATACCCCAAGGAAACAAGGGGATATTACCTATATGGCCCCTCATAAAAAAACATTATAGTGGAAATACATGCCATATTACTTGAGAGGGATCAAATATCAAAAATAGATAGTGAGAGTGAGATAGACTTTGATGAAGTCGAGGTTCAAGGTATACAAGAGTTGGTACAGGAGCAGCTCCATGCTAGAAAGATCAGTTCCAGAGAAAAAAGTACTATGTATGAGTACAAGAGAGTTTATAGAACCGTAATGGTACAAGTTTATAGTTACTAAGGATAGTGACTCATTATTAGTTAATAATAATGATCCACTAACCTACAAAGAAGCAGTAAGTCGAATAAATGTTGCGAAGTGGCAAGAAGAAATGAATTCTGAAATGGATTCCATGTACCAAAACCAAGTCTGGATTTTGGTAGACTCTCCAGTAGATGTAAATCATATTGGATGTAAAAGGGTATTCAAGAAGAAACTAAACATGGGAGGACAATTCAGTACCTATAAGGAACAATTGGTTGTAAAAGGGTTTAAAAAACATCAAGGTATTAACTACGATGAAACCTTTTCACCAGTTGAAATTATGAAATCCATCAGAATTCAACTGGTCATTGTCGCTTACCATGACTACGAGATTTTGCAAATGGATATCAAAACAACCTTCCTTAATGAGAATCTTTAGGATGATGTCTATATGACACAACCTGAAGGGTTTGTGACTCCAAAGGATGCCAATAAGATATGAAAGTTTCAAAAATCAATTTATGGATTAAAGAAAGTCTCCAGGTCATGGAGAATTCCTTTCGATTAATCCATAATGGAATTTAGTTTTATAAAGAATGAATGTGAGCCTTGTGTCTACAAATAGTTTAGTGGGAGTGTGGTCATTTTCCTAATTTTATATGTTGATGACATATAACTTATTGGAAATGAAATACCGATATTACAGTGTGTTAAGGCATGGTTGAATAAATGTTTCTCCATGATGGAATTGGGTGAGGAAAAAAATATTCTTGGGATCAATATCCGTCGTGATAGATCCAAGAAATTTATAGGCCTGAGTTAAAGTACATACATTGACAAGAGACTGGAAATATCTAGTATGAAAAAATCCAATAGGGGATTATTGCTATCATCACAAGGCATTCATATTTCCAGGAAAATGTGTCCTCATATGCATGAGGAATGAAAGATAATGGAATGGACTCCATATGCATCATCGATTGGTTCAGTCATGTATGTCATGCTATGAACTAGGCTGGATGTCGCCTACTCATAAAGTGTGGTTGGTAGATATCAAGTTGATCCAGGTGACCACAATTGGATAGCAGTTAAGACTATACTTAAGTATCTAAGGAATACTAATGATATGTTTCTAGTTTATAGAGGATATGAGGAACTAGTCATTAGAGGATATGCAGATTCTAGTTTCCAAACTGATCAAGATGTCATGAAGCTGCAAATAGGATACATTTTCATTTTGAATGGAAGTGTTGTGAGATGGAAGATCTTAAGGAAGAGTGTGGTCATAGATTATATAGTAGATTATGAGTATATCACAGCTTCTGAGGCAGTTAAAGAATCATTTTAGATGTGAATATTTATCCAAGTGCTGGATGGGGTACCTAGAAGTAAAGATACCATCACACAATTTTGGGATAATACTGCAGCGGTGGATCTTGCAAAATATATAAGGTCACATCAGCGGAAAAAGAACATACTTTGTAAGTATTATCTCTTGAGGGATTTTCTAAGAGAGGTGAAGTTGAATTGAGCATCATTTCCACGGAATACAACATGGAAGACCCCTTGACTAAAGCCTTGGATCAGTAGAAACACGATTATCATGTGAGGTCTAGTGGACTGAAATTCGTAGGTAGTTGGATCTAGTCCAAGTGGGAATTTTTAGAGTTAGTCTCAAAGAATAAACTATTTTTACTTTTATTACACAAATATTTAATGAATTTAAATATTAAAAAAAATATTACATATCGTTCATTGTTCTACATGACTATAATGTAATAATTTCCTAGAGTATTTGTCACATTAAAAAGGTCATACCAGTTCCCTACTATGATGATAACCTTTAAATGCTACAATAATGTTATTAAATGTAGTTCTGTAGTTGGATGATATACTATTATTGGAAACATAGTATAAAGACTTTTAGGTGTGAGTACAGATAAGCACATGAGACTTCCTCTCATCAAGTTCCAACTTGGCAATCTCTAAGAAAGGATATTATGAGAACATACCTGCTAGTAGGAATTCTTCATGTTTTTCTATCATGAGATATTCTTATCAATGAGAATGTGTAATGGTCCTTAGACTTTAATATTATCATTAATATGTGTCACGACTCGCACACTTTGACTTATTGACAATAACTGTCATTCCATATGTTGGCAGGAAGTAGGTTATGTTTGGTGTGTCACGAATGAAATGTTATTAATGGATTAGTCAAGGATGGATTTGTCCCTTCCATGTATGGAAGAAGATATCTCAGTTTTTTTACTGAAATAGAACCATCACCCAAAATTCCATGGTCATTATGTATCAATGGTTTTACTTTAGGTATTCAAAGAATGACGTATCAATAATATAGGTTGATGATACCATCATGAAACCTACTGGACGAGGTATTGAGACAAATGTACTATATTACACCGTGGGCATTTGTATGTGGATGTCATTGTTGTGAATTTATGTTCATTCTCTTGGGTCCCTTGACCTATTGCTATACAGTAATATTGGACTTTAGGCAAGCCTGCCTAATTCCAATGAGAACGAATCCTAGAGGGTCACACACTGAGTGTTTTTGGTTGTCTCGATTAAATTATATTTGAATTAAATGGAATAAATATTATTCTCAAGACTGAGGAATAAATTTTTCAAGGTAAAATGATCACATAAATTAAATAAATATTTATTCACTATATTGTGAAAAAAAAATATATTTATTTATTTTATTGAAAATTTAATAAATATTTATTTAGTAGTTTTTAAATAAAAATATTTATTTAAAAGAATAAAATATTATTCGGGTATTCAATTAATGGAATAGGAGTTCGATTAGATCAAGGTCATGTCCGGTGATGAATTAATTATTTATTTATAAGCTGGTAAATATTAATTATCCAGTTGGCACAAAATAATAATAATACTGTTATCATTATATGGAAATATATTTCAATTATGGTTCTATTTTGTACGAGTTGGCATACCACAATAATGATGTTGTTATTGTTATTAGGTGGCATGGGTTTTATCTAATGGTTATAATTTCATTTAATTATGGTTACACAATTAAATATTATAACTAAAACCCCATTTTGATTAATAGATAGGTACGCCTATTGTGCTAATAACCAGTGAATTGAAAATTATTGAGTCAAAAATTTTATCTCTTGACTCCTCTCATGTCTCATTCTAAATAATGAGAGAATTTCTTCAAGACTGAAGAATGAGAGATCAGGAATGATCAAGTAAAGACATTTGTTTCGCCACACTAGCACCTGAAGAACGAGTGGAATTGTTCAGAGACCATAGGAATACGTGTGGATCACCTCTAGATGGATTCTACTTTGGATACTCATGATTGAAACTAAGAAAATTCAGAAGTTTCATTCTGTATGATCAAAAATCATCAATGAAGAAAGTACCAAAGACCAAGGTATTTAATTTCTTTAGAAATTAATAAATTAATTTTAAAATTGATGTGAAAGATCCTCTTTCTCAGATTTGGTTCTTTTGTTCTCTTTGTCTAAATATTTTATTTTAATCTATGGATACTGGCATTTATCATCGTATTGATCTCAGATTGGTCATCGATTATGAAAAAATCAAATTTAGGCCCTTCCAACACCGTACTACCACTGTGACCGAATCCTTCATAGGATAGGTGATTGTAGAGATTAAATTGGTTATTTCATCCCTCAAATTAATCCAAAATAACTAGGGTGGGTAGTTAGTTGAGGTTTCATTTGACTAGAGAGAGTATAGAGGAGAAAAATAGAATAATGATTTAATGGGTAAGTACAAGGATATCAAATATTAGACCACTACACTTTAACCTGATTGAAAAACCAACTCTAGTGCATCCAATGAAATTCATTCACAATTTTCACACCTTAAGGCCATGAAACAAAACCATATAACACACCTAAAAAACTATCCTCTCTTGAGAAAACTTGAGTCCCCCAACTACTTCAATAAATCAGGTTCAAATATTATTTGTTGGAAACCCTCAGACAATCCATTCATCTACCTGGCCCCATTGCTAGGGAGGCTGGTGTTTAGTTTTTTACATTTTTTAAAATGAATTCAATACATGTGCTGTTCTAGTTCATCACATTGTTTTTTTATCTAGAGGTTGAATAAACTATTATGGCAGGACTCATGACCCAAGAAATTACTGAATAATAGGAAATAGAATTTTTCACTATCCCATTGTCAATTTTACCCTCCTCATCCACTTATTATATAATAGTTAACCTTGGAATTGAATACATGGAATAAAATCTAGCTCAATTAAATTAAACATTGAGAGAGTTTTACACACTGAATTTCACAATGATAATTGACTTCAACAAACAAATCATCAGTAGTATAGGTATATTATAATGGGAATGGTCATTTTACTACATAAATTTTGTTGATTTTTTAAGATAAGATCCTAATAGTAGTATAATAGAATTTGGGGAAATATAAAATGGGTTCAAACCTAGAGGAATCATCGAGGATCAAATTAGAAAGAAGGTATTTCTATTCTCTCTTGAAGGATAGAACAATGAGTGTCTCTACAACCTAGAATCTAGAGAAGTGACCAAATGGGTCGGGATGAATAATGAATTCCTATAGAAATACATCCTTGATTTGAGGAGTATTCAACAAAGTAATGAAATTTATGGAATGAAACAAGAAATTGGAGAAAACCTCTACATGTTTTGAGATAGATTCAAGAGGTTGATAACCTCTTACCCATATTATTTTGAAGACCATAATTTCCTATTATTATTTTCTGAAGGATTAATAGAAAATGACAATAAAAAATTAGATGTTTCCTCCATATAATTACTAATAGAAATTTAATCTTCTTAAGTCAGAGAACTAATTATGAGGATCTCCAAAAATTAAAAATAATTCTATATAAGAACCACCACAAGAATAGTTAATGAGTTAATAAGTTCCAAATCACATTTAATTGAAAATAAAATTGATGAAAAAACCTATTTTTTGAGAGAACTAGTTATGAACAAGGTACAAGAAATAACTCCTACTATAACTCCTTGGGCCTACCAACTCTTTCACTCCTTATAGAACTGCACCAATGGTTTACCATAAGTGAAAGAATCCTATGATGTTGTTTTCAAAAGTCCATAATAGAAGAAATAAAAATGAAATATTATATTTATAGAGTATTGTAACACTCAATTTTGAGTGTGGAACCAATTTTAGAAAAGAACATCATTCAATCAATGTTTTCAACCATCTTTCCATCCACAACCCTTATAAAGGAATAGTTACTAGCCTCAAACAAGTTTCCAACAAGGTTATAATCAATAAAACTCCATGAAATAATTTTTGAAACAATATTTGGAGCCTCAAACTACTTATAAAAATACTCTTAAAACTCATGGATCAACAACAAATGAGTTGTAAGGATAGTAAAACCAAGCAATGTTTACCATAAATGATTTGAAATTCATGTTTCAGGTAAACTTACTACTTAGAAAATTCTTAACCCTAAATGAAATATTAGTTCCATTTTATTAATTATTGGTAAGTATCTTGGAAATAATGAAGAAACCCCATCTCAATCTAAACGAGGAAGCGTACATCCCACTAGACATAAAGAATTTTCCCCTGGAAAAGAGACTCAAAATGATGTGCCATTGGAGACACCCCTATTAAAGATGTAAAAAAGTAAATTATAAGATATAAGACCTATATAAAACCCAACCACCATTCCCAATAAGGTAAAAAAACACCCAAGAAAACCAATAAAGACACATTACAATAAGAGATCTTAGAGATATTCAAAAAAGTGGAGATAGGCAATCCCTTGATGGAATCTATTTGAAAAATCCAAAGGTATAAACAACTTATCGATTGCATGTCCACTAGTAAGAGTAGGTTTCAAGGACATTAAAAGTAATATTTAGGTAGAAACATGCATTCCATTGTTACCCAATAAATATGTAGGAAATGCCAAGATATGAGTAGATTCTCTATCCCTTGCACCATATGAGAACTCACTTATTCTAATAAATTGGGTGACTTGGGATCAATGATTAATGTAATTCCTTATTCAATTTAATATTCTCTATATATAGGATAGAATAATCCAACATTAGTAGTTGTGAAGAATTCTAACTGAACCACTACCTATCCAGTTAGAGTTCTAAAGGATGTGATGGTAAATGTACAAGGATTTTTGTTCCCTAATGACTTCTATATCCTAAACATGGAGGAAGAAATAGGTAAATTTCAGTCACCAATAATATTATATAGGTAATTTATTAAGACATCCATGAAAATAATAATTGTTAAAAAAGGGACAATTTAAATGAATTTTGGATAACGTATAATGAATTTTAATAATCATAATTCAATGAAGTACCCCCATGGGGAGAGATATTTGTCTAAACTAAACCATTTTGAGATATCCTATTGTTAAAAATAAGGAATTGAAAATTTTTAAAACAAAATTCACTTAGGAGAATCATTAGAAACATATGATTTATCTTATCAATTTTTATTTAAAATGTGCATATTCTAAAATCTTTTTTAGATGTTGAAAAGTTAAAATAATTGGATGATTGTTTTTTAGATGATTTACTCCAAACTATCATTGAAAATTAATATTTACATATGTAGTATTTTATTATAGATATCACTAAGTTGGAAAAATAATTAAAAACCCATGAATTGTAATTGAATCAACTACCATCATACTTAAAATATGATTATTTAAAGGAAATGATAAACTAGTAGTCAAAATTTCAAATTATATAAAACCCAATCAAGAGAATAATATTTTAAAATTTTAAAATTGAGAATTAGGTTAATATGATTTACACTAAGTGACATTACAAGGATTATATCTACCACCTACATGCATTGGATTATGTTATAATGTGACTCTAAAACTATTAGATAGATGTAAATGAGTCTTAACTTGGCCCTCTTGGAAGTTGTAAAAAAAGAAATAGAAATATTTTTAGGAGCTGGAAAATATACCCTTTCTTTTACTCTCAATGTTAAAGTCCCATTCAAATTGGGCCAAATAATATAAGTTACATAATTGTACAAAATTAGAATAATGAGTTGGTACTCACAATAATTCATAATAGCGAGAGAGTTTTTATTAACTACTAGAAATTAAACTATTTTACTCAAAAAAGATCACATTTACATTCCCTTTATAGACCAAATATTAGAGAGAAAAGGGTTAAAGCTCCAATATTTTCACCTTAATGGGATTTCTAGGTATTTTAAGGTTCTAATAGCTCTAGATTACTGGGAAAAGACCACATTCATAAGTCCCTTAAATATGTTTTCTTACTGAAGGATTCCCTTGGGTATTTTCAATTCACTAAGAACTTTTAAATTTTTATGGTAATAATTTCTATATAATTGATTAATATCTTCTTAGAGGTATTCCGAGATGATTTTAATGTCTATGGAATATTTTTTTAAACGTTTCCTAGAGAGTCTAGAAAATTTTTAAGAAAATGAACTAAGAAAAAACTAGTTTTAAAATTTGAAAAATGTCATTCTATTGGGAGAAAGGAAAGTATTTGGTTAAAATATTTCTAAGGATGATATTGAATTGCATAAGGAAAAAATTTATGTGATAGCTATCCTACTTTACCCCACCATTGTGAGACAAGTAGGATAATTTTTAGGGCATGTGAGATTTTAAAATGTTTTATTAGAAACTTTAGAAATATTTATTTTCCCCTAGCTAACCTACCCAAGAAGAAGAAAGAATTTTTATTTGATGATTCATATTGTGTATGTTTTGATATGCTAAAATAAATTATAATCACAACCCCATAATCTACCCATAGATATTGTGTGATGAATCAAATAATTTTTTAAGGGATATTATTACTCATAAAATTGATGGTCACTTGAAAGTGATAGCGTGAAATTCTCATGAAGTCTTCTTGGGTACCAAAGGTGGCCCAAGAAGGTTGTGAGATATACTTAGTAGGCCACCATCAATGTTGTCTAGATCAACGAAGTACATGTAATATAAGATGAATAGTGTGATAAAAGTAAATAACTAAATGCAAGGTGATAAATAAATAAGATTCACCAGACATGGACCCACTTAGTACACCGATCCAAATATACCTGCTTTAGCCTAAGATGGATGTCTCTAAACTGAGGTAACTTGCACAAGATAAAATATGGTAAGAGACACTACAATGATGTGTCAAAGGATATATTGTCCCAAATCATTTGATTTTTCTTGGTGGGCAAGTCCTAGGTGTTGCAATTTTACATTCTAAATTTATTTCAATTAGATTATTTATAAATTATTAAGGGTAACTCTGAGCCCATCCAAGGAGATCCCAAGGGAATCCCAAGTATCAAGACAAGGGCACTATATATGTCCAATTTCATAGTATTCCATCCAAGGTGACCCATGGATGAGATCCCAAGGTTCACTCCAAGCATGGTGTGAAGATGATAAGAACTAATCTTCGTGTTCATCCATTGTACTGTATATAGTGTTTTGAGTCTCTCTCATGGCATGGTACAACCATCACGCCACTAAGACCATCCATAGGGTCTCCCCTAGGGAACCAGTGACACTCTTTTGGAGGTAAAATGGAAAATTCATGGTGATCTCATCCTATGCATAGCTAGTATCTTGTAACATCCTGGACCCGGGTGCCACTCAACAGGTGCCCCGAACCCAGTTCGCCACATGACCTCAAGAGCATTTCACCAAACGCCAGAGGTTGCCGACTAGCAGCGAGGGCCCAGGTATGATAGTGGGGAAACTATGCCCTCATTTGTCAAAGTATAGCGCAACGGAATATAAATAAAACATACAACAAATAGTGGAAGCAGTAAACCATACAGAACTAAAATAATCAACAGTAGTGGATATAACAAACAGTGTATAATAATGATGCTATATGTCTCAAGTTCTAAGAAAGTAGCCAGAACATGTTATACATCAATACAGTACAACAGAAAGGAGAGTACAGCAAAGCAAAGCAACAGCTGGCAGTGGCATCGCAAACCTAGGCTCAGTCCCATGCCCTCCTACTCCTCAGCAATAGTCAAGTACCTGTATAGGGCCTCTTACCCCTATCTACACCTGCAGAAACGTAATCTGTTTGGGCCGAAAAGCATGACCCAAACAGGGTGTGAGAAATATATCTCAGTAGGCACCCACCAAAGGCATGTTCCCAACTGCGTGCTAACATGCAACAATAGTGTGCAGTGGTAAAATGAAATAAAGTAAGCAGTACTACAAAGTAACTATCTTAACAGTTAAATTTCCATTTAATTATTAATTTAATCCATTTTATATAAGAAATCACCACAGTGCATTTCTAAGTAAACAACTAGTATCCTCAGACACGTAAACTCCTACCCTCGGGTAACGAGTATCCAACACAAGAATCTGCCCTCAGGCATAACAGAGTTTTCCCTCAAGCGTGGGTAGTGTCGCCCATAGGCACAGAATCAGCTGCCCACAGGCACGGAAGAAATTGCCCTCAGGCCGAAATAACTACAGCCCTCAGGCTAAATAGTGTGGTGCCCACAGGCTAATCACAACAACGCCCTCAGGCTAAATAGGTAACTGGGCCATGCCTAACATGCCAAAATGCAATAAACACAATTCCTCTCAAGGAAATTCTACAATTACTACATTAAAAGCATACCCTCGGGTATCCTGGCCAAATGGCTAAACAGTGGAACACACCCCCGGGGTGGTTCCGGATCCAAGCAACAATCCCAACCAGAATTTTAATATCATAATTAAATACCTAATCAATTCTAGGTGTTTAATATAGCAATGGCCTCAGCCTCACGACACCCCAAAATGGGTTCGTGGCACAAAAATGCACAAAACACACCGCAGTTGGAAAATTTAACACCAAGCCACCTACCTTATACGCCAACGAACGTTATACTTGAACGCCAACTCCAGAAATGCCCAAGAATGGCGTAGATCTGATGAAGAACAAAAACCATTCAAACGTAAATAACTTTCCCTCGGGAAATAATTGGTAAGAATGGTACTAGGAGAGGAGAGGGATTACCCGTGCGGTTCCAACGAGATCGTCCGACACCGAATCGAATTCCAGACGAACTCCCGACAGATCTTCAAAGGGTTGTCCATCTTCCTTGGCTCCAAAATGGCTCAAACACCTCCTCTGCCAATTGAGGAGGCTACTGCCTGTTTTAAGCTGAAAAAACAAAGTACACGGTGTGTACTTCTGAGTACATGAAGTATATTTCTTTCATTTAACTGTTCATTTGGTGGCACTGCCACACTGTTCAACCGTCGACATGAGTACACGGCATGTACTCTAAAGTACACAGTGTGTACTGTCGCCTAGATGTCGGCTGCTCCACCGCCTTACTGTTCAGGCATGCCGACTGACTACATGGCGTGTAAGGTACCACTACACGGCGTGTAGTTGGTTCCTACACCCTTCGTCGCCGGCATGGCTACACGCCCTGTGTACTCATCCCCACACGGCCAGAAGTACACGGTGTGTGAAAAATCACATGGCGTGTAGTTCCAAAATTTAGGATTTTCCCCATTTTCCATATTTTCTCAAAAACACTTATGGAAAAGGGAAAAGAAGAAGCTCGTACCTCAAAAATAAGAACCGGGTTCTTACATATCTACCCCAGTATATTTACAATTCAATATCAATATAACTATAAGGCATGATGATCCCATATATGGGGTCCTTAAGTCAAAAACCCTTGTATCACCCATAGAACAAGTTGCAATTATGATTTGGTTATAAAAACCATACTATTTAACAAATAAATCATTTATAACAAGATTATCATGTTAGAGAAGAAATTTAATCAAAAAACTAATTTATGGTATAAGGTGTAGGGTCCTAACTCATGGATGACCACTCTAAATAATTCAATTTATTTGTTCAAGAAATTTATTACATGAAAACTCCCATCAAGGGATGTTTAGATAAATTAATAAAAATGTGAAATTATTTCGAAAAGGTAGGTTATTCCCCTTCGGGTGTAATATGTCAAGTCGATCAACCCAAGTGGTTGATTCTCCCCTTTCTAGGGTCACATTAATCATGGTAAGGCACTCAATTTAATTTATTTAAAAACTTTAAGCCATCACCAAGAGGGTCCAGTGAGTAGAACAATGGTGGAAGATATAGAATGCAAAGAAACATGGGGAAATAAGCTAGGCCACCTACTTTGGGTTCTTAGTCCTTCCCTCATCCATCTCTATCCTTTGAATTAGTCTAGAATGATAGTTATTATAATATTCATAAAATTCCCTAAAAATGAAGAAAATAGGTCATACCTAAATAGTGAAACAAAGTAGGAGAGAAACTTAAAATTGAAGGAATAGGATCTCAGAGCTTACCTCTAGCAATCCAATTCTTCTGATGGAAAATTATTTGGACAAAATATGAAGGAGATATCAAAAAACATACCTTGGAGGAGGAGGGGAGCTTAATGCATGAGGAATAGGTAATTTCTTTTGGATAAAATAAGTAGGTATGGAGAAATAAGATTTAAGAATTTTAGGGGTAAAATTTTCAGTTCCCCTTTAATTATTGGGTCACACAGTTTGGAAAAACCATGTCCCAATCGTGTGCCCAGTCCCAATCAAAGGATCACATTTCATTTTTGAGGTCCTAGGTTTGGATAACCATGCACAAACCATATAAATTTCCACTATCATGGGGGTAATAAATCAAATATGGGTGTAGACCTGGTCTCACATGGTTGTAGACAAACCATGTGGCCCCCTTAACCCCATTGTCACAAGTCGCACAGTTAGAGAAACTATGCAGACTCGGCGGCATGGTTTCTCCTAACTATGCAGCCTAGTCTATTTTCCAAAAACCAAGGCTCTATGCTTTGAATAGTTCTTTTACACCCTCGTGACCTCCATGTGTCCATTAAGAAACATTTCAAGAGAAAAACCAAGGAACCTAAGATGAAAAAAATGGTTTGTTCTTTGAGAAAATATAGGATGTTAAATAATTAATTTAAAGGTGTATACCCAGGGATAAAATTAATTATGTGCATATATTTTGTCACACACATGAATGCAGTATCCATTTTAGAATTTTGAGAACTTCTATAAATGTTCTATAAAATATTTTATTCAATCCCTAAACTATAAAATATTCATATAAATTCTATAAATCTTTGCCAAACTGTTAGTTTACTAGTGGAATTTCAAAAATAAATGAAGTGGATTAATAGCCCTTAATTTTTTTTTGAAGTATTTGATGTATAGGGATTAGATTTCATGTGTATATATCCTATATCATGTGGTTTTTCATTCATCTGACTAGATTTGGACTATGTTTTTATGTGGATTGAATAAAAACAAAACGGAACTGATGATTCAATAGTTTTCATTAAATTTCTAAAATCAAACAATTTTTTGTAGATTTTGAGTACCTTGAGTAATAATCAGTTATTATGGCACAGACTTATATGATAAGAACATAGAATCTCTGTTGAATAAAGATATAGTACATCAAATGACCTCAAATTCCTACCACCCACAAATAATTAGTCAATAATAGGTTTCCAATAGATATATTAAGAACAATACAGAGAATAAAGTATAACCCAACTAAAAGGATTGGAGTAAGAAACTAGAAGATACATTATGGGAAAAAATACCTTCCTACAAAAACTATTTAGGAATATACCCTTATAGAATTTTACTTAGATATAACTTTCACTTACCTTTTTACTTACAACATAAATCCTAATGTGATACGAATAAAGAAAACATAGAGTTTGGAAAGGCTGGGGATCAGAGGAATTTTCAGATGATAGAATTAGAGGAATTGAGATGCGATGTTTATGATTATTCACTACTATAAAAATAGAAGTCCAAATCTACCCACAATAAACTTATTAAAAAATTAATATTTGAAGTGAGATATAAATTGTTGTTGTATTCTATAAGAATTAAGGTCATTCATTTTAATCTTTATTTCAAGTGGATTAAACCCCATATACTAACTAACAATTTTTCATATGGTTCCTTAAGATAATAGTATAAGATTAAAAGAATCTTTTTAAGGTGAATGGATAACAAGTAAAGCATCACAATAGATATTTATGGATAGAACCAATGGGTGAGTCCAAACACATCACTACTTACATTGAATAATGAACTTCCAGATTGTCTCTTTCTATAAAATTGATAGGGATACTAACACTATACTCCATGTGACTGAAATTTATTGGTAAATGGATGGTGGAATTATCTTGAACTATGTATAAGATATGTTTAGGGGATAGGGACCAACTTTTTAGGATGTAAATAACTTTTTATGATGCTCTTTGTCTATTTTAATTTATTTTGGCCCAAAATAAAATCCTTTTTTCAAAAACACCAAATAAATTTTTTCAAGTTGTATGTTTTTTTTATGTTTTATATTTTTGGATTGTTTTATATAGTATAACCTAAGATAAATATTGTACTATATAAAAAAAATTCCATATTAGAGTATAGGGAGTTCATTGGTTCATGAATTATGAGGGTTAAATCATTTTTGATTGAGTGTTCTCTACTATTCTCATGGAAGTTTAGATTTAGAACAGAAAAAAGAGTGTAAAAGAAAGGATATTTTTTAAATTGAACTCATAAAATACGTTCATTGAAATTTTGATCTTAATTTAAGGTGACTTGGAATTGGGAAAAAATATCACCTTAGTGAGACAAATGAAAATAAATTGATATAGGACCTTTGAAACTAGATTAAAATGGGAAATTTGGATCCCATAATGAATCTTTGAGACAATAAACACAGGTTGTGTGATTAAATAAAAACTATTTTTTAATATTCAATAATTTTTTTTCACAGTTCCTTGAACATATTTGGTTGGGATAAAAGTTAATAGGAAACTAATTATCAAGAAAGAATCCATTTTTGTGAGGGGAATATTGAACCCATAGGGAAAATGGGGGAATTTTAATTATAATAATTTCATTTGATTTGTATCAATGAATTGTAAATTTAAACTCTGGTTTAAAGAAATTTGGAGAAAGGGGTAAATGTAAGTTCTACTTGTTAAAAATTTTATTACACTTAAATATATATACTTCAGTTGGAGAAGTGCAACATGAAATTGAATTGAAGTGAGATAGTGAAATAAAATCATAAAGGAGAAACAAAAATTCAAATGATGGATGGATCCATAATATTCTTATTATCTTTATTGTGTATATAAGTCTAGGAAAGACTATATATTTTAATAAATTAAATTCATTATATTTCTTAAGAGTGAAATATTTTAAATGTGGGGGAGGGATGGGAGCTAATATTTTCTAATTTTTTTGATTGAATTTTAATGTATGTAATACCCTTGTCTTGAAAAAACTCGAGTAATTTAACCATTTTTCATCATTTTAATAATCTGTAATTAAATTATTTAATAGATCAAATATGGATTTGTAATTATTTTTATTTATTTGGAATTAATTGAAAGGATTTAATTGGTTCAATGAATTTTTTGAACATAATTTTTTGTAGTATAATTTTATGAATTTCATTAATTTTATCATTTTGTAAAAAAATATGTGTTTTTAATGTATACATGTGAGTTTTTGATGAATAATTTGAATTTGGATGAAAATTGTGAATTTTAACTTACAAAACATTGATCTTGAATTAAATATTTAAATATTTATTGTTTTTTTATTTTGGAATTAATTGTAATTTAATAATTAATTTTATGATATTTTCTTGTTTTTGTTAGTATGTGATATAGAATTGTAATGTAAGGGTAAAGGGAAAAATATGCCACACCCCAAATGTGTGATCACTTGAGCTACTGTAAGACATGATCACCCCTAACTGTGACCCTTGTGGTTGATCCACCTTCCACACCAACCCACCGTAAAGGCATCAACCTAATACAATTTGGAAATCTCAATTAACCATATGAAGACAGAAAACTAACCACATGTTGAATATCCCGACTATCCATAGCTTTAACAGGTGACCACACCCTCTCCTTTAATAATAAACCATTCCAAAATACCGTATTAATACCACTCAACCTACAATTCCTTCAAAGACCAACCACACCTCTTTCAGTTTAACCTTCAACTATCTGACTGCAAGCTTCACCTCAACTATGTGACCACACCTACCTTCTATGAGAAATTTTACTTACTCTAAGATTAGTCTGTAGTTGACTATCCTCGATTAAGCTAACATAACAAAAGGTGATGAAATCAAGAATTTGAACTCCATTAATGAATTATAATATTTTTGTACACACAAATTGAATATTTCCAAAACAATTAACTTGGGGATTTAACTGTTTAATGAACCCAAGAAGCATAATATGATTTAGTCAGAAGTTAAAATGATGATTCCAATTAAAGTAGAATAAATCATTACTAATAATTGAATCTAGTAAAATAAAAGTTAAACTTGAGATCAACCTTGGAAGATGAATAAGGATGATCTTGAAGTGAGATCACCATCAAATTTAAGAATTATTTTCCATTGGATTTTTTTCTCTATGAATATGTTCAAAATGGAGGTACCTTGATCATTCCCAACTCACCATCTATAACCATTGCATCACACCAATTCTAGCTGATGAAATAAAGAAAACCTAAAGCCATCCAAATTAACTCATTCCAGTATGAAGCTTCACCTTGATACAAAGCAGTATAGATTGAACACAATAGTTAAATTTAACTTTGACTAATTGTGGTTTTAATTTCTATTTTTAGGTCCATTCATGAAAATTGTATTGTATTAAAATCCTGAAATAAGCTCGATTAAATCCTAAAGATTGTGGATATGATCCACCCCTCAAAATTCTCTAAGTTAAAAAATAAAAGAATACCCAATTCAGTCTAGATCCATAAAGATTAAATCTTAAGAAAAATTATGCCCATAATTGCTAACTCGGTGGAGTAATACCAAATGCAAATACTATTATGATCAAGAACAAGATTACAAATCCCATTCACCCATTATGTGAATCACCTTCTTCATTCATGGAAAAATAAAAATCCACCAAAGACATAAAGTAATGAAAAAATTCCTCTCTAATTCTTCTTGAATGAGTACAAAGATTTATCATAATGAGAATTTCTAAACTGGTAATATTTTTGAAGAGCTATTAATTGATTCCATTCAGACCATCTGGTGGTACATGTTCCCATCATCCAAGGATATAAAATTCATTATATTTTTCTACACTAATTACTAGGAAGATTCTGGAATCATTAATGTAAGAAGAATGAGTTTTTTCTACACACATGGTAAATTTCAAAGTACAACAAAGATATCGAATCATTATACTTTGAAATGTGGAACTATTACCTGAGGAGGGGGGCTATCTCTATGATTATTCAAACAAGATTTGATCTTCTTTTTATTTTCTTTCTTTCCTTTATATTTCTATAATAACTCTTATGATGGAACACTAGACCCTTAGTGGTCAATTTGAGCATATTCCCCTTTCCTCTGTTGGTGAATTCAACAATCAACTGATAATTCACTTATCTCAAATCTTCGGAAATATTTCACTATATTTAATATTAGGGGTTTAATTTTATTCAATTCACTTTAATTCCTTTTTTTCCTCCATGGTTTGCACAAATAGGTCACATGTAGATTCTTTACTACTTCGATAATAATAAGTGTGATAAAAAATGAGTGATTAGAGTTTTCCAATAACTATAATAGGTGAGATTAGAGATTGTAGTGACTATGTAATTCATCTAATTAAGCCAAAATAACTATGTACAGGTAGTCAATTGAGGTTTCATTTGATTAGGTAAATAATATAGGGGATAAATTGAATAATGATTTAATGGGAAAGAATGAGGATATCCAAGATTAGGACACTAGTCTATAAAATTATTCCAAAACTAACTCAATTTCAAACAATATAATTCAGTCACCATTTTCACACCTCAAACCCATAAAATAAAATAAAAGAACCCACCCATAACACACTCCTCTCCCAAGACAACCTGAGTCCCAGTACCTCTACAATAATATGGTTTCAAATTTTGTTTACTGAAAGCCCCACAAAAGGTCGTTCATTAACTATCTGTATAGATTAGAGGTTCACCACAATCATCTTAATAGTTAGAGATACTATATTTTATAGTCACAAAACAGGGTAATCTATGTTTATTTCCATCTAGTGAGGTTGTAATTTTTGTGGGGTTGGGATCCCACCAATGAGTAAGGATTTCTATATATCCTTATGCAGGGAATCATAACCAGTTTGATTCCAATTAATGGGACATGTTGTACATTTTAAGGTTGTGTGGAAAGGACCATTATTGTAACACCCCAACCCCTCTATACTAGAGCCAGTGGATTACTTGTGATATTGTATTGGTTATAAGGAATTAAAATCCTGAAGGAACGATCAGTTTAGTAGTCTTGAAGAAACAAAATACATAGATGTTACTCAAATTACATTGGAAAAGTTTACAAAATACAATACATAAAGAAAACTATAAACTACATCGACAAGAACTCAATAAATGATCTCCTCTTTATCACATGTTGAAAGTAAACAATGAAAGGGGTGAGTTAAAATGCCCAGTAAGGGTTAAAAATAGCGGAATCATGAATACAATAATAAGTGAATAATAATCAATCTTACATAACCAATATGGCATGGTGAATACTTGAAAAACTCACACCATTAATAAACTGAGAATGAAACTGCATCCATAGATTTTTTCATAGTGAAAATATCATGGGTAGTAATAACTGATAATGAATAAAGAGAATTATTATTAATTGGACATCATTTATCGGGAACATGAACCATAATACCATAAAAACGGTTTAGTTTTATGGGTAGAAACTCGTCTGATTTTTTGGAAACAAACTTGAAGGGTTTGTCACCAACAGATTTCTCTCATGAGACCTACCGATTAATAAAGGGGCTATAGCGGGACCCACCCACCACTGCATGTCCAAATAATTCTTTATACATTGATTCAATACAAGATTAATATGCCTTTTCAATATCTGTATAGAGTAGAGTATACAGATTCATCAATATTTCTCTATTTAAAATAACATTCCAAATAAACACCGAATGTAAAATGATATATGGTTTAGAAAACAAACATATCCATGATATGAGATTATGGATATTTAATATAAATATAATTTCAGAAGAAGAGTGATCTCAAATGGGCAGTAGGTACAACACATAAGGATTATTAGGTGCACAATACAAAATTAGTCACAACGAAATAGTAGTTGAGACAAAGTCTCTTACCACAAAGTAATCAATCAAATCATATGACCAGAACATAATAACCCTCAAATGAATCATTGAATAACATGAATATAAATAGAATCATGTTATTATATAAATGGCAGTACACATATACCACATATAAGAAATAAGTGGTGAACAATGAAAATCTCACAGAAATGAAAGTGAGATGAGAAACTCCTTACCTTAAGCTCGAGTGTGTTATTCGTTTCTTTTAATGACCTGAATAATAAAATTTATCTTCATTAATTAATAACTCCATAACCTCATATACATTTAATTGATATATTATAAACTTTTTAGGTTGATTCATGGCCCTTTTATGGGTTTAAGAGGTTCAATTTTCTTGTTTTGGAAGCATTTTCTTCCTTAGTTTTCATGATTCGTTTACTTGTTTTCATAAATTAAAGTTCATTTGAAATGTGGTTAAACATTCAGAATTGTTAATATATCTTATTAATGACATTAAGGATATATAAATTATTTTGGGTTATATACCATGATGATGATTCATTAGTTAAAAGTTTATTACAAATATTTGGATTAACTTGGCTGTTTTGTTCATAATGAACTTGTTTTGTATTAT
This sequence comes from Viscum album, assembly GCA_963277665.1. Taxonomy (NCBI): domain Eukaryota; kingdom Viridiplantae; phylum Streptophyta; class Magnoliopsida; order Santalales; family Viscaceae; genus Viscum; species Viscum album. The sequence goes on along the minus strand of OY728158.1, from coordinate 1,695,327,076 downwards.
TATCTTATATTATGAGTGTATAAGGATTACAGAACATTAATGAGATGAAATACATATATTTTTATCTGTTTCAACAATTAAAATGGTTTTATGACCATTAATGAAGGAGAAAGTGAAGAACGAAACTCCATCGTCCACAAAGGTTATAAATTGGAACCTCATGGACGTTGATTTCGTTTATAAAAATAAAAGGGAGGGAGTAAGGATATTGATGATAGTTCTTCCATCCACATGATATAATTACAATATATAGATGATAATGGAGTTTATCATGGTCATTTTTATAGGGTAGGTGAGTAGAGAAAAATAAAAGAGATGAACTTGAAAATAAAAGAAAAGGTGAGAGATCCCTTATGAAAATTTGGTAGCCTAACGTCATCGCTTAAAATTTCCTAAAATGAAATGATGAGAGAAAAAAGGTATCTAATCATATTCAAATAAAAATTACAGTAATAATAACACATAAAATCAAACCCCATCATATGAGAATATAAAATCAAATAGATAACATAGAGGAAGTGTCGACTAAAAGAAGAGAATGAAGGATTCCCTTACCTTCTAGTGTAACTCCTAGATCTTGAAGGGTGGGACCTTGGGGGCTTAAGGAAACCTTGGGAGGACTCTTAGGGAGGTAATACCACCAGAAATTTGAGTATATGTAGTTTGGAATGAATGAAAATGAAGGGGGTTGAGTGGGTATTTATAGTAATTAAGAGAGAGTTTTTTATTAATTAAAAGAGACACCTCGTTAGTAGTTTTCACAAAACCATGGGCTTTCACATGGTATTTTCCCATGGTTTAAGCCACTTGGGACACCTCATATCATAAGATACCGTACACAAGTAGAACATCCCTTTATATTAATAATTACATCACTATGATGTCATTAAACTACTGAAAACTCAAATCTGTATTTTTACTATTCACGAAAAATTCAAGTATTTTAGAAAAATCCCAAAACTTCACCCTAACCATTTTTCGATGTGTAGAAATAAAAAATGAACTCCATTTTTTAAAAATAATTTTCTAAGTATTCTTAATTTAATTTTTAAATAAAATCAATGTTAATTCGAAAAATAAAAATTTAAAGGTATAATTAGTTTTGTATTACACTGAAAAATTAATTAACATCTCATTATATTATTACCTTAAGAAAATAAAATATTATCATTATTTACTATTTATAAGGGTCATATTACTATTCATATTAATATTCATAAGGGTATGTTACTATTCATCAAAAATCAAGTTGGTTCTATCAAACTCCAAATGACTTACTGGTCACAACTCTAGATGACCGTTTTTTGAAATTCAAAACATAGAAGTGGAAAATTTATGTTTAATGGATAGCTTATAGCTTTCTCCTATAATGTTATGATTCACAAAATACATATTGCTTCATTCAATATAGGCTATCTAATGAATAGAAAGTATTTAAGAGAAACATACCATAAAATTTTTGGGGTGTTATATTATTCCCTCCTTTGGAAATTTCGTCCTCGAATTTTTATGTATAAATCCCACCAAAAAGATGTGGATGGTTCTTATTCATAACATCCTCAGGTTCCCATGTTGCTTCCTCCATATTATGGTTTCTCCAAAGAGCCTTTACTAGACGAGTTTTCTGATTTCACAATACCTACTCCCTTGTGTAAAGAATCCCGATAGGCTTTTCATGGTATGAAAAATCATGTTCTGGTTTTATTTCTTCATATGTGAGTATATGTGTTGGGTCTGGAATTTATTTCATTAAAAATGACACGTGAAACACATCATAAACTCTGGAGAGATTTGGAGGCATCACTAAATGGTAAGCTACAACTCCGATTCTTTCTAGAACTTCAAATGGTCTAATGTACCTAGGGCCGAGTTTCCCATCTTACCAAACCTTAGGACACCCTTCCATGGAGATACTTTCAAAAAGACCTGATCTCCCACTTGGAATTCCAAATCTTTCTTCCAGTTGTTAGCATAACTCTTCTGCCTACTTTTGGGATTCTTTAATATGGGCTTGTATTGTCTTCACCTTTGTCATGGTCTCTTCAATAAGTTCTGGGCCTATAAGTTTCCGCTCACCAACTTCATCCCAACAAGTTGGAGTTCGACATCTCATTCTAAATAATGCTTCATATGGAGCGATTTGAATACAAGAATGGAAATTATTGTTGTATAAAAATTCCACCAAAGGAAAGTATTGAACCCACATACCTTGAAAGTCAAGATAGAATGACATCAGTATATCTTCTAGAGTTTGAATAGTCCTTTCAGACTGTCCGTCAGTTTGGGGGTGATAAGAAGTACTCATACGAAGCTCAGTATTCAAAGCCTTCTAGAGACTTTTCCAGAATTTTGATTTAAATTAGGGATCTCAATTTGATACAATTGATAGAGGTGCACCATGAAGTCTTACAACTTCATTAATATACAGTTTTTTCAGGCGCTCAAGTGGTAAATCCTCTCTTATAGGAAGGAAATGTGATTATTTTTTGAGACGATCAACAATTAACCATATTGCATCGTTCCTTCTTGGTGTCCTTGGTAGTCCAGTGATAAAATCCATTGAAATATTATCCCACTTCCACATAGTAATAGGTATAGGTTGTATCACTCCTTTGGGATGTTGTCTCTCTGCCTTCACTTGTTGACAAACTAGACACCTTGACATGTAGTCAGTAATTTCCGGCTTCATATTATCTCACCATAAATATTCCTTCAGATCCCTATACATATTTGTTCTACCCTGGTGTATATAGAAATTTGAGGTATGATCATCATCTAATAGTTCCCTTTTTATCTCAGGTACGGAGGGAACACATAACCTCTTCCCAAATTTTAGAACTCCTTCTTCATACATGAAGTCAGCCAGTCTCCCAACCTCGACAGCATTAATTTTCTTGTGCAGATTCTCATCATCAGGTTGAGAGATTTTTATCTTATCTAATAAAGATGGTTTAGCAATCATTTTAAATAGAAAATATGTTTCCCCTTCCTTAACAATTCCCATATCCATCTTTAGTAGATCCAAAAATATAGGATTTCTCTCAATCCTCATTTTAGTCAGAAGTCCATGATCTTTCATACTTAATGCATCTACCACCTTATTCACTTTTCCTAGGTGGTAGTGTATTGACCAATCGTAATCTTTGAGTAACTCGAGTCATCTCCTTTGCCTCATTTTGAGTTATTTTTGTGTGAAAATGTATTTCAAACTCTTGTGGTCCGTATAAATCTCATATCTTTCTCCGTAGAGATAATTTCTCCATATTTTCAGAGCAAAGATTACGGCTGCTAACTCAAGATCATGAGTTGGCTAATTTTTATCATGGGTCTTAAACTGTCTTGATGCATAAGCAATAACTTTATCATTTTTCATAAGGACGCAACTCGGCCCATTCTTTGATGCATCGCTATATATCACAAATCTATCACTTTCCAGATGGAAGAGTCAAAATTGGAGTATTGACAAATCTTCTTTTCAATTCTTCAATGCATTCCATACACTCTTTTTTCGACACAAACTTAACTCCTTTATGTGTGAGCTTGGTTAGCGGGTTATCCAGTCGGGAAAAATTATGAATGAAATGTCGATATTAACCTGTTAAACCAATAAAATTGCATACCTCAGTTATGTTTGTTGGCATGGGACAATCTTGGATTGAATTTTTCTTCACAGAATTAACTAGGATTCCATCGTTAGAGACAATATGGCCTAGAAAATAAACTGATTGAATCCATAATTCACACTAGCTAAACTTCCCATATAATTTATTTCTTCTAAGAGTTCTTAGAATAACCCTCAAGTGATTCGCATGGTCTTCATATATTTTTGAGTATACGAGGATATCATCAATGAATACCACAAAAAAAGTTATCAAGATATTCCTTGAAAACTCTATTCATTAAATCCATGAAAACAGAGGGTGCATTTGTCAGTCCAAAAGGCATCAGTGTAAACTCATAATGCCCATACCTGGTTCGAAATGTTGTCCTAGGAATATCTTCCTTCCTCACACGCAACTGATGATATCTGGATCGAAGGTCAATCTTCAAAAAATATTGAGCTCCACGAAGTTGATCAAATAAATCATCAATCTGTGGCAGAGGATACTTATTATTTATTGCAATAGCATTGATTTCCTGGTAATCAATGCAAAGCATCATGGATCCATATTTCTTCTTGACAAAGAGTACAGGGGCTCCCCATGGAGAAACACTAGGTCGAATAAATCATTTTTCACTAAAATCCTCTAGTTGTTTCTTTAGCTATACTAATTCCATAGTGTCCATTCTATAGGGAGTCTTTTATATAGGTCTTGCATCAGGAATTAAATCAATAGAGAACTCAACTTCCTGCTCTGGAGGATGTCCAGGTAAATCCTCTGAAAATACATCAATGTATTATTGCACTATGTGCACATCTTCAATTTGAATATTTCTATCCTTGCCTATAGATATTGGTTTATCTTCCTCTTTATGTATTGAATTCGGTAGAGCTATTGGGGGTGGTTCTAGATAAGAATCAAGTGGTGAATTTTCTTCCCTAAAGACAAGGGATTCTACACCATTTTCAAAAAATTTAACTTCCTTCTTCTTACAATAAATCTTCACATCATAATTTGATATCCAATCCATACCGATAATTATATCAAATTTAGTAATTGGTATGATAATAAGGTTATAAACTAAAGCACATTTTGATGTCTGGAGGGGGACTAGTCGACATGCCTTTGTTGCAATGATGCATCCTTTTGGGGTTTTGACTGACAACTCATTTATTAAATCAAATTGGACATCTCTAATTTTCTTAGAAAACTAGGAAGATATAAATGAATATGATGATCAAGAATCAAATAAAGTGTTGGCTAAGTTTGAGAAAACAATTAAAGTACCTGCCACCACATCATTAGGAACTTTAACCTCCACAGTTGTAATCGCATAGGCTCTCCCATTCTCTCTTGTCTTTTTCTGAGGCATATTTAATTGGTGCTTAGGACACTCATTTTCATAGTGTCCCATCTCTCTGTAATTGTAGAATTGAATATCATTGAATTGTTTCTTCCCCTTGCATTCATTATATCTATGACCCTTTTCTCTGTAGTTATAGCAGACTCCCATGCCTTTCAAGCATTTCCCAAGATGAGTATTTCCACAGTTCTCACATAATGGGAATAGCTTTGTTCCCTTGATCCTCTTTGGTGCCTCTCCTTTTCCTTTGTTATCAGAGTACCACTTCTTATCTTGGTTTCCTTTTAAAATATTTGATCTAGAAAAATCCTTCTCTGTTTTGATGACACTTGATACAATTTCATTATATGAGGGAAATGATTGATAATAAAGTTCCCTTTGAAGACATGGATTAAGACCTTCAAAGAAATGATCAATATTGTCTACTGAGTCACATATGTAATATATGGCATACCTAGCCAGCCTTTTGAAAGTAGCCTTATACTCTACAACACTGTCTTCTTTCCTTTGTTTTATGCTAAGAAATTTACTCTTCATTTCGGTTCGTTGCTCACGAGGGAAATATTTTTCGAAGAATATTTCCTTAAAAGTCTTACATTCCATATCCTCTATTTCTTTTTCCACCGTGGTATTCTGAATCAAGGACCACCATTGATCAGCGTCTCCCTTGAGATAATATACTTCCAGTACTACCTTTTCATTTACATTGCATCTTAATTCCATAAATATCTTTTCAAGGGACTTTATCCATTGCTCCACAACCACTGGGTTAGTAGTCCCACTAAAAGATGGGGGCTTCTGCAGCATGAAACGGTCCAATACAGGTGTGGAATGGTTATTCATTACTACCTGAGTAAGTTGTCCTAATATGGTCATGATCTGATCTTCTCCAACATTGATTGTGTTGACTTTCCCAATAGGGATATCCCTACCTTTCTCACGAGTATTGATTACCCTTCATCCGTTAGATTCCATTTCTAAATAATGGGATACACTATATTATTTTATGAATATCAAATAGAAAATCATTCAACATAGATTGAAATTCTATGCATAGAAAATCTTATAAACATGGTTTCTCTGAGGAAAAATTTACATTAAACTCCTTCATAATGGCTTGTAAAGAAAATTTGAATTATCCTAAGCATATCCCCTAAGAGTGTCGTAACCAAGAGTGTAGCAAGGCCCGTTTTCGTGCACCAGTTCTCGTTTGAGTATAGCTCAAAGCGGTGTTTTCGGGTTTTACCCCTAGATACATCTGTTCCAGAGCTACCTATACCTGCTCGTATCTAGACAGAGATGTATTACTTAAAAGATCCACATAATCTATTCCTTACCAAAATACCAGGACGTTCTTGTACATTTATCCTCAAATACTACCTTAGGTCTTTGTTCCCTACTATACATTTCCTACTCTAGTTTCCAAGTTTTCTACTAAACTTCCTCTAATACCAACTGTAACACCCTGACCCCTCTAGACTAGAGTCAGTGCATTACTTGTGATATTGGCATGGTTATGAGGAATGAAAATCCCAAAGGAACAATTAGTTTAGTAGTCTTGAAAAAACTAGATATATAGATGTTACTCAAATTACATTGGAAAAGTTTAAAAAATATAATACATAATGAAAACTATAAACTGCATCCACAAGAACTCAATAAATGATCTCATCTTTGTCACCTATTGAAAGTAAACAATGAAAGGGGTGAGATCAAATTCTCAGTAAGGGTTAAAAATAGTGGAATTATGAGTACAATAATAAGCGAATCATAATCAATCTGACATAACCAATATGGCATAGTTAATAATTGAAAAACTCATGCCATTAATAAACTGAGAATGAAATTGAATCCATAGATTTTGTCATAGTGAAAATATCATTGATAGTAATAAATGATAATGAATAAAGAGAATGATTATTGATTGTACATCACATATCTAGAACATGAACCATTATATCATAAAATCAGTTTAGTTTTATGGGTAAAAACCCATCTGATTTTTTGGAAACAAACTCGAAGGGTTTGTCACCAACTGATTTGTCTCATGAGACCTATCGATGCATCGAGGGACTATAGTGGGCCCCACCCACCACTGAATTTCAAAATTATTCTTTATACATTGATTCAATAAAAGTGCAATATTCTTTTTCAATATCCTTATAGAGTAGAGTATATGGATTCAACAATATTTCCATAGTTAAAATAACATTCCAAATAAACACTGTATGTAAAATGGTATACAGTTTAGACAACAAACATATCCATGATATGATATTATGGATATTTAATATAAATATAATTTCAAGTGAATATTGATCTCAAATGGGAAGTAGGTACACCACATAAGGATTATTAGGTGCTCAATACAAAATTAGTCACAACGAAATAGTAGTTGAGACAAAGTCTCTTACCACAAAGTAATCAATCGAATCATATGACCAGAACTTAATAACCCACAAATGAATCATTGAATAAAATGAATATAAATAGAATAATTTTATTATATAAATGTAAGTACACATATATCACATACAAGAAATAAGTGGCGAACAATGAAAATCTCACAGAAATGAAAGTGAGATGAGAAACCCCTTACCTTATGCTCGAGTGTGTTCTTCGTTTGTTTTAATGACCTGAATAATAAAATTTTTCTTCATTAATTAATAAATCCATAACCTATTATACATTTAACTGATTTAGTATAACCTTTTTAGGTTCATTCATTTCCCTTTTATGGGTTTAAGAGGTTCAATTTTCTTGTTTTGGAAGCATTTTCTTCCTTAGTTTTCATGATTCGTTTACTTGTTTTCATGAATGAAAGTTCATTTGAAATGTGTTTAAACATCCATAATTGTTAATATATCTTATTAATGACATTGAGGAGATATAAATTATTTTGTTTTATATACCATGATGATGATTCCTTAGTCAAAATTTTATTACAAATATTTGGATTAACTTGACCGTTTTGTTCATAATGAACTTGTTTTGTATTATTATCTTATATTATGAGTGTATAAGGATTACAGAACATTAATGAGATGAAATACATATATTATTATCTGTTTCAACCATTACAATGGTTTCATGACCAGTAATGAAGGAGAAAGTGAAGAACGAAACTCCATCGTCCACAAAGGTTATAAATTGGAACCTCATGGACGTTGATTTCGTTTATAAAAATAAAAGGGAGGGAGTAAGAATATTGATGATATTTCTTCCATTAACATGATATAATTCCAGTATATATATGATACTATAGTTTATCATGGTTATTTGGATAGAGGAGGTGAGGAGAGAAAAATAAAAGAGATGAACTTGAAAATAAAAGAAAAGGTGACAGATCGCTTATGAAAATTCTGCAGCCTAACGGCGTCGCTTAAAATTTCATAAAATTAAATGATGAGATAAAAAGGGTATATCATCATATTAAAATAAAAAGGAAAGTAATAAGAACACATAAAATCAAACCTCAACATATTAGAATAGAAAATCAAATAGATAACATAAAGGAAGAGTCAACTAAAAGAAGAGAATGAAGGATTCCCTTACCTTGTAGTGTAACTCCTAGATCTTAAAGGGTGGGGCCTTGGTGGCTTAATGACACCTTGGGAGGAATCCTAGGGAGGTAATAACACCATATCTTCGAGGATATTCAGTTTTTAATTAATTAAAACTAAGGGGTGTGAGTGGGTATTTATAGTAATTAAGAGAGAGCTTTTTTATTAATTTAAAGGGACACCTCGTTAGTAGTTTTCGCAAAACCATGGGCTTTATTATGGTATTTTCCCATGGTTTAATAAACTTGGGACACCTCATGTGATAAGATAGTGTAAAAAATTCTACCATACCTTTATATTAATAATTACATCATTATGATGTCATTAAACTACCGAAAACTCAAATTTGTATTTTTACTATTCATGAAAAATTCAAGTATTTTAGAAAATTCCCAAAAATTCACCCTAAACATTTTTCAACGAGTAGAAATCAAAAAAGGATGTCCATTTTTTGAAAATAAATTTCTAATTATTTTTAATTTAATTTTTAAATAAAATCAAAGTTAATTTGAAAAATAACAATTTAAAGGTATAATTAGTTTTGTATTACATTGAAAAATTAATTAACTTACCATTATCTTATTACCTTAAGAAAATAAAATATTATCATTATTTAATATTTATAAGGGTCATATTACTATTCATATTACTATTCATAAGGGTATGTTACTATTCATAAAAAAAAATCAAGTTGGTTCTATCAGACTCTAAATGACTTACTAGTCACAATTCTAGATGATTGTTTTTTGAAATTCAAAACATAGAAGTGGAAAATTTATGTTTAATGGATAGCTTATAACTTTCTCCTATAATGTTATGATTCAAAAAATACATAGTGCTTCATGTAATATAGGATATCTAATGAATAGAAAGTATTTGAGAGGAACATACCATAAAATGTTTGGGGTGTTATAACCATGCATCTTTTTAATATCATGAAACCATGAACAAGTAAAGTTACTTTTAAGTTTATGAATCTATAACTTATAGAGTATTGGAATTAAACCTAAATGTGGAATATCTATCATGTTTAGTAGGAATTAAAACCCAAGTAGTTCAAATTACACAATTTAAACCCATATGTATGGTTGGTCCGTGTAGTTTAACATCATGAGGTATGGATGTATAAGTTGTGAAAGGGTTTATGATATATTATTTAATGGGGATCATGCATTGGGATGAACTTGTGGTTTATCCTATATTTTGTTAACTAGATAAGAGATGACATGTATGGGTCTTACACTAAGTAAGAAGCCTTATAGGATTCTTGTGCTAAAATGGGTGATAATAAGAGACTGAGTGGGTGTTTCACATGAGGATCCCTTATAGTTCATATTGTATGTTAGTAACTTGGAATAAGAGGATATGGTTTGGGATTTTACCTTGCCATATTACCATGGTGGTTTATCTATATTATTGGTAATGGAGTAGTATGGGAAGGCCCAGTTAGAGATTAAACCTAGTAAGAGGCCCAAAGTGGACTCCTATAACATAAAATGGAAGATAATCGAAGACGGAATGGGGCTAACACATGATATACCCTTATGGATTATCATGTATGTTGGTGACTAGATATGAGAGGATATTTTTGGGGATTACACCTAGTGGGAGGCCCATTGCAGTTCATCATTCCTATTAGTAATAGAGTAGCATGGGGAGGTATTCTTGGGGATTAAACCTAGTAAGAGGACCATATAGGATACATGTAGCATAAAAGGTGTGAAAATAGGATGATATGTGGTTTGTTCTTACATCTAGAATTAGGAACATTATGGTTTGTCCTATGTTTTGGTAAATAATAATGATGAATAGGAATGTTTGGTGTTTACACTTATCAAGAGGACCATATAGTATTACTTTTATGTAAAATGGGGTAAAATAGTATATAGAGTGGTGATTATGTATGAGATACACTTGTGAATCATGTTCTATATTGGTAACTGGGTGAGAGATGAGATGGATGGGTCTTACCCATAGTAAGTGGAAAATATTTTTTCACTATATCTATTGGTAATGAAATAAGATGAGAAGTTATAGTTATGGATTACTCCTATTAGTATTCACATAGATAAATGACCAAACCTTATTTATTGGTAACTAGAAAAGGTAAACCATAATGGTTATGTCTTAATCCCATGAGGAGGACCGTGAGAAATGTTGCCTAAGTTTGAGGCCTGGGTAAAGTGGTGCCTAATTAGGAGACCTAAGAGAAGTTTCACTTTTGTATACCATTGAGGTCAAAGTATGGCTATGAATTGGGTTCTTGGGTGAAGTGGTTACCAAGTATAGAGGCATGGGTGAATAGGAACCCAAGTATGAGAACTGGGTGAAATGGAACCTTGGTATGAAGGATTTGGAGAATGGTTTCCCAAGTGGATCGGTCGCTCAGGTAGTTGGCCACTCAGGTTGTGGAGCCTATGTTCAAGAACTCAGGTAGTGGAACCCAAGTATGGTCCCTCAGATAGTGTCTCCTAGGTTTGGGCACTATGGTAGTGATGCCTAGGTTTGGGTGATCAATTAATTGGTTCCAAGGTTATTGATTCCCTGTTTATTAGGTGATCAAGTATTAGTGTCCAATTATTGGTCATACAAGTGCTCTGAAACCCAGGTCAGAACTTCAGCCAGGAGGGTATGGGTGTAAAAAATATTCTTTCATTCTTAGTTTTTTCATTTGAAAATTAGCTTAAATTGGGTTTTTGTAAGATTTGGGAATGTGGGTTAGAGATTCGTTCTCTCATGTGTTGAGGCCTTAATTCCATGTGTAAAATGAGATAGAAGGGGTAATTTTATAAGAAACCCCCAAACTAGGTTCCCAAGTATGGTGGAAACCTTATCAAGAACCCATGTGGGTATCTGGGTGTGCATGACTATGTTTGGGTTCACACTCCTAGGTTCATCAGGACGCATAGTGTTAGGGTGTGTGAAGTAAAACACATGAATACAGATACTTCTAGGTTCATGGAACTTGGGTTCATAACTCTAGGTAGTGGATATTAGGGTGATCCTAGAAGGTCACATGAGTCTGAGTGTGTGTAAGGACTTGGGAACATATATGAAATGTATTAAGACTCTATCATAAGAGTCCAAATTCAAATGACCATAACTTTTGAATGGGTCTCCATTTTCGATCCACGAGTAGTAAAATTAAATCATTTGAAACAAATTATTCCTTTATATATGGAGTTATTCCATATTAGTCTATTTTCGATGCCAAGAAGTTCTCGTAAAACCCTCAAAAATGGGTTTTATGGTTTCAATATCCCCTTTTGTAAAAAATGGATGAAATAATGGCCTAATCTTAGTGGGAGGTTCTCACTACTATGTTTCCAGACAAAGAATTTTTTTAAGGAATATCTATCTCTCAGTTTGTGGGAAATCATGCACCACATGGAGTAACATTTGTGTATTCTTTGTATAAAAAGATACGTTTTCCCTCTACTTGACGTGTGTCATCTATGTGAGTTCTATATCAAGGATTCCATGGAAAAGTGCGTGGAACAAATTTTTCGATGCCAACAATGTTGTACCTGGGTTTTTATGCTAATATTATAATATAATAGTGATCAAATTATTTAGTTATTTTAATTTAAATGATAATTGGTCTTTTAAAACTTTATTATTGATTCTTTAAAATTATTCTTTTTTTTATATTCATGATAAATAATTATTAATCAAAATATTATTATATAATGTGTAAATTGGATAATTTGAGTCCATTAATGTTCATTAAATGAATTTATATTATCCATATTTAAATACGATTTTTAGTTACCAATTTATTAAAATGATTTAGTTTTAAAATAGGGGGTATATTATTTTGATAAATAATGAATAAATACTAGATTGGGGATTTTTTGAGTATTTTTTAAAAATAAATTCATATACTAATTAATTATTCAATTTAATTTGATGATATACTTAATTCATGATCTTGTAAATTATAATTTTTAGCACATTTTAAAGTTTTTATTTAGTTTTAATTATGTTATTATTGAATTTAATTAAAATAAAAACTAAATCATAAAAAAGTGGATTCCTTGAATTTTAAATTAATTTTTTATCCTAAGCGGTTTCATATCTTTAGAATCCACTCTAAAATAATCATGTATTATGAATTTTTATTTCAGTGATTATAAATATTGGAAATATAATATTTAAATTCGTAAATACATGGTAATTAAGGATTTTTGTTAATGGATAATGTTTTTTCATAAATATAGTGAATATTCTAACTTATAAGAACTTTATATTAGATAAATAATGATAAAAGTTTTCTCTCTCGTTTATGATTTTATGTTTATTGTTTATATATCTATACTATGCATCGTAGGTTTAATTTTTTGGATAATGAAAATTTTAACTTAGTAAAACTCACTGAATCCAGGAGAAAACTCTGTGATCATGATCTTGAGATCAAGGGGATATTTTAAAAGAAAAAGATAGATGATATCATCGCTAATGATGAACAATATAAAGATATAGGAAAAGTTGTGCAAAGAGGATAACCGAATGGAATGAATTAAAAAATCATGGATTACCCTTAAGTGTGGAGGTAAGACTAAGCATCTTTGTTCCACTACTTTATATAAAATTAATTGATAAAAATTTAATGATCATACAAATTGTAGTGAAATATAGTCAATTCTCTATGATAACATATGAAGATATAAATGTACACTTGGAAACTTTTCTTGAAATCTATGATACTTTTCTCTTCAATGTTGTCTTCAATAATTTGGAAAGGCAATGATTTTAAAATTTTAGTTAAGTAATACATTTATTCAATGATTTTAATATCACATTACATCAATATATGTGATGAAATATCAAGAAACGTTTTAACATGGCCCTATTCTCTTTAAAATTATTAGAATATCTTGGTTGATTTCTTAAATATCAATCAATTTAATATGGAACCAATTTATGAATCATGGAAGAGGTTTTGAGAATTAATTAAGAACATGTTACCATTATGGTTTTGTGATGTGGTTACTAATATAAATGACCTATAAGGGTTTTTCTTAAAGTAATAGGTTGATCATTGATACTTCATTTAGAGGAATGCTAATGAGGAAATTACTTAAACAATCTTATGAATTATTGGATAAAATCTACAATAATAAACTTCAATTAATATTAGATTGAGTTAAATAAAAGATAAGATTTCATATTTTTTGGGGAAAAAGGATTCCCTATATTTGAGTCCCATATTGGGTCCAGAACCTGCAATTTAGAATGTCACGTTTATATCCTCAAATACAGAATATAGACATCCAAGTAATCCAAATGAAATGACATATAATAGATTCAGTGCCTGGAATGAGAAATACGTTACTCCATAATCACCACAATAATCTTCCCTCCCATGTTTTGATAACTTATATTCTTCAAACATGATATTCCATCGAGACGATGAAAATACAATAATAAAGTACACAGGAAAGAAAAATAACATTCACAACACATGAATTATGTGATTTAGAACTTAATCCTACTCTACAGGGGAAAACCAAATCTTTATACATTAAGGAGAGAACATATGAGTTATATAGGAACTATATTACAATACCCTACCTAGAACATCTGAGTTACAAAAGACCTGTTTTGGAATCCTACCCAAATATAGAAGTGGAATCTAGTAATTATTTCATGAATCCTTCCAAACACTAGCACTTTCCTGGGAATGCCCCAAAATATGAACCAAAACCACTCGATTCTTATCCATATTCAATTTCTATTTCAACTCAAATAGGTTTCTAATACTCTCCACTCAATCATTTTAACCATCATCTAATCTTTGTGGTCTTCCCTCCACATGATCATTGAAACTGCCAACTACATTATTAGAACACTACCTAAACTTATGAATTTTGGTAAAAAATGCATACCATAAACTTCTATTATCTCATTTACCACATCAGTTAGATATTTTGGAATAAATCCCCTAGATTTCACACATTTTATAGAATCCATATTCATCCTCTACATCAGAATAATCTTACATATCCATTTATATTAATATTATGTAATATTAGTTTATCCTTCGTTACTTGAAATCAGTTGTCATTACAACTCTACAACATACTACCAAAACTTAGGTCATAACTAGAACTACCTCCTAAATCACTTACTATTAAAGTGGATACTACTATATCCTATTCACATATTTCCCTTGGTTGTAGAAAATTATATTTATTTAGTTCTGAAAGTGTCATTTCCAAAGTCCAATTCTTTAAGTTCCGACACTTAAACAAAAAATATTTTTAATAACAAAACCTAAAAATATACTAATTGAGAATTATTTTAATATGTTGAGACCAAAAATATCCCACTTTAAGAGAATTATCAAGGATTACACCAAGTATTTTATCCAGTTTCTAAAATTTTTCTATTCTCTTTCTCTGCTGTGTTATGATAGTCCGCTATCATGCTTCTGATCAACCAAGCCTAAATGAGGTTCAAAGAATAAACCCCCAAACTACCTATACTTTGATCAAACATTAATTTTCCATGAAACATATTTGATTTATCCATGAAATTTACTTAAAAAATCAATTTATAGAACCATTCAAATTTTTTGAATCTTTCATGAACAAGCCACAACATGTACCATATCCATGGAATTGATCATTTTGGATATTGAATTATAAAAAATATACCACTATGATTCCATAAATTATGATATTCTTAACATGCCTATAATTATTAATACCAATGAAACTAAAATCTATCTGAAAGAAGTTTGAAAAATTATAGTATCATTGAACTATCTTACTCCCATTGATAAAATATAGAACCATTTGATTACCAATTAATAGTGAAATCACGTGATGCATTGGTTCTTTTATACTACGATATCTCAAAATATTATTGATCCTTTACAGTATACCTCTAATCATAGAGAAAATTATATAACTATATTGACCTTTAATAAGTCGTACTTTTAGTGTTTGGAATAAAAATTCGTCATCACCATGCCTTAATAAAGAAGAATTCCTGAGACTTTAGGATTTCATTCCATATTGAAATAGATGTGTTTATGGGTGTGAAATCCCAAATAATTTTTGAGTGATATAAAAATAAAATTATCACATTAATAAATAGTTTCTCAAGAAGAATATTTCCAAAAAAACTGAATTCCCTTGATCTACAAGAATGATTCACAGGTCTAATCAGACCCAAAATATCTTGTAACACCATTTTTTTGTCACACCACCTGGATCCAAATATGAGGAAGAATTTCAAAACTATATATCCATGGATACTCTATATATTTCTATCCCTATCGTTCAAAGTCTAAACATCTGGTCTATGACACAAATATCATGTGTTCAGGCTTGGTCTCTTCAAAACTGTATGGTATCCCAACCAATAAAATATTTCATACTCCCAAATATTCCAAACTCTCCACCACCATAAAAAAACATATCAACAGTGATATTCTTTCCACCATTATTATTCATCAAAAAACATTATGAAAATACTTTTGACTTTGTTCTTGAGAAGAATAACGTTGTCACTTCTCTGTACTGCATAATTGATGAAGGTACAAAGGGTAAAATCGCAATCCATGAGAATTAATTGGAAACCTTATGATCCCTAGTGCCTTTATCTTCCACAAGTAAATATAAAATTCTATATCTTCTTGGGATACACCCATGCATGGTTTATATTCCATGAATTTGAGTTCTAATACCTCTTGGTCAAGATTTTCACCCCTTCTCACTCAAGTGTCTAATATATGCATGCCACATAACACTATATTCCGGATTTTTCCTACCTAACATACACTACTAATTCCGCAATATTGGTTTGATGAAATTTTCTAACTCACACTTTACCAAAATCATAAAACACTCTTCTAGTGAATTTCCACATTCCATCCCCAAAAATTGAGTACAGAAACCCATGATTCAGTAGACCAATGAAAACTCATTCCATAAACTAGGGTGCATACATATCCTCAGAAACACTATATTAGTAGAGATCAACTGGGATAGATTATATTCATATAGAAACAAATAATTTAATTAGCTGTGGGATTTATAGATTCTATAAAAACACACATTCTAGAATAGACTTTTTTGTCCTAGCTATTTTCCTATAAATTCCCCTTTCTTCCATAATTCTAGATGTGGGACTAATATTAGTTGAATAAAATTGACTCAATCTCCTTAAATAAGTTTCCCAGTGTTGATATACTTTTTCTAGGAATTATACAAAACCTTTCAATAAAACTCATTTTGTAAAATTCTAGTGTTTTCCCATAATGGATTATCTTTCATCCTACACCATCACTTTCAGTCAACTACCATCAATGGAACCTCTAAATTCATTATAAGTAACAAAACTACCATTATATTAAATCTAAAACCTCCTACTATTGATCATAAAACCTGACCTTAACCTCTTTCAATGTAATCTTCTAGAAAAATGAATTATCACTGAATCCGAAAGGTGTAAATTGACCAAGATAGTTATCCAGAAGTCTTTAGTAGTCTGCAACCAAGATCTACAACACTTGATTATGGTTCTTCTAAAACTCAATATTCCTCTCACTAGAAGTAGTCAATAGTATCCAACTTAGCTCAACACCACTTGAATCTAATTCTTTTGAAACTTAGTAAATCACTCATTAGTTCTTAACCCAAATATCTTTTATCACATAATTAGAGAAAAAAGGATTTCATGAATCCAAATCCTTCACCAGGTTCAAAAAATACAATTTAGAATGTCACATGAGGATTGTCAAATGTGGAAACTTCCATCATAAATGTATGTATACAATGTAACCCTAAAAATAAATGTTATGAACTAGGAATAATGACACTCTAATCACCACATTGGACCAACATATCTGGTTCTAATCACTCTTGTTATTTATATAAGATCATACTCTAAGATAGAAAATAGGTAAGAATAAACCATAATATAATGAAATTTAACAAAAATAAAAAATGAATAGCTTGGTTTAGAATTTAATCCTACTCTACTATGGAACACTATATCTCTATATGTTATGGATAGAACACTTGAGTTATAAGGGCCCTATATTTTAATACCATACCAAGACCATAAAATTTATAGGGGACATATTCTACAAACCTACCCAAATATGGAAGAAAAATACAAAAATTCTTACATGAATCCTTCCATCCAAAAGAGATTCTATGTTGAATTAGCCCATTGGGATCCTACTCCACTCAATTATCAGCCAACTTCTATTACTCTCTACACTCTAACAATTCAAAAAAAAACCCTCTATTTTTAGAGGTTTCAATATAATAACCATCAAGTACCTCCATTTTCTTAGGCATCTGATATTTACTGATGTCCCTCCACTTGATCATGACAATTGCAAGTTTCACCTCTAGGAAACCATTTCAACTTTTATCTTTTTGTGGACATTTACCACTCATAATTTCTCCCAAAATGTCTCCCACATCAATGAGACTTCTAGAACACATCTTCTACCTTTTATAATTGTGATAAAATATAAAGTCATCCTTCATGTCAGATTAATCTTACATATCACTTAAAATTAATTTCACATTAGATCTGTTAAATTATATGTATGCTTTATCACCCAAAATTAGTTTTCATGGAGACTTCACTACTTCCTCCAGAAACCCATTTCATATCTAGAACATCCTCATTTGTCACTTCCTCTAGAAGGGGGTACTATTTTTTATTTCTTCTAAACATTCCTTACTTCAAGTGATCTGTCTCCATTTGGTTCCACAAGTTTTCTTCTTAAATTTTCCATAGAATAAGTTCCAGTACATAACAATACGTCAATTTTCACACTAAAATCTAACACAGATGGTGTATTCAAATAAATTGATGAATGTATAATTGGAATTTATAATAAAAAAAGTTAATGAAATGATTTTTCTGAAACAAAATAAAGGTATTCCTATGGAATATCTAAATTATGTTTTATTTTAATAAGAACAATATTTTTTATGGATAGATTCCATAAGAAAATAAAGGATGGAGTGGAGAAATATTTAAAATAATATTATGTTATTGAGGGTTTAAACAAAAATAATAATATAATATTCAACACAATCAAATTATCATATTAAATAAAACCAGGGAAACTTTCATGGAATCGATTAGAGTTTTGATAAAAATTATTGAGGCTAATTTTATGAATAAATCCACTTCTAATAGGGATCTGATGGTTTAGCTGGAGAAACATTATAATAAATTAAGTAATAGATCCCAAAAATGTTTTTGGGTGTTACATAATTTATCTCAAGTCCTAAATTGAAATATATAAACATGATAAGTCTAATAACTATTGAAGAAAATTCTATAACACTAGAAAATCTACAATGATAAGAAACTAAAAATGGAAAGGAATATGGGGAAAAGATAAAGGATAAATAAAAAATATCAAGAAGAAACATATAGAATAAAAACCACCAGTATAAAAACCAAAGTTCATATTCTGAAATATATTGAAGTGAAGTAAAATTGAAGAAAACAAATTTTGTCTATAAATTTTTAAGAAAAACCATAAAATCATTATTTTTACTGAAGATTTAGAGAATATGACCACATAAGAATCTTTTATAAAATATTTTGGTTAAAATAAAAGGAAATTATATGATATAGGCATAATTTCTCTCCTAAGGGGATTTCCAGTCATGGTGGAAAGGATTTTATTGAAGAATAATAAAATCAGGTAAATTTTCTATACACTATAGTATTGGTTCTTTGAAATTGAAGAAACTTTTATGACCCGGGTTCAAGAATGAATATCTAGTCATACTTCACATTCAAATTCTTGGGTTAAGAAGAGATGAAACACACTAGTATCTCTTAAAATGGTGGATCAAACAATCATATTTCTACAATGGTTAATTAAATATGTTTTAGTCAATATGAATAACTTTTACTTCAAGGTAGATATCACTATACTTGATATAGAAGAATAAAAAACACCCATAATATTAGGAAGAATATTTCCATCAAAGGGAAGGGCCTTGGTTGATGTACAAAGTGGGGAGTATTCATTGAGATATGATAAATATAAATATAAATTTAATGTACAATGGGAAATGAAAAATCTAGATAAATTAGAAGAAAATTTTAATACTGAAAACAAGATTTAATTTTTAAATGTTTCTCTAATTGAATAAAAGAATATGAAAAATGTATTAAAATGAAGTAAATTTTTGTAAATGAGGAGAAAATGGGATTAATGGAAATATTTAATATTCTTAGGATGTTTCTACGAAGCAAATGGTAAAAGAGGTCTATCTTTATTAATTTATGGATTATATTTTAATTCTTTAAGACCTACTAAAAATTGGTGGATTAGACAAATGGATGAAGAAAGGATACAACCTAAATTAAGTATACAAATGATTTCAGAATAAGAAATAATACTTATCTATGTGGTGTATAACCAATTAGGATCATCGAGTGATCTATATTTGGTAACCTATTTTTAATATCCCATTAATTGTTAAATAACTAGAAAATGTTTAATTAAAATAATTAAAATAAATCATTGTTCAATAAGTAAAATATGTTTTAATTTTTTTCTTATAAATTAGTATTTATGAATTATTTTTAAGACCATTTTAGGATATAAAAATAATTTATCCTAAATTTTTGAGTTTGAATGGAATAAACCTTTTGCTTTCACTTATTTATTTTGTTTTTAAGGTTTATGTGAAGAATAATTATTGGGTATGATGAAAGGAAGAATTGAATGGAGCTTCAATGTAATATGTTTATTTATTAAAAAAATTAATTCTATTTATTCCCTCCTACATTCACTCATAGTTTTGTGAAAAATAGAATTATATGTCCATAGTTATATTTATTGTTATATTTTTACTCTATGATATAATTAGTTGGTTAGAAATACCTTCATATCTTTTTTTAAATATCATTTTAATAAATTTAAGTAATTATGATGATGATTGAATGAGTAAAAATAATATATGAATATTTTATTAATAAATTATGATTTGAGAGAGTTGATTTATTTATGGGAGTGAAAAAATTTAGAATACAAACTTAATAAAAATTTTAATATGAGAAGTAATTAGAGTATTTTATGTATGTGATAAATTAACTATAAATTTTCATTTAATATCAAGTAAATATTGGTAGATTGGATTCATGAAAGAGAATCTTAGATTTTTATTTGAATAATAAAAATTAACCTTTCTTGTATTAACTATAAAAAATATCTTTAAGATGATATTGATGGTGGGGAAGGAATTTCTATGCTAGTTTAGATCTTAAGTGTGAAAGAGAAAGTATTGTTTCATATTGTCTTTAAAAAAATAACAAAAAACGGTTGTTGTGTTAATTGTACTCAATATTAAAATAAAATAGAAATTTAAGAGAATCGTTACTCGAAAGAATAACTAAAAGTATCATATCACATTGATGTTATATTTGGAATTTTCATGGTTAATTGATTTATATGGAAAGTTATTATTTGAGAAATTGTTCCCTAGTGATTTTTAAAAATCCACCCACAATTAATAATTATTTAATTATCATAGTACATGATATATAAACTTGATTATGATGGTTTTTTTCACTAATGTGTAGATCTGTTCTCGAGGATAAATTAGAATTTATATGTGATGGTATTTCATATGTGAATTTTACATGAATTTAATTATATAATTCTAGGTTTAAATTATTTTATTTTAAATTTATATTATTATTATAATTTCATGTATTTATAAATATTAATATTAAAAAGTATATTGTAAAAATAAATATTTTTAACTGTAATCTTTATACATATCACTAAAGGATTTATGTCCAACTATCAAAAATCTATTGTCACGGTTTGTATATTTACGATAATAGGAATCTATTGTTATGTTTTTTATAATTCATAATTAAAGGGTTTCTAGATGAAAAAAATATTGTTATGGTTTCTGAAAGTGGTAATAGTAAAAACATATTGATATTATTTATAAAACCGTAACAATAGTGTTTTAAAAACATAACCAACATAAACCCTAACCTTACACCGTAATTCCGCCCTTCCATATGATTATGCCCCCACTGCACTATTCTTCATCCCAGATATCATTGATTAAACACCACCCTTGACCTCTGATACTCAGAAATACTTTGATGGCATACCCCTATGATCTCCTCCCACACCATTGACCTACTATTTCCATGCCATTAATTATCATTTGGTTATTTTCCTACAGTCGAACCATTGCCTATTCTTTTTAAAATTCACAATATAGATTTGACTTCCAACTTATCTATATATTATCAATCGAATGTATGTGATTATTGATGCATCTAAATATTTACAAATATATTTCTAGTATCTTAGGTGTTAATTGTGGTTTGGTGGTTTATCAATAATATTTTCTTATTATTCACTATTTGAAAATGAAGTTTATTTAATAATGAGTGTTATGTTGGAATGTTAATTAATGTTTAAATTCAATTTAATAATATCAACCATTAATTTTGAAAATTTATAAATATTAATCAATATATATTTTTTATTTTTTATAAGTTTACTATGTTATGATTATACTTATATATAGTTTCATACATATATATACATTTATAAATTTTATAGGATATCATATTATACTTATATAGTTTATATATAATCTTTTAATAAAAATTTATATATATGATTTTACTTGTATACATTCTAAAAACTTTTTTTAAAATTTTATAGTATATTGTATTATACTTATATAATTTATATATAGATTTTTATAAATTATTTATAGTTTTATAAATTTGAAAATTTATATATTTTTATAATTTTTATTGTATATAATATTATACTTAGATAATTTATATATAAAGTTTTATTAATTATAATTACTTATATAGCTTCATACATTTATTAATTTATTTACTTTTTTAAATTTTATAGTATATCATATTATACATACATGATTTATAGTTAAACTTTTATTAATTTTATTATTATTTTAGAGTTTTATATGTTTATAAATTTATAAACCTTTATAGTTTTATTTTTTTATATGTTATTATACTTCCATACAAGAGATTTTACATTTATATATTATATGTTTACACTTTTATAATTTTTTATAACTATATTCTTTTTCAAATTATGCATAGTCTTATATAAAATTTATACTTTTATATATTTATATAGTTTTATAAATTTATATATATTTTGATAATTTTTATACCATTATGAAAAATATACACTTTTTTTATAAATTATCTATACCTATGTTATTTTATTAATTTATCATCTTTTTTATACTTTTATGCTATCATAATTTTTTTCTTCTATAAATTATACTATTATAATTTCATAATATTGTAATATGAATATTATTTTATCAATTTATTCATTTGAATAATTAAGAGTTATTTTATTATATATAATATTATATTCTTCAAATAATTTTGGTATGAAGTTGGAAGTATTTCCTTAATCGGATGTCAAGTGAGTTTCATAATCTGCTTGAAATATTTTTGGATGTTGTGTTTAGTCATGCATCAGAGGGGGATATTATGTTATATTTTCACTAAAATAGGATGAATCGTATTGTATGATTCATCCATATCATATACCATAATATTTATATGATTAATATCATAGGAAGTGACATGGATATATCAATAAAGGAATTGGGATTCCTATATCGTATAGTAAGACAAATAACATGGTATACAATATATAATATCAGGTGCATGGTTTAATGTGATGCATTCCAAAAGATTTATCATTGTTTATGAATCATAGAGATGATTAATTTAAAGAATTAAAAAATTATTATGATCATTAAAACATAAAATGGTCGTAATACACTAACATTCATACATTATGGGTAATGCATGTCCACTGCCAAATGTTGGTAGTCAATTATTGACTTCCTTTATTAAATAAAGGGATTATATATAAAGGATTATATCCATTTTTTTGGGTGTGGTTTCCATTTATTCAAGAGAAATCCAAATATCTCTCTTCCATCCTTTTCTCTATTTATCTTTGAAGATAATGTGCCATCACACCTTTAGATATTTCAGGGATCCTCTTGTAGTGTATGGGAATTCTAACAGTTGATGTACTACCTCTATTAGAAAGAGTCTTTTGGATATAATTAAGGAATATTTATCAAAAAAGCTTCATCAAGATATAGAATCTATGATATTAGATACAATAACTAATTTTATCTTCTTTATTCACAAATTTATTTGATGATGATATATTTTATAGTTTAATTGATTTCTTCCACCGTTATGAGTGTAAGATGTGATTATTATTATCCCAAGGTATGATGAAAATAATACAATACAATGGGGAAATTATCATTTTAATTCAAATATAAAATTTTAGTTCAAACCTCGGGTTTTAAATTGATCAGAATTATAAAATACCAATCAATTTATAAATCAAAGTGAAAACAATGCATGCAGTGGAAAAATGAACTATGCGAAATACGGTTAACCCAATAGAAATAAATGTATTTGAATTTTATAGAAATATGAAAATAGTGATCTAATAAGAGGAAATATAAATTTTAAAACTATTCTAATTAATAAATGTATACAAATGAATATTAAAATAAAATCATGGAGAACTGGTTAATAAACCAATTACTTCTTAAAAGTATATTATTAAAATAATACTTTTAAACCAATGTGTAAGGTATATCATTAAACTATATATAAGGTGTCCATTAACTGTAACCTATAATAAGGTATCCCTAATTTTATAACTATATAAATTTATTTCTTCTTATCCCTGGAATACATTGACTTATCCTATTAGAGATAGATCTCTTTAACACACCATAAGCTTTTGAGAACTGTCTTCATAACTATGAAACCCATCAAACCAGACGATCATAAATTACACTATATTCCTATCCTCATAATCCATGAATCATGAATGATCCATAAAATGAAAATTATATTGTAAATACTTGGATATTTATAAGTCCAGCCTCACAAAATGGTATCTATTAGAAAAAAAATTGGAATGAAAATTATTACACTAACCAGAAAACTCTTAGAAGTAAGAAATTACAAAGATTAAAAATGATCAGAGACATATAAAATGATTTATTGTAGTTGTATTTACATTTTTTATTATAAATATTGAGTTGAATCTATATTTATATATGATGTTGTAACAAACTCCAATGGTTAGATTATGAAAATTATAGAGTTAGTTGTAACTGAATCAGCAAAACAACTTCCTCTATCG
This sequence comes from Viscum album, assembly GCA_963277665.1. NCBI lineage: Eukaryota > Viridiplantae > Streptophyta > Magnoliopsida > Santalales > Viscaceae > Viscum > Viscum album. The sequence goes on along the minus strand of OY728158.1, from coordinate 1,695,302,329 downwards.
ATAAACTCAACAAGTTGGTTTATCTATTGATGAGTTAATCCAACATTTCCACAATATTCTCAAACATAATGGATAAATTTTATAATGGAATTTCATATCACCATATTTTCACAAAATTTATTGATTTTTGAAATTTTTTAGTTACCAAAAATTCATTCTGTGTAAACACAACAACATAAAAATATCTTAGTTAGATCAGATTCTTTCACAATGTATTGTGATTTCAAAAATAAATAAAGAAAATTATTCATTAAATAAATATATAAAATACTCATCAGTGATATCAAATACACCTTAATTATTAAAGAAACATGTTTTTATACTTATTTTATAAAGATTTTTTATATCCTAAGGCACTTAAGGTGATATAATAAGGTATGATATAATGTGGCTAATGGTTAGCTGTTGGATCACTCTGTCATTTATTATAACACATGATATCTTGATGTATAAATTAGGGATTTTATTATCCATAGGTAAAGACAAATTGAATGATATATTATGATTCGTCAAATATCATGGGTTTACACTGTGTCATAATCTACAATAATTATTATCATGGGATAAAAATAAAGGTTTGGGTTTTCAAAAAATAGAGGGTCATGTCATAAAAAAGAAGTATATCATATATCATTAAAAATGACTGGATACCATGAAAACACCTATCATATAATGTTATTAAATCATATATTATGATATATTATCACATTATATATCATAAATTATGATATAAGCTAAAATTTTAAACATATAATATTGTTTTAAAAAATTATTCTAGTTTATGATTTATTGATAAAATATGAGTATTAGAAATTATAAATTGAATAATTTATTACCTATATACAATATGAAAAGTTCATATTGATATATCATTCTTGGAAAATAAATGTAATGTTTATTTATTAATTTCAATTTAAATATTCATTTATATAAAGTATTTATATAATAATTATATTTTATGTGATTTAATTTATATAATAAATTAATTCTAATGAACTCTTATACTATGTAAACATGTATAAATTAAACATGATATAATAAAAATTACGAGTTATGAAATAGTTATGGACTTAATATATATGTGATGTATATTAAAATGGAGTGACTAAGAAACCCCCCTAAAAATGAAGCATATGATTTCTTCCAAATAAAACACATGTCAATACATCAGTAAATCAAATGGGCATGTTCTACTAGAAAAGGGCTCCCATGGATTATCTTTTTGAATGAATGGTGTATATATCTAACCCAAATATTTTGGTAACCATATCCCACTGTGAACCTTGGGTTACACTTCTCCAGAAAACCCTAAGAGTTAGAATACCAAAGGAATAAAGTATAGTTTTATACATATGATGGATTAGGATAGAGTTTTCCTCCCAACTATACTAGATTAATATGTGACATGATTGGCATGATGACATACCAAAATAATTATTCAATTCTAGGTATGGTAATGTAGAATCATTACTCCATGAAATATATATATTGGATCACTAAATAAATATGATGTATGGTTCATCATTTGAGTGGTAGAGATTTCATAAAAATTCCTTTATGAAAAGTTATAAAACATGATAATTATTATATATTTGTCTTTTTTTAGATTATTACATGCATCATGATTATCATTTTGAGATCTATTATATATATGGCCTAAAAGATAATTAATGATTTTTATCTAAGACTGAGAAGTGTTATAAAAGAGAACTATTTAGAGAATATTGATTTTAATAGTATAGAAATCATTTTCTATAGTTATGAATCATGGGTATTTGATACCAAGTGAACATAACACATTTTTTATGATAAAAACAAACTCATAAATTTAATAGAATTGATAAAAGGTGAATTAAATATCTATATTGTAATTTTGGAATGAGTTGAAACATTATAGGTCAACACTTAAAATCTATTTCTAAATAGTGGATTTTTTCTAAAAATAGAAAACTTTTATTATTTTATTATTATAAAAAATATATTTATATATATTGTTTATATAATATATGATTTAATTAATTATTAATATTTTTTTAATATAGAATAATAAAATATTTTATGGAATTGGTAAAATGATGAATGGTTTATAAATTATGGAAATGGATATTCATGTCTATAACCTTTAAGATAAAATGTTTTGGGTTTTAACACCACTTATCTTTAGAATTTTAACTATGGGCTTATAAATGAGAAAAATATCCAAATAATTCATAGATATGGATTTTTGGAATCATTAAGTTATGAATAATTTGATAAATGAGAATCTTTTTTATTAGAAAAAAATTAACCTTGAAAATTTTAGTGTAAAAGATGTGAGGGCCGGTAAACTGTTGGATCTTATACTCATTAAAATCATAAGAAATTTTTATTAAAAATAGAGAGAAGATCATGGGGATTCAAGGAGGTAAGAATTAATATAAATAGAGGGAATCCCATCTAAAAATATCCACACAACTAGAGGGAAGGGATCCAATGCAAGAAAAGGAAGTAAAAGAAATATCCCATGATTCCCTTGAAGTAAGGAAGTCGATAACCTGATTCCTTTCATGATAAGTTTGTAAAAGATCAACTCCATTTTCAACAAGGTATTTGAATCAATGAATTTGGTAGGCTATGGAACAAGGTGTATGGATAATATCTTGAAGAGAGTTTTGTATGACCAAGGATTTCGTTTAAACATTATAAAGTACAATGATGTTAAAGAGGAAAACCTCAAGTCCATTCAGCTTGGAACAAGCTTCCGTCAGGAGGAAGTGAACCCAACCATAGAAGACACTAATGGATAGAATGATGGATCCACTTGAATTTTGGACACCACCAATTTCCCATATGAATTCAAGGAAGTATGAATTGTCCCCATTGAGTTTGAGACCACTACTATAGGGTTTCCGATAGATCAAATGGACTTGAAGCGGTGTCCTATGGATAAAATGGGATCCTCCCCTACCATCCATGATATTTCAAAGAGGAGGAGAAAACTCTCAGTAATTTAGAAGCACATCCAAGTCAGCTTCCAAAGTTTAGGAGTTGGCCATCAGGAAAATATGAGTGATGGGAGTTCCATCATAGTGAGCCTTATTCATCGCATTCAAAATACACAAAAATATAATTGTGAAAAGAGATTCCCATGACTTCTTTTCATGGTTATTGTCACCCAAGACTAGGAACCAAAATAGGCGTATGATAACAATAGTAATATCCTAGGAACCCACATCGATGAAATCACCAAAGGATCACCACACTTCCAATTCAAACTCACATTCCAAAAATTTATGGGTAGAAGTTTCTTCACTGGGGGTCCAACAATATAAGCATTTAGAGTCCAGGTTGATACCCCTACACATAAAATCATCATTAGTAGATATTACATGATTATGTAAGCACCATTCTAAACATTTTTACTTCTGTAGAAACTCCTTTCACCATAATATCCCATCACATTCATCCTATCCTTGAATTGCATGGAGAACATGATGGTAAGCCTTAGCCAAAAAAATCATTGATGGAGAGAAAGTGAAAAAAAATGCATGTTCTTCTTTCAATATAATACAATAGAAAACATCTCAGTACTCCCGATTCAAATTTGAAAGTACGTAGGAGGGACACAAACTAGCTTGGTTAATTTTGAGGTTTGGATTTGGGTGTCCTGGGAAGATGAGAGGAGCACTATCCTAGTTGTGGATCTAGAAATTAATTTCCCCATGACCAAAAAACCATTGGAAGAAAGGATAGAGGCCAAAAATATACCATTGAACCATATACTAGATGTAGGAGACCCTACCCTTTGATTATTTAGGATTCTTTCCATACTTACTCAAGATGAACTTGATCCAAAGGGACTGTCCATCCAAGGACTCCTAGGATATATTTGCTTACAATCATTTCATCCTACCAAGTACATTCCTCAAGTTAATTCCTCCTTCATATGTTACCTTTTCCATCTTGGTCCATGACACCCATTGATACCTACCATTATATTGCACGACCAGAATTAAGAATTTCATTATATTTTCAATTAATTAAACATAGACTTTTTAACTTTATGAATAGATAGATCATTTATTGGGATAGAAGTGAGGACACAATTGACGAGGGTGTTGTTTCCTTTAAAATAGATGTGATGATTCTTCTAGTTGTTGATGTAATTAGATATTCTATCCATCACCTCCTCAAAGTGATAGATGAATTGTATAACTTAAGATATGTGATCTCTTAAGTGATCTATATGAAAAAACCTCCTTTGAAATCCCATCTTAAGATAAATATTTTTAACTTTCCACTCTAAGTATATTCTAGATTTGAAAACACTTCTCTTATCATAGATGATTATTTTCATACTTCATCTGTAGTATTCCTACAGAATATTGTTGAACCCTCAAATAGATTTCCTACACCTGTTAATAAATAATACCATGTCATCTATGGAGAGGAGTTGAGAGACTATTTTGAAGTTATGCCTGCACTATAAAGGGAGAATAGATAACCTGCTAAGTCTCTTAGAAAAGTATCTACTCAGTTCATCCTTGGTAAAAATGAAGAAAATGTGTGACAAAGGGTCACTATTTCTTATCCACCAAACTGAGTCAAATATACCTAATTTCCTTACCATGAAGTTAATACATAGACAGTGGGAGATTAAGCAACTAAAAAAACCAATATCCCAATTGTAGAATCCATAAATTCCACTACCTTGAGAATAAAACCCCACTATAGTCCATCTTAACCATTATCCATTTTGACATTGATTATAATATTGTAAAAAATGATTTATTTATTTGATTTCATCTATCATTTACTAATCTATACTGATAGCACTTTGGACATTTTTTCCCAGGACGAAGCCATGATACATCTCAAAAACCCAATTATGAAGGTGAATTGAAAACCTTTCATTAATAACACTAGAAAGGACCTTGTAAGGTAAGTTGAACATGAAGATAGGTATGTACTGCCTCAGAGAAGTAGGATCATTCACATTCAAAATAAAAACAAGGATGGTAGCACTAGACGCCTAAGGGATACCACGTCTCTGCATATGTAGAATTGGGAAACATCAACCAGTGAACCCTTCATTCAATAGGTCTGATGATCATGCATAAAATGATCCCATGAAGCCATATGGACTAAGAGATTGTTTAGGGTTCAGGGATAATATATCTTTATAGACCTAACTTTAATCAAGAAAATTCCCAAAAAATAGTTGATCTTCTCCATCACCATGAAATTGATAGTATAAAAGAGGTTTTATTATCCTCTCATATACCCATATTGCATGAAAAGGTGAGGACCAATGATTAAAGTCTTAAAACAAACCTCAACCATACCTTCTACATCCTTAACGTCATCATTAAAGGAGTATTACTACTTTCAGATATTAGGTTTATTTCATTTCATTTTATCCTTGATTGATTCTTGGAAATTAGTGGTGTTTATATCCCCTTATTTGAACCACATATCCATAGAGAGATTACAAGATAGCGTCTCTTTCTCTAGGAGTATTTTCAAGCGCTGATCATTTTTTGTGGTCATAATTCCAAAGATCTTATCATCCCATTCATATTCATGTCTAAAATCATCATGTTCTATGTCCTTATTTAGGGAGTCCAACACCTATAAGTGGAAGTGTTTACTGGAGTTATACGAAATAATATATTCCTTCATAATTCTAAGATTTTTGTGTAAACCAACCCATGAATTTTCTGGTAAAGTCCTTTTACAAGATGAGCACCCAATTTCATGGTTAATGGGGTCATAATTACATATGTTATAGAAGAATAATCACCCTCTACCTTCACTTATAAATGTTAGACTAATTATGATTGGTGAGTAATCAGATAGTTTTTTCACCTGATAAGAGACCCTTGTGTTTGGAAAAGAGGAGATAAATTTAACGTTGTCTAGGTAGCGATAAAGATGACACTAAATGAGGTTAGTTCCCTTAAGATTATTACACTAGGTAAATTTTTCAACTAAGAAACCCATTTCAAGGATACCATTATGAGATATAAAATAATTTATGTATTGTCTCTCCTTTCTAAGGTAAGCACCACCACGTTTTTTCTTCCATGAGTCAAGGATATCATTGAAGTATAAACCCAAAAACAGGAAGTTCTACCTAGATTGAACACTCCAAGATCATTCCATAATGATTCCTTGACTGATACCTCACATGTTTCGTAGATAAATAAGAAAAAACAAGTTTAGGATCCATAGATAACTTTTATAGTGATGTGATCGTTTGAAACATCGTCAATTTCCCCCAAAATATAGATCTTACAAAAATAAAAATATGATGTTTGGAGGTATCCCCTTACATGCATTCCAACACTCCCATTCTATGAGAAAACTCAAAATGTTTTGGAGGATGCTACTTGTGATCCAATACCATGACAAGAGACAAGATATTATTATGAAACTCATTAGATAAGAAGTCATTTTTCACCGGACCACCCAGTCCTCAGGAATTTCAAAAAATATCGAAGATCATTGAATAAGGTGATGATTGGCTTTATCACCTAGTGTCAGAGTGATTCTAGATTTTGATGAGAGGAGGTATGGTTTACATCTGAAATGAGATCTAGTAAGCATCCTACTGGGTGGAGAATTGGTGTAACTGTTAGCTAGAAAAGAGGAATCATACTTTGAATGGATCATTGTGAGTTATAAGAGAACACATGATCCATTTTAGAGGGGAATGAATGAAACAACAAAGAAGTGAGTTATTTTCATTGGGTAACAAAAGGGGGAGATGAAGGTAGATAAAAAACTTACCTATGATGGATGAATTTTTTAACTTATATGGAGGGAGAGAGAATCCATCTATTAGAAAGAGAGATTTTTATGGCCTGTGAAACACCAACTTAAGGAAAGGGATCTATATTGAACTAGTAGATGATTAGGGAGAAGACTCCATCTTCAGGAGGGGTATACAACCAATGTAGATTAAGGGGAAGTAGATACCTCAACAATAAAAGATGAACCTAGAAGTGATATGTCATTAGCCTATAGAGACACAACATTATCAAGTGATGATCCTAGAAGGTCCATAGGGATAATATCCATCAAGGGAGGAAGGGTAATTCCTAATTCGAAGTCAGTAATAGGTTGAGAAACATTTATGACATAATGATTATTTTTTAAAGCCTAAGAAGAGTGTTATTAAATATATAATTCCATACATAAAAAGTGTAATAAGAGTAGAGAATATTTTTTCACTAAGAAAATGAGTCTATAGTCCATAGAAGGATATGATATAGGAAAGGTTTGGAAATATCCATCTCCAAACACTACCGTTCCACAAAAAAAACATGAAAGAAAAGATTATATCCATCATCGTAGAGAAACGAACTAAGAGAATCACTGATGGACTGAAGAAAAGAGAGGTTATGAAAGGGAAGAGGGATAAAATATAGATTAATCCAAACTAACACCAAAGTAAAGTCACAACCCACATGAGCTTCTATTGACCACCTGAACAAGTTAATGTTAAACTTGACTAACATTTAGGATTTTTAGGACCAAGCCTTCATGAAGTCATCCTCGGAGGAGAGAACCACAAAAAATTATTTTTGATCCAGTGATAAAACCCTAATAGTGTGAAAATATATATTATATTTTTCTTTTGATAAAATACACTATAAATCAATTAAATTAATATTAATTTTTTACACTCTATATTTCCTACTGAGAAAAAAATATTTTTTTTTCTAATTGTCTACATTCCTTGAGAAGAAATATATAAATTGAGGTTTTAGTGGGAGTAATTTTGAACTTGATGAAGTTTAAAACTACCAAACATGAATTTTTTCTAAGATGAAAAGTGAGATAGTTCCATATAGGTTTGTGAAGAAAGAACTAACTTAGGTTACATAAGAAACTCAATGGTTTGGTAAGATTCATTAGGATCTTTAGTGATATAAATTTCTTATGGAAAATGATATGTAAGTATTTTTTATAGATGATGAATTTACCACCTATCGAGAGGCTATTGGGAGTTCATATTTTGAGAAATTTTCTGAACCCATAAAATTTGAGATAGACTCCATGTACAATAACAATGTTTTGAAATTTTTGGATACACTTAAAGGAGAAATACCAATTCAATGAAAGTGGATTTTTTATAAGAAAATTGAAATAGATTGTAGAGAGTCTACCTAAAAATATCATCTGGTATAAAAATGGTATAAAAATTTCATGGTATTGATTATGAATAAATATTCTTCACTAATTGTGATAATAATGTCCATTAATATATTTCTTTCAATACTATATCATTTTTATTGTGAGATATATCATATAAATGTTAAAAATTAATTCCATAATGGGAATTTAGTCAAGGATGGTATATAATAGATTTCAAATATTTTGAAGTGCCAAATGAGTATTTTAAGGTTTTCAAATTGCAACAGTCTATTTAAATATTGAATCAATAATCTTGAAGTTGGAACATATAATATTATTAGGAAATCAAATATTTTGGTTAATTAAGGATGTATATGATTCTTTTGCATACAAGTGGGTTAGTGAGAGTGTTGTGTTATTTATGATATTGTATTTGGATGAAATAATACATATTAGAAATGATATCTCAACTTTAAATTATATAAAGGAATGGTTAGGAAAATGATTCTCTATAAAATACATAGGCGAAGTAGCCTAAAAACTAGGTATAATTATCTATAGAGATAAATAAAATTGTTTTATTAGACTGATTTAAAACAAATATATTGGTAAAGTGAAAAAATAGTTTATCATAGAGAACTCCAAGAAATTTTTTTATCAAGGTTTCATGGAATGATTCTTAAAATTATTATGGATTCTTATAAAGAGTTATAAATGATAGGTAATATTCCTTATGAATCCATTATTGGATCAATAATTTATTCTAAGTTATGTACTTGACCCGATGTCACTTATTATTTATGTATAAAAAGTAGATACATATAACGTCATGATCCTAGTTCACTCATAATTAACCGAAAACAATGTCACAAGGCCTCAAGTGAACCTCCTTATACACAAGAGTTTGTTGACTAGCAGGGAGGGTCCATGGTGGAACAGTGGGTTGACTATACCCTCATAATCAAAGTAACACAACATTGTAATAAATAGATAAATTAACAATGGAAACATAATAAATGAAAAATATAATGGAAGAAATAAATAAACCAGACTCTAATAATGTTTCAAGCCAAAAGTGGTACCATATATAGAATGATGAGTATGTCATGAAGCTACAAAAAATAACAAGAAAACATGGAAGAAGACACACATATATATAGAGGTATATAAAAAACCAAAAAACAAAAAATATTATCTCTAGATAGTATCATGAAACGTATCATGTGCTCCCCCACTCCTGTGTTACAATCAATCCAAAATATATGATTGAATGCTTTCTCTTATACCTACCTATATATGTGATGTCTATTAGGGTACCATGGGTGGCCTTAATAGGGTGTGAGAAAAACTTAATTGTCTACCACCAATGTTGTCTATAATAAATCCATCCCGATCATATAAATTGTACCATGTGTAGGTATAATATGAAAATTATAATAAAAAAATGATATACTATATGAAGATCAATATATATATATATATGAAGTTTCAACAATAAGTAATGTCCAACTCAGCATATTCCACATGTGAATAGAGTAACAAACCTTCATGGGCTAGGTCCCAAGGTGATATCCAATGCGACCTATATCTATATATGTAAATTTATATAGAGCTTGTAGGTTCATTACCTTAAACCCCCTCATCAGTTCCATACCATAAATAAATATACCCAAGGGTCACATTTTCCATACATAAATCCCCTAAATAGTGTCATACTGTAACGGAACATGTTCCATACCTTCATAGTAATTTGGTTCCATACCGTATTGAAATAGGTTTCATGCCTTCATTGTAAGTCAGTGTCATACCATAATTAAATATGTTCCATAGCTTCATAGTAATTTTGTGCTATACTATGATGTACAACATCAAGAATGTAGTTTAAAAATGATAAGGGATGTGTTAGTATCCACACCCACTCATAATTATCATTATAAAAAGGTACACACTAATAGAATATCCATATCAATCCACATTTTCATTTTAAACCAACCATATAATTACTTCAATAATATTTAATAATTGAGAAAAGGAGGCATGTGCATCTCAAACTACTCATTTAATATAAGATAGGCTCCCAATAGCCAATGGAAAGATCACTCACCCTAGAGTGTGGCTTTAACATAGGAAGAAAAGTGAGCATACCTCATAGGTGGATCAGGATGATGTTTAAAACCTCCAACCAAGTCTAGGTTCCACAAGGGAATCACAAACTAGGTGAAACAATTAATTCGATGCTTATCATTTATTTTAGAAGCAATTTTTGTAAGGAAATGCATGAGACATAATAGTGATATTTTAATAAACGAAGAAACCTTATGGAAAAGGTATGTACCACCTAACTTAATCCTATAGAAGAACACTTATCAGGTATTAACCCTTAGTTTAACTTAAATTGGAAGAAAATAAAATAATAGATGGATGAACTGAAAATATGGAATATGTGCTCACACTAAAATAATTCCAAATATGGAGAAAAAATAAAGGGAGGAAATATATGAAATCTATTACCGATGGAGATCCAACATGATAGAATACATCAAAAATGGAGGAAGGAAAAAATAATGTCTTCAAAGCCCACGGAAGAGGGAGGAGGGAGCTCTCATTCATGGGAGGCAGCTACTAGATAATGAGAAAGAAAAAGGGGTTTGCTCCTTTAAATAAACGGGGGGAAATGGAATTTTCACCCAAATTTTAAAGGTCACACAATTTGGACACATGGTTGGCCAAACTATACACACCCCACTATCTAAGGATGCACCCCACATGAATTGCATCACATGGCTAGACAAATCATACATAGCTCATGAACACCCACTATCTTAGCCAAAAACGGACATATGGCTTAAGTGGAATGGTTTTATCAAACTGTGTGGCTACTGATATTGTTATGGATCACCCTAGACATTTTTCTCTAACTGTACAGACTGGTCTTCATGGTTTTTACTAACTTCTTAGACTAGTTTTTCCTCTAAAATTTGAGGATCTAGGATCCGAATAAGCCCTAAACACCATCATTTTCCATCAAAACCTCATTAGTCAATTCCCTTAAGATAAAAATAAGGAATAAAAATAAAATTAAGATGTATCTTACCTCAAAGAAAAATTGAGATATCACAGTCTTCCCAACTTAAAGAAACTCATCCCTGAGTTTCATTCTAAGGTTGGTAAAAAATATTTTTAGAATAACTCCATCCATTGAGCATGTATTTCATCTTCTCAATCCAATTTCTCATCTTTTACGTGGTCATGCTACCATAGAACCTATACCAGAGGAATCAACCTTCCTTGGAGACCCTTCATACTTTGGTCTACAATATGAATAGGGTTCTCATCAAAGTACAAACCTATCTCCAGCTAAACCTCATCAAGAAGAAAGATAAGAGAAAATTTTGAATAATTCCCATGAATATGTGAAATATATAATATTTCGTGCATAGAATGGTACCTCCAAGATAACTGCAAAAAATAGGCTATCAGAACAACTCTCTCCACAACATCAAAAGGTCCAACAAAGTAAGTTGATAGCTTCCCCAAATGTCTGAACCATAAATTCCCTAGTCTAGATGTAACACATAAGAAATCTTTACTCCCCACCTTGAACTCCTGTTGTTGATGACGAAGATAGGCATATGAATTATTCCTAGATTGAGTTGTAGAAGGTAACTTCCTAATCAACTGAACCTTCTCTAAAGTTTCCTAAATGAGATTAGGTCTAAGTAGCACTACCTCACTTGCCTCCAACCAGTACAAAAGTTAATGGAATGACCTACCATAACATAAGGATCCATTTGAATCATCCCCTGAAAACTATTATTCTAGTTAAACTTTACAATAGGTATGTATTTCTCCAAAGAAACATAAAAATCAAGGATTAATACTCAAAGCATATCCTCTAGAAACTATATTATCCATTCTGACTGACCTTCAGTCTAAGCATGAAATGTTGTTCTCAGAAGCACCTATGTACCCAATGATCTCTGTAACCCTTGTCAGAACCATGAAATGAAATGAGAATCCATATCAAAAACTATATTATGAATGATCCTATGTATTTATATAATCTCATGGACATGTAGACTTCCAAGATAATCTACTGAGAAGGTCTCTCTAATAGGTAAAAAGTGAGATACCTTCATGAGTCTATCGATAATCACCCATCCTACACCACTACCTTAAGAGGATATCAGTAATCCAGTCACAAAATACATAGTGAAATCATCCCATGTCCACTCAAGAATGGGAAATGTCTATAGAAGTCCAACTTATCGTTGATGTTCTTCTTTTTTCTATTGAATGTTGGAACACCAAGCAACAAAACCAGATATCTCCCTTTTCATACTAGGCCACCAATACTAGTGAAATAGGTCATAATACATTTTTTAAGCCTAGGGTGTCCCATGAAAGTTGAAGCATGTGATTCTCTCATCAATTCCTACCATATTTCTATAAGAACCCAGACACATCTATGGATGTGCAAGACCTCATCCTCATCAATGATCCATCTTGGATGCATATCCTTGTCTGAAACATGATTCTTTAAGACTAATCCTTTAGGATCTGATAACTAGCTCATCTTAACTCTCTCCATAAGTGAATAAGTCAATGCTAAAGATTCAAGTATAGTCTTTATAAGATTCTCTTAAACCTCTAAGTGAATATCAGAAAACAGGACCATCAGCTACCACTAACCACTAGCCTCTCGAACTACCTATGTATGATTCCTTCAGATCAGGGAAGCCACTACAACATTTCCTTTCCCAGATATATATGATATATAAAATATCAAGGACTATATGTATTCAACCCACTTTCTATAGATAAGGTTAAAGTCACATTTCATGAAAATACACCTAAGGACTTTTTATTCTATGTACACCACAAAACTATCCCCCAGTAGGTAATGTCTCCAACAACATAAGGAATGGACTACATATGCCAACATGATATCATGAATCTGGTAATTCTTCTCATGATGCCTCAACTATTGTGACTCGTTTGAAACAACTCAATCTCTATACATCAGAACTACTCCCATAATAATACCTAATGCATTATAATAAACTATATATATTCTTCTCGAATCTGGAAGAAATGGGATCAATGTGGATTTCAGTCTCCCTTTTAGCTCCTGAAAGGATGTCTCTTAGGCTTCTGACCATATTAACTTCACACCCTTTTTACTCAACCCCAAAATAGGTGTTCCTAGGAATTGAAGGTCCGATAAAAAGTTTCTATAATAACCAGCTTTCCTCAAGGAAATATATATGTACAAAACGTCTATGGGATTCTCCCAGGTAACTAAAGATCTCACAGTCTCTGGGTCAATTGATAATACTTCCTATGAGATTATGTGACCCAAGAAATGGAATTTATTGATACAAAAGTGGAATTTAGTGACCTTAGAATATATATGATTCTATCTCAGTGTATTCAAAATGATATCAATATGTTTGGCATGGTCATGTCAAGCGAAAGAATACACCAATATGTCATATGTGAAGACTACCACAAATGAATAAAAATACGGGTGGAAACCTGATTCATTAGAGCCATGACAACATCTGGCGCATTTGTGAGACTGAATGGCATAAATAGATATTCATAAAGACCATACCTACAACAAAAAAATTGTATGAGGTATGTCTGAAGGTCTAACATAGACCTGATGATAGCCTGACCTCAAATCAATCATAAAGAAAATTTGATCTCCTTAAATCTCATCAAAGAGGTCATATATACTAGGAAAAGGATACTGGTTCTTTATAGTACCCGGATTCTACTTTCGAAAATCCACAAAAATCTTGAGGGTTACGTATAACTTCTTAGAAAAAAGGACTGGTGAACCCTATGAGAATGAAAAGGTATTATAAAACCCTTATCTTCTAAATCCTCCACCTATCTCTGGAACTCCTGCAAATCAGAAGTTCCCATTCTAAAAGGAGGACTGGACACTGGTAAAGATCCAAAACTAGCTTAATAGATATCTCCACCTCTCAATAAGGAGGTAAAATAGAAAATTATTTGGGAAATACATCCCTAAAATGATATACTACTGGAGGGGGATCATCCTGATGTGTTCTTATATCATCCATATCAAGGATAACAATATGTTTTATTATTCCACTCAATCTACAATGAACTGATCTATTTCTTCCTACCTAGACATTAAAATATCCTTTATGAATATAAGTACCTCTCTATGGTGATTTGAAATACACCCTCCAACAATAGAAATCCTTGTAGGAGTGATAATGAACTAACTATCCCATCTCAAGAATAATTTTGAAACCATAAATCTCAAGTAAAAATAATTTATATAGAAAATGATAATTACCTATATCAAGGGGAACTCCTTACACTAGTGTACACTCTCTAACCATTTACCCCAAGGATTTCCAAAAATTTCACCCCATAGATGTAATAGATTTTTTGCATGAGGTTTCCCAGAATATCCATAGAGATAAAAGAATTTGAATCCCCTATATCAAAAAAATAGATACCAAGGTAGATGATACTAAAATCATACATTGAATTGTAGAAGGTATGAGACCCTACTCCCCCGACACATGATTCACTACATAAACCTAACCCATTCCATGACCCTAAGATACAACATGACTGCTCGGAATAGGCCCTCTATTCTGATGTTGTATAACTGGTGTTTGGCTCCCCCATCCATGACCACCTCCTATGTCTGAATGGAAGATTTTACTTTAGATATTTCTTTGATGGGTGATACTAATCCCACTCTAGGTATTGGATTCAGTTTTGACCCTCTCTCACTAAACACTAGAGGGAAGAATCTATAAAACCACTATAAATGGAACATCCAACCACATGATAAACAATCAACCAGGGACCTCTCATGTTGAGGTTTCACATGACCCTTCGTTCCATACTGATGACATGCAAAACAACTGCAAGTACATGCACACTAACTAGTTCATCCCTCATGATAGGTCTCAAAGTTATGCTTCCTACCACCAGATATTACACTATTGGGTCAAGAAACTAGTCCACTCTAATCCAGACCTCCATCTTCCCTCAATTTATTTTTGGTAATAAGATACTGGTTTACTATACCATACATAGTATTCAATAAAAAATGTTCACCTCTGAAAGAATAGTATATCTGATCCCATCCTCAAAATCTCTCACTTTCACTAGATCATCAACAGTATACATAGGTACAAAGTGCTGAAGTTCAGTAAAATTAGATAATTAATCCATAACAGACATAGAACCTTGATGTAGGTTCATGAACTACCACGCACAATCATCTCTCATGGTATTAGTGATGAAATATTCATATAAGATTGTATAAAAAATCCTAGGTTAGTCCCTGATGATGATCTTCTTGGGTGATAAAAACCCACCATCACTTTCCAGAATATCAAAGAATATATGTAGAAAGTTTCAGTCTCCTCTCAGGTGGTTTCTATAGGTTCTCAAAGATAGTAACCATGGCTCTATAGCATGGTGACCACCATCCCCTGGAAATTTAGAATGATGTTGTTGTTTAAACTCTTTCATCAATAATGCCATAGAAGCGGTAGGGCACGAAGTTCCCTATATAGTCTGCATAATCTATAGAAATTACCATCAATACCGGGAATCAAATCTTAGGTTAGGAACAACAGGAGGTTCCATGGGAAGTACTATTGGAGGTAACACTAGTAGATTAGGACCCAGCACATCTAGAGCATGGTTGTCCCCACCCTCCGGGTGCACGACTCAAGGAAATTGTGGTGTCATGGGTCTACAAATTCCAGGCACACTGTAACGACCCAAACATTTTAAATAGTTAATTAACTTACTCTTAATGATTTAATAAGATGTTAATGGTTAATGCAGAAAGAGGAGCCGATGGATTCATCCAGTAGAATCGAACCTTATGAAGCCCACTTATCAGAGCTTGGGAAGGAGGTGGCATTTTTGGGCTTCGCTTTGGACCAAGCCCAAGCTGAACTCCAGCGTGTCAAGCTTGAAAGGAAACGCCTGTGAAAGAAGTTCAAGTTAGTAGAGATTACTACTAGGGCAATGTTATCTGAGCCTCCCTCAGATTCTCTCACCATAGCACACCTTACACTTAGGTCATATGCCGGTGTTATAAGGGGTTATGTGATGAGACCCTAGCTTCTTTGTGTAATCCTTTGGGATGAATGAATTGAGATTTCTTGTTTTAGTGATGTTTGTGAAATTTCAAATGTCCGGATAATTTTAGGATGTATTTTATTGATGAATTTTGAAAAAAGGATATTTTAAAATATTTATGTAAACCCTAAATAATTAATGATGTGTAATGATTTTCAAAAAATGGTCTTCTACAAAAGTGTTCAGTAAGGAATTTGGAGTCTAATAAGATCAACTTAATTTTTGATGAATAGTAAATTATGAATAGTGATTTTACGCTTAGGATTAGTAATGTGACCAAATGGATTAGTAATTTCACTCAAATAAAGTTTTAATATAATTTAGACACCTAGATTAAGTAATGTGATTCAATAAAATGGGTAAATAACGGTTTCATAAATTATTAGTCAAGTATTAGTTTTTTTGGGTGAATAGTGTTTTTTAATTAAAAACTTAATTAAAAATAATTAGAAAATTATTTTTATAAAAAGGACTTTATTTTTGAACTCAGAGCATCGATATTATGCTATGGTAATTTTTAGGGATTTTTCTGAAAAAAAACGAATTCTCGATGAATAGTATTTTTATTTAAAAATTAAATTAAAAATATTTAGAAAATTATTTTTATAAAATGGAGTTCATAAATTTAATTAGAGCATTGATTTTTGGTTAAGGTGAAATTTTGGGATTTTTCTGAGAAAGATGAATTTTTCAGTGAATAGTAAAAATGCAGTTTTAGGGTTTCGGTATGTTTAATGACATCATAACTGTGTCATGATGATGTCATGAGATATTTTAAGGGTTGTCCAGCCAATGGTGATGAATTATTGTTTTGGGGGCCCCATGTGGCCTAACTCCACGGTAAATTCCAAGGGAGAGCACATGGTTTTGAGAAAAGCACTTGTGAGGTATCCCTTGGCCATTAATGCCTTGTCCCCTCACTTTCCCTATAAATACCCACCCTTTCCTCCTTTAGTTTTCACTCCCAACTCTCCCCCAACGAATTTTTGGTCTCCTTACCTCCCAAGGAGTCCTTCCAAGGTGCCCTTAAGCCCTCAAGGTCCAAACCTTTGAGTTTTAAGAGTTACGTTTTAAGGTAAGGGATCTGACCTCTCTCTTTCTTTTCATGTAATCTCTTTTATGTCATTCCTTTTATGCTCCATGTTCTTATGTGAGAGGATATTCTTTTATATTCCTCTTACTGCCCTTTTCATGTTTATATGATGAGAGATCCCCTCTTACTCTCATCATTTCGTTTTATGAAAGTTTAAGTGACGCCGTTAGGCTGCCGAATTTTTAAGGGATTCTTTCACCCTTCTCATTTTTCAAGTTCGATTTTCATGTCAAGTCTTTCAAGTTACTTTTTATTATGTTGGGGTATGATCTCTATATCTATAATACTGATCTCTTATGATCATATGATGAGAGACCCTATTTTATCTTGTAAAATCATTTTTTTATTGAAGTTTAAGTGACGCCGTTAGGCTGTCGAATTTTCATAAGAGAAATCTTATTTTTGTCTCACTTCCATGTTTTTCATTTCATATGGTATATCTTTCAAATTTTATTACCATGTTATTAAATCCCTTATATTATGTCCCCCTACTGTTTTATGGATCATTTATGAGTGGGTGACCAATGTCCCCTCTCTTTTCAATGTTTTCTAAAACCTTGTAACATAGCCGTTATGCTGCAGAATTTTCGTCTCAAGATGCCTCTCTCTTTTCTCAAAATTATTTTATGTTATAAAGTGAATACTCAAAGCTATTATTTATACAAGGTTATTCACATATATATCAAAATGTTCTATTTTAAATTCTTGGATTTACATACATGAGACCCACTTTCCCTTTCTGTGGGTTTAAAGTGACATTAAGATCATGTCTTTAAAGCAGTTTTTAAAACATTGTGATTATGAAATGAAACCCATTTATTTTATGCTATATTGGTTATTTATGAAATTTTTTATGATGATATATGTGGCTCACATGATAATAAAGACATGTGAAGTGTGCGCCCATATAGCGCTCTAATGCATTGGATAAAGACTTAATCTCTAGAGATGACTTTTTAGACTGATACCTTGGTGAATAACCTTGGTAATTTTTAATGACACCTTGGGGATGGACCTTGGTGAAACGAAATGATTGTCAATATTGAATGTTGCATCCACATCTTCAAGTTATGAAAAATGTTATTTTTATTATGATGTATCTCATGATTTCTTTCTCATGCCTTAAAGTTCTTTTCATGTCCTTATTGAAGTATCTCAAGTTCACATGTAAAATGTTTCTCTTGTTTCCCTTACTGGGCCTTCTGCTCACCCTTTCTTTTGATGTATGTCCCTAGGTTATGAGATGTAGTAATGAACCTAGGATGAACTTAAGGAGAATCCTTTCAAGTGTTTAAGAATAATGTTTTATGTTCTTTTCATTTATTATGTTCCTTATTTCCAAGACACTAAACCTTAATGATCCTCAGTTCCGTGTAATGAAATGAAAGTTATGTTATAAAAAGACGGGATGCTATAGTTAGTATCAAAGGATGGTTTAGTTATTTGTGGAAATTAGGATATAAAAACTTTAGGAAGAACCCTATAGAAAAGTTTAAATATAGGAAAACTTCCTGGTATTTTGGTAAGTATTGAGTAAGTGGTTTATCAAACAAATACATCCCTGTCTGGATACGAGCAAGTAGGGGCGGCTCTGGCACAGATGTACATAGGGGTAAAACCCGAAAACACCACTTTGAGCTAGACTCGAATGGGAACTGTTGCACGATAACGGGCCTTGCTGCACTCTTGGTTACGACACTCCCAGGGGATATGTTTGGTTAATAACAAGCTTTTTATGAATCATTATGAAGGAATTATAGAGAAGTGTAATTGTCTAAGCATGAAGTCTTAGTTAAAAGATTCATAAATGAAATAAGTTTCTCACTAAGGTTTTATTCTTTTAGAAAATGGCGGGCAATAGGAGGAACCGTGTCGATGGTGACCGCAATGCACCATGTGCTGACGGCCCTCCGATAGAAGCTAGAATGGAAGCATTCATGCAAATGATGAACCAACTGACTCAAGTTATGAGTAATAACTTGAATCAAGCTGAGAGGCCAACCTCACCAAGAAGGGAACAACACTCTGTTGAGTCCTTCATGCATCAACGACCACCATCATTCAGTGGATCTTCTGGCCCTTTGGTTGCGGAACAATTGATAAGATCCATTGAAAAGATCTTTTCTGTACTCCTTTGTTCGGAACAAGAAAAATCCACCCTTGTTGTTTATCGCCTAGAGGAAGAAGCTGATCAGTGGTGGTCACTGGTCAAAAACACAAAGCCTAGAGGAGAGATGGAAGCTATGGAGTGGGAAGAATTCTGGGGAATATTCTTTAACAATTATTTCCCTCGTTCCATGAGAATGAGAATAGAGAAAGAGTTTCTCGAGTTGAAGCAGAAGGAGAACGAATCTGTCATAAGCTATGAGATGAACTTCACCCGACTTTCATGATATACCTCTAGCTTTGTCATGGATCCAAGTGGGAAGGTTGATAGATTTTTCGGTGGACTGAGACCTCATCTGCGGAAGAATTTAGCCAACAGGGACTATGATAGCTATGAGGAGATCGTGCGGAGTGCAATGAAAGTCGAGCTAGAGTTTGGTGAGACACAGTGGTCTCATAAATCAAATGAAAAGAAGAGATCATTGGAGCCTAGTTTAGGGAAGACTTTTGATCAGGGAATAGGTGGAAAGAAAATGCAACTTTCCACATGAAAAAAATGTGGGAAGAAGCATCCGGGGAACTGCTTGGTCAGAAGTGGAAAGTGATACAAGTGCAGAAGAGGAGGCCATATTGCTCGAAATTGTCGTAGTGAGGTGAATCCTTAACTCCCCAACACTAATGACAGAGGAACGATGGTTCTGGACTTACCTGAAGTCCATTGCTTCAAGTGTGGACAGCTTGGGCACTATGCTAATCTCTGTCCAAATCCAAGGGCAGTGTAGGGGAACCACCATTAACCTCAGCAAAGGCCAAGGGAGCAAGGTCATGCTTTTTCTATCACAACAACTGAAGTTGAAGCTCCAAATGACGTGGTAGCAGGTACTCTTGTTGTCCTCTCAAAACTAGAAACTACTTTGTTTGATTCTGATTCTACGCATTCCTTTATTTCCTCCAAGTTTGAAAAGAATATAGAATCAATCCCAGAATTGCTTGAGGTAGAGTTGTCAGTCAAGACTCCAAGTGGGATTATCCATGAATCAATAGTGTTTAGAGACTCTAGTGTTTACTTTAGTGAGCACAATCTTATCGCAAATCTAGTAGTCATTCCCATGTTGGAATTCTACGTTATACTAGGGATGGACTATCTCTCAAAGTATAATTCTAAGATCAAATGCAGAAGTAAGGAAATATCAGTAGTCTTGAATAAACAACCTACAGTTATCTTCCAAGGAGAGATATCCCGAATTGATCCCTATCTAGAAGCACCTCCTATAGCTTTCTTTATGGAGTTAATCGGTGATGATGAAGAAGGAAAAGGGAGTATACCAATAGAAGATGTTCCAATTGTTCAGGAATACATGGATGTATTTCGTGAGGAGTTACCTAGACCTCCCCCCGAAAGAGAGGTAGAGTTCTCCATTGAACTCGTACCTGGGTCTCAACCGATATCAAAGACTCCGTATAGAATGGAAAATGTGGAGCTAGAAGAGTTAAAGAAACAACTCCAAGACTTGTTGGAGAAGGGGTTTATCCATCCGAGTGTGTCTCCTTGGGGAGCACCAGTTCTCTTTGTGAAGAAGAAGGATGGATCAATGCGGCTATGAATTGATTATAGAGAACTGAATGGGATCACAGTGAAGAACAAATACCATCTTCCAAGAATTGATGATTTATTTGACCAACTTCGTGGGGATCAATTCTTCTCCAAGATTGACCTTCGATCTGGTTATCATCAACTGAGGGTGAAGAAGGAAGATATTCCAAAGACTACCTTCTGATCAAGATATGGGCATTATGAGTTTACTGTTATTCCCTTCTTCTTGACTAATGCTCCTGCTATTTTCATGGATTTGATGAATAGAGTCTTTAAGGACTACCTTGATAAATTTGTGGTAGTTTTTATTGATGATATTTTGATATATTCAAAAAGTCGTGAGCAGCATGAAGATCATCTAAGGGTTATTTTGAAAACTCTGTGGAAGGAGAGGCTCTTTGGAAAGTTCAACAAGTGTGAGTTTTGGTTACAACAAGTGGCTTTCTTGGGGCACATCGTAACCAATGAAGGAATCTCGATTGACCCTGTAAAGACAATGGTTGTGGAGGAGTGGCCTCAACCCACAATAGTAACTGAGATTCGTAGTTTCCTTGGTTTAGCGGGATATTATAGGAGGTTTGTGAAAAACTTTTCACGGATTTCTAATCCACTAACCAAGTTGACTCGAAAAGGGGTTAAGTTCATCTGGAAAAAGGAATGCGAGGAAAGTTTCCAAGAGCTGAAGAAGAGATTGGTTACTGCACCTGTGTTAACACTACCCTCTATCGGAGAAGGATTCGTTATTTTTAGCGATGCATCTCTGAAAGTTCTTGGGTGAGTCCTCATGAAAAATGACAAGGTAATTGCTTATGTATCTCGACAGTTGAAGATTCATGAGCAGAATTATCCTACGCATGATCTAGAGCTGGCGGCAGTTGTTTTTTCTCTAAAGATATGGAGGAACTATCTTTATGGGGTGAAATTTGATATATACACTGACCACCAAAGTCTAAAGTATATTTTCACACAGAAAGAATTGAACATGAGACAAAGGAGATGGTTGGAGATTATTAAAGACTATGATTGTTCAATTCATTATCACCCTGGAAGATCAAATAAAGTCACGGATGCGTTAAGCAGGAAAGACCCTGTTGTTCTGGCAACAATGAGGATCCTAGGAGATACCTTGATTAAAGATCTAGTAAAACTGGACATGGGAATTGTAAGGGAAGGGACATCATCAACCTTATCCCAAATGATTTTTCAACCTTCATTACTAGAGAAGATCAAGAAGGCTCAAAAAGAAGATCCTTTGCTGCAGGAGAAGTTGGAGGCTAAAAAAGATGGGAAGTTCCCTGATTTCAATATTGATCAAGAAGGTGTATTGAAATTTCGTACAAGACTATGTGTTCCATCTATTCCGGAGATAAAGAAAGAACTGATGGATAAAGATCATATCTCTACTTTCTCTATACATCCAGGAAGCACTAAGATGTATAGAGACCTTCGTGATCATTATTGGTGGGATAACATGAAGAGGGAGATTGCTGATTACACTACAAGGTGCCTGGTGTGTCAGCAAGTAAAGGCAGAACGACAACTTCCTAAGGGGGTATTACAACCGCTACCCATACTAGTATGGAAGTGGGATAATATCACT
Organism: Viscum album; assembly: GCA_963277665.1. Taxonomy (NCBI): domain Eukaryota; kingdom Viridiplantae; phylum Streptophyta; class Magnoliopsida; order Santalales; family Viscaceae; genus Viscum; species Viscum album. The sequence goes on along the minus strand of OY728158.1, from coordinate 1,695,279,658 downwards.
ATGGACTTTGTAACTAGTCTCCCGAAAACATCCAAAGGAAACAATGCGATATGGGTTATTGTGGACCGTCTCACCAAGACAACCCATTTTATCTCTATTCGGGAAGATTTCTCTCTGGATCAGCTTTCCAAGATATACGTGAAGGAAGTGGTAAGGCTGCATGGGGTACCATTATCCATCGTGTCTGATCATGACCCAAGATTCACATCAAAATTCTGGAGAAGTCTTCAACATGCTCTGAATACTGAATTGAATTTTAGTACGGCCTATAATCCTCAAACTGATGGCCAATCTGAAAGGACTATTCAGACACTTGAAGACATGCTGAGATTATGCTCAATGGAATTTAAAGGTGGATGGGATCAACACCTCCCATTAGTTGAGTTCTCCTATAACAACAGCTTCCATTCGAGTATTCAGATGGCACCCTATGAAGCTCTATATGGAAAGCGATGTAGAACTCCTACTTGTTGGGATGAAGCTGGTGAGAGAAATCTTCTTGGGCCTGATCTTGTGCAAGAGATGACAGAACAAGTTCATGCCATCCAACAACACATAAAGGCTGCTCAGAGTTGGCAGAAGAGCTATGCTGACAACCATCTAAGGGACTTGGAGTTTGGTGTTGGCGACAAAGTCTTCCTTCGAATTTCTCCATGGAAGAGAGTCATGCGGTTTGGGAAGAAAGGGAAGCTCAGCCCTAGGTACATTGGACTCTATGAAATCCTTGATCGCATAGGAGCAGTGGCCTATCGTCTAGCACTTCCACCAAACCTAGCTCAAGTTCATGATGTCTTCCATGTATCTCTCTTGAGTAAGTACATACCCGACCCTTCGCATGTACTGAACCCAGAAGTGGTACAACTGGAACATGACCTCTCTTATGAGGAGCAGCCAGTGGAGATCTTGGACCGTAGAGACAAGGTTCTACGAAACAAGACTACCCACCTTGTGTAAGTGTTGTGGAGGAATCATAAATATGAAGAAGCGACTTGGGAGCCTGAGGAAACAATGAAGCAAAAGTACCCTCACCTTTTCGACTAGGCCTCAAGTATAAAATTTCGGGGATGAAATTTATTAAGGGGGGAAGAATGTAACGACCCAAACTTTTTAAATATTATATTAACTTACTCTTAATGATTTAATAAGATGTTAATGGTTAATGCAGAAAGAGGAGCTGATGGCTTCATCCAGTAGACTCGAACCTTATGAAGCCCACTTATCAGAGCTTGGGAAGGAGGTGGCATATGTGGGCTTCGCTTTGGACCAAGCCCAAGCCGAACTCCAGCGTGTCAAGCTTGAACAGAAATGCCTACGGGAGAAGTTCAAGTTAGTAGAGATTACTACTAGGTCAATTTTATCTGAGCCTCCCTCATATTCTCTCACCATAGCACACCTTACACTTAGGTCATATGCCGGTGTTATAAGGGGTTATGTGATGAGACCCTAGCTTCTTTGTGTAATCCTTTGGGATGAATGAATTGAGATTTCTTCCTTTAGTGACGTTTGTGAAATTTAAAATGTCTGGATAATTTTAGGATGTATTTTATTGATGAATTTTGAAAAAAGGATATTTTAAAATATTTATGTAAACCCTAAATAATTAATGATGTGTAATGATTTTCAAAAAATGGTCTTCTGCAAAAGTGTTCAGTAAGGAATTTGGAGTCTAATAAGATCAACTTAATTTTTGATGAATAGTAAATTATGAATAGTGATTTTACGATTAGGATTAGTAATGTGACCAAATGGATTAGTAATTTCACTCAAAGAAAGTTTTAATATAATTTAGACACCTAGATTAAGTAATGTGATTCAATAAAATGGGTAAATAACGGTTTCATAAATTATTAGTCAAGTATTAGTTTTTTCGGGTGAATAGTGTTTTTTAATTAAAAACTTAATTAAAAATAATTAAAAATTTATTTGTATAAAAAAGGACTTTATTTTTGAACTCAGAGCATCGATATTATGCTATGGTAATTTTTGGGGATTTTTCTGAAAAAACGAATTCTCGATGAATAGTGTTTTATTTAAAAATTAAATTAAAAATATTTAGAAAATTATTTTTATAAAATGGATTTCATAAATGTAATTAGAGCATCTATTTTTGGTTAAGGTGAAATTTTGGGATTTTTCTGAGAAAGATGGATTTTTCAGTGAATAATAAAAATGCAGTTTTAGGGTTTTGGTATGTTTAATGACATCATAACTGTGTCATGATGATTTCATAAGATATTTTAAGGGTTGGTCAGGCAAGGGTGATGAATTATTAATTTGGGGGGGGGGCATGTTTCCTAACTCCATGGTAAATGCCAAAGGAGAGCACATGGTTTTGAGAAAAGCACTTGTGAGGTGTCCCTTGGCCATTAATGTCTTGTCCCCTCACTTTCCCTATAAATACCCACCCTTTCCTCCTTTAGTTTTCACTCCCAACTCTCCCCCAACGAAGTTCTGGTCTCCTTACCTCCCAAGTAGTCCTTCTAAGGTTCCCTCAATCCCTCAAGGTCCAAACCTTTGAGTTTTAAGAGTTACGTTTTAAGGTAAGGGATCCGACCTCTCTCTTTCTTTTCATGTAATATCTTTTATGTCATTCCTTTTATGCTCCATGTTCTCATGTGAGAGGATGTTCTTTTATATTCCTATTACTTCCCTTTTCATGTTTATATGATGAGAGATCCCCTCTTACTCTCATCATTTCATTTTATGAAAGTTTAAGTGACGTCGTTAGGCTACCGAATTTTTAAGGGATTCTTTCACCCTTCTCATTTTTCAAGTTCGATTTTCATGTCAAGTCTTTCAAATTCCTTTTTATTATGTTGGGGTATGATCTCTATATCTATCATAATGATATCTTATGATCATATGATGAGAGACCCTATTTGATCTTGTCAAATCATTTTTTTTATTGAAGTTTAAGTGAGGCTGTTAGGCTGCCGAATTTTCATAAGAGAAATCTTATTTTTGTCTCACTTCCATGTTTTTCATTTCATATGGTATATCTTTCAAATTTCATTACCATGTTCTTAAATCCCTTATATTCTGTCCCCCTACTGTTTTATGGATCATTTATGAGTGGGTGACCCATGTCCCCTCTCTTTTCAATGTTTTCTAAAATCTTGTAACATAGCCGTTATGCTACAGAATTTTCGTCTCAAAATGTCTCTCTCTTTTCTCAAAATTATTTTATGTTATAAACTGAATACTCAAAGCTCTTATTTCTACAAGGGTATTCACATATATATCAAAATGTTATATTTTAAATTCTGGGATTTACATACATGAGACCCGCTTTCCCTTTCTGTGGGTTTAAAGTGACATTAAGATCATGTATTTAAAGCAGTTTTTAAAACATTGTGATTATGAACTGAAACCCATTTATTTTATGCTATATGGGTTATTTATTAAATGTTTGATGATGATATATGTGGCTCACATGATAATAAATACATGTCAAGGGTGCTCCCAGATAGCGCTCCAATGCATTGGGTAAAGACTTGATCTCTAGAGATGACTTTTTAGACTGATACCTTGGTGAATAACCTTGGTAATTTTTAATGACACCTTAGGGATGGACCTTGGTGAAACGAAATTATTGTCAATATTTAATGTTGCAGCCACATCTTCAAGTTATGAAAAATGTTATTTTTATTATGATGTATCTCATGATTTCTTTCTAATACCTTAAAGTTCTTTTCATGTCCTTATTGAAGTATCTAAAGTTCACATGTAAAATGTTTCTCTTGTTTCCCTTACTGGGCCTTCTGCTCACCCTTTCTTTTGATGTATGTCCCCAGGTTATGAGATGCAGTAATGAACCTAGGATGAACTTAAGGAGAAGCCTTTCAAGTGTTTAAGAAGAATGTTTTTTGTTCTTTTCATGTATTATGTTCCTTGTTTCCAAGACACAACACCTTAAATATCCTCAGTTCCGTGTAATGAAATGAAAGTTATGTTATAAAACGACAGGATGCTATACACACACCTCATATAGGATTTAATAATGATAACATCATAGATACAAGAAAAATATAGGGATAATCCTTCCTATATAAGACTCACACCCCTATTCCTGCTCCTAAATCCTGTTATTGGTTGTAAGAATGATCATAAGTAATATAAGAGACATTGTCTACTTCTCACTACTAAGGTCGGGTATGGTTCAAGCTCTGTGTTTCAATGTAATGGTCCGAGTATATATAGTTTTAATTGAAATTTATAGAGGAATAAACCCTTTAAGTTGAAATTCGAGTTCCCATTTAATAGAAAATATTTTTATATTTGAATTTATCAATTCTTTTATTTACATAATAGACCGGTTAACTGAACTTCCATTCCCAATTTATGAACTTAGATACTTTATAAATTTCAATTGGTAGTTCATTTAACTATATCCAGAACTTTATATTCGATAGAATAATGTATCAAAAATAATAATATTATTTGACTATATAAATCATCACTCCTAATTTATATAGGTAAAAGAACTATTTAGATTACAAATTAAATTCTTGTATTGAAAATAAACTAACATTTTAGTCTATATAACCTCATTTACATAACCCAAACATGTAATAATTGATTAATTAAGTCTCATAATCAAAATATATGGGAAAACACCATTTAGTTTGATTTAAAAACTTTAATAACTAATTAATAAATCCCCATTTTTCCTTCAAAAACATTAGTTTCATAACAAATATATCACTCAAGGAACATAGAATAAGTGTCACAAAATAAGCCAATGCAACCTACATGGTTCAAATAATTCAGGACATATTAATCCTATAAGGTGACTAAAATGATGCATGGTAAATGCTTCCTAGCCATACCATTCCAAGGATAAAATTTAATCCAACCTAATAATAATAATATCACATATCAAGTGAATCAACCAACAATAGAATCAAAACAACTATAACATGTATAAACCAAAACATCAAGTCCCATCCCAGGAAATTAGGATTTTCCCCATAAGTTGGTTAGATACTTGCAAGAAAAAAGTTTCATTACAAAATTATTACATTTCATAGTATCCTTTCTACCATCCCAAATAGTAAGTAAAATAATTGAAACATTTAACGCCAATTTATAATATCCTAGTCCTGATTCACTCATAAGTAACCACACCTAGTGTCAAAAGGCTTAAAGCCTTCCTCCCCATATGTCAAAGGCTACCAACTAGCAGCAAGGGTGTATGGTGGTACAATGGAGCGACTATACCCTCATAATCAGAGTAACACAATGAAATAATAAATGGGTAAATAAACAATAGGATCATAATAAATAACAACTAGAACGATGAAAATAAATCATCTGGATAGTAATAATATATCAAGCCGAAATTAGAACCATATATAGAATGATGATTGTGTCATGGAGGTATAAAAATAAGATGAAAACATGGAAGCATGCACACATACATGTAGGTATATAAAAATAACCAAAAATATCAAAAGACTATCTCCAAATAGCAACATGAGATATAGCTTGATCTGTTTCTCCCCCGATCACATGATATAATCAATCAACCATCAGTGATAAGATGTTTTCCACTATCCCTACATGTATCCATGAATTCTTTTCGGGTACCATGGATGACACAAATAGGGTGTGAGATAAACTCAGGAGGCCATCACCAATAGTGTTTATAACAAATCCATCATGTTCATATAACTTGTATCGTGTGTAGTTATTATAGGTTAACTATAATGAAAACAAGCTATAATAGATGAGAATCAATATATATATGAATTTTTAATCATAATTAACAACCATCTTGGAATATTACACATGTGAATAGAGTAATAGACCTACATGGGCTAGGTCCCAAGGTGATAAATAGAGTGACCTATATCTAGAGATGTGAATGTATATGGAGATCAGAGGTGCCATACCTAAAACCCCCTCATTGTTGTCATGCCATAAAAAATCATACATAGGGGTTGTAAGTGCTCTACTTCAATACCCTAATATGATCTATACCATAATAAAATTGTTTTTATACCTTCATAGTAAGTTGGATCCATATCGTAATGCAATAGGTTCCATACCTTCATAGTAATTCAATGCCATATCGTAATGAAATAGGTTTCATACCTTTATATTAAGTCGGTTCCATATTGTAATTCCCATCATCAAGAAAGTAGTATAAAAATGAGAAGGGATATGTTAGTTTCCATACCCATTGACAATTATCAATAAAAAAATGAAAACACCAAGAGAGTATTCATCTCATTATAAATTTTTATTTTAAACCAACCATCTAATTACATTAATAATATTTAATTACTCAGAAAAGTAGGCATGTCTATCTATAACTACTCATTTAATTTAAGATAGAATCCCATTATCCAATGGAAGTCTCACACACCGAAAATGGTTGATTAAACATGGGTAGATAAGATAACACACCTCATAGGTTTCTTGTATTGAGGTTGACAACCTCCAACCAATTTTAGGTGCTATTAGGGCACCACAAACTAATTGAAACAATTAATTTGAGTCTTATTGTTTAATTTAGGAGAAATTTCTAGAAGTATTAGTGTGCAGTGCAATGAAAATAGTTTAATAAATGATATGGAAAATGTATAGACCCCCTACCTTAAGATTTTGGTAGAACACTTGTTTAGTATTTCCCCTTAGTCCATCCTAAACTAAAAGAAACTGTAATAATAGATAAACACCCTAAAAATAGGTCATATGATCTCACACAAAAATAATTCTAAAGATGGAGAGATAAATGATGGAAGGAAGTCAATGGATTAAATCCCTTACCTGTGATGATCTAACTTGACAGACGGTTCCACAAATCAAGGTCGAGTGGAAGAAAATCTTCAAAGACAATGAAAGAGGGAGGAGGGAGATCTCACATGTGGGAGGTGGCTGCTAGAGAATGAGAAAGAAAAAGGGGATACCCCTTTAATGGAGTGGAGGAATAATGGTCATTTCAACTGAAGATTAAATTTCACGCAGTTTGGATTTATGGTTGGGCAAACTTTGTGCTAATCATTTGCACCCCACTATCCAACAGAACACCACACATGTCTTGAAATGCACAGTTAGATAAACAATGCACAAGCCATGCAAACCCACTATATTTTTCCCAAATGGACTTACTACCTAGGTGATAGGGTTTTATCAAATTGTATGACCCTTGAAATTGTTATGGATCACCCCATACGGTTTTCTCAAATAATGCAGACTAGGCCATTTAGTTTATACTAACCATACAACCCAATTATTTCCTCTAAAGTTCGAGGTTATGGCCTCTAAATAATCCTTGGACACCCTATTTTTTCTCCAAAACCACATTATACATTTACATTATGATACAAATAAGGAATTAAATTGAAATTAAAAGGTTCTATACCTCAAAGAAAAATCAGGATCTCACAATACCAATCCAATCCTAGTGGGAGTCACATAATTTATTTTGAAAATATCCTTAAATAATTTATAAGAAGTAAGGATATTTTCTTTGTCTTTGGATTTTAGAAAGGACTCATTGCAAGGGGTTACATTTATTCTAGTTTCCAATATTAAAAATATTATATGAGATATCAATTTGGTTTCATTTTATTCCTCAATAGTGGATCTACTAGTTGGAAGAGTTTTAAAAAATATATCATGGAATACTTGACAATATAGACAAAATACATTGCTTTATCAGATGTAGTGTAGGAATCTATTTGGATAAATAAGTTTATTACTAAACTTGGGGTGGTTCCTATCATTGAAGGATTAATTTATATTCCATATGAAAAAAACGAATCTTTTTCTTAGGCTAAGAAAGACTAGTCTCACCAATGGATTGAACACATCATTTTAAAATACTATCTTATTTGAGAGATTATTGGAAAGGGTGATATAAAAATCTATTGGGTGGATAAAGATGAAAATTTGTCATATCATTTGAGAAAGAAATTAATAAATCATATACGAGGGTTATTTTGAATCTCTTGGTGTTATAGACAAGAGATATTGGATGTAATGTTTTTAAAATGTTTCATGGATTTATAATAAATGAAATCTCTATTTATCATTCCTTTATGTGTACTTTATATATTATATAAACAATAGAATGAAAATATCACCTCAATGTACGAATTTTAGTTGTCCCTGATCGATGATCACTATGAATTATTATGATTTTTGATGATATATTAAGATCAGCTTGAGTAAAATCTTGTATATGATATAAATAAATCTCATGATATAATAATTAAATTGTTATTATTTGCATTAAACTACTAAAGTATATCACATGGAATTTCATATGGACAATGATATAATTGAGGTTGTATTTTTATTATGAATCCTAATTACTTGATGTTAGAAAGATACTTATTATATAATCCTTTATACTTTTATACCTTTCTTATGCCAACATGAGGATAGGGTAATCATGGAATGGTTGGGTATGTTTCTGATCATTTCTTAAATTGAGCTTAACCAATATGAGATTTTCTATCTTGTATAAGAAGTATGACATATGGGTATATGATTTAATTAGACTAAAGAAATGCATGTTCATTCTTATTTTAATGACATTTAATATTTTTAACTACTAGAATAAATAAAATTTTATTTATTCATTTATACTGGTTAGTCTATTTCATAAAATCATGAATATATGAGTTGTAATATACTTTATTTATATGTTCCATGTTTATCGGTCACTCTATATCTTAGACAAATAGATTATATAAATATACATACAATATATATGATACATATGGTTGAAATGTTTATATAAATATATGAGTGTGTTTAATAGAGGTCATTCTATAATCCTTTGTATATTGAGTAGCAATGGAGATTTTCTAGAGGCCACTCTTTTCTTAAATTTATTAAGTATGGAATTCAAAAATGTTTTTAACACTACATTGTCCCGTAGGGTCATACAGCAAAGTATTCGAATATGGACTAAATTTTAGACAAACTATTTATTAAAAAATGAAAATAGTTTGATAAACCATATCCATAGGAGTTTGGATGGATCCATAAAGTGTTGTGAAGTTCTCATAAAGTTAATATTTTACTACAATTGGAAGATTGTTGGACGTACATTAAAGTAGGATAAATTGTATTGCATGGTTCATCCATATCATAATCCATAATATGAATATGATGTATATCATCAGAAAAGATACATATATATCATTAAAGGCACGGGGATGCATATGTTTGTTAGTAAGACATATGATATGTAATATGATATATGATATCGAGTGCAAGGATTACTACCAAATCTTCTAAATGATTTATCATTGGTTATGAATCATATAGATGACTAATTTATTGAATAAAAAACATATTATGATTATTAAAACATTAAACTATTAGAAACTCTAATTATCATATGTTATGGGAAACATATACTAACTTCCAAATATTGGAAGATGATGTTAAATTTTCATTGTTAAATAAAGGGAGTCTATATAAATGATTAGATTCCCTTATTAGCTGTGGTGATCATTTCTTCATAAAAAATCCAAAGATCTCACTTATTTCCCTATATTTATCTTTGAGGACACTATTTTTTCACACCTTTGGAGTTTCACACTATCCTCTCATAACATAAAATTATTCTAGTTTTTTATTTACTATCTGTAGAGGTTAGATTCTTTTTACTATCTCTAAGTGATCTTCATCAAATGAAATCCAATGATATGGATTATAGAGGACATGTGGTATGACTATTTATTTTATGTTCTTCATTTACATATTGATTTAGTGATGGTAGGTCTAGCTATTTATTTGGTTTCTTCTATAGTTATGAGAATAATATATTCTTATAGTTCCCATAAGACAATTTGATCGGCTTGTTATAATTATTTGGGTAGACCCTGATCAACTCATGAAGAAGTAAGTTATCATATTACTAGAGTTTGATTTCAAACCAATTATTTGGTATGAGACTATCAGAGATAAATATTTCAAAAACTATAAAATATTGATATACTTTCAAGATGTTGTGTAGAAGATATGATATTTGAAAGGTTCCATTTTCTTTCACTACTCGAGTGTGAACCCATGATAAAAATCAATTTTATTACTGAAAAATCAATATCCATATCGATAAAATATATATATAATGATGAAATTGATAAATGTATAAAAGAAATGTAGGATTATAAGAAACTCATATATCCTGGTTTTGTAAATATGAACAAAATGGAATTTATGATGTATATATTTAATGGTAAAATGATGTGTGCATTTAATCATAGTAGTATTGAATACCTGCTTGAATTTATGAATGAATTTCTTCCTGATGGACCAAACATTATAGAAAAATTATTATGAGGGTTTGAAGTTAATTTATTATTTGATATTTTCTTCTAATAAAATACATTCTTTGCCTAGTGATAATATGGTATATTGGAATGAAAATGAATTGTTAAATGATTGCAAGTAGTATAGTATATGTAGAAGGAGGATATATAAATATGGAATGATTTACTATGTTTCTAAGAAGTTTATGTGGAGCTCTCCTTTGACATAGAGGCTACAAAAAAGTATAAGTCAAAAAATGGTAGAATATATGAGATGAAAATAAGAAAGAATGGAAAACAGTGAGAATTTGGTGAAACAAGAATATATATATATTAGCATAACATGATTTTATGAAAAAAAAATTTGTTTTCTTCTGAGATATATAATAAAAAATTGGGGTTAACATGTGATGGGTTTAATCATTTGGTATATACCCATACAACACAAAACACTTGGCCTACATTTTTTCATATATATATTCTTTAACCTTGGATGTTCCAGAAGAAGCTATATACTTTCCGGAACATATTCCTTTATGGGTTAAATGATCCTAGTAATGATATAGATTTATATCTGAAACCAATGATAGTATAGTTGAATAATTTATGTATTTAATTTGTTCCTACATATGATTCATCAAGGAAAGAATCCTTTCAAATATGTGCTTCTATTATACATACATAAAATTATTTTTTCTCCTATGTAATGATGTCTGGATACCACCAAGAATTAATTCAAGTGGTATATGTAAGGAAACCACCCTACTTTTAGGGGGAACTGACCAAGGTTCATGTCTCACCAACTCAGATTTAGTTGGGGAAGGTTGGTTCTCCTTAGGGCCTAAGGGGGTCTATGTTTTGGAGTTACTCATTCAAACTTTTGAGTTTTTTTCATTTTTCCATGGATGGAACCTCATTCTCTTAGAATTCTCTCTCATCGTCTCTATGTTTTCATCCCTCTAATGGTGGTGGTTCTCCTTTCCCATCTTCTTAACTTTCTTATTTCTCTATTATTTTTCATTTATCTAATTTTAATGATATTATATCTTTTGTTTGGTTTATTTTCTTCTTGTTTTGTGCTTATTTGGTGTTTTGGACATTTTTTATTCATCCTTTTCCATATATGTCACTCATATAGGATATCATTCCATCATTTTAGGATTAAAATTTCCTCAAATTTCCTATCTCTAGAATAGTTTCAAAATTGGTTTGTGATGTATCTATTATTGACTCAAAATTTTGTGGATTTAATGTATTTTTAGCATGGATATAAGGTATTTTCTTAATTTTATAATGGGTGGAGATCACAGATTCAGTAGAAAAACCATAGCTTTAAAATTGGAATTTAGGGAAGAGGAGAAGGTACAAAAAAGGATTTAAATTCTATGATGGTGGGTGTTGTTTATACATGGATATTATGTAGAGATGATGGTGATCATCGATGTTTTTTATTTTTTCATTGTTGGTCTTGGTCATGTTATTTACTATTACAGACAATTGTCCAATTTTTTATACTTTCCTCTTCCTATTTCTTCTTCTCTTTCATCTCAATAGTATCTCAATCATCGTAATAGTGCGCTTTAACCATCCCAACATCCCTTGTAATATTTATTGGTGGTTGTATTCTTTTTTTTCCTCAGAGTATTAAGATCTATTGAGGCATTATTTATCTTCAGTGATGATTGTAACTAAGTTTGGGGACAAAGTGGGAATATATTTATATGAGGTTTTGTGAAGGAATTCATGGTGGATGAGGGTTTGTGATATAGTGTTTCATTAATTAGATATTTTAGTAACATATCTTATTTTTTATATATTTGGTTTGTTTTTATCAAGGTTATACCCTTTTTCTTGGGAATATGCTTCAGTAGTGATTCTCTATGTATATATAAGGGATTCAAAGAAGATTCTTTGGTTTTAAAGGTACTTATCTCTAATATATATTTGACTAGTGATGATTGATGTCATACCTAGTCAACAATGTGATAATGAATACTAGATTTATATTAGTATAAAATGGTTGTTGGATCAATAAATTACATCAACAAGAATGGTGTAGTTATGAGTTATAGATCAATTCATCTCTTTGGGATGAAGAAAGATTAATAATCAAGGATTCATTTTTTGATAATCCATTTACTAAGTTGATTATTCTTTATTGGGGGTTTTTTTATCCCTTGGGTGGGGTTGGTTTGTGGTGAAAAGTTGGGCTCAATAATTTTGTTTTTATACTTGTCTGTTATAACTTGGGTGCTTGGATTGGGATTATTAGGTCTTTTGTGACTTGGGATTCCTATAGACTAACCCCCATTTATTATTGCTATTTTTTTCTATTTTTTAAGATTCCCACTTTCCCATGTGGTCTTTTAAAATAAAAATAAAAGGATATTGTAATGATTATTGGATGGAGCATGAAGGGGAAATTATCTTTTCTAATTATTGAAAAAAATAATCAAGAAGAAAGAAACATCAATAATGTTCTTGTTTCATGTGAAATAATCATTTCATGTTTATGATACATCCATACCGAAATAATAAATTCAAAATTGATGGTATTGCTGAGAAAAAGAAATCACCTTTTAGAAAGTCAGGTAGTGAATGATTATAAGAGTTTGAAGGACTGAATTTTTTGTTTGGAAAGGGGAATATTATAATGAGAAGGATATAGAGTATGTTAAAATGTAACCCCAATAAGTTTAGGGAAACATTATATTCTTTGAATTATCTTATTGGTCGTTAAATAAGTTATGAAATTTCTTAGAGAATATAGATACATATAGGAATAGGATATTAAGAAATAAATCCATCCCATAAAAATTGGTATAAATTAGTGATTGGTTGCTCATACATCTTTAATAATGAAATATGTAGATAGAAATACTTTTTGTATGTGTTATATACTCAAATTTTGAAATTTTTATTCAAGTATTATAACCAAAAGAGTGAATACTATAGAGGTAAAGTGAATATCTATGAAATAACATGACTATCACATCATGTTCCATTAGTTATTTCTAATTTTCATTCGATGCATGCTGAAGAAATTGTAAGGTTCAATTTTATTTTATTTTTGTAACATATATAGGGATATCTATTCTAAATAATTGACTAAAATGATGAGAAAAAATGAAAGAATATTCCCTAATCATTTGTTGTGAATTGGAAAAATTATTTCCACTGTCCCTATTCACATGAATGTGCAATATTACCATGCACCTTCCAACTAAATTTATTCTTGGGGTTCCCTTTGTTGTTGTTGGATATATCCCACTAAAAGAATGATACACAACATGAATCCTTATATCCAAAATAAGAACTATCTAAACTGATCCATTATTAATGGTTATTTTTTCCATGAGTGTGTGGATTTTGTTCAATGTATTTGAATTAGGTTGATATGAGGTGTAATAAACCACTAATAAATAAAGATGAGAATTATGCTGAAGTTGAACAAAAATTTCCATCACTTCTACAACCTGGGGGTGGGTGATGGGGGGGTCAGGTTCTAGTACATTGACTAATTTTATTCCTAAGGAGATGTAGATGGCACAATGTATTATGATGTTTAATTCCAATTTTATGGATGAATACATCAAACAACAATATTTTGTTACTTTTTAAATTTATATTAATTGTGTGATAAATATCTATTAATATTTTGTTATTCTATAATGTTATGGTAATTATAAAGAAATTATAAATATAAGAAATTATTATTTACCTACTATAAGTAGAGATAAGTTTCATAAGAATAAGTTTCTTAAATGGTTAAAATATCATGTAAGTCCATAAATTTATAATTCTTTATTTTATGTTTTGCAGTTGATTTCAAATATTAATGAAACGTTCATATATAAAAGGTTGATAGTTTACTGAATGGTATAAAATATAATAATATTAGATCACTGTCATCTCATCCTAATATGATAGTTCATGAGTGTAAAACCATTTTCATCAAAAATACAATTTCATTGTTAACAATAATTTAGTAAACATGAAAACTCAACAAATACGGTGTTATGTTAAGCATTTAAATACACTATTATGATATAGTAGGTAAAAAACAAACAAATTCAACTATTGTATCATATTATGGTGTAATGGAGAAAATAATTATACTATATTATTACTCTCATGGTTGAGTTATTATATTAAAATGTAATTTTTTTGATACATTGACTTAAGGAGGAATTCATTTTAACAAATACGTTTTTATAGTGGGAAATATGGAATTTTGTCTCTAAAATAATGAACTTTATATATAGGAATATCATAAAATACAAGTGTCATATGTTAAATAGTTATTAAATCATCAATATATTGTATTTTTTAAAACAATATCATAAAATATTTTTTATGGTGGAACATACGAAATTTCCCCACATAATGTGCCTATCAGTGATCATCTTAATCTTGGATACGATGTTCAGAACATTTCTATTGTTAAGGATGATAATAAACCAAAATAATTATTATAAAATTAATATTATTTTTTATAATGTCACTTTATTTTCATAATTTCACTAGTAGAAATATTGGATTTAACGTCGAATATATGGCATCTGTTTTTTATAAATTGATGAAAAATTTATTTGTGTGAACATTTTGGTGTGGGTTATAACATAAACCGACACCAAAATGGTTTTTTTATATTTTTCACTGGTTTTTAAGAAAAATGACACCAAAAAAATCACTGAAGAAGATTTATGGTGTTGGTTTTTTAAAATAACTAATGTCGTAAATGAAAAAAAAAATAGCATCAATTTTAAGTAAACCCAACGCCAAAAATCCAAACAAAATCGACATCGATTTTACTGAAATTGAAATCATAAATTAGAAAAAACATTCAATGATAGTTTCCTAATAACTAAACCAAAAATAAATTCAAAAAAAATACAGGATCATGAAACCCTCATTTTTTGAGAACTTTCAAACCTCTTTCAACTTGCAACGAGCCCGACAGTGGCAACCCGGTGATCACAATGGTGATTTTTGTTTATTTGCTTCAATATTTATCATTATTTTAGGATATATGGTCTCTATTCTTCATCCTATATCATTATTTATTCTTCTATATAATTATTTCTCTTCTCAAAATGTTATTCTGCCAACCATCATCTGCGGTTTGATTTTCATTCTTTATTCTTGTTAATTTTTCAATATTACAGTGTTTTTTCTTCCAACTAATTTGAGGGAGTAAGTTCAAATTAGTGATCCATTTTCCTTGGTGAAATCTAAATTTTTTATTTTTTTAAAATTTTGAAGTGAAATTATTTATCATTTAGTTAAAATGTTGAGTTATTGTTTCAATTATTTGTATGTATTTGATTCTTATTTATAAATGTTGTTCTTAAAGTTTGTTTATTTTGATAAATTTTTTATTTGATGAAATTATCAAATGGTCGTGATGATATATATTGATTAATTTTTTTTGTGAAGAAATGATATGTAAAATATATTTCATTTATATTTTTGTTTTGACATTGTGATGTTTGTTGAATATTGATTAAGTTTTTTATTAAACTTTTATGATAAAGTGGTTGAACATGATCTATTATGATGTGATGCTAAGAGAGGTTATAGATAAATATGCTATATAATTATATTAGATAACCAAGTATATTTTTATGTTAGTAAACTGATGATGATGAAGGTAGATTAATTTATAAAAGGAAAAATAGAAAAATAGTGGCATTTGAATAAATTCACCTAAATCATGTGGTTTTAAGTAGAATTTGTGTTTTTTGATAATTTATTAATAATGATGATATGAATAGTTGTAATAGAATGTTAAAATGATATTTTGAATTGATAAATAATATTTTGATAATTTTTTATGGGTGGTCGATGTGATTTAATATAATTATATGGTAAATTATTTTTTTGACATGGTTATTAAATCATTGATATGATATTGTGATTTTGATATAATTTGATAATGTCATCTGATAAATATCACTACATTATATATTATTAATGTAATTATTGTGATCTATCACATTGATGTTATATTTTTATATTTATGTGGTTTGAAGGTATATAGTATTCCTCAAGGGACGTTGCATTACCTATTGATGATGTTGTGAGAACCAAGACTTTATAATTTTATTACAAATCATTTTTATTGAATGTGTTTTTTTAATTTATCTATTTATATATATATTTTTAAATTTTTATATGTCTTTCTATATTCACCTATCATATTACGATTTTAGGTATTAAATGGATCGTAATTGGATAAATTTTATAATAACCACTAGTGAATATGAAAAGGAAGTTAATGAATTCTTGGAATTTTCTAAATAAAATATTCAAAACTAAGATTTGGTTTTCTGTCCATGTGTGAAGTGTTTGATTATGAGAATGTTAAGATTCAGAGAAATCAAGGATCATCTCATTTTCTATGGATTTACCCTTAATTATACACATTGGATTTGACATGGTGAAAGAAATAAAAATTCAACATATATTGTTGATGAAAATATTCATAATGAGGAAGAGGATCGTATTAAAGAATTAATTCATGATTTAAGTGTTGAAACAATAAAAACAACTATTGAATGATTTTATAGAGATTATAAGAAACCATTTTCCTAGGTTGCAGAAAATATACATTTTTATCATCATTTTTGAGATTGGTTAACTTCAAAGAAAGAAATGGGTGGAGTGATAAAATTTTCTCCAACTTACTTAAGCTGTTAAAAGAGATACTTCTATAAGAAAATGAGCTTCCAGATTCTAATTATGAGGTAAAGAAAATATTATGCCTAATGGGAATGGGGTATAAAATGATAAATTATTTCCCCAATTATTTTGTGTTGTATAGGAATGAATATGAGTATTTATCAAGTTGTACTACATGTGGGACATCACTCTATAAGATGGATGAAAAAGTCAAATCAGGTTCATTATTAGGTACTAAAATCTAACCTCATGAAAAATAAATTGTGTAATTTCTAAAGATATCATCCAATAATTATTTCATACAATTATGATAATTCAACTATTATCCATTCTTAGTTACCAAAATCAAAGCTCCTGCTAAAGCAATTTGGTACCTTCCAATAATTCTTTGATTGAAGCGTCTGTTTTCAAATTCAATTGAAAAAATAAGGTTAAGTTAGCATTTAGATGATTGCATATTAGATGGTGACATATGTGACCCTATTGATTCAACATAGTGGAAGATATTTGTTAAAAAATTTATTGATTTGAAAGTGAATTAAAAAATCTCAGAATAAGATTGTGTACTAATGGAATGAATCCATATCGAATCCTAAGTATCCAACATAGTTCATGGCCTATTTGTTTGGTAGTTTACAACTTTTCCCCACATATATGTATGAATAAAATATATGTTATGACGAGTTTGATAATTTATAGACCAAAATAGTCTATAAATGATATTAATGTGTATCTTTAACCATTGATTGATTATTTGAAACTACTATGGGAGTAAGGTGTTAATGTTTTCGATGCATACAATAAAGAGTATTTTCTTTTTTGTGCTATGATAATGTTCAATATTAATGACTTTATTGCATATGGAAACTTATCTAGATACATTGTTAAGGGACATAAAAAATGTCCAATTTATGAATAAGAGACTTCATATTATCAATTGAAGAATGGAAGAAATAAATTGAACATGGGACATCAAAGATTTTTGAAAATTGATCATCCTTATCATATATTGAAAAACGTTTTTAATGGTTTATGGGAATAAAACCTTCCCCCTAGACCATTTTCAGTTGAAGAATATTACGATAAGGTGAAAAATATTAATTTTACATTTAGAAAGGAAAGAAATTATGGTCTTCAAAATAAAATTGGAAGAAAACAACCTATCTTTTAAAAACTACCTTATTGGAGATTTTTAGAGATAAAACACAACATCAATGTTATGCTTGTTCAGAAAAAAATATGTGACGGTTTGGTTGGAAATTTATTATACATAAAAGGAAAGACAAAATATGGATTTCATGCTATTTTAGACTTGATATCAATGGGAATATGCTTGGAGTTAACTCCCACTATAAAAGTAAACATAATATATTTACCTCTAGCTTGTCACACATTAAGAAAGATTGAGAAGATGATTTTTTAGTGTCTTCATGGTATTAAAGTACCTATTGGTTATTATTAAAATGTGAAGAATTTGGTGTCATTGAAGGATTTTAAATTAATAGGTATAAAATCTCATGATTTTCATGTATTGATGCAACAACTTCTACTAGTCACACTGCATGGTATATTGCCAAAAACTATCAGAAAGGTTATCATCATGTTATTTATTTTTTTTAAATTCATTTATAACAAAGTAATTGATTCAAATTTTTTATATGTGTTGAAGAATGAAGCTTATCTTACTCTTTTTCAACTCGAAATGTATTTCTCACCTAGGTTTTTTTATATAATGGTTTATCTAGTGATTCATTTGGTGTATGAGATAAGAATATGTGTGCCTGTTTATTTATGATGGATGTATCTTTTGATAAATATATAAAAAATTAAAAGTGATATTTTAAAAATACTTATCGACCAAAGGCCTCTATTGTTCAAAAATATGTATTGGAAGAGGTGGATGAGTTTTGTACTGATTATATTTATGAGGTAGAGCATATTGGTCTCCCTATATCTTAACATATGATAGTTGATAGTGAAGGTAGAGAGATTCGAGGCTTAAAGGTAATGATCATTCAATGTGATGAAGTGATGCAGGAACATTTATACATTTTGAAAAATAATAAATGAGGTTCAATCATATATAACATCACATATTTCATAATTAAAGTTATGATATCTGAAAAGAAATGAAAATTGGATGATGATTGAGCATAAAAATACATTTGTTTCATGGTTTAAATAGAAATTCATCACAGATATATATGTATCAGAAACATTGAAATGATTGGTAGGGGACCATCTCTTAATGTGATCAAATTGTCTGATTTTGATATTAGTGGGTACAAATTTTACACAAAGAAGCTATATTATAAGAGTACCATTCAAAATAGTGGTGTAATGGTTGTCGCTGAGGCACTACATTTTTTAAGTGAAAATGGTAAAAACCCAATTTTTGCATCAATTCCATACTTTGGAGTTCTTTAAGACATATGGAAAATTGATTATATTAAATTTTCAGTCACCATGTTGAAGTGTAATTGGGTTGCAAGTTATAGTGGTGTGAAACATCATGAATATGGGTTTAAACTGGTTGATTTGAAAAGATTTGGTTGTAATGAGGAGCCATTTATCATGGACACACATGCAAATCAAATATTTTATGCCATCGATCCATCTAATGACTAGTGTTCCATCATTTTTCAAGGGAAAAAATCCATTTGTCTAGTGAGGATAATAATGATGTTATTGATTTATATGAGGATTCTACGTCTATTACATAATTTTCATATAACAATGACTATAACACAAACATAATGAATGTAATACAAAATGATAATGCTGAAGGGGTATGAGAAAACACTAAATTAATCTCCTAATTAATCTAGTAATTATTTATATTATATTTCCTTTTTGAAATTTACATGTGTAAAAAATGTATTATTTAATAGCTATTAGATATTTATGTTTTTTTTTTTGATTTTTTTGTGTTAAATTTTGATATTCCACGATTATGGTTAAACATTGTTTCATTGAAATTCCTAACATACAATATTATATTTTCATTTAATTTACACATATGACAAAACCTTTTCAAAAAAATGATATTTAAATTTTAAAATTCTTGTATAGTTTTATATTTAATGTTTATATTTAGTAGTTAACCTTGAATAATTTTTTTGGTTAAGAATCGCAACATCATTATTTATTTTAAACTTAAACACACGTGCCACTTTTTTTACTTACATATTTCTATTTTCTAATTACCGACTTGTCTAATAATATTCAGGTGCACAATAATTTCATTACATTTTCCCTTTACAATGACATATATATATATATACAGAGATATAGGAACATCTACTGAGGTATTTGTCTTTTTTATATAATTAAATATCCTGTAATATAATTAGTAAATGAAATAAAACTTTTAATTTATAAAAAAAATAATTGAAGGACAACTGATGAGACTTCAACGGGGGAGTCTTCTTCTTTTAGTATTCAGAAATTGAATTCTTGAGTTAGTATACTTGGCATTACATGTTTACGAAAACATTCACTTTCTCATAGAGATGAGAGATTACATATTAGTTTTGATGTTAATAATAATGAAACTGGACCAAATACAATATAGATTATTAGCTATATCAGCCTGAATATCCATTACAAGATTATAATTTTATATGCTGATTAGAAGTATGTCGACAAGATGGTGATAGACCAGCATTGGAAGGAAATGAAGGTAAAATATATCAATTGATTTATTTTATCTAATTTTTTAATATGATATATAATAAATGACTAATATTTATATTACGAAATTATAGATGACATTCAATTTTGAAGAAGAAAAATAAGTTTAGAAAAGATGTCTTACTTTAGCGGTGGTGTGATGGAGGGATTTAAAAAATTTGACAAAAAATTATGTTTTTGGAAAGAGAGAATATGAAAGCTCATTCCTTAAATATCTGTTTATAGAAGAAATACATGGAATAAATTTTTTTTCCACCCAATATGATGAAAAATTTCTGGTATATTGATAATTATATTATATTATATTGTAAAAGTTATTATATATATACCTAATTACTTATTAGTTTACTATTTATATAATAGGCCTCTAGGAAATCCCATAAAGACATCCAGTTGAAAAATGTTTACCCTCATACTTTATCACATGGAGGGTACCATTTATTGGAGGAAAAATATTTAGGAAAAGTTTGAAGCACTAAGAGATCACTCCACTAGTGGTTCTGATGTGGTCCAATTTGGTCCACCATCTCCACACACCCGCCATGAGAAATGGAAAAGAGTGAGAAGAATAAAAAATGAAAATTATATTATAGAGAAAGGTAATGAAGTAGCTGAAAGAATTATAAGTAAATAACTAATAATTTTCATGATTTTTTTTAATTAATAAATTAACAACACCAATATACCATTTTCATTTTTCATTTCAAGATGAACATTATGAGAAATAGACATAGGGAACCTTTATACCTAATGGTAGAATAGACTTCCTAGCCACTAATTAAGGAAATCCAGAACACCTCAGATGCATAAGAGGATATGAGGCGGGTGTTAGTATTTAAAATAAATTGGTCATCAAAGTAACCAATCAAGAGACACCGAAATTGAATTCTTAAAAGTTCAGATGAAAGAATTGAAACAATCCATGGGTGATAAAATTCATGCATATGTGCAATAAGTTATGTTAGAAAAAATGACAAGACAGTCATAGTATGCACAGACTTCCCAGCCTGCCCAGCCTTCCCAGCCTACCTACTCAGATCCTTCTACACCTCCTCACTCAGACCCGACCTTATACTGTGAGTTGTATATAGGAGATCCTGATTTTCATATTGTATCATTTAGAGTCATTCAGTTTTTGGGGGATTGTATACATCACCAGCCAATTTAGATAGATTAGGTTAGAGTATCTATACATAATATTATTGATCCTACTACTCTACTACCATTTCTTACAATGGAGATTACCAAATTTGGGGATTGTATGGGTCATTTTTTACTTTTTCCATCTGGCCTTATTCATCATATTTCATATGAGGTGTGTATATTTTTAAATATTAATTACATATGATTGAAAATTAATTATAATATTTTCTAACATTTTACTTATATAAGAGTATCTAAAATCCAAATAAATGGCACAAAGGAAACAAAATGTTTAGGAACAAACAACTGTAGATACTTTAGATATTTATGATGGGATAGAAATATTATCTCAGGTATCTTCTTCCTTGGATAATATATATGAGTTTTGGATTTCATCCAATACATGTAGAAGATATTATCCATTGAGAATATTCTGAAAAGATATCATGGATCTGGTTGATTTTAAAGAGCTTAGTGTGTTTGTGTTGCTGTTTTTTTTTCATGTAAGTAAATTGATGTTTCGGTTTTTATTTTTTAATTGAAGATGTTTTAAATTGACTAACTATAATACTTTTTAAATTATGAATCTATACACATTGCTTTTTTAAAATGATAGCATAGGAATTTAAGGTTTTATAGATCTAGAATAAATTTCAATGGATGTGCAATATGTATCGAATGAAAATAGAGTGTCATATATATGTGAGAGGTTATCAATAACGGATACTGGGTGTTGGTTTTTTCCATTTCATGATGGTTAAGAGTAGAAACATAATTATTAACTAATTTTAATTATAATATCATTAAATGTGAACTTTTTTTATTATAGGGGGTATTGTATGTTAGGCATGTTATTCCCAAGTGAATACACATTATATTGGTTTTTCTATTTATTAGGTGGTCTTCGAAGAAAATTTTCCACCTTATTAGGAAAGTAAGTTTTTTAATTATTTTTATATTATCAATTATTTAAATTCTCATTGTTTATAAATTTATAATTAGTTGATATATAGGAAAATTCAGGCTATTGGAAAAATTTAACAAAGATCACTTGTTAGTAAAGAATCCAAATGCAATCAGATATGTGAAAGTAAAGGTAATTATTTTTTATATTAGATATTATTTTGATTTTTGGATATATATATATATATATATATATTGGTTTTTATTATCAAGTTAATGTTTTATTAACTATAGTGTCATCATCAACAAGGATGCGTTGAATGTGGTTATTATTTTCTACAATTCATGTATGAGATAATCACAACTGGGGTTACGACTAATTATGATTAGGTTAGTCATATTAGTTATTTTATATTTTCTATCATAGTATTCTATTTTTTAATATTATATAATTCAATGTCATTATATACGTTCAATGATGTCGATTCATACACACAATATTCACTTAACCATATTCAATCATCGTTTGCGAACTATTTGTTAAGTGTGATTAGGATTTAAGGTATGTATATTCTTACATTTCTGATTAGTATTAAATTTTCCTAATAACAAGTGTTCAAAAAATAATTCTTATGTTATAATAGGTGTTTGAATATAATGATATCAAATGAATGCTTCAACAATAACCAACAATGATCATGTTGTAAATTCCAAGTGTGTGTTTTTTAATTCTACTTCAAAATACAAATGCATAGATAATTTTTTGATTAACTTGTTTAAAGTATGTATGTTTTTATAGATTTTTTTCAATGATACATACAGTTTTATGGATGTATAATATTTTTCTATTATAGGGATACTTATTTTTTTGGGGGTGTAATATTTAAACTTTTCTATTTTTTTAACTTTCAGTGTCAATTTTTATAAAAATCGATTCTGAATCATTTAAAAAAATATGTATGGTTTTCAGTGTGGTTTATTTGAGAAACCAATGCCAAAAATATTATTTTTAACATCATCTTTATAGATATCAGTTAAAAACCGATGTTAAATTGTCTTTTTTCACTAGTGTTTATATGATTTTGATTAAATATAAGTTAAAATATATTTGATATTGATTGAACAATTTGACTCACTAGGGCCCTACATGGGATAATGGTAAACTTAGTATGCCACTACAATCCCACCTCCAACAGGTCAAGGGTTGGTGACTGAAACCAAGAAAGAATAACATACATGGGAGGCCTTATTCTATAAAAATAAATAACATAAATTCATATCTAATAAAAAATAATATCCAAAACACCATCAAATATATATAAATAAATGAATTATATAACAATTCATGCATGAGATAACAACTATCTAAAATGACGCCATAAAGCCTAAACCTAAGAAATAAATATAAATGTAGAAGAAAGAAATGTTAAGTGCTAATAAATATAAGAATTATATAATAAATCTTCACTACATGGAATCCTAGAACTAAATATGAAAATAACCATATCCCACCATGCACCACTATCAACCACTATAAAATAGCTCCACATCCACCATGGTCATCTCCAAATATTTCAACATATGAATAAACAAAACATGTGTAGGAACAAGGCCCATTTAAGGGTGAGTGTAAAAATAACCAATTGGATTGTCTTAATACAAAAAGAAAATATGAAACAGCAAGTCATCTCAAGACTAAAATGGGGGAATTAAGAAGAAACCCAAAGGTTATAGATAGGATCTAAAATCAAGATAACCTTGAATTAGGGTAAAACCCAAAAAAATGTAGGTAAAATCCATAATGGATCATATTTGACTTATAACAAGAGATACTCATAGAATTAGAAAATTCAGCTTATACTAAATATCACACCTTAGATATAAGTAATAATGAAAATTTAGCTAAGGATCAGAACAGTATCATCCACAAAACAGGTTGATTGAAGATTCACCCCAAAGGGGAACCTGTTAAAATTTCATCAAGCCTATAGAATCCAAAATATCCAACATATCTCACTTTTTTATCATCCCTTGGTAGTAACTATAATAGGGGAACACACCTTATTGATGATAGAATGTCTATCAAGAGGCTTATCGACCCCTACGGAGGACTCACACACCAATGTTTGTAGTGTGCATTGTCCAAGAGGATTACATACTCCATTTATAGAGAAAAAAACCCAGAACCCACTCTCCCATATCCAGTAATAAATTTATAAACTTTAAATTTTGGGTTTTCATATCAAAGAAGGTGAACCAATTTTCACAAATCAAAACTTAAAACATCAAAATGAAATATTGGATCATTTATATAACCAAGGAACTTTTAGGATTAGAGTTTTATAGAATTAAAACTAACTCATATCAACTTGGATTCATAAAAAAATATGTTCATAAACATTAAAATCAACTCGCATGAAACCCAACCTTTCTTATTTCCCATTGGGTCATCATCATCATCCATATGAAATCCCTTATAGACATAATTAATTCAACGTTATTCTTTACAATTTGGGGAAAATAAAGCATTAGAATGGTGAGATAAAATTCTTAGTAAGGGTAAACATAAGAAATATCAATTGAATGTCATCAATGAGAATAAGAAGTGCATAATGGTATGATGACATAATTAGAGTGTATGAGAGAATCATAAAATGACTCATACCCATCAATAATTGGATCATAAAATATGAAAAAATAGAAAAGTAAATAGTCATTAAAATCAAAAATAACAAGCCATGTGATATCAATCCTGGTCATAAGAAACATTATAAACCTATAACAAGCAATTAAAACCCTTTTCGGTAACTTGGAGAACCATATTCATAAAAACATTTCACAATCATTTTAATTAGAATAACCATACAATCGAATTCCAATATTATAATTACCAAACATATTAGAGCTCTATCTGGGTGCGCCCATCATATAAGCTATAATGGGCTCACCCAATGCTATCTGGTCCACCCCATTGTATAAGATGTAATGGGCCCACCTGGTGTTATCTGGGCTTCCAGATTGTATAAGTTGTAATAGGCTCACCTAGAACTATCTAGGATGCTCCATTATATATAATGTTTAAGAAAAAAAACATAAATAAAGTAAACATAACATTAATTTCATCATAAAACTCATAGAAAAAATCATTATTCCTTTTATAAATTGATTAACCCATTGAAAATAATTGGGTTCATAACAATCTCTTTGAAACATACTCAACCCATGGAAAAGAAATGGGTTCCCTAATAATATATTTTAAACATGTTTAATCTATGGAAGAGTAACTCATTTCATAACAATCACTTTAAAACATTATTAACCCAATGCAAATAAATGGGTTTCATAAAAATCTCTTTGAAATATGATTAACACTTGGAAGAGAAATGGGTTTCATAACAATCTAATTAAAACAGACTTATTCCATCTAGAGAAAGAATGGAGATGTTATCAATACTAAATATCCCTAGTGTAAGATAAGTAACAACAAGTGTTTTTTATGTTGATGAATGAACATATAATTAAAATATCATGAAAAAAATTCTTGGGGAAAGTATCCTTTTTATTTTGAAAATCAATTTTCAAATAATAAAACATTTAAAAAATCATTTTTTTATTTTAAAAAAAAGAACTATCAGAATATTAAGATATTTTTTAAAGAATTAACCTTTTAATCTTTTAAATTATGCTTCAAAAAATTATGGCTATGTCGGTGGGTAATTCTGTTCATGGCATAAAGAACATTCCTTTTGCATAGTAAAAAGGTTAGAAAAGTGTTATGTTCAGAAAGAGAAAACAATATTACTTTGATTTTTTAAAAAGAAAAAGAAAAAATGGGTAAAAATTAATTTAATAAATAATTTTTAAAAGGTAAAAAATATGTTTAATTATTTTTAGAAAATGTAGTTTTGGAAGAAAACATATTTCCGACCGTAGTGAGAAATGAATTTGGTTTTTCTTAAAAACACATTTTAAAACATTCTAAGTTCCAAAGAGTGGAAAATTGTAAAATTACTTGAAAATATCATTAATAATTTCATGATAATAAATTTATTGAGTTTTCTAAGATTTCATCATCTAAAAATTAATCATATACAACCCCGATAAATGATGATATTGTAACAAAAGAATCTTACCACTTTTGTAACTTTGAATCATAATCCACATGAAATAATAACATTGATAGAAACTAAGAATATCATGAAAATAAATAGATACAATATATAAAATGTAAAAGGTTTAATATATACACCTTATAAAATAATATAGGTTTATAACATAACATATGTCTCAAAGAAGGAAAATTGAGGCAAAAATCCCTAACCAATTTGGTAACATTTAAACTGTAAACCCCATGAATGAGAGATAATAAAATTGATATATAAATAAATATTAATATAAGGATATTAATAATAAAATACATTCATGTTAATTATATACACCACACAAGAAAAATTAGTTTTGAGTATGGCATACATCTCACAAAAATAACAGTGGCATGAGAAAACCATTAACTTCAGTCTGACTTGTCATGTGTGTCTTTATCATCCTATATAATAAACTTATGTTAATTAATTATTTACTTGAGAAAATTTTTCTAGTTTATTATTAATTTTATTTCAATTATTAACATGTTATATACAATTACTTAATTGATTAAATTTATAGTGGATGTTTTGACCATATTTGGCTTGTGTGTCAAAAACAACTTTGGTGGGTTGACTTTGGTTAAAGTGTTCATAATTTAAAAATATCCAGAATAATAATCAGAAAATAATTAACATTTTTAGACAAAAATTAAACTTTTTAAACCCATATTGAAATATGTTAATGTAAATGAACAATTATTACGGTCATGGAGACGGTAGGCCATATGTACTCATGAGTAACATTTCCATTTTTCAATGATCATTATTGAAATAATGTAAGTAATATTTTATAATTATAGAATGATAAAAATATCATAAATACCAGATAATTTAATTATATACACTTATATATAGCATTATTGTGATGTGGTGGTGTAAAAATGAATCACATAGCTTCAAGGAGACGGTAGTCCACACATCCACAAACGACGTTATTATTTTTTTCAGTGAATGAAAAGGTAAAAATAAAATTACATATTATATTTCAATAAAGATAAATATTTAATTAATATCATAAGTATTTAATTTATATCCCATGTAGTTATTATATTTTCCCTTATTATCTTCTTTGTAACATGTTAGTGAAAAATGAATCACATCGCTTCGTGAGGTGGTAGTCAACCGCACACATGATCTACATTATCGTATCCATTACAAAATGAAATTTAAAATGTTATATATGATATAATTACTATAGTGATATAATTATGTTATTAATATTATATATAAAAATTTTATCCATCATCATACCCAATCGTGAGAGGTGATAATGGAAAAATGAATGACATTGTTTCGTGAGGCGGTAGTCTATTGTACACACAAATGATGATTTCATAAACCATTTTATGGAAGTGTATATGGTATTAGGTCATAACCTTAACATAAAAATATATCATTATATTTAATATAATAATTTTATTATATCATCATGGTATAATAATAATTAAATGGGGTGGAGAAAGAAATAAAACACAAATTCTCATTGATGAATGTAACCTCTTCTTGGGAAACTCATTTTGGTTTGCACCAATGGCCATCCTTGGTCAGAGTTATTAACAAATTAAGGATTATATAATTAGATGAGGGAAGTTTATAAGTTATTTGGGAAGAAATTTTCTGAAAAAAAAGTTTTTAATGTGTGAATAGGGGAGGAGATGTGGTGGCCTTTTATAATTTTGATGAGTGGCACACTTGTAATTTTTTTAAAGAGTGAATTCCACCCATGTTTTTTTCAAGTCACTAGGACCAATAATGGTAAATTATCGATTATATAGGGTATAAATTCTAAATATGTACATAAAATTGGTTTTTATAGGTTTTAGTTCATTTATATTCTATGTTTAACAACTAAGTAAACTGATTTCTACCTTGATCATTGTAATTAATTCTAACAGTTTTCACTGATCATTTTGGTAAAAAATTAAGTTGACCTTATTTGATAATAAAAATTATTATGATTAAAAATATGGAATAAAATTTTCCAAATTCAATTCTTATAAGTTAAAAACATTTAATTTAACATTAATCCTAAACACGTGGTGAGACAACGGGTTTTTAAGAAGAGTGTTTTTTAGAAAAAGATGATTCTATATTAACTCTATGACTAATAATAATCACTGTATGAAAATAAATTAATATTTAATTATATATATTACAAAATTTTAATTTAAAAAATAACCCATTAGGGATTATTCTAATTAATTAATAATGAAAAAACATTATGAATTTCAAATATGTTTTTAGAAGAAAAAAAACCTTTTTAAACCCCGAAAAAACTTACACTAAAATACTATATAATGACAATTCAAATGTAATTATTTTGGTTAAATATAAATAAATAACATTTTTTTAAAATTAAATTATATTCAAAACATAATTTAAATTTTAAAGTACTTATTTTATGGAAAGTAAAATACTTTTTACAAAAAAATGGTATTTTTTTACTATTCACTGAAAAATGAATATTTTATAAAAAGTCCAAAAATTTCACCCAAATGAAATTCTAATATTACAACAAAAAATAAGTTTAATTTTATCGTATAAGTTTTATAAAATTTCCAAAAATTTATTATAAAACTTTTTTCTTGAAAAGTAACAAAAAAATTTTTGAAGAAACACATTTTTGAAGAATAAAATCACTTTACTAAAAATTAATTGATTATTTACTAAAAATATATCAATAATATATATTTAATATTAAATAAATATATACTAATATATTTCATAACGTAGTTAATACTATTCATACCATTAAATTTAACGGTTAGGTTATAACGATAATATATATAATGGGTCGTTTAAGTTTGGTGTTGTGTGTTGAATACACTATCAGACATAAAAATATTGGGGTTGTGTGTAGTGAAAGATAAACTATGTTAAGTGTGTAACTCAAGATAAAATCATTGTTTTGTTTCCTTGAAACTAGTTAATATAATTTTCTCCTTTTAAAATTTTGGGGTGTTACATCTTCTCCCCTTTAATAAATCGTATCCTCACAATTTGAACTTTTTATCGATTATAAAAGATTGGAAATTTGAAAATAATTTTTTTTAAAAACCACAACATAAAAAGGGTTAATATAAAATCATATTAATAAAATTTAAGGATAATTACAATGGTCATATGTAATAACACATAACTAGGTTTCCAAATAGGAAAACATAGTTGTGAATGGAGTAAAAGTGTAAATAATTATAGAGAGTGATTGAGGTCATTTATTACAAGAAATTAAATGATAAATGGAAATTTAAGGGCCTCAAAACTGAAAAAAAAAATTAAGATAAAAAATATTATCATTTCATCATAATTTGAGGTACAAGGATAATACTTATTTTAAGACCCTTTTCTTATATTTGAGGAATTCTTTCACCATCTATACTGAACACGTAGTAAAATATGCTTACTTTTCAAGTAGAATTTAATCCTTGATCTAATTTCAACCAAAATACTATATTTTTCTCCAATACATGAGTATTCAAGATCTTTTTTTCATATATAAATCACTAAAATCAACTTTTAAAGACCACAAAACTATAAAAGGTTTAATCAAGCTATTCCAAAAATCTTTATACATTAACCGAAACCAAAATGGCTATCACATAATAAGATTAAAAAATAAATCTTTATACATTAATCTTGAAATTTTAATAGTAATACCAAAAGTTCAAGACAAATCATTCCATAAATGACTATCATTAAAATTCTTCAATCATTTCCTGACTAAGTTTGAAACCCAATGTTTAGAAGGAGTTGATCATGTATTCTTCTAAGATAAATTAATCATTATTACTCAAATAAAATACCATATGTTTCTAAAATAAACTTAATCATAACCTGTAAAAAAATAAAACTAAACAGGACATCATGTAGTTCATTGGTATGTAAAAAACCCTTATCGTCTTCTAGTATTGGGTTTAGGCCCCAACAACCTTGATGTATGTGACGAGTTATCACCCAACATACAGGTTGTCCTATATTTTTAAACATGAAAAACAATTCCTCCCTAAATAACACTTCATTTTTATCCTAGGGGTTACAAGTACCTTAACCCAATAAAACATCTATAAAAATTTAATTAATAAACTAACATTTTTACTACTTAAAAACCTCAAATGTGGCGACTAAGAATTTGAATTCATGATCAATCTTAATTTGGTATACCTATGATGGTATCCAAAACTGTTAAGATAAAATCACATGAAAAT
The DNA here is from genome assembly GCA_963277665.1 of Viscum album. Lineage (NCBI taxonomy): Eukaryota > Viridiplantae > Streptophyta > Magnoliopsida > Santalales > Viscaceae > Viscum > Viscum album. Next base: position 1,695,248,608 of record OY728158.1, on the reverse strand, counting down.
ATCATAATATACAAAGTTATATAAATCATAATTTGATAAAAACAATAATATCCTAGAACCTTCACTCTTAGATCTGATGCTAAATTCATAAACTTTACATTTTCATATTTTATACCGATTAAGGTGAATCAATTTTTTCTAATCAAAACTTACAACATCAAGTAAAAATATTTGATCACTTACATACTGAAGGAAATTTTAAGTTTAGATTTTTAAAAAATTAGGACTAACTCATATCAACTTTCATTCATAAACAAATGGTTCGTAAAGATAAAAATCATCTCTCGTTATTGCTATATTTTATTATTTCACATTATGTCATCATCATCATCAATAATAAATCCATTCTAGACATAATTCATTCAACCAAATTCTTCATAACCTGGTTAAAAGGAATCATAAGAAGGTTCATCTCCAATTCCCAATAAGGGTAAACATAATCATTAGAAATTGAATGTCATCAATGAACATATGAAGTGCATAAGGTTATAAGGACATAATCAAAGTGCATTAGAGAATCATAAAAGAACTCATACCAACAAAAAAATTATCATAAAATATGAAAACATGCTAAAGGAAATATTCATTAGAATCAATAATTATGATCCATTTTATATCAATCTTGATGATAAGAAACATTATAAACTCATAATAAGAAATTAAATCCCTTTTCAGTAACGTGGAGCATCATATCCATAAAACCCTTTCAAAACCCTTTAAATTGGAATAACTATATGGATGAAATATGATATAATAATTAACTAATTAATTAGATAATTATCTATGAACAACCATCATATAAGTTATAATAGTCTCACCTGATGCTATCTGGGCCACCCCATCATAAAAGTTGTAATGGTCACACCCAACGTTATCTGGGATTCCACATCGTATAAGCTATAATGGCATCACCTAATGCTATCTAGGCCACCCCATCATATATAGTTTCCAAGAAACAAAATAGGAATAATGTAAATAGATCTTTTATTTCATTAAAAATCCCATAGAAACATTCATTATTCCTTTTATAACTCAATTAACCAATGGAAAAGAGATGGGTTCCATGAAAATCTCTTTGAAGCATGATAAAACCATCAAAAAGAAATGGGTTACATAACAGTCTCTTTGAAACATTTTTAACATATGGAACATAAACAGTTATCAAAATAATCACTTTGAAAGATGATCAATATAAGGAAAATAAATGGGTTCTATTACAATATTTTTGAAACATGATTAACCCATGGAACTGAAATGGGTTTCATAACAATCTCTTTGAAACAATCTTATTCCATCTAGAGAAATAATGAGGATGGTATCAATACAAAATATCCCTAGTGTAGTATAATTAAGAACAATTTATGTTGATGTTGATGAATGGAAATATCATTAAAAAAATTCTTAATGAAAATATCCCTTTTATTCTGAAAATCACTTTTTAAAACATAAAACATTTTGAAAATAATTTTTTTGAAAATAATTTTTTAAAAATAATTTATAGAATACTGATAAAGAAATTTCTTCAAAAATAACCTTGTAAACTCGAAAAGTATTCCTAAAAGAAATGATGGTCATGTCAACTGGTAATTTTGTACATGTCAAAAAGAACATCCTTTTGTACAGTAAAAAGGTTAGAAAAGTTCCTTATTCGGAAGGAGAAAAAATATTTATTTTAATTTTTTTAATAAAAAATAAAAAATGGGTATTTTTTATTAAATCATTTTTAAATTTTTAAAAAAATGTAAAACATTTTTAGAAAACACGGTTTTAGAAGAAAACAAATTTCTGACCGAAAAGAGAAATGAAGTCATATTTTCTTAAAAATACATTCTAAAATATTTTAAGTACCCAAGAGTGTAATAATCGTACAATTACATGACAATATTATGAATAAACATGGGAGAATAAAATTCATAATTTTTATAAGATTTCAACATCATAGACTTAATTATACACAATTCCGATAAATGATGAGATTGTAACTGGTGACTACTAACAATTTAGTAACTTTGAATCATAATCCCCTTGAAAGAGTAACATTAAGATAAAATTAGGATGTCATGAAAATAAGGAAATTAATTATATAATATATCAAAGGGGTTATATATAAACCTCATAAAATATGATAGGTTTATAATATAACATTCGCCTCAAAGAAGGAAAATTGAGACAAAAATCCCTTACTACTTTGGTAACATTGAAATCGTAAACACCATGAAATAGAGATCTTAAAATTGATATGTAAATAAAAATATATTTAAGAATAATAATCATAAAATAAATTCATGGTAATTATATATATCTCATAACAAATGTAAGTGTTGAGTATGGAATACATCACATAGAAATAAAAGTGAGATGAGAAAACCCTAACCTTGAGTCCGACTTGTAACATGTTCCCTTATATTACTGAATAATAAAATTATGTTAATTATTTAATTTATTTATAACCCTTTTAAATCGTATTATTACTTTTATTTCAATTATCAACATGTTATATATAATTACCTAATCGATTAATTTTATGTCATATGTATTGACCATATTCAGTTTGTGCGTCAAAAACGAATTAGGTGGGTTGACAATGGTAAATAGGTCTTTATTTTAACATATAAATAATAATAATCATGAAATAATTTTAAAATTTTTAAATAAATTATACTTTTTAAACCCAAGATCAAATATAGATATGAAATATGAACCAATGTTTTGATCATGGAGACAATAGGTCGTATGTACACATGAGTAACATTTCCATTTTTCAATGATCATTATAAAAACAAGGTAAATAATATTTTATCATTAAATAATGATAATAATATAATAAATAACATATTATGTAATTATATATACTTAAATATATCATTCGTGTGATGTGGTGGTGAAAAAATGAATCATATCGCTTCAAGGAGGAGGTAGTCCACACATCCCCGAACGTCGTTATCATTTTTTTAGTGAGTGAAAAAGGTAAAAATAAAAAGATATATTTTATTTAAAAAATGATAATTATTTCATAAAAATCATAAATATTTCATTTATATCACATATATTTATTATATTTACCCTTATTACCTTCCATGTAACACGTTACTGGAAAATGAATCACATCGCTTTCTGAGGCGGCAGTTCGTTGTACTCATGAGAGGCGTTATCGTATCCCTTATAGAATGGAATTTAAAAGAGTATATATATGATATAATTACTAAATATGTATAATTATATTATAAATAACTTACATAAACTTTATATCCATCATCATACACAATCATGAGAGGTGGTAATGGAAAAATAATGACATCGTTTCGCGTGGCGGTAGTCTACCATACACACGAAAGATGATTTTGTAACCCATTTGATAGAAGTGTGTGTGGATTTAAGTCATACCCATAACATAAAAATATCTAAGTATATGTATTATACTTAGGTTATTATATTTTCATGGTATAATAACAATTTATGGGGGTGGAAAAGAAATAAAACAAAAATTCTTGTTGATGAACATTACCTCTTCCTCAGGTAATTGCTTTTGGTTTACACCAAAGGTGTTCCTTGGTAGGATTTATGACCAAATTAAGGATTATATGATTATAAGATGGAAGTTATGAGTTGATTTGGGCAGTTATTTTCTGATCCAAAGAGGTTTAAAAGTGCTAATATGTGAGGATAGGTTGTGGCCTTTTATAAGGGAGGTGAGTGGCACATTTGTAATTTTTTGAAAGAGGGAATTCCACCCATGTTGATTTCATGTCACAAGGACTCAATAATGATCCATTATTGATCATATAAGGTATAAATTATAAATATAAACATACAATAGATTTTGGAATTTTTTTGGAATTTTTTTGGAATTTTTACACCTTATATTCTTTGTTTAACCACTAAGTAAAACCATTTTTACCTTAATTATAATAATTAATATTAAATTCTTTTCACTAATAATTATGGTAAAAATTTATGTTGACATTATTAGATAATATAAATTTTGATGATTTCAAATATAGAATCCATTTTTACAAATTTAATTCACATAATTGGAAAATTGCAAACTAATATCAATCACACAAACGTGGTGAGACAGTTGGCCTCCTTACTCCCCGTTGTTCACAAATTCATAATTTCCTCTTCTTTTTCACATCATGAATTTTTTAGCCCAGTCTATCAACCAAATAGGTATTAGTGATCTAGTTTTCGGTATCTCTCTTTTATCCATGGTCTCTTCCTCTAATAAGGTTATACTAGTGGTTGTTCTTAAAGAGATCTATGCATATAGGTTCTCACTATAAATAATATTTATTTTCTTCTTGTTTACAGAAGGGGTGATGATTTCTGATCAATCACCCTTAGATTGTTCTCATAACAGATTTTTGGTTCAGGAAAATACAGATGATGTGACTAAGAAACAACCTAATTCAAGTGATAAGGCTTGAGGTACTCTGAATGTTGGCTCACTTGCGCTTGATTTTGGTCCCCTTACTCACTCCCAATCTTGGGAAGCTTCTGTCGTCGAATAGGCTTCTATGACTGGTCATCTTTTCCAAAAATACTTATTTCATCTAATTTTTTTATTCCCATTATCATATAAAATTATAATGGTTTTTGGGTTCTGATTAAGTGTTTCTTCATGGATGTTGAGGTGCTTCACCATATTTCTTCCATTGATGTTATTCTAGAACCTAAGAAGGGATTGAATCGTATCTTATATTTTGGTAGAAAGATAGATTTTTTTGACTTCATTCATGATAATGAATGAAACAGACACATATAGATATTTTGGATACAATCATTTTTAATTGAGTTGGTAGAGGTGTCTTCTCAATTTATCACTACTTGTATTAGTGCAGTGGGTCAGGTTTTCTTCTTCTCCTTCAAGTACACTATTTGAGAGCCCTTTGAGAGATCACTACTATGGAAAAAATAAATACTTTCTAACCAAAGAATTGATGATGGTTTGTTGGGGGATAATTTAATATAATTTTTGTTGCTTTGGATAAGCGAGGAGGGGTCGACTTCAAAGGAATACAGTGTAGAATTTTCATGATTTCATGGCTTCCAAAGGTCTTCTGGGTATGGGTATTTCTAGAAGTAAGTATACATGGTGTAATAATCAAAAAGGGACTAGTAAAATTCGTAGTAGTATTGATCGGTGCCTCTACAATATCTATGTAGTAGACAATTTCGTTCAGTCCTCTGTCACACACCTCTCTAGGGTTTTCTCTAACCATGCTTTGCTTCTCGTTATTTTAAACAAGGAGGATAGGAATTCCCTTAATTTTTATTATTCCATCAAATGGAACTGATAGAAAGGGTTTTTTCAGATGATCAAGGGGTTTTAGGATCGACCGGAAGGGGGGAATATTCGGACGGTCCTCTCAAAACACCTTCAGTGTTTAAAGAAGTACATCTATGAGTGGATTTATAATAAATTGTTTGATAATATCTGTTTGGATAATTTAAAAGGAGAAATTGGGAGGATGGAAGAAAGTATTAAAGATATATGGTCAGACAAACTTTTTGTCTCCTTGAATGAGAAGAAACATATTCTATCTGTGAAAATCTTGAAAATTGAAAGAGTTTTCATAAATAAATCACGTGTTTTGTGGCCCAAATAAGGGGATAAGAATACAAGATTTTTTTAGGAATGCTTGAAAGAAAAGAGAGTTAACAAGAGGATAAATTTAAAATATGATGATGTAACCTACACAATGAATTTATAAATGGATGGAAAATGGTTTTGGGTTACTTTAAAATATTTTTGTTGTGCCAAAGACCACTGCTGATGACAGAATTAAAAGGATCTGTGGGAGGAAGAGTTTATCGACTGTATATGAAGGATTATGGAAGATATGGACTATTTCCCCTTGATTTCTATTCTTGAGGTTAATGAGATCAATGAATTCGTGTTCAACATGGAATCGGATAGTTCCCTAGGTCCATATGGGTTCCCAAGAGATTTCTATGTTGATGCATGGAAAAATTTGAAGGAGAAATTTGGGGAAGCGGTGCATAATTTTTTAAGAGGTCGTGCACTGAACAAGTCTGTTTGTGCCCCCAAATTTATTCTCATTCCAAAGGATGAAGATCCCATCTAAATTAGCCGGTACATTCCTATATTCCTATGTAATTTTTTTAACAAATTTATTTCCAGTCTAATCAATAAGAGACTAAATAAAATTATCCTCAGAATTATCTCTGTGGAGGTGCATGGTTTTATAAAAGGGAGAAGTATTCAACCGTCTATTAGAACTGATCAAGAGATGGTTTATGATATTAACAAAAAGTTTTTTGGGTATAATTTTATTATCAAGTTGGAAATGGAAAATGCCTATGATAAAATCAAATAGGGATTCATTATTAAGGTCACAAATAAGTTTGGTATTCAAGATCGTTTTGGTGATCTGTACATCAGGTTTTACGCTTCCCCTTGGATTTATATTTCCCTTATGGGTAGGGGATTTTGATTTTTCAAAATAGTGTGTATTATAAGAAAAGGTGATCCTATATAACCAAAACCTTTTATCATGGATCAGAAGTCTCTTTCAAGAAATATCTAAGAAATTTTGGATGCTAGAAAGATAATGCATTCCAAAACTAAATTTGGGAGCGGACTTGTGTCCCGTTTGATGTTTGTTAATGAAAATGGAAGAAAAATATCAACTAACAGATTTTTGTAAATCATGGAAATCTATGGAAGTATTAGCGGGAAACATGTTAATAGGAGGAAAATAAGTGTTTATATATCTAATAAATGTACATGGAGGCATAGTAGAGCTATTCAACACAAGTTGGGTATTCATAAGAACCATATACCGATGACATATCTGGGATCTCCCATTTCAAACAGAAGAGACAAAAAGGTTATTTTGATGATATTATTAATAGGATCACTAGTATAATATTAAACTATAAAAACAAGCTCCCCTCATTTGGAGGTTGTATTACTTCAATCAAAAGTGTTCTAATGTCCAATTTAATGCATGTTATCTCCATCATCAGACTTCCAAAGGGAACCATTACCAAGATGAAGAATCTCTTGACAAACTGCTTGTGAGATACAAATAAAAATGGGTATTGTCATTAGGATTCTTGGAATCATCTTTTATGGATGATCGATGAAGGAAGAATTGGACTTCACAGTGTTGTGTAATCCATGGATTCCATACAGGCGTGGCTAGTGTGGGATATCTTTGAAGGCTGGTCACGGTGGGATATTTTCATTAGAGATCATTATTGGGATGACTGGAGGAATTGGGATGGTCATCCAAGGAATATCTTATTGATCGTGTAGTGAATGAAGGATCATATGGAATGGTTGTGGGGTAATTTTCAGTGGGTGGTGGGATAAGAATATATTAATCTTTGGATGTCAAACTAGGCATGTGAGTATTTATCTTTTCTAGGGTTCCCAGTTCTAAGTGTATCATTCAAAGAGGCATGCCTATTTCCATCCTTCGTCAACACCATTATAAATCTAGAAAAAATGAAATTTATGAGAGTATTAGGTTAGTGGATGAACCAGATAGGTTCCTTTTCAACAGCTTGACTTTAGGAAGATTTCGTAACCGTGATTTTAGTAATATGGTCTATGAAAGTATCGGTACATATGATTGAGATTCTAAACTCAATTTTATAGAAATTAATAACAATATGAACTTTTTAGTTTAGAAGATAATGAATTAAACCCATCCAATGGATGAGAACATATAGAAGAAATGTGTGGTCCTTTCCACTCGTTTCCATTGATGTACTAGGCCACACATTGAATCTTTATGAAACTTATTTTTTTAGAGTGAATGGGAAAGAGGGATTTGGAAATTCATGGGGTAGGGTATTAATATAAATAGTGGGGGTCTATGAGGGAGGTCCTTAAAACTTGGTTCCAGGGAGTTGGTCAAACGGGGGTTGAGTTAAAGGCCTGTGTTATGATTTTTTCAGTTGTTTGATGGACTCTTTGGGAAGTAAGGAACAAGGAACACGAAGGCTGACGACACACATAAATCTTATTTTGGGTTCAAGTGAAACTAATTGTGGTGGAGATATGGGAAAATATTAATGGTGGAACATGTTCTGTTACCTTAAGAATGTTCTTTCAAAGGACATACATGAACATTAAAATGGAAAAAGGTAGTCAAGGTAGATGGGTCAGGTGGAAGCCTCCTGATATCAGGTTGAAATTGAATGTGTATAGATCATGTATCGATGGGGTGATGATAGGTGGAGGGTTGATTCGAAATTATTTGGGTTCCATGATATTGGCCTTTAGTGCCTTTTATGGATTGAGTACCTCCATTAGGGATGAGGTTAGAGCAATGGTCATGGGTATTTAGTTGTATAAACTCTTCAACCTTCAAGTTGTAGAAGTCAAATCTCATTAAGTTTTCCTTGTTTGGTTAATTCAAGAGAAGACCAATATATCATGAGATTTGGTTTATTTGGTTAGTAATTTCAAGACTTTTTTTAGTAAAGGAGTAAATTTTAGGAAGACTTGGAGAGAAGGGAATTATATGGTTGATGCCTTAGCCAATAAAGGGAGTCTAACAGACAGACTGATTTTATACAAGGGCTTGGGATCCTTACCCAACGATGAAAGATTATTGTTCAGGGTGATTCTCTCAAACTTCACAACTTCCACCCCCTTGATCTAGCGTGGAGATGGTTGTTTAATTTATTTTATTGCATTTTTTTCTTTTTTGTTTTATTATGTTAAATAAAAAATAATTTTCAGTCAGAAAAATACCCCTTTTAAATCCAAAAACAAAATTATACTAAAATACAATATAACTATTATTAAAGTGTAATTAATTGGAATAAATATAAATAAATAATACTTATGTTTCATTAAATAATATTCAAAACATGACGTGACTTTTAAATTACTTAATTTACTGAATATAAAAAACATTACAAAAATTAGTATTTTTAATTATTCACTAAAAAATCAATATTTTACAAAAAAGTTACAAAATTTCACACAAAGTAAATTTTGATATTCTAATTCCAAAAATTAAGTTAATTTTATCAAATAAATTTTCTAAATATTTTAAAAAATTATAATATTTTTTTCATGGAAAAAAATACAAATCATTTTGAAAGAAAAAATATTTTTGAAAAACAAAATCACTTTACAAAAAAAATTATTGATTATTTACTAAAAAATTATCAATAATTTATATTTAGTAAGATATATATATAAATTATAAATTATTTAATACTATTCATACCTTCTAATTTCACATTTATTTTATAACAGTAATATATATCATGAGTTGTTTAAGTTTAGTGTTGCATGTTGAATACACTATCTAACATAAAAAAACTTGAGGTTTCATGTATTTCAAGCTAAACTAGATGTTTCATGTAATGAAAGATAAAATCAATGTTGTGTGTCCTTTACGCTATCAAATATAGTTTTCTTCTTTTAAAATCTCAAAGTGTTATAGAGGACCCATACCCTATCACTATGGGAGTGTCACATACTCCAATAAATACATGGAAGACCCACACCCTAGATACATTAGGCTACCAAGAAGATTCAAACCCCATGGATAATTTATTATAGTCCACCCACACATGACATTTCCTCCACACAAAAAGTGAAATTACAAAAACTTGAAAGACATGAATATAAACATCAGATGATGATGATAAATGTACCATAACATTCTATGTGCAACAATAGATAATAAAATACTAATATGTATAAAATTTAAACATTGAAAAAAGATGAAAATAATACTATTTTTTCCATTATATGATGTGTCATATAGGGTACAAGACATGCAAGCTCTCTTAGGTAGGTTGGTCGTGCAATTCTTCCTCCCAATCTGTAACATCCCGGATAAATAACAAATATGACATTTTTATATTTATTAATATTTTTGAATTAAATATTAATTTTACTTTAAAGGGGTTTCTATGTTCGATAGCGTACCTGATACGCAACAATGGGTTTCTTTGAAATCTTACGTTGCACACTGACAATATAATATTATTATTTTAAATGGTAGTTAACGCATAGACGTTGTAATGGCGGGAATGAGCAGAACTAACTACAAAATGATTATACATTTTTGTTAAATGTTTTTATATTTATCCAATATAAGTTAGAGGCTTAAAATGTTAATGAATCTAATTTTAAGCATACTTCACTTTAAAGGGTTGATTTACCGCCTTTTGATGGCGAACCCTATTTAAATCTATTTTTTGTCACTTTTATATGTTCTATTTGAGAAAATAAAATTCTTCTTCAGAATCGGGACATCAAAATTTACTTCGGGTAAATTTTTGGTATTTTTCTGATAAGATTCATTTTTTAATGAATAGTGAAAAATATTGTATTTTAATTCAAATATGCCTTTAAATATAATTTATTTATATGGTTAGATTATTATTTTATTTGGTTTTAAAGTGTAAATAGATTTTAGTTTTACCATTTAATCCAATTTTGGTCATTGGAATTAATTTCACTTTGAATTTGGACATAAACAAGTATCAATCTGTTGATAGTTATTATTTCTTAAAAACACGTCTTTTGTTTTGACAGCGGGAATTAATTTTAAATTAATTTCTACCACTTCTGTGTTTTGAATTTTTTAAAATAGACATCATTTTTTAATTTGTAATATCAAATATATCTTAGGCTAAATTTTTTGTAGTTTTCTGAAAAACATCAATTTTTGATGAATAGTGAAACCACTTAGTAGTAGTTAAAAAACCGACTTTTTCATTTAAATGAAATTTTACCACTTCTGTTAATTGAATTTTGAAAATTTGACATACGTGGTTGTTATTAGTAAGTAAAATTTTGTTCAATGAGATGAAAATAATTTTTGGTGAATAGTAACTTTTGACTTTTATTTACCGCGGTTAAAGATAAATAGGGTAATTCAAAGTAAAAAGAATATTATAATAATTCAAAATTACCTTAACACTTGTCCTAACCTTATTGGATGAGTAATGGCCGACCATGGGCATCCTTGGGTCAATTTTGGGACCCCATGGAGTGACTTATGAATGATAATGACACTTTATTTTAATTAACTTAATGTAAAGGCAAAAAGGACATAAACAAATATCTCTTTGTAAATTAATTTTTACTTGGTGTTATCTTTTAGACTATAAATATTCATTGGAAAGATAAAATGATTTCATACCTCATGGTATTTTTTCTATAATTTTTAGACATCGAATAAATTAAATTATTTATGACACAATAATGATGCAGTGTTTACCTCATTAATAAATGATTTAAATTAATAAGATTATAAATATTAAAATAACATCCAAAACCTGTCCAATTCGTATTGGATGAATTTATTTAGACCATGAGTCATCTTATCTTATACCTTAATGAGTTTTTTACCTTTAGAAACCAAATATCATTATATAATAAAATAATATTATCACACTTTCTTAAAGAGCCCCTCCTCTACCTTATAAAAGGAGACCACTTCTAACTAATTCCTCACACCTATCAAGCCTTTTGGCTCGTCCAAAATCTACCCAATTAAGCTCCCTACATCCCTATATTCCACCTAGAATCCTTACCTTAGGCAGAAGGTACTTCAAGAAGTCCTTTTGGTTCAAACCAAAGGGAGTTACCCAAACTAAAGGTAACGGTTTTCTTAAATTGTTTTCTTTTATTTTACTTCTCCAACCCCCTAAACTCTTTTTATTACTTTCTTTTATAACAAAACCAGTATCCTAAATATAATAGGATGTTTTTATGAGAATTATTAGAACTACACTTACACACACCTCCATATAATGGGTAAAGAACATATTGTTTCTGTGGATGGAAAACTAACGCCTCACGAAATGATGATTGTTCAAATATCTCCAACCACCTCTCATGGTGGCCATTAAGATGGCACTATATTTATATATGATATATATTATGTTTATTATTTCTCTATGCTTATGTAATTTTTATTGACAAACATACCTTTATGATTTCCAATATGTGTAAACACGATAATTTCATTTGAGGAAGTGCGGACTACTGCCCCCTCAAGGTGATATGATTTGTTTATGACATACATGGAATGTATAAAAGATGGAGTTAATGAAATTATGTAACATATATATCATATTATATTATACTAGAATTATAATATACCTATGTATTACTATGTTTTCATCCCTTTTAATATAAAATAGAAATGAAAGTAGTGTTTATGCATACGTACGGCTTACTGTATCCATGAACGGTGTGTTTCATTTATTAACTCCAAATGATATGGAATATTATAAATACATAAAAACAGGATATATATGATATATATGATATCTAAATCATGAATATCATTCTGAAGATAATGTAATTTTGACCACATAGACAATTTGTAATTATAACAAGTTCATTTTTTACTAAAGTTCCGAACATCGACCAAATGTCCGATATGAACTCAAATAATTAACTAATTTTTATATCAAGGTAATAAGTGATTTAAAATGAATAATAAACATTAAAAATGTTCTTAAGTAAGTATAAATTAACTTAATTTTATTATTCAGTAAGAATAAGGATCAATCAAGTCAAGTTGGACACGAGGTAAGGGATTTCTTATCTCACTTTTAATTCCGTGAGATTTCCATTGTATGCCACTTATTTATTGAATGTGGTGTATTGTGTACTAAAATTTGATATATATTATCATGATTATCTGTATATTCATGGTATTCTGTGATTCATTTGGTGGTTATTAACGTTTGGTCATACGACTTGATTGATTATGACGTGGTAAGGGGTTTTCATCTCACTTTTTATTCCCGTGAGATTAATGCTATATTTGCCACTATTTCCTTTTATGGGGTGTATGTAATTACCATGATTATATTAATTGTGTAATATAATTCAATTTATGGGTATTTACATCTTCATTTTATGGTCCTTCTTTCATGGGGTGTATGTTTCGTAAGTTACCAAATCGGTAAGGGAACCTTTCACCCTCCTCTTTTTAAAAGACTTCTTTTTATTATGTCTTTTAATTTACATCTTATTATGTTGGGATATGTTCTTATATATCCTTATTGATGTAAATTTTATGTACAAGTGATGAGATACCCTTTTTATCTCATCAACTTGTTTTCTAAATTTTAATGTGACGCTATTAGGCTATCGAATTTTTGTAAGGGAACTTCTTAACCCAATTTCAATTCTGTGGGTTAAACTTCTACTTGTAGATCATGTCGTGCTATAAATATGTGTGAATGACCTATGATTGTTTTACACTGAATATCTAATCATATTGAGTGTATTTATATTTTTCACACATAATTATGTAATTGATTTGTCCTTAATCTAAGGATACCGTCTTTATTAGGGATTTCGTCTCAATTTACATTCCATTGAGACTTCATTGTTGTTATACACCAATTCACTCTTATGTGGTGTATATACTGTCCTTTGAGATATTTTATCATGAATACCTTTATTCTCATGATATTATAAAGTTTTGATTAAATGCTATTCCTAAATAATTTGTATTTAAGTGTCACTCATTTGGTTAAAAACTCTTTAACTTAAATATCATTTTAAATGTTTTAAAGATTTATTCTTCTAAATATTTCTCATTAATGTCCATGTTTTCAAAATGGTTTTTAGGATTTAATTATATAGAAATTAATATTTTCAAATGATAATTCCTTTAAAAGTTTCAAAGTGGTATGGGACACTTTGATTCAAAAATCTCTTTATTAAATGTTTTAAATGGTTTTTGAAAACGGTTTGATAAAGCATTGTTTACTTCAATATCTTGATTTGATATATTGTGATTGGAATATGTAAATGTTATCTTTCCTTTATTCTTGTGTTATACGTTATGAATATGTTATGGTTATTGGGCATTGTTTAAGTATGTGGGTGGTTCTGTGATAAACCTAGGGCGGGTGAGCCCAAGATAGCTCTCCAATGCATTGGGTAACGTGATGGAGGTAAACATTGAGGTTTATCCTAAGAGATTTAGGGAATATACTGTGATGGGTATTCCAAATGTGACTCCCTATATAGCTGTGATAGCTACAGTTTAAGTATGTTATGAATGTCATAAGTTACCTTTATGATTTTTGATTTCCGTGTGTTATTCATAAATCTTATGATTTTGTAAGGTATGTTATGATTGAAAAGTATTGGTTTCATTGATTTGTATTTATTGATGGGCTAATGTTTTACTTACTTATTTTATAACCCTTACTGAGCTTTTTATGCTCATCCCAAGTTTTTGAAAAAAAAATCACAAAACTTAAAGATGAATAGGGTCAAGGAATGGATCAAGGAAAATTCATGCAGTCTAAAACATAGAACTAGACATGTTTCTTTTTAAGAGTTTTTATTTTATGAAAAATAGATACTGAGTAGTATTTTCTACATGTAATATTCAAGTTTTTATGTAATAGTTATGGACTATTTCTATAAAACTCTAAACCTGGAAAGATCCTCTATGTGAATTATCCATTTAATTCAAGATTATGTAATGTTTTAAGGTGGGTCCTTATACAATCCATGTGAATTCAATATAAATAGTGTGTTCAATAAGGTACACAACATGTATGGGACATTTGGATAGATAATTTTTATTAGGGATATATTCCAAGGCACCTCCCCGGTATTACATGCCATCTCCATGAAGTACACAATGTGTGAGACCACTTGGACACTTGGAATATATAGCCTGCACATGCCAATCCACCTTTCATACAATACATATTGTGTGTAATGTGGCACATTAAAAGTGGGTCTCACACATTTATCGGGTGTGTATACAGATTACACATAAAGGAACTCAATATATAGATACAATATATATGTCCTAGAGTCATACAATGGGTGATATTTAATTCTTAGCTAAAACCCTAGCCATTAAAATTTACATAATACATGGTTGAAATCTTAGAGATAACTTCTATCTGGAATTAATGGGGATACAACAAAAATAATTAACAGTATACATGGAATGTGATGGAGAACTATAAGTTGTGTAGTTAGAAAAACATCATAATGTTAAGAACATTGATTTTACCATCACTGCACCTATCACCATGAGAGCATCCATTATTGGATTAGCTCAAAACACATTTTGATAAATAATATATTGCATCATATATGATCAAAAAGAAAACATGATGATGGGATAAAAAGTAGTCAAGAATATTTTTCAGAGGAATATCTGACCAACTAATAAACAAGGATTGTATTCAGGTAAAATGAATATTGACGAACACATGGAAGGTAGAATCCAATTCTTAATAAAAAAATAAATTATGTGTAGGAGATTAAAAAATAAATTAGTTTTATTAATCATAAAATTATTTTATCAAATAAAAATAATCATCTATCATCAATAATAATCAAAATTAAGAAAATAACCCATTGAAATTTCTCAAAATAAAATCTTAATAGACAAGTAGGCTTTATCCACATGTTAATCCCATGATAAAATTAAATATCCTAATTATAAAGTTCTCATGATTGATGAAAAATAATTAAATTATAAAATAAATTCTTCCCATAATAATAAAATAATTCAATTTAAAAATAATATTGAATATTTATTTAAATATTCATGATATTAATTACAAAATAACTTCTTCAAATTCCACCAATAAGAAAAAAATAAATTTTCGTGACATAAATATAATAATCGTAAAAGAATACATTTTTAAATAAAATATTTTTTAAAATAACAATACTATTATCTCAAAATAATCAATAATATTCTTCATTGGGAAATCTCTTTTCAAGAAAAACAATTTTAAAAGTGGAATAATTTTTTTTAATCACCCCAAAATCATTAGTGGAATTTCATAGATAAATTATCATTAAAATAGTATAAAAATAATTTCTATAAAAAAAATACTCATTCAATCAACAGTTTATACCTTTACATTGATCATTGCATAATTTCCTATGAATTATTATTGATAAATTAAAAACCCAAGGAAAAGGATTTTTTGTATTTATTTTAAACATTTTTTGAGGATCATTGATAATTGATTGAGATTTATTTGAGATGGTTTAATTGTGGTTAATTTTTTTAAATGAAGTTTCTAATGATGGATCTAAGCTCCAAATAATTTTAGTTTTAGGTTGTTTTATGAAATTCAAAAGTTTTTCGATAAGAAAGACTAAATTTATCATGCATAAGAGTAAAAATAAATTTTTGGGTGATATATAACATATTGTAGATAAATATAGAAAATTAATTCGATAAGTAAGAATTATTTTATGATATGTGGTATTAACTATGAATTTCCTCTACATATGTAAGATTAAATATGATGATACATAACATTAACCTGTGTATTTAACTAATATGTATTATATTCTATATGTTTATCTAATATTATACATTTTTTATCAGGTGATACATAATATTAAATTTGAATATTATTTACTAATATTTAAGGAATGAATATCATGATTCTAAGTGTTTACCCATGATTTAAGTAGAGTATTGTAATGTTGAGAGATGAATAATATTGTTCTATGACAAGAATCATCACACCATAATTATATTTATGTATGTTAACTTACACATGTGGAAAATAAGATGCAGGTTTTTTTTAAATTAAAATAAAGTAAGAATCCAAAATTTTTGGGAGAATTATATTATAATATCCTTTAAGTATATTATAGTAGGTTTGAATATGATAATTGTTTCCTTATTTTTAAGATGGATGTTGAAAAACTCTATGATTGATATTTGACTAGTCTTAATAGGGATCATGATATCATTATTTTCAAGGGAGTTTCCATATTAGAATTATAAAAAATATACAATGTGAGTTGTTTGAATATATTTATAGATGATAATATTATTGAAGAAAAAATGAGAGAGAAAAAATAAGAGTGAGTGATAAAATTGAGATAGAAGGAAGTATTGAGTTTATGAAGAGGCCAAAGATTTACTACTATTGCAAGATATTATAAACATCAAAGTTCTTAATAAGGAGGAATCCTAAATTCATGAGAGATATTATGAAGTCTTGAATAAAATATATTTATTTTTATGTTGAAGCATCGTTTATCTTACTAGAAACCTTTTCAGTATGGTTCATGTATTTTTTTGTAAATAGGAGGGATCCAATTTAAAGAATTGTTGAGAGCCATAAATTTTGGGAAACACTCTTATGTTAATGACAAAAGCTAATATATTGTAATAACTTTATGATATTAGTGATATATCTATGTTTAAGACTCTATCTAAAAACAAAAATGACATATTCACCCACATTGGAGTTGGAAATTAACTGGGTTCCAAAGAGCGTAGAAAACAACCAGTTTTAATTTTTGATTTTTCATCGAGAAATAGAATTCAAGAACACTTATGAAATGTTTAAAAAGATATTTTAAAGGTAGTTTTATATAATTAAACATTTTAAAATTGAATATAGGGTTTTGGGTGAAGTAGGTGGCCTTGGTGGTGGTAGTAGGAAGCCGTTATAACCCCAATGGTAGTCCAATGGAGTTTCAATGGGATGAAATATGGCATTTCATCACTATACCTACCACCAGAAGTCCAATGGAGGACCTTTAGAGTTTCAGTTCCATTCTGGGATTTTTTTCTAAATATGTATGAAAATGAAATTTTTAACCCATTTTAATAGAAACCAAACTCAGGGTTCTTTATTAGTTTCAAGAATGAAAATACGGTAGGTTGACCTCCCTCCCATTCCTCCTTCTCCCTTCTCCTCCTTGGTCTAGGTGGTTTGGGGGCTTATTCATCATGTGGATGTGATAAATTATTACTTTCAATATCCCCACTTCTTTACAATACCCTCCTTTGATTTTTGTGTAATTCATTAGTGGATTTGAATCTTATTCCATCAGATCATGGTTGAACTGAGCTATAATAATAGGCTATTTTGTCAGTATGGTTAAAGGAAACTCTAAGACATTGAACACAAGAGGTTACATGCCATTTAATTATAAGTAATACACTTATATTGTCATTTTTTGTTAATTTTTGGTAATATGTAATGATGAACCAATGTCATTGGATAGGGTTTTCATGCGAATAGACTTAGGGGTTGTTGAGAGTGTTACACACTCCTTTTCTTGAGGTTTAGGTCATGAGAGATAACTAGTGATATTTCATTTGTTTATGTACAAAAAATTAATTATGGAATTAATTTTTTTGTATAATTATAATACTTTATCAATTAATTAGAGTGGTTATTTATGGAGTTAAGTCCTTATATTGATATAAAATGGTTTGTTTAATTTGGTTGATGATGGTGGTAGGGATTTACTAAAGAAAGTGACTTTTTTTAGGTAGGTATTACCCAACCATATCTCTATAATTTATGAATTTGTTATGTGACATATGATATGAAATCTCACTTCTCATGTGTGGTTGAGCCTAAAAATAATGAATCATTTCCCTTTGACTTGTAATAATTGGGTGGAAGTGTCCATGACTCAGCTATCAAAGTACATGTGATTGGCCTAAATTGAAAGATAAGTGATATGTGAGTCTAATAAGGATATGAACTTGTAATATTAAACATAGTATCCCTAGATTGGTGTTGTTAGACTTCTTATAGTATGGAATGTGTTTGATTGGGAAGGTTTGGATTAGGGTAGACCATATGAGACTTTGAGTTACCTTATAATCTTTTAGGTAATTGATTAGTGTTTGAGGTGAGTGTTCCTCCCTCATTATCACATGGTATACAGGAGGGTATACAATGGAATGGACTTATGAATAAGTTGGGTGTGTGAGGACAGACTTCATGGGACTTTGAGAGTGAGATGGACATTATGAGATCACTTATGTGATTTAAAAAGTTTTTCTGAGTTTCACCATCTATTAAATCAAAATGTAATTGTATCTCTATTTGAAGGACACTATACTTGTTGAGTTATGGGACCTAAATCTAGTATTAATAAATAGATATAATAAACCCATGAGGGGTTTCTTAATTATGATATAACCTAGTAGAACATGAAAATTAACCTAATATTGTGTTGTTTTTTCTATTGAGGTAATTATATTATAATTGTAACATGGTGATATCATTTTATTGGTGGAATATGGATATAAGTTTTGTTCTTGATAGAACAACCTATAAGTAATGTGAATGCTAGTGTTTGATGAGATTCCAAACCAATTTTCCCATGTGATACAAGTGTGAATTTTGGGCCTAATTTATTATTTACATGTTTAAATAATAAATGATTTATATTATGTGAATACTAATTATTTGTAAGATAAATAGTTACAAATTATATTACAGGTTGGGTGATAATGCCAAACATGCTCATGAAATGTAATGAGAAGGTGATTTGGGTATCATTCTAACTAAAAACAAGCTAAATGAAATGAGATGAGATATATATGATGAGTTAGTTGATCATTCCCACAACGGATGAATTTTTATGGATTATGCCAAGGGTTGGGTGACATGTGAACTGTGGGCATATTTTTTCTTGGTTTGGGTGAGTTTTATGAAAATTATCACTTGATTTATGTTTTGGGTTGGGAATTCAAGAGAAACGTGGATGATGAATGATAATGTATTAATTGGTGTTTTGGGATGGGCATTCATGAAAACCATGGATGATTAATGACCATGGATTGATGTTTGTTTTGGGTTTTTCATTCATTATAAGAATATATGGGTGGGAATTGGATAGGAATGTGGTATAGGTTGGGAGAGATTCCAACCATTGTGGTTGTGATGAAGAGGGTTGGGCATGATGTCTCCTAAGATGGTTGTGGTGTGGAAAGTTATACATGATGCCTCCTAGAATGAAGGTTACTTATGTTAAAAGATGAGATGCTATTTATGGATTGGGATTTCATTACTAGTTTGGTACATTGATAACATGTTAAGAGATACTTCAAAACTATTCAAATTAGGTATGGTAACTACCAAGTGGCTTGAGTGACCCTCATAATCATGATGTGTTTTTTGTTTACAATTTATTTATTTATTTATTCTAAGTATATCACATTATTCATGAATTGTATATATTGGATATGATAGGGAAACCATTGGTAGTGGCTTACTGAGTTATACTCACACATTTCTTAGGTGACCATATACTCTAATACTCAAGTAGACCTCCTGATCATTGATACACGTAGGTCAGAGGCTTGATGTTGGTTGTTGATATACCAGTCATAAGGCATGAAAATTTAAAATTCAATGTTCTCCAAAATTGAATAAATATTTTTTAGATAGAATTATTATCCAATATCATAGATATAAAGGTTCTTCCTTAGGTCTATGGATTTGAATAATTATCTATGAGACATAAATGTGAGTGTAAAAAGGAAAACAAACACTATATATCCTATGTTAGTGCTACGAGAGGTAAGATTATAAGGTTGGATTGAAATGAAAGGTGAACTCTAAATTCAATGGTGTATTAGGATATTACTAAATCAAAATGGTTTCAATTCATGAATATTTTTCATAGGATTCTATGGAATGAGTGACTACTCAGGCTAACCCTCATAAAATAACATGTGTTTAATCAATTCCTTTGACTAATATTCTATTTAATTAGAATTTTATGATTGAAAATTCCTAAATAAAATGGAAATAGAATACAACGGTCATTGTATCCTCTTATCCCATTTAAAATTTGTGTTATATCATTCACAAACCCTTTCTCTAGTAATTAAAAGTATGAAATAATGTTTTAGCCACAACCCAATCCAAACACTATGCATAAATGAAAAATCATCAATGTGATCAAAATGATGTCAAC
This sequence comes from Viscum album, assembly GCA_963277665.1. NCBI lineage: Eukaryota > Viridiplantae > Streptophyta > Magnoliopsida > Santalales > Viscaceae > Viscum > Viscum album. The sequence goes on along the minus strand of OY728158.1, from coordinate 1,695,227,889 downwards.
AACCAAAAATTACATTAAATATACACCACCCAAGAAAGGAAAAATCCATAAAATATAGATATAAGGATTTAGATAGTGAATAAATCACAATAGAGAATCAAACACCATATTCGATGAAGATCATACAATGTTCCATGTCCTAAGGTGACCTTCACTTGAATGGCACTCTAATGTTTTTTATAATCCTCCATATGATGATCCTATAGGGTTAGGGTTGGGTTAGGAACCTCATATAACCTTTTTTATTCCACTCTATAACACCTATGAGTTCAAGTATGAATACCCCTTTAAAATGAGTAAACAAATAAGTTAAAATGGAGGTTTGGGGGGGGGGGTTGGTAAGGTATGCATGGGTATGAGGCACAATATTTAAATAGTGTGGGAGTCGTGTAGTTTCTTATCGAAGTGGTTTTAATTTCACATGGTTTATATATGTTTTTTGGTAAAATATGTATAAAGTATTCACATCCTTATTACCCAAATTTTGTGTACTGCACAGTTCCTGGGTGGTTTTGCATTGTTTGCAAACCTCTCTTCACCAAAAATGGATTATTTGTGCTTCAAAAAACCTTAAAATAGTGAATTATTCCTTTTTATATTCCATTTATTCTAGATACAACATATTCAAAAATTTAAAAATGAAAAAATATTAAATTAGATAGTAAATAAATAATTTTTACATAAAAAAATGAAACATTTGTGAAAAATTTGGATACATCAAACTCCCTACACACGAACTTTTCTTGGCCTTAGGAAATTATAGACAATCATTCAAAATGGAATAAAAAAGAAACAATTGTAAAAATAATAATTCATATCAAATACATTATCATGAGTTTATTTTAAAATTCATTGAAAGTTCTACATTTTCCTTTTCATCAATCCCCAATCTCCAAATCCAATATGAATAGTAGATTCAAACTCATTTTTTAACATGTTATCTTAAATTATTTTTGTTTAAGTATGAAATCCCCCTTATTCAAGTAAATAAATTCACCCAATTAATATCTATATTCTTATATATTGACTATGATAAACAAATATTTCTTCGATATCAAATGGTGGGTTACTACTTTTATATGTCACACAATCTCGTTAAATTTCAACTTTGATGGAAAATGTAGTGGCATCATTATCATGGGGATTTTTTTTATATCTAACATTTTTCCTTTTGAGATAATAGAAATGAAGTTTTGGTACCCATATTTTTTCAATGAATAACTTTAATAAATTCTAAAATAAAGGAAAATATCATGAAATTTAGACCGTTTAATAACCACATGTGTGATATCAACCAATTCCAAGCATCAATTCCATACTAATAATAAGTAAGATTTTAGTTTAATAGTTTCCTTAATTTAAACTACTCAATTAAAATTTTATTATAAATAAAAAATTTTAAAATAAAAATTCAAAAGATTTTACTTTAATTTTTCTAATCAAACTCACTAAGAATAGAGGTTTATCAATCCAAAAATATGAAAAACATTAAGATGGTTCATCCAAGATCTATTTTAATTTAAAAAATATTATTTTTTGTCATTGATAACAAACTTTTAAATGTTATAAAAGAAAAATATTTCATCATTGGTGATGAAGAAATCATTATTCCAGGTGCGGTACATATGGGAACCTCCCTCAAACTTAAAACAAAACAATATTTATAATGTCCATTTTCATGCAAGGTATGAAAACAAAACATATGATATATCATTATATTTTATTCAAATAAAAAATAAATAATATAAAGTATTATAAGAACAATACTCCCCTTGTGGTTTCTCAATTCACTTCCCAAGGCCCATATGAGTGTAAGTCCTTATCTTTGTTATATCATAAATTTTATACCCTAAAAAATATGTATAAACTATAATAATACAGTACCATTTTCCATGATATTTTTAAAGCTTGATCTATGTGTGATTTACAATAAATATGTATGATATACCATATTTTAATGAAAATATAGGATCCTATGGATGAATTTTGAGTAGAAATTGTGAAAATTTGTTTTTTATTAGAATAAAATGAAAATTAAATAAAATAGAATAAAAAAGAATAAATAATTTTCTATTTTTATTTATTGGGCTTCCTCCTAATAAGTTAATTAGTTTATATTCATTGGTTTGAGAAAGTTTCCTAACCCTCATCCATAGTCACTTAGTGGATGAATCTTCCTCTCATTGTACTACCACATGTGATCAGTGCCACTCCACCTTAAAAAAATTAACACTCTTTAGGAGGATAGGGTGTAGGTTTAAATCAACTATGCTCCATTGAAAAAAATAACAAATAGTGGATCCAAGTTTCTTCCATGATCATCATGAAATCTACCTCTAGTTGAATATATAATTTAACCCAAATTTGATTCAAGGGAGGTGGGTATAAAATTTATAGTCCCCCGTGGACTTTTCATTCTCTTCAATTCTAGAAACCTAAAATTTCTCAAAACACCATTCCAAAGATAGTGAATTGTCAATTAGGTTATTAAAAATAAAATTTTGTTCAAATTCAACACCAATAAGATATAATGTAATTCAATCAACATTTTCAGAAAATGAAAACTAATTATAAAAATATAATTTTTAAAAAGTAGGAATTACATTATCACATGACATATTAGTTGATATAACAACTATATATTCAATTAAAACATCTAATTAATTCTCATAATCATTTTGAAAATGAATAATTTCAGAAAATTCATTGTTTTATGGGGAAAAATTCTTTGAATCCTTTAGTTCTTCAAATTGTGTTGGTGTAAAAGTTTTCTCCTTATTCACATACCCAACCACACCTTAATATCCATCCAAATTTTGTTTTTATTATTATTTACTATCTTAGATAGTTTCCCAACTAGAAAACTCAATCAAATGGTTATATTGGTCCAATTTTTGTTTAGTGAATACCTACATAATAGATAATAAAATTTTAAAATTCAAATTTTCTCTTCAATTTGGTGAATGTTTTGGTTGTGATGTGGTTGGAAATGAGTTCATGTCATTATAATCATTCATCTCAAAATTATAAGTACATATCATTAAACATTACATAATATTGAATTAAATGAATAATTCACATTTATTATCTTTTCAAGTTTAGAGTTTTAGAGAATTAGGCCATAACTATTTCATTACATCTCAAAAATTATAAAGTAGACACTTCTACTCAGTTTCCATTTTTTTCATAAAATAAAAACTCTTGAAAAAGGAGTCATGTATAGTTCCATGTTTTAGACAGCATGAATTTTACTTAATCCCATCCTTGACCCTATTCATCTTTAAGTCATGTGAAAAACATTTCAAAAACTTGGAATGAGCATAAAATGCTCAGTAAGGATTATAAAATGAAGAAAGAAAACATTAATCATTCAATACAAACCAAGAATAATATCTTTAACATACCTCATGAAATCATATGATTTATTAATAATAAATATAAATCATAAATCATAAAGGTAAATTGTGGCATCCATATCATACTTACATTGGGAGTTACATTTGGAATACCCACCATAGTATATTCCCTAAATCTCTTAGGATAAACATTAATGTTTACCTATTTCAATTTACCCAATGTATTGGAGAGCTATCTTGGGCTCACCCACCCTAGTTTTATCATGGAACCACTCATATACATAAATAATGCCCAAGAACCATATCATATTCATAACACATAAAACAAACATAAAGGAAAGATAAAATTTCCAAATTTTAATCACAATATATCATTCAAATATATTGAAATAAAAAATCCATTATCAAAACCATTTTCACTACCAAAATTCATAAAAGAGTATATGGTATTTATTTTCCTTTTAAAAACATTATGGCTTGTTAAGGAAGCCAAATATCAAATAATGCTCACGACGGCGGAAAGGTCGTTGTCACCATGTATGTTAAAAGGAAAAATTCCTTTTTTCCATTTAGTAAAATGATACATAGAAAAAATATTCCCTTTGAATCAAATGAAAATTCAAAGGGTTTTATACACTATATAAAATAAAGTTTTGTATAAAACAAAATATGCTTCAATAAAAGGAGCTTGAGACGAAATCCCTTACCTTGTGTCTGACTTGACTCGTCCATTCTTTAATCTTCTGAATAATAAACTAAAGTTAATTTATACTTGATTCAGAACATTTTTTAGGTTTATTATTCCTTTTATATCACTTATTACAACATTATAAACATTATATAATCATTTAAGTTAATAATGGTCGTTTTGTCGATATTTGGTACTTGAGTCAAAAATGAACTTCTTATAATTACAAGTTGTTCATGTAGTAAAAAGTTAAATATCTCTAGAATTATATTCATGATTTATATATCATATATGTCATATATATCCAGTATATATATATGTATTTATAACATTATATAATATTTGGAGATAAGAGATGAAATGCACCATTCCTAGAGGCGGTAAGTCGTACGTACGCATGGATGCTACTTTCATTTATATTTCATATTTTAATTGAATGAAAACATAATGATACATATTTATATTATAATTATAGTATAATATAATATATAATTTCATTAACTACATCCTTTATATTTCTCATGTATGGCATGAACAAGTCATTTCACTTTGAGGGGGCGGTAGTCCGCACTTCCTCAAATGAAATTATCATATTTACCCATTATGGAAACCATAAAGGTATGATATAAATGAAAAATACAAAATTATAGAGATAATTTAAATATAATATATATCACATATATATACAATTCCATCTTAATGGATATCATAAGAGGTGGTAGTAGAATATTGAACAATTATCGTTTCATGTCGCAGTAGTTCGTCGTCCACAGAAACAGTATGTTCTTTACCCATTAGACGGAGGTGTGTGTAAGTGTAGTTAGAATACATCTCATAATAACAACCTAGTATATTTAGGATACTATTATTGTTATAAAATAAAGGAATAAAATAGTTTAGGGTGTTAGAGAAGTAAAATAAAAGAAAAGAACATAAGAGAAGACATTACCTTTAAATCGGGTATCTCCCTTTGGTTTGAACCAAAAGGTTTACTTGAATTGCCTTATTCCTAGAGGAAGGATTCTAGGAGTAATAGAGGTATTTGGGGAGCTTAATTGGGTAGAGTTTGGATGAGACAGGGGGCATGAGATATGTGAGTAATGGGTTAGAGGTGATGGCTTTTTATAAGGGGGAGAGGGGGCTCTTTAGGAAAGTTTGAAAACATTATTTTATTATAAACTAATTTTCGGTTTCAAAAGTTCCAAAACTCAATAAATTATAATATAAGATGAATATTGTTAGAAATAAAATCATCTAATAATAATTATACAGGTTTTGTATAGTTTTTTAAATTTTATAATGTCATTTATTTAAATCATTTATTAATAAGGTAATCATTGCATCATCATTGTGTCATAAATAATTTTATTTATTTGATGTCTAAAAATTATAAATAAAATACCATGGTGTATTAAATCTTTTTATATTTCAAATTAATATTTATAGTCTAATATATAACTTATATAACCCCATGTAAAAATTTATTTACTAAAATATATATGTTTATGTCATTTTTGTCTTTACTTTAAATTAATTAATATAAACTGTCATTATCACTCCTAAGTGGCTCAATGGGTTCCCAAAATCTACCCATGGATATCCATGGTCAGACATGTATCAACCAATAGGATTAGGACACATGTTAGGGTAATTTAATATTATTATAATAATATTTGTTTGCCCTTATTTACCAGATTTACCCTTTAACCATGGTAAATAAAATATTTACTGAAGTAAATATTCATAATGTCTAAAAATAAAAGTTACCTATTTACACAATTTGTACTACATGATTCCAAATATGGAATCCATTTTTTCAAATTCAAAACACAGAAGTGGGAGAAATTAATTTAAAATTAATTCTCGTTGTCAAAATAAAAAGCGTGTTTTTAAGAAATAATAACTATTAAAATATTTACCTTTGTTTATGTCCAATTTAATAGTTAAATTACTTCCAATGACCAAAATTGGATTAAATGGTAAAAATATAATCCAATTACACTTTAAAACCATTTAAAAAGACAATCTAACCATATAAATAAATTAGATTATAAGGTAGTTTTTGAATTAAAATACAGTATTTTTCACTATTTCATTAAAAATGAACATTATAAGAAAAATACCAAAATTTCATACAAAGTAAATTTTGATGTCCCAATTATAAATAAGAATATTATTTTTTCAAATATAACATATAAAAGTTACAAAAAATAGATTTAAGAAGGGCTCACCATCAAAAGGTAGAAAATCGACCTTTTAAATAATATTAGAGTGTTTATGCTTAAAACTGGATTCATTCACATTTTAAGCTTCTAACTTTTATTGGATAAATTTAAAAACATTTAATAAACATGTATAATCATATTTTATTTATTTTTGTTCATTACCACCATTTCAATGGCTAGGCGTTAACTACCATTAAAAATAATAATATTATATTATTATTTTTCAGTATAACTTAACATTGTGTGAAACGTAAGATTTCAAAAGAACTCATTGTTACATATCAGGTATGCCATCGAACATGGAATCCCCTTTAAATTAAAATTAATATTCAATTCACAAATATTAATAAATATGAAAATTTCATATTCTTTATTTACCTGGGATGTTACAAAAATCATCACACTCCTATTATTAATAATATGATCAACTCCAAAATGTTTTCAAATTAATCATGAAATATAAGGAGTTCAACACTATCTTATAGGTAGGAATTATCTCACTATTAGTAATTTTAAGTATATAGACCATTAATGTGATCACCAATGATGTAAGGCTCCAACTTTCATACCATTAAGTCAAAAAATTCATGTCACTAAATAGATCGTTCATGATTTTTTGTAAATGTGATAAATCTTTTTTTATAATAAAAAGTTTAAAAAATAAATCATAAATTAATTAGGGTAGGTGATTCTAATGTCTATTCCATTTCACTTAGGTAATAGTGATAAAACTTTAAACATTAATCAAAAGGTGTGACAAGCTATAAATTACAAGTTTTCCCTAAATTGATTAACTATATATCTAGTACAAGAATGGTTCAATATTCAAGATAAAAAAGATTTCTCATTGGTTCTATGTCTTTCCTAGAGAAAAAAATGTGAGTGTAAAATGGGAAATAAGCATTACATATCCTATGTTAGTGCTACAAGATGTAAGATTCTATGGTTGGATTGAAATGTATGGGGTATAAAAATTTTATCAGTATGCTGGGATCTTAAAAACTCAAAAGGTTTCAATTCAGGAATTATCACTTTTGGATTCAATGGAATGAGTGATTACTTGGTATTGCACTCATACAATAACACTAGTTTAATTAAATACCCTATATCATATTTAATTTCACTAGAATTTCATGAAGTACAAGCCCTAAATGAAAAGGAAAATGAATTCAATGGTCATGGTGTCCTCTAATCCTAATTATATTGGATTTCCCTCACTCAAAACTCCTTAGTATGGTAATTTAGAGAATTAAATAATGGTAATTTTAGACATAACATAATAAAAACACAATACATAAATGTAAAATCAATAAAGTGATCAAAATCATGTCCAAAAAAACAACATTCATCAAATATACACCACCAATCATGAAAGAAATAAGTCATAAAACATAGATCTAGGAACTTTTATAGCGAATACATGAAAATAGAGATTAAAACCCCATATATGATGAATATCTGATAGTTTTCCCTATTCTTGGATGGTCCTCACTTGAAATACACCCCAATATGACTTAGAATAATTCATTCAATGGCCCTATGGGGTTATGGTTGGGTTGAGAACCTCCTCTAACCTCTTTTGAGTACCCTATGGAATCCACCTCAAGATTCAGGATGAATACCACACCCAAAAGTAGTTAAAAACTATTTTAAAATGGTGTTTTGTTGGTGGGTAAATGATTCATAGTTAATATGAAAAAAAATTTAAACCATGCGGGAGCCATGAAGTTGTTTCTAAAATTGGGTTTTTTTCTATGTGGTTTGATAAATGTTTTACTAATTCATATAGCACGTGTACAAGTACTTCTACCTAAAATTTTTTATGTTGCACTATTTCTGGGTGGCTTCACAAGGTTTTTGAAACATGTATCACTGAAAGCGGATAGTTTTTCTCAAAAAAATCTTGAAATAATGCATTGTTCCTTAGTAGAAATAAAGATAATATCATTAGGGTGTAACAAGAAATATTTTCTAGAAAACTATTTTTAAAATCATATTGTTTTTTTATTTTGGTTAATTACAATAATATTTAATGATTAATTATTTAAATTAATATTTCATACACCAAAATTTTAAATTGGTAGGATTAATATCTATTTTGAACTTACTAGGTCCAAATAATCCTAGAATGAGTTTTATAAATTTTCTATTAGAAATAATATTTCATAAATGATTTAAAATGTAGTATTTAACTATTAAACCTTTTATTTGTAATAATTTTTTTATAATTTGTTTAATTAACCATGTATTGACTATAAATTTGATAGATATAAATATAAGATCATTTGGATGTAACATCAAATATTTTTTAAAAAACAACATTTAAAAGAATAATGCCTTTCCATTGTAGTTAATTAAAATAATGTTTAACGATGACTTTTTTAAATTAAATTTATAGATTATATATCAAAATATATGAATTTAAATCCATATATTATGATTTTTATTCATATAATTAATGTATGGTCATATAATGCCTGAAAAATGCATATCTAGAAAACATATTTTGGTTAAGTATTGCAGGTTTATTTTTAAATTAAATTATTCCACTTATGGGAATTGAATTTGATAAAAAGGATTTCCTATTTAGAATAAGAATAATTAATATTAGTTAATAATTTCAACTTAAGTTTTCTTCATAATGAATCATAGAAACGGTAAAAATTAAATACTCTGGTTATGGTCCAAACAGGTTTGTGAGGGGTTAATATAAAAATTAAGGGTTAAAATTACCTAAAAACTTTCTTAAAACTCATTTTTAGTCAGTATTTCAAACTTAACCTTATAAAAGTAAAATATAAGTCACTTTGGATCCATGTTTTCATGAAACTACTTAATATTATTTTAAAACATTGAAACATTACATGTGTTCCACTCACCTCAATTATAAAGGGAACCTCCTCCCCTCACTTATTCACACCTCTTTATCCATTTATCTCGACCATCCCATGCCAAAATCTCTCCCAAAAATCCTTATCCATGTTATTAAGGACTTTTTCCTTTAGAAAATAGAAACCTTTGGGTCCTTAATAAGAGAACCAAAGGAGGTTTTTCTAATAGAAGGTAATTATCTTTACTAAGCTCTTTCTTTTCTACCTTTTCTTTTATAACCATAAATTATGTTATAAAAATTACAGTATAATAACAAAAGTATATAATATATACCAATATTTTATAATGTTTATAGAAACATATTTACCCTTATCCTTCTCCATAAAATGGGAAACAAAACCATTTCTTGTGTGTATAGCGGACCACAGCCTCTTAAATCGATGTAATTTGTTTTCCATCATCGACTTACATGTATAGTAATAATGATGGAACCAATGAATATATATGAAAATTATAACATAATATTGATTATTTAAATTTAAAATATCATCTAATTTCTTACCCTTTCATCCATTAAGTAAATAAAAATGTCACTCAAGCATATATATGACCTACTGTCTCCCCCAAATGATGTGATTCATTTTTCAAAGTTAAAATTAAAAAAATGATTATAAATATGTATATAATGAATAAATATGATATTTATTAAATTTATATCATTTTTATATGATATAACTATGTCCTATTCAAAATATTCAGATCTTTCGTGACAAAACATGCATGAGAAAATGAAGTAATTAACACCTAAGACAATGGTAATAACAAAATATTATTAAAGAACACGTAATAAAATGTTATAATAAAATCACATATGATATTATAAATATGAATATTGTTATTTTTTAAATTAATAACTTTTTTAAAACAATAATACAATAGTTTAATGCATGTTCAACTAAAGGAAAGTGTGAGGTAAGGGATTATGTCTAAATTTCCACTACATTGAGACATATTTGGTATTATGCACCTATTTACTTTTATGTGGTGTTTATAATACCTACTTGTTTTATTTAAAATTAATATCTATTTATTATCAATTATTAATAATTTAAATTCAATTTTACTCTATCAAGGGGTACCAATTTAAAAGTTACCAAAGTGGTGAGAATTTATTTTAAAATCTTGTTTTTTGATATTGTTTTTATATTCACTAAAGGAATATTATAATTTATCCTCCATAAAATAAATATATTTTCTGATCCTATAAATATTAATGAGTTTCCTTATTTTATAATATATTTTCCACTATTTTAAACTTGAATCAAACAATGAATCATGTAAAATAAAATTTTTTCTTATTTCTCTTTTGATTGGGTATATTTTTCTTCCATGTCCATATTTTTCAAAATTATTTTAAAAAAGTAATTTTTATTTACTAAAAATATTAATTATAGAAATTTTATTTTATAATTTACATTTTATAAGGTTTGAAATAAATATTTTTAATTTTTTCCAAATGGTTCATTTTATACATTCTTGATAAAATTTCAAAAGGAATTTTTTTAATGTATACAACGTTAATAGATTTTCCTACCTCCAAAACATTTTGATACTCTTTATCTTATTTTAAAATTTTTCTATAGTTGTAAAAATAAAAAATTATTATTGAAAAATTATTTTAATATTTTACATCCATTTTATTTTATTCTCCAAAATACATAAATTTATTACAAAACCTACATTTCTGAAGAATTAATTGTCGTCTTTTGTCTCTTATTAATTTTTTATCATTAGATTTCAATTTAAGAATTTAATTTATAGAACTTATTTGACCTTAAATTTATCTTAAATATATATATTATTTTTATCATTAATTTTATTATTTCATAACACTTATACCATTTATACATATAGTGTTTTACTTTGAAAGCTATTTTATTTAAGGGGGAAATATTAGAATTCCATATTCTTTATTCAACACAAACATTTTTTGATATGGAATATTTTTTAAGAATTAAATTATTCATTCAATATATGAGGTATTAATTGTAAAAGTATTGATAGGTGGGGCCTAAAATTATATAGCCCTCAATGAATTAATAAGTCTCATGAGACAATCTATTGACCAAATTAAATGGGTTTTTTATATAACTACCCATAGATTAAATTGTATTATCATTAGGATTTTTTGATAAAGATATCATGATATATAAGAACATGAAGTACAATACTATGAATTTCATTCATTTATAATTCAATTATTATTATCCATGGGATTATTTCATTGATATTATCCATGGATTCATTTTTTGATCAAGTTATTTATTTAACGGAATATGTTTTCATTTATCTACCTTACCATATTGTTCATGCCTTAATTAATCATGATAGTGTCCACTTTACATAACCCTAATAATAATTTTATATCACACTCATTTTTTTTCCTTTCACCAAGTTATGAATAATAATTATTTGAATGAGTTCAAGTATGCCAAATGTTTTCTATTACTACGTTTTATGTTTTATTTCCAATGTAAAAATGGGAACCATGTATGTATTTGGTTCTTCAAGACTACCAAACTAATCAATATTTTTGGATGAGATACCCTGTATTTTGTACCTATTTAATAAAGTATACACTGAATCTAGGTTATTGGATTTTGTCTTATTATAGTCAGTATTAGATTAAGTTTAGTAGAAACCCTAGGAATTATATTTTAGAAAACAAAGATTAGGAAACATAACCCTTTTATAGACTTTGAGTACATGTATAATTTTAGGAAAATGTAATAAAAGTTTTGTTAAGGTGGATATTATGTGATTTTACTAGTAATACATCCAATTCTAGATACTATAATTGGATTTGGTTTTGACACAAATGTATTTAGGGGTTACAAACTCAAAAAGAGTTATCCGAGTATATCTTAGCCAAAATTATGTTGCATGGTGAGTGTTCCTATACTAAACACCTGGTTTGACACTCCCAATGTATATATTTAAGTTAATTCACATTTTATTTTCAAACCATTACGAATGATTTTAAAATAATTTTATTATTTAAATATATTCCAAAAGAAACCATGTTTACGATTATGATATTAACAATACATAAATTTTTAATTTATGTTAAGTATCAAACTGAATTTTGAATTATATTTTAGGATTAAAATTCATAATTTTATGAGTTAATCCATTATATTACATTTTATATAAATTTCTCATGATAGAAATAATGGAATCAATACTCATGTCCAATGTATAAATTTACCTACAGAGAAATATGGGACAACATGTATTGGATATGAACATATCATGGAAATATTAGGGAAGATGACTGTGGTTATAACTAATAAACTTGCACATATAGATTAAAATTATGCTTCATGGAATGATAAACTTATTTCAAATTGTTCCATGTGATATAAGCCTCCATATTATAATGGAACTAATAATCCAATCATAACTGAGAAAGGGATTAAGTCCCTTGAAAAGATATTTCAAGACTTAGGATGTGATGATTGGGAAAATGTTATATTGGTGGTATATTGTCTCAAAGGATATGTTGATCAATGGTATTCATTGATCCATAATACAAGGGAATAGTAAGAAATATATCATATTGAATGGAGAGATTTTAAAATAACATTCTTCAATAAATATTTTCCTTGTCAGCAACTAACTTAAATATAGATAAAGTTCATTATCTTAAAGAAAGAAGAAAAAAAAAGTGTTTAATGTTATTAGGATACCTTTATAAGAATATATATTTATTATAAGGATAACATATGTAATTTGTAAAGTAATATTAACCTTTTATTTTAAGGGATTATGTCATGTCTCCAAAGGGAACTGGTTTGTCAAAAAATTTCAACATATGATGCAATATTATTATCATACGTGAAAAAAGAGAAATAATTTTATAGATCCTATATATTAAAGGGAAATTAATAGAATAAGAGGTTTCATGAACACTAAGAAAAATGAAACACGTTAAAAAAGAAGAATAAAATGAATAAAATTTCATCACATGAAAATTATGGAAAGAAATATCATGGAAAATCCTTATTGGGAATGAGGATTTGTTACAAGGGAAGAGATAAGGGTAATATAAATAATGAATTTAATAAAAATAAAGAAACTACTATTATCCAATTGTTCAACTATAAATAAATGTGGCATTATTCAAACCAATATTTCAAGATTCAAGGGTATTTTCCATATAAGAGGATAAGGGGAGAAGGCCAAGTTTATGTGATCAATACAGCTGAGGTTGAAGTTTATAAAGATGTGTTTATGGGTACTTATATCATATATTCAAATTTAGATAATGATTTATTTGATTTTGGATCTTCACACTCTTTTATATCTTCCATTTTTTCATGAAAATTAGATATTTCACTAGAAGCATAAGAAGAGATGTGTAAGTCAAAACACCTAGTATATGTATCAATGTAATAAGGATGTATTAGGAAGTTATAATTATGACACATAAACAAAAATTGTTTATAGAATCTATTATTACACATATATTTGACTTTATTGTAGTATTTTTTTGTACTAGATTTCAAAATATGATGGAAAATTTTATTTAAAAGAGACAGAAATTATGATTCATGAAGAAAATGTGGAACTTATTAACTTTATAGGAGATATATCATCATATATGTAATTTCTAGATCCAACATAATTTGATCTTATAAATTATATTCTTGTGTAAGAAGAGAATAAACAACCTTCAATTGGAAATTTTAATCTTTAAATTGATTTTGTACCTATTTTACATGAATATAATAGTGTATTTACTCCAAAGTTACTTGTACATCAACCAAAGCATGAAATTGAATATTTTATTGATCTAATCCCTAATTAAACACCAATATCAAAGACCCTATATAGAATGAGAACTTAAAAATTAGTGGAGTTTAATAAAAATATATAGGAGTTATGTAATAAAGGATTTATAATCCATAGAGTTTGACCTTGTGAATCCCTAATTCTTTTAGTTAAGAAGAAAGATGAATCCATGAGGTTGTGCCTTGATTATAGGAAAATCAATGTTATTATGATAAAGAAAAAATTTCATCTTCCCCACATTGATGAATTATTTGATCAAATTCATAGAGCTCAATATTCTCCAAAGATTTAAAATCATTCTCAGTATCATTAATTTCACGTAAATAAAGAAAGTATTCCAAACACAATATTTCTTACAAAGTATGGATATTATGAGTTTTCAGTAATGTTATTTGGATTAACCAATGAACTTTTTTTTATGGATCTAATGAGCATATTATTCAAGGAGTATATTGATATTTTTTTTATGTTATCTATTGATGATATCATGGTGTACTCTAAGATATTTTAGGACCATGAGAATCACTTATAGATCATTCTAAAGACTCTTAGAGGAAAATATTTATATGGAAAATATATGAAGTGAAAATTATGTCTTCATAAAGTTTATTATCTTTGATATATTGTATCCAAAGATATAATCTCAATTGATCTTTTGAAGAAAAATGTTATAAATTAACGGTCTACCCAAACAAACATAACTGAGGTACAAAGTTTTATTGATTAAACATGTTAGTATTAGTGATTTTTTTAGAAAATTTCCTAATTAGATAACCCTTTAATAAAAGTTACATATAAAGGGGTTAAGGTCATATGTAAAAAGAAATGTGTTGAATATTTTTAAGAATTTTAGATAATATTGGATATTGCTCCAACTTTTACTCTACCATCAGGAAATAATGTATTTATGATATAAAGTGTTGCATCAATGAAGGGACTTGGTTTTTTTATTTTACAGAATGATAAATTTATTCCCTATACATCAAGTAAATTAAATAATTCAGAACAGAACTATCCAAACCATGATATTGAGTTGATATCTATAATATTTTCTTTTAATGATGGGAAATTGGTAGACTTCATTTATGGAAATTCAATTCTAAAATTTGAAGAAAGGCTATGTGTTCCATTTATGCCTTACCTAAAAATGGAATTCTGAGATGATTCTCAGAGATAACATTTCTCAATAAACTATTGTATCACAAATTTTCATCTATATTTGATAGGTCGTTATAGGTGTGATAATATGAAGAGTGAAATTTATAATTATTTATCAAGATACTTGGTTTTTCAACAGGTGAAGGCTGATAAAAAAACATCTTAGAGGAGACATGAAACCTCAACTTATTACTATGTTGAAAAGATATTCCATTACTATAGAATTTATCAATATATTACCAAATATACATATAAATATTAATGAAATATGGGATAATGTTGATAAATTTACCAAATATGTAGATTTACTTTATAGAAGATAAGATTTACCTCTTAAGCTCCTTGAAAGAATTTATATTAATGATTTTTTTAGAATTCATGGAAAAACTCTTTCAATTGTGTCTGATCTTAATCAATAATTTATATCAGGATTATAGAAAATTATTTTAAAGTATAATGACATATAACTTCATTGGAAAACTACATATCACCCTCAAACCAATGGACAGTTCAAAAGGAATATACAAACACTAGAATACACATTGGGGTAATGATGAAATGACTTTAAAGATATATTGGATAAGTATTTACCTTTGGTATAATTTCCTTATAACAATATCTTTCATTAAAGTATTAAAATGAAACCATATAAATAATCATATGGAAAGAGATGTCATACTCCAACTTGTTGAGATGAAGTTGGTGAAATGAATCTCGTTGTTTTAAAACTCATTGCAGACACAATGCCAAAGGTAAAGACTATTCATATTCATATTAAAGCATCTAAAATCAGAAAAAATATTTATTCCAATAACTAAAATAAATATTTTTTAATTTCAAGTGGGAGATTTTTTTTTTTGAAATTATCTCCATAGAAGGGTGTTATAATCTTCAGTAAGAAAGGGAAGATGAGCCCCGGGTACATTAGACCTTTTTAAATTCTTGAAAGAATTAGATTTTTGTTCTATCACTTTAAATTTATACTAAGCCTC
Organism: Viscum album; assembly: GCA_963277665.1. Classification (NCBI taxonomy): domain Eukaryota; kingdom Viridiplantae; phylum Streptophyta; class Magnoliopsida; order Santalales; family Viscaceae; genus Viscum; species Viscum album. The sequence continues at coordinate 1,695,211,784 of OY728158.1, read as the reverse complement.
TCTAAAGTACATTATGTGTTCCATATGTCATTTTTAAGGAATTACATGTCAAACCCAATGCATGTTATTGCCTCTATTGAAATAGAATTAAAACCTTATTGAACTTACTGAGAAGGGTCTACCAAGATTATTAAGTCTTGATAACAAGTGTTTAGTAATATAAAGACTTTACTGGTAAAGTTTCTTTTCAAAAAACATAATGTATAGGATGAAAATTGTTAACCTGGGGATTTTATGAAGAACCACCATCATTTGTTAACAATGTAATATCCATAAAAATTCAATGATGTATTTTTTGCATGTGGGAAGAGTGTCGAACCTAATATTCAATTATAGGAAGTGAAAAATGTATTTAAAAATAATAATAATACAATTAAAATTTTAATATTTCATAGCACAACAATTATAATTTTATAGGATGAATATTGATTTTGAACTTACTGGGTCAAAATAATCCTAGAATGAGTTTTTGAACATTTAACTTAGAAATAATGTTTTATGAATAATTGAGAATATAGTATTTAACCATTTATACTTTTATCAGAATAATTTTTTATAATATTAATAAATTATCATGTATTGACAATCAATTTGACCTAAATAAAGATAAGATCATTTGGAGGTAAAAGGAGATATTTTTCGGAAAACTATTTAAAAAAACAATGTATTTTCATTTTAATTAATTAAAATTATATTTAAAGATAAATTTTTAAATTAAATGTGTATATTACATATATATATATATTAATTTAAATTCATATAATTATTATTATTATTATCAATATTATTAATGTAATATCATCTAATACTTGGAAAATGCATTTCTTGAAAATCTATTTTTTGATATGTTCTGCAGGTTTATTTTTAAATTTAATTATTGAAATTATATGAATTTAAATTGATAAAATTGATTTAATATTTTTAATCGTCATAATTAATATTAGTTAATGAGGTCAATGTAATTTTTTTTCATAATGAATAGTAAAAAAAATTAAAAATTAATTAATATAGTTAAGGTCAAAACATATTTACCAATGGTTAATCTAAAAGGATAAAGTTTAAAGTGACCTAAATAATTTCTTAAAACTCACTGGTAAGATTTATTTAGAAAATAAACCTATTAATTTAGAAAATGTGTCTTTTTGGATCCATTTTAACATGAAAGTGACTTAATATTATTTTAAAACATTGAGAAATTAAAAGTGTTCCCCTCACCTCAATTTAAAATGGGAACATCCTCACATCACTTATTAACACCTCTTGAGTAATTTATATAAAATAATATACCAAAATATCTCCCCAACATACGTATACATCTTCTATTGGTTCTGGTATTCTCAAAAGGCCAACCTAGTGTCCTTATTAAGAGATCATATGGATTTGTTTCTAAGAGAAGATAATTGTCTTCACTAAGATCATTCCACTTTAATTATTCAACTAAAACCTTAAATTATTTCATAAAAATATAAATATAACAACACAAATATATAAAATATAATTTTATGTTTTTATATTTATGGAAAAATATTTATCCATCTTCTTCTCCATCAAATAGGGAACAGAATCATCGCTCATGTGTACGGTGGACCATCGCCTCACGGACCGATGTAATTTCTTCCATCACCAAATAACATGGATAGTAATAATGAAGTAACAAATGAATATATATTTTAATTATGAAATTATATTTATAGTTAATTTTTAAAATATTGTATACTTCTTAACCATTTCACCCATCAAGGAAATGATAACATAACTCATCTGTATGTACAGTCTATCGTCTCTATGAAGTGATCAAATTCATTTCCCATTTACAAAATTTCAAGAAGGATTAAAGACATGTGTATAAAGAATAAATATTATATTTATAACATGTACATAATTTTTTATATGATTCATTTATATAATATTCAAATTATTCAGAAGATTCATGATAAAACATGCATGATAAAATAAAATAGATTACACACGAAACCATGGTAATAGTGAAATATTATTAAAGAACATGTGATTAGATATTATAAGAGGATAATATATGATATTAAAAATATGAATATGTTTTAGGAATAAAATAATTACATGTTTAAAACCATTATAATGTATTTTAAGGCATGTTCAACTAAAGGGAAGTGTGAGGTAATAGATTTCATCTAAATTTCCACTCTATTGAGACATATTTTGTATTATGCACCCATGTAATTTTATGTGATTAATATACTACCTCATTTATTTATTTACCAAGAATATATATTTATTCATTATGATTAATAATTTCAATTCATTTATAATCATTCATGGGATACCAATTGAAAAGTTACCAAAGAGGTGAGAATTTATTTTGCAATCTCGTTTTTTTTTGGGATTGAACTTATTTTCACTAAAGGAATCTTATAATTCATCCTTTTTAAAATCCAAAAATTTTATAATCCTATTTATATTAATTATTTTCAATATTTTCATTCACAATTTCCTATATTTTACACTTCAATCAATTGAAGAAATTTCTAAAACAATAAATGATCTTATTTATCTTTTGACTGGGTATATTTTTCTCCCACTCTCATATTTTTTAAAATTGTTTCAAAAATTAATTTGTATTTATTAAAATTATTTATTAAGAAAATTTTATTTTATCATTAAATTTTTACATGGTTTGAAAAGAATATTTTTATTTTTTTCAAACTGGTCATTTTTGGCATTCTTTATAAAAAGTAAAAGAAGGATTTTTTTAACGTATATGTTGTTAACAAATTCTCCCACAACCAAAAAAATTTTATTCTATTTAGATTCTTCTAAAAGATTTATATAGTTTTAAAAATAAAAAATATTTAATGAAAACATATTTTAATGTTTTAATTCTATTTTATTTTATTCTCCAAAACATAAGAATTTATTATAAAAGCATTATTTATGATGAATTGATGGTCTTCTTTTATCTCTAATTAATTTATGGTCATTAAATTTCTCTTGAATTGTTCACTTTATTGTGATAACTAGAAATTATATTTATCTTAAATTTCCATATTATATTTATCATATATATGATTATTTCCTAAAATGTATACCATTTCTACATCTAGTGTTTTACTTTGAAAGTTATTTGATTAACTATGGAAATATTAATATTATGTATTCTTCATACAATACAAACATTTACTGATAAATCATATTTTTTATGAATTATATTTTTCATTAAATATATGAGTAATGCATTGGGAATGCAATGATGGGTGGAAAACAGAATTATAGAGCCCCTCGATGCATCAACAAACATTATAAGACAAATTAATTGGAAAATTTAAATCGGTTTTTGGTATATACCTACCCATCAATTAATTTTTTTTGAAAAGGATTTGAAGGTAAATGTATCATGATGCCTAATATCATGAATACCAATATTTTTCATTTCCTTCATTTAGAATCAATTATTATTATACATGAGATTATTTCATAGATATTATCCATGGACTCATTTTGTGATCATGTTATTTGATAAATGTAATGTGTTTACAATTATCTACCTTGAAATATTTTTTATTCCTTATTTACCTATAGTAGCTTCCGCTATATGTAACCCTTGATGATAATTTTATCTCACCCTTATTTTTATTCCTTTCCCCTTGATATGAAGATTAATTCTTTGAATGAGTTCAAGGTTGCTGATGGTTCTCAATTACTAATTTTTATATTTTATATCCAATGTAAAAATGGGAATCATGTATATATATGTGTCATAAATAATGATAAATTAACTGATCCTTTGGGATGTGATCCCTTTTATCTTCTTCCAATGTAATAAAGTATACACTAAATCTCAGTTATTAGAGTTAGGGTTGATACATTTTATTTTCTATTATTAGCCTTCTGTTGTGTTCCTTTTTTGGTACCATGATGTTAATATTGTCATATTTTTTTATTTACCATTTATTGATTTGATGGTAATAGAGGTTATAGTATTCCCACAAGTTATTATCAGAAAATTATTACTATTAAGAAACCTCTAGGATAATAGGAGTCGTGCTCGAGGTCCTATGGAACTTCAGTCTAGTTATTATAGAGTGAGCTAGGATAGAACATTACAAAGTGGTATCATAGATTTTTTTCCTTGTCTCACTCTTTGGGATATGGTATATAAGAGATAATATTGGTTGAAACTTGTGATAAATGTTGTGTGTATTCCTAGTTACTTATGAATTGGGATTAATGATCTTGTTTTTCTATGTTATAGTTTTTTTGATTTTTTCAACTATAAAAATTTGTTTTAGTTGTATGATTTATTGTTTTTTATTATCCCAAGGTGGTAAAAGAGTGAATTTTCATGCATAATATTATTCACTTAGTTTTACATGACATGTGCGTGATTTCATGTGATTATGATACTTAATTATATAAAGAAAATAGGTTTGGTTAAATAAAATTCCAGTAATAACTTAATTGGTATTTTCCTAAATAACTTATTGGTGGAATTCTTCTTAACCAAAACAAATAGTTTTTATTTTCTTGATATAAATCATCATATGGTGGTTTCATTTATATTTTCTTCTTGTATATGATCTTGATCTTCAATGGGGTAGTTTGGTGTATATATTCCTGGTGAGGATTAGTACCCTAGAGTGGTTGGCTGGATTGGGCATGGGATACCCATATACATGAGAACCCTAAAGTTTGTTTTATTGGAATGTGAGTTTTCTTAAGATTTATGAGATGAAGTATGGATGTTTCTCGGTGATCTATAACCTATGTGGGAAGTGATCTATGGGTTAGGTTGGAGATTCTAGTGACATTGAGATGCAACTTAGGGTACCAGGGAGTCATGTTCTATAATTTCATATAATGGATCCTTCCTATAATTTTTTGAGATTAGTTGTAATGTATGAGGGTAGTTTGAGAGAGGGGTTAGCCTAGGAATATTGATTTCTTGAGGAATGGGAATCAGGTGTAAATGATTCGTGTTATATAGATGACACATTGGTGGAGTGTGATTGTGTATTTTCTCAAGTATAAGGATGCCTCAGGTATTATGAACATGAAAGATTGGGAAATGATTAATTTATGTGATAGTTATAACATGCATGATAGGAATGTTTATATGATTAATTATCTGAATGATAGACTAATTTATGATATATGACCCATAGTGGGTTGAGTCTATTTATGTAATTTGTAGCACTATGGTGTAAACTTTCCTGATGTGAGATGTGAGTACCAATGGTTCCTATTGAGAACCATTGTTAGAGATGTTAGTTTGTTATATTTGATCATAGGATATGATATTGAGTTTTTTTTAACCCATGGGGTATGTGGATTGGAATTATCAAATCATGTCCTTAGAAAGGTTATATTTGATATCTATTAGGTGTTTTTGGACTTAGAGGACATGGGGGAATATCAGTGGTTCAGATTTGGAAAATATTTGGGATATAGATATTTAGTTTTAGAGGTCATGTGAATCTTGGGGGTTTGTTCATCGTGGTGATATTAGTGTATGAATGTGGAATTTTATACCTTCCTAGTGTGTAGATTAGGTTAGGTGGGATCTGTTTTCAATACTTTGAGACACCTAGGTGGTGTAGAGCCTCAAATGGTGTCTATGTTTTTTGGTGGGGTCAATGTAACCTTGGTACCCCAAATTCTTAGAGTAGGTTCATGATTTTTCAATGGTCATGGTTGATGATCAAAAATAGATTGTAATTAGATAAAATGCAATAATGGAAATATATGAGACACTTAGTTGCAATAAAGAAATGGAAAAAGGGTGATAACCCCTAATTCTATTTCATGCATTGGTCATAACATGGGATATTCTAGTAATAATCATCTCAGGTGAGTGAAGAACTATAACCTCTTACCGAGTATAATCAGGGCATGATATAACATATTTATTGTGTGATGGTAAATGAATTAGGGGTTGTGTGGTTGTGTATACACCAAGGTAATTATCTCACATAAAAGTGGTATTATTCCTCCTTATTAAATATTAAATAGGGTATGATGACTATTGTGTTTGATGAGACATATAAAGGCTTAGTGCCTCAATGTGATGATAAAATAATCAAATAGTTCCTTAACGATGGTAAGTTTGGCATCTATGTGGTGGTAAATTATGGGTGGGATCAGGTAGGGTTCCTAGTGGGTAGGAATGGGAGAGTCATGTGATGGTTAAAAAAGTCATAGAACTTGAGTTGAATCAATTGTGACCCTGGTTCCTAACAAAATATTATCATTATTATTGTAAAAAAGTGGCATGGTGAACCATGATATCATTTAACCCTTAAGTAGTGCTTAGAGTGTTGAAATATTTGAGAAATACAAGTGGGTATCATGAGTGTTAGTGTTTGGATGATAATGGGTAGTAGAAATGATCATTCTTGTTTATTAATGAAAAGAGAATTCCTATGGTGTGGAGTATACCATAAATAACTAGATAATATATACTTATTTCAAGTAGTTTTAGGTAAATGTTAAAGGGTAATGTGTTAAAGGAAACAACATGAATGTGGTTACAATTTTTATCAGTTCTCAAATTCAGGTGGATGGGTTATAGAATGTAATTGGTAAATTCCTAGATATGAGTATTAGGTTGGGATATGGATGCTTATTTAGAATGTTTGATAACTGAAAAGGATAGTTCATTAGAATACATTCTAGTAGAATGGTTGGGTGGGTATTTCAGGAAACATATATTTAGGGTTACTAGGTCTATATAATTATAGTTTTCATGAACAATATGATAACATGTATAATGATGTGGGGAATTGTATTATGGATATGGTTTCAAGAGTGAGACTATAGAATCTAATTATAATGTTCGGGTGATTCTTGGATGTGACATTAGGTGACTGATGATATGGTATAAACCATTGACATCAACTGATGGTTTATAATTTTAATGGGTTGGGAATTCATTAATTACATCAAGGGTAGGGTATCATATAGAGTTGGTAGAATTAGTTAGTACATGATTCATGAGCCAATGAATTTTTAGGAATGGTCGGTGTTATGGAATACTAACTAGTTTGTTTCCCATGTGGTCAAGAATGATGGTTCATATTAGAATATGAGAATGTTGTTTGGGAAATGACCATTATTGTGAAGGGATCGAAAAGATGCTTAGAGGGTTTTTAGTAGTGTAGTTGGTTTCATTGCATGATAAACATAAACATAACTAATGGAATACATGTAATTAATCTATAAACCAAGGGTTCAATGATTGGGATGGTTTATAGAAGACTCACATGGATATTTTTTAGGTATGAGATACAATATGGTACAGAAGTAGTAGTGGCCTAATCTCATATGGGTTGGTGGATTAACAAATTAATCTAATTCTAAAGAGAGATAAAAATCATTTTTAATTCCTATTTTAAATCGATGGTTGGAATTTTAGAGCACTTTTAAAATGTTTAAAATCATGTTTTTAATGATTGTACCTAATAGGAAAGGTCCCTAAATGGAATCTTGGGTTCTTAGTGTAAGATTTGGCATGGGTTGTGAAAAAATAAATACACTGAAACCTTATTGGTAGTACATGGTGGGATAGAGAGTGGTGTTTCACCATTTATCCTACCACTAAAAGTATTTTTGTAGTCTATAATATTTTTGGTAATAATATTTAATGTTTTTTAATTAGGGGTGGAAATTTAATTTCCCCCCATTTGAATATGAACCCCCCTTGGGGTTCCCTATTGTTAGTTGGTCTATAGAGTGTCGTGGTTGAAACCCCTACCTTTGTTCTCGTCCCTTTCTCCTCTTTGATCCCAGTGGTTTGGGGTCTTATTCATTATAATAATTATGTAAGTTCTCCTCTTATTGATCCCCTCACACTTCCTCTTTTATCCTATTATGATATTTTGGGAATTCATATTTGAATTTAATACATATTCCATTATATCATGGTGAAATTAAGAAAGGATGAGGTATTTTTCTTATGATGGTTATAAGATTCTCCAAGAGGAAAAACACACGAGGTTCCACATAATTTAATTAGAGTTAATCATATTTTATAAATTTCCTTATTTTTTGATCAATTTGGGGTGAAATTTAATGATTAATTGACATCGTTGGCTGTGTATTTGATGGTAGAAGGATTGGGGTGTGCCAAGAGTGGTCCAAATCCTATTTATTGATGTTTGGGTTTCCATGGGCCTCTAATTAGTTGTTCTCCATTTGGGAATAAATAATTAATTATGTTTTTTAATGGTAATTAATATTTTTTGAATAATTATAATTATTTATTAATTAATTAGAGTGGATATTGATTGAGTTTGGGCCTTGTGTTAATGGATGAAAAATTATTGAGCATGGTAGACAATGGTGGATGATATTTAGTAAAGGAAATAACATATATTTTATATAGGAGGTCCCTAAACATATCTATATGGTTTGTGCATTTGTTATGTGATAAGATTTTCAATCTCACCATTATTGTGTGATTCACCTTAAATTAAATTGAATTGTTTTACACTGAATCATAAGAATTGTGGGGAGGTTTCTAGGTCCATTATGAACCATTCTATCACTAATCTTAGATTCCTTGGCCACCAAAGGGTTTGTGATTGGCCTATAGTGTGAGATAGGTGATATATGAGAGAAGATGGATATGACTTGGAAAAATTAACATAGTGTACTTTTGATAGGTTCTCTTAATCACCTCTAAGTAAGAGATGTGTTTTATTATGAATTTTTATATTAGGGGTTGGATATATAGATATTTGAGTTACCTTATGGCCTCATGTCTTGACGATTAGTTTTTGGGGTGTTTTTTCCTCCCTCATTATCACATGGTATATGGATAGTATACCTTAGAATAGACTTATGTATAGGTTGGGAAAGAGAGAAATGATCTAGTGGGGCTTTGAGGGTGAGATGGATATTATAAAATCTCTTGTGTGATTTACCTAGTTTGTGTGGGGTTTTCTATATATTAAATTATAATGTAAGCATGGCTATGTTGGAGGGAAACTATAACCATTTAGAAAAGATAATTGACCCTAGTGGTTAGAAATGGACCAAGGGAACCCATGAGGGGTGTCCCTATTATAGTGCAACCTAGTGGACCATGGAAAATTAAATAGTCTTGTGTTGGTTTTTCTTTTGAAATAATTATAATATAAGTCTAACATTGTGGTAGAATTTGATGGTGGAGTATAGAAGTAGGTTATTTTCTTGAGAGACTAACCTAGAAGTAAAGTGTATGTCAATGTTGGGTGAGATTCCAACACACTAAATCTATGTGATGTGTGTGTGTTTTTTGAAAAACTTTACTTCTTATATGTTTAAATAATAAATGGATTATATTATAAGAATTATAATGATTTAGATGCTAAATGGTAATGGATTGTATTATAGGTAGGGAGCTCATTCCAATTATGCTCATGAGAGGTAATGAGAAGGTAGGATGTGTTTCATGATAACCATAAACAAAAAAATGTAATGGGATGATATATGTGTGACATGTTGGGAGAGAATAACAACCATGGATGTAATTTTATGGATTATGCTACAATGTTGGGATACATTCTAACCTTTGATATATTTTGATATGGGTTGGTCAGTCATAACTACTATAGATGTGATTACAGGGTGGGTTGGGTGTCATGAAAATTTTCAGTTAATGGATGTCTTGGGTTGGGAGTTCATGCTAACCATAAATGATAAATGAATTTGTATTTAAGTTTGTTTTGGGTTTAGAATTTTTTAAAAATCATGGATGAGGAATGACTGTAGATTAATGTTTCCTTTTAGGTTGGGAATTCATGCCAACCATGTATGGGTGAGACTTAGATGAGCATGTTATATGGGTTGGATATGATATCTCTCATAGTGGTTTTGATGTGGAATTTCCAATGAGATGCCTCCTAAGATTATAGTGGTGTGGAATGTTGTACATGATGCCTCCCAAGATTTTGGTTACTTATTTTCAAAGGTAAGATGCAACGTAATAGGGATTGGGATTTCATGAAAAGTTAGTATTCTAGTGTCATGTTCAAAGACACTCTAGAATTTTCCAAATCAAGTTTGGTCACTCCCAAGTTTCTTGATCAACACTCATGTTCATGATGAGTTTTATTGTTGTAGTTGTTTTATTAAGAATATGAAAATTTTCAAGCATCATATATACTAGATATGTTAATGAAATTATTAGTGGTTTCCAACTGAGTTTTAATTATACCCTTCTCGGGTGACCCTAGAACTCTATTACTCAAGAAAACCTATAGATCATAGGTATAGGTAGTTCAGAGGCCAAACATTGGTTGGTTAATCTAGATATATTGGTCATAGTTAGGAGAAGGGATTAGGTTAAGACTTGGGACCAGGTTGGGATTATCTTTGTTTTTGTTTACCATTGGATTTTTTGGTATATGATATTACAATAAAGATCTATTTTATGTATTTATGATAGTGTGGCATTATTTTTTTCATTTCCTATAGCATGGTTATGTTATTTTCTATTTTTAGACTTTAATCTTGTCCCCTTTTTATACCATGATCTTATTATTATTATAGATTTTTCCACTTTTTATTTATTATTGATGTGATGATACTGGAGGGTATAGTCACCGCATTATGTATTATCAAAACCCTATTTCTACACTACATCATAAAGAAAATGGAGTGGAATTATTGATTGTATATGGTTATCTTCTCTAGTTACTATTGAGTGAGTTGGGATAGGAAATTGTAGTAATATTGATCCCATTTTATCATTGTTATACCATCAATCACCTATACATTTTAAGTGGTATAAGATAAATCCAATTTCTCTATGAAATATCTTATCTTGGTAGGGGAATTGATAGAGAATCTTAATTTGTTCAATAATAGAGGAATACCAACTTTTTAGGGAAATAATTATCATAGATATAAGAACATGATAATTCCCCATCTTCTCTCACATGTCCTAGAGGTTATTGTTTCTACCACTATTTGGTTTAAAATAGTTGGGAATTATTCTACAGGATACATTATGATAATATAATTATATAAGTAGATGAAAATATAATGAATTCTATCTTAATTTTCTAATCTTACATGTTTTATACTAAGGCTATGAGACTCTAAACTACCAAAGAGATTTTATATAAGGTCAAAAATACTTTTAAATGGAATTTCAAAGATATTGAATCCAAACTATGAATCTTGAGAGAAATATTTTAATATATAAGGACGTATGATGAAGAAATTGTGAATGATTTCTTCACACGAGTGACTGAGAATGTTAAAAATATTAAAGGTTTTATAGAAACATTTTTTGATTCTACCATATTTATAAAATTATTTAGAAACTTAACTAATGGGTTTGATGTGAAAATTTACACTTTGGAAGATAGAGAAGAATTTTCTCTTGACAAGTTACATGATATTATTTTTTTCTTATGAAATGAAAAAAAAACCTTTATTTTATAGAATATGATCAAGGAGGATATGGGATTAAAAACCATGAAAAAACAATTAAAATAATGGAAGAGGAAGATGATTATACTGATGAATATAAATATGATGAAAAAAGGGATTAAGAGCATGGGATAATAATGCCTCTTATTTCAAACAACTTCAAAAAAGGAATGAGTAAAAAAATGTAAACTCCCACTAAAATGTTTCTAGTGTGGTAGAATGGGGAAAATTGAAATTGACTTTCCAAAGAAGAAAGTCATTGAGTATTATGTTGGTGAGCAAGAATAAAGTTTTTATAAAAATTAATAGATCAAAAGATATAAATAGATTAAGAAACCAATTGAGAATAAGAAGAGGATCGCATGCAGAAAAAGAAGAATAATACGGAGTAAAGGAGATGAAAACTAATCTACTACAAATAATGAATCATATAAATATACAATTGAAAGGTTTAGTTACTTTATGGATCACATTTAAAAACATAAATAAACCACAGGAAGTGGAAAATAAGAATAAGATACTTATATTGAAAGAAAATATTGAATATTTTATTGAGGTAAATACCATGATCATGAAATAAATAAGTCTATTAAAGAAGTAGGATGTGAATCTAATATAAATTTATTATGAGTTACTCATTAATAAAGTTAATTACAATTAATAACTCAATTATATAACGGTGAAAACTATAAAAAAAAGTCAAAATATTAAAACATTGATGAAGAATTTGTTTCGCATGAAGAGGAGTTAAATGAGTCACAATCAAGGTGTATTATTGCTGGAAATATTTTAAAAATGATGAGATAAGACTATAATAATGATTTTGAAATAAATTCAGAATCATATTAATCTTATGAGAACATTAGTTAAAATATTTAGGAAAAATCTTCTTTTGTTAAAATCAAAGGTATTAAATCAATTTTTTATAATAGAGAAAATTTTAAATCCAAAATTGGTAATGTTTGGGTTAACAAAAAGCATGGAAAATTTACTCATATATCAAAGTGAATTGAGGGAAATTTGAGAAGGAACACCTCAAAAAATTAAGTTAAAATAAATATAAAATTTTCTTTATATATTAACAATATTTTTATAGACATAACTTATACTATCATAAAAGATCAATACATAAAGGTTATTTTCGATTGTTTGGAGTATTTGGGTAAAAATAATATGTTGTTTTTGGTATTAAATGACTTTTAATTAGAGTAAAATAAGACATGAAATGGGGGGGTGAGCTTCTAAAATGATAAAATAAATTTTGAGAAAGATCAATTTATTAGAATAGATCAAACAATTGGAAGAAATTTTTGGAAGATGTGGCCAACAAGTCTATTGTATTGAATAATTTTTTACTGATCTTCATGGATGCTCACCTTATGATATAGGAGTTAAAAATTTAAGATGAAATAAGATATTTAGAAGTCACTTATTGTTGAGGTATCTTCCAATATAAGAAATCGAAATAATCCATGCATACTTGATTTTGTATATTCATCACACATTATAAGAGACAAAAAAATATTAAAAAATATAAAAGATCATGATGGTGGTTCAATTAATTTTGGATATAAAAGCTACTTAAAAATTATAGGAGTTGGTGCAACTAATATTAAAGGTTAGAAATTAAAATCCATGTGTGTTATTGTTGTGGGTGGGATCAAACAAAATTTTTTAAGTATTTGTTAACTTTTTGATTATGTGAAGAAGTCATTTTCCAAATGATATATTCTATAATAATGTTCTTAAAATATGAAAGAGTTATCACTAAGTGATAAAAAACCAATTTAAATTTATTCTAAATTAGAAATTCTAATGACTCTTTCCATTTCAGTTCAAATTATAATAATAATATTTGGCATAAAAGGTTTTCCAACATGGTAAAATGTGTATAATAAATATATCAAAGGAATATATGGTGATAGATATACCCAAAATAAAGATAAAAATAGTTTTCCTTTTTGAAACAAATTAAAAATGGAAAAGGATTGAATAAATTAAAAATGGGTAGAAATTTAGTCCACTAGGCAATAAGAGTTAATACATTATGATTTATGCATTACAATGAGACATTAATATAATAAATATGATAATTATTTCATAATATTTATTTAGTGTTTCACTAGGATGAATAATGTGATGTTCATAAAGAACAATTATGAAGTAGTGAGGATTTTTAAAATATTTAGAATACAAGGTAAAAAATAGTGGGGAGTATATATCAAGGAATTGATCATTGTCAAAGGAAGGGAGTTCACTAAAAATTATTTTTAATATTGTATTACTAAGAATTTGAATAAACATAAATATAGTGATCCTTATATAACCCAAAATAATGGAGTTGTCAAATGTAAAAAATATATGTTTGGTTAAATTAGGAAGAACTATGTCCCCAGAATTTAAACTTTTGAAGTACTTCTAGAGAGAAACTATAAGTAAAATTGTACATATTAAAAATATATGCTTGTTGATACATAAATCAAAAGTGTTTGGTAGTCTCAGTTTAATGATAGGTAGAAATTAAATTTTGGGAATTATTAATGAAAAAGAAAAGTAAATAGTTTTCATGGGATATTTAGATAATGGAAGATGATAAAAGTTATAGAAAAAAAGATTGCACAGATTGTTAGGCTACTATGACATGAAGATAATTGATAATAAACCCAATTTTGGTGAGATAAGTGATGCATATTTTGAAAATTATGATGAAGAAAACATAAAAATATTATATAAAAGTAAATTTATTAGAATTTATGAATGATTAAAATCATATTGATATTAACTCAAATAAGACTAGTGATAATGAGGATACTGATGGAAGTATAAAACTAAATAATCAAAGGGTAGAAAAATATATTGAACCTAAAAATATTATTGGAAGTTTGATGGAATTCATTTAGAATAGAAGAAGATAATGATATAATAACCAAATAACCTCGATATCACAAGTTGAGCCATAATTATTTGTTGAGGCTATTTAGCATAAAGAGTTGATAAATTCTATGAATGAATAGGTAGATGAAATTGAAAATAATGAAACCTGGGATCTTGTTCCAAGATCATAATGGAATAATTCCATTATATCTAAGGGTATTTTTATAAATAATCTCAATTAAAAGAATTATATTTCAAGAAAAAAGTCTTGATTAGTTTTCAAAGGCTACTATCAAGTGAAAGGATTGGATTTTGAGGAAACATTTTCACATATTTCAAGAGTTGAAACAATAAAAAAAATTCTAGATTTCATAGACCATAATAAATATGGTGTATATGGAATACATGAAAAATTATATTTCTTGATTATAGATATTGAAGAAGAGGTATTTAATGGAAAAAATAAATGATTTATCCCTAATAATGATAGAACAATGGATGGAGGGTTAAATAAATCCTTGTATGGGTTGAAACATTCTCCTAAATCATGGTATTCCAAGCTAGATAACTTCTTGTAAAAAATTAATTTCGCTAAAGATAATGTGAACAAAAAAACCTACATGTAAAGGAAATTAGTACATGAACTCTTATTTTAACTATTTATATAGATGAAATATTTTTTCAAGTGATATAGAGTATTCATGTGAGTAATTTTCAAATTAGATAAAGATAATTTTTTTATACCTATTCTTGGTGAAATGATATTCTATCTAGGATTAAAATTTTATAGAAAGAGAATTTTATTTTCTTATTTGATGAGAAATATTATATATAATTTTTGATGAAATTTTCAATGGAAGAATCTAAATCATTTTTAACAACCATGTAATATATAGTTAAGCTAGGAATAGATGAAGTTGTGAAAAGTGGAAATTGAAGGAATTTAGGAATCTTATTAGAAGAATTATTTATTTTAAACTATTATAATTTGATATTTTTTATGTAGTAACATTGTGTTCAATGTATCAAAGTGATCCAAAATAATTACACATGAATGCTGATAATAGAATACAAATATATATTAAAGAAATATTAAATCATTTTCTTTTTTATAGAATAGGTGAAGAATTGAATTTATATGGGTAAATTGATGCTGATTAAGATGAAGACTATGATGGAAGAGAATAAACATCAGGAAGTACATTTTTATTTGGAATAAGTTATGTGATATTGGTTTCTAAGAATATAAATTCTATAAATTTGAACTCTTTATAGGATGGGAATGTGAATCTTAAACATATTTTCACACAAATTATTTAGATGAAATAAAAATTGGTAGACCTAAAGGTTAAGGATGAGAATCCATCAAGAATTTCATGTGATAATCAAAGTGAAATTTATTTATCTATGAATCTATTGTAAAACTATATATCCAAACATATTGATATCAAATATCATTTTATTAAATAGAAGTTTGATAATGGATATGTGAGGCTAAAATACATTTTCAGAATGGATCAGAATGATAAGGTTTTTACTAAGGCTATGATAACGGAAAGGTTCAAATTGTTAAGGATGAAAATAAAAGTAAATACTTTCCCTATTACTTAAATAATATCATCTTTCCCCAAAAAAACTTTATATTATATTTTAAAATGAGGATAAAGGTATATGACTCATATAACATCTATTTGAGGAATATAAAGCTAGTTTTATTACTAAATGTTGGAGAATTAGTTTTATTGACTAAGGGAGATTAAATCAAGTTTTCAAGGAACAAATTTATTATCATTGAGGGAAGAAATTATATAAAAAATATATTATCCATCATTGTGGTGTAAAGACGTTTTTCTATAAGAAATGATGTGATTTTATAATTTTTTTTGAGTTATTATAGTTGAAAAAAATCAAAAGTTGATGCTTTAAGAATCCATATGATGTTTGAAGGATTATTGTATTTTGTTTTTCAATAGTTTTTGAGTATAATTAGTGAGTAATTGAGAATGTTTTTGGATTTTATTAAGGTGGTTCAACTTGTTTTAAGTTAAGTTTTTAAGGTTGGATATGAGTTCTAAAAATCATGAGTTGCGTGTTTTTTATACTCAGGGTTGTACAACGCGCCCTTCGAGTATCCGCACTTGGGACTAACTAGCCTACCTCTCAGGCATGTGTATGATATCAAGCTTCAAGTACTACATGGGTTATGGGAGTTTTGGGTATACACCTTATAATAAAGGCTTTGATCTCACCCTAATGTGGTGAATTTTCTGATGATGAGTGGTTGACCTAGGGAAACAATCATACGACTGGTAAAAAGGCTATAGATAATAACATCACATTGTATATCACTCATAGATATATGGATGGATATGAAATTATCACCAAAACTATGGGGTGAGATTCAGACACTCTTTGGGTAAGGCTATGGGGGAGATTATTTTACCCAGGTATATACAGTGCTCCCTTCTTGTGTCTGTAACCAAGACTAACCACCCTGCTACCATTGTGTGCATCCAATTAAGAGGATGCAAGTCCCACTTAGGGTGTGTGTGGTTCATGTATACAAATAATAACATGGGTGTGGACCTCACCCTAATGTGGGGAATTTTGTAAAGATGGGTTGGTTCCCTATGAATAAAACAATCATGCTAATGATAGCATGGCTTGAGAAAACAATATTACATTGTAGAGAACCCATTAATTAACATAAAAACCTACACTAGTGAGGGATTACTATCCCATTGTATAATGGAATTGACTTGGACTTCCTCAAAGTAAGATCACCTATGTTTTATGGAGTCCCTCATATAGTATATAGATTGATATTATTCCTCCATTACTATAATCAAATGAGCTACCTCGATGTTCTTTATAATTATATAATATATGGATATAATAGGCTAGACTTATCAAAAATTTGTATTATGTTTGATTAGTTGATGTATTATACACATAATATCTTTTTATTTATCTTATTCTTCTTCTTATTCAGTGCATGAAATGATTCCTTAGCATGAAAAAGTGATTCCATCTTTCTATTTCTCACTTAGATGCTTCAATGTTTTTAATTTATATTGTATTGAGTCTCAACCTTATTATTTCTCTTTCTACTGGTATAATATTTATAGCATCCACACATAGTATATAGACTCACATTCTTTCTTTTTTCATATTATATTTATTCACTATATTACATTAATATTTTTCTTCATAATTCTCACACTACGAAACTCCTAAAATCTCATAATTCAAGTCTCTTTATTATTCAGTTTTCCTTAATATTGGATATTCTCAAATTACTCCATTATCATAGTTTAAAAAACATAGTATCTCTAATATCTTATTTAAAATTTTATTTTAATTCATCTGATGTACTGCATTCAAAAATCTAAATGTTATATAGAAATATCACATTCTTCCTTAATGCTTCCATGAAATCTACATATACACATTCCATGTGTGCATTGGATATCCTCTTTATCATGTTCTTTAATCCTAAAAACATCATGATATTGGGAATATTCTTTCTTCATAGTTTATATATTCTTCACAAATATAATTTAATTTTCTTCAACTACACTTTACTTCCACCACAAGCTCCTCTGTATCAGTTTGTATTAGTGGTCCATTTCAAATACACCATAACTATTACTATGACATGGATAAATCATTTTTATCATTTTATCCTACCACTATGATCACTATGGAGTGGTGAATATTATACCTCTTTTTTTAAATGATCACAAACCTCTCTATAACATGGCTTTATATCCTTTTATGCGGTCTCTCTTCAATAAAGAATATAAAATCTAGTTATATATTCCATCTTCATTCTCCACCATTGTATTCAACTCATCTGGAATCACATCTCATTATCATAGTAATGTTTTTACCTTGGCTACACAATATATACTTTATCTAATTTAAAGTAATTCAGAATATAAAAAATTTTGGAAACTTGAATTTTCATCCATTAGACTACATGAATATGAACCCTGAGACATTATTTTGGGATATGAATCCTCATTCATTTCATTACAATTTTAGAGAACTAGAAGTTTGAGCATTAAATTTACATTTACCAAAATTTTGATCAGTGGAAGGTGGTTGGGATTGAAATAAAGGAAGTGGAAGTTCATCTCTTCATTGGAAGTTGGAACATTAGAATTTAGTATCTTTCAATTACATCAAGGGGGGCTAAAATTTTAGTGAAATATCTAAAATTAATTCTCTAAAAGAAGAAGCAAAAAGTGTTTACATGGGAAATTGGTTGAGTACAATAGTGTTATATGTGATCAATAGAGAAATTCTATTTGGAGGATTTTTTTTAATATGGGAAGAAATAAAGACCAAAATAACTTGATAAGTTTTCTATAAAGGTAAATGGGGCCCAAACCTGATCACATGATCAAAAAACATAACAATGTATATTACCCATTCATAGTGGATGTTATAGTGCATAAGAGTTTTCAAGAGTGTTAATCATTATCAATGGTTTTTTCTTCAATTTATTTCTATTATTTTTTAATTATTGTAATATAAAGAAATCAAAATGGTTCCTTTAATGGAAAATTAACAATATTCCAAAGAATGTTCAATATTATGTGTTCATTTACTACATTAGATAATTTTGTTGGATGTATTACCATTTCCTATTTTTATATTTCATTTTTCCATTACATAAGTGTGTGGGAAGTAAAAATAGTGTGGTGGGTTGGGTTATTTGTATTCTTACTCCCATTACACCTATTACATGGTTAAGTGACGTTATAGAGTTTTTGTTTCCTCTGTATCAATCTACATAGGAACTTTTGGTGGTTAATTGATCATAATTTTATTGGGATTTTTTAGTAGTATAAGTTATCTATTTTTCATGGGTCTATTCCCCAATAAGTGGTATCATAAGTGGGATTTATTTATTGATGTTTAATACATCAGTAGAAACATTAGAATGAAATATGACGAAGAAAATATTTAGATCAATAAATTCTAAGGAATGGATTTTAGCTTTTAGAGAATGTAGATTTAAGATAACATGGTTTAGAAGAACTTGGAAAACCCATTTGATGGGGTAACAATGATACTAATAGAGAAATATGAATGGGAGAAGCTAGATATAAAGGATTTGGGACAAGTTAGAATGTGTTTGGGAAGAAATTTGTTCCTTTAAAATTCTATAGAAGAAGAAAACAACAATTTTTCTGAAGGCCTTGGAGGATATGTATAAAAACCTGATGGCCCTCAATAAGGTTTTCATGTTTTGATGACTTTTTGGTTTAAGTTATTTGGAATTAATACCAGTGAAAGACCATTTTAATGACAACAACATGATTTATTGGAAAGTCCAATTGGTATTGGTAACTTTTTTTGATGATGTATGAGCATTTCTATCATTATCTTTACTTCTGAAGAGATGGTATGCAATGATTAATGCAATTAGTAACTCGAGTGGAAAAAATGATCTATTATTTGATGATATATAAAACCGAGTCTTGAATGAAGAACTAAGGTGGGTGGAGATTCATGTACCAACTTGTAGTTCCTTTAGTGCTGAAAGATGTGGAAGTTCAACTCATCAGAATAAAGTCTACTGGAAGAAACCAATAAAAGAAAAGTATAAAGAATGAAATCAATATAAGTCGACTAGTCTTGTTCTAGAATAATAAAAATGTTGGTATAAAGGAAATATTAAGAATGATTTAATAATTCAAAAGGATAAAATAAGAAATGTTTCAATATCTAGATATTTATATTTTGTTAACACAATGGTAGAAAACAGAAGTAATCTATTGAGCATAAATACTATGGTAGATGATTTCATGATTGAATCCAGGGAACCCTATCATTTAAAGAGTGATCAAATTTGTTTTTCCAATTATTAATCTATGAATATTGGGAAATTAAATCTGGTGTATTTTGAATCTATCAATATTTTTTGAAAATGAGATGTCAATATTTGAATGAATAATAGAGGATTATTGATGTTAACAAAAGTTTTTAATATCCCAGCCCTAAGATGAAATATAATTTCTATTGAACAAGATTATGATATTAGATATGATACTAGATTTGAATACGTTTAATGGAATTTTATCGAAGTATCAATGATAATTACATGAGGATTAAAGCATGAGACCATTTATATGACTAAAAATTTAAATATAATGGTTGTTGCTGGAAGTATAACTTCTGATGATCTAGATGTATGGAACTGCAATCTTGGTCAACTTAGTGAAAAAACTTGAGATTTCTAAAGTCCAAAGTAATAGTGAAGCTTGATCAAATAGAAATTATAAAGTTTTAGTGTTGTGAACTAGGAAAGTAGAAAATAGTTCCTTCAACATAGATTTTTTGGAAGCCTAGAAATCAAAAGTTAGAGTGTGTATACTCAGATGTTTCGGGACTTGATAATGTTCAGTCCTATAGTGGTTGGCTCTATTTTATCAATTTCATTGATAATACTACTATAAAATCATATATTTACATCTTGAAACATAATTTTGATGTACTTTAGGTATTTACTCAGTGAAAATCATCAATAGAAAGGGAATTATGCTAGAATTTTAATTGAATCTTAACAGACAAAAGTGGTGAGTTCACCAGATGTTGAATTCTGAACTTTTGTAGGGAGGAAGGGATATGGAATAAGAATATGGTGCCTAAAAATAAACAATATAATGTATTTTAAGAAAAAATTAATCAAAATTTCATAGATAGAGCTCAAAGTATGATATTTTACTAAGGACATCCTAAGGCAATTTAGGAAGAGGCCCTCAATACTACAACATATCTCATTAATAGAAGTCATACATCAATAGCTGTGTAGGAATGTATAGAGGTTTTATGGTCTAGAAAACAAAATTATGTTCAACATCTTAAAGTGTTCAGTAGTTTAGAAAATCTACACAAAAATTCTAAGGACCATGATAAACATGAATCAAAGTCCATAATATATTTATTCCTTCTAAATGGAGATAACAATTTGGGATATTTCTTATGGGATTATGATAATAAATAGATCATGAAAAACAAGGGATGGTTTCTTTAATGATAAAATTCCATAGAAACACTAAAACTTTTTTGAGTAGGAAATTGAAGGAGAATCAACTATTGAATTTCATGTTGATCATAATATTGGTAGCTCACAAAAATAGGCGAACTCAAATGTAGGTGTTGAGGGAATTATATGTCTATAAGTAAGGCCATTAGAAATAATAGAATGTTCAATAAAATATAGATCTTGAATGAAGGCACCGAATTTACATGCCTGATAATTTCAAGCATTAGATGTTCATGTACTGGTAGAAATAAATTAACCAAGAAACAAAAAAATAGCAAATTTTGTTGTGGAGATCAACTAGAATCAATAGACCAATGAAAATTTTTGAACATTATTTAAACATCCTACTCCTAATAGATACTGGACAACCTAAAAAACTGAAGGTAGAAGCTTTGATGACTAATTATAAGTAGTGGGATTCATCCATGAATGATGAGATGGTTTCATTAAAGTTCAACATAACATAGGAAATGGATGAACTTAAAGAGGGTAAAAAAGAAACTTGACAATAAGAGAGCTTACTAGATTAAGGAAGAAGTTGATGAAAATAATTGATATAAAGAATGGATGGTAGTGAAAGATTTTTAACATAAGGAGCATATTTCTTATAAATATTATCACAAGTAGTTAAAAGTTCTACCATCTAAACAATTATAAATATGGTGGCATTGAAAAATATGTATCTAGAGAAGATAGATGCTAGGATAGCTTTCCTTTGTGTTGATTTAGAGGAGGAGATTTACATTGAACAACTAGTAAGTGTACTAGAAGTTAGACATAAAAATTTGGTTTTTAAATTAAATAAAATCTTGTATGTATTAAAGTAAGAACTACAATAGTGGAATAAGAATTTAATGGGTGTATGGATGAAGAAGGTTACGGTAGGTGTAAAGTTGACCATTGTTCACCATAGGGAAAATAATATTTTGTAACGTTTTTTTGGGTTTAGCAGTGGTTTAAACCGCCGCTAAATTGTTTCAAGGTAGTTTTTCAAAACTACCGTAAAAAGTAGCATTGGAAAACATTTCATGATAGTTTTCAAAAACTATCACAAAATAATTTAGCGGCGTATTTTTAATATTTTTATATATTTTTAAATTTATGAATTTCATAATATTTTAATATTATTTATTAGTTAATATTTAATTGTATAATTGATTTTTAATGGTTTTGTATTATGTATTATTTGTTATTTATTTAATAATTATTTATTATATATATATATATATATGTTATTTATTTACTACTTATTTAGTATATTTTTATTATATTTTTATTTTTTATTTTTTATTTATCCTATCATGCATGCATATGTCATGCATAAATTAAACACATATATGTGTTTGGTAGGATTTGAACCCCTTACCTCTTAGTCATTCTATAAACATTTTACCACTACAGCAAACTCTTCATGTGGCTAGTAAACTGAATCTAATATACTTATATATATACAGAAAAATACATATAAATATGTATATGTAAATAATAATATAAAATAAGAAGAATAATAATAATAATGATAATAAATAATAAATAATTATAAACAAATAACACATAACATATAAATATGAAATTAATAATTAATAAATAATATATGAAAAATAATCATTTGACTATAAAATAAAAAATAATAAATAATAAATAATAATAAGTAATAAGTAATAAATAATAAAAAGGTGTAAATAAAATGTAATAAATAATTAAATAAACAAATAAATTATAAATAATAAGCCATAAATAAATAATAATTAATTAATATAAAATTATTTAATAATAAATTATTAATGAATTTATAATAAATGTATAATAAATTAATATATAATAAATTAATAATAAATAATAAATGAATATATAAGAAATGAGAAATAATAAATAAGATATAAGAAATAATAAATAATAAGTAGTAAATAATAAATAGTAAATAGTAAATAAGTATATATAATTACATATAAATTTAATAAAATACAGTTATATCTATCTTATAAAAATATTTAAATATAAATAAATTTATAAAAATGTATACAAATAAAAGCACAAAGACACACGCACACACTAACCAATGGAATATATATAAATATATATACTCACATCTTATATATATATATACATTAATGAATATAAATAAACAAAAATTGATATAAATATATATAAATATAGACTAATATGCATAAATAAATATAAATATATATGCATATATGCAATTATATATAATTTTTAATTAAATAGTGATAAATATTTTTAAATTAAAAATATATATACATAAATATATAGAAATACATAAATATATATATATATAATAAATCACTAAAATAAGGGAAACCATAAAAATTGAAACACCAAAAAATCAATAGGAATGTAACATCATAGAATAAAATATTAGACGACCCAACAAAACTCTTAAACGAAGTTTCAATCACATTGAATGTTCAAAAATCATGGTATCCGGAAAAAAAATAGTTTTGGAGACCTTTCAGACCTTTTTTGTCCTGAAAATTTTGACTTCCCCTAAACACTATGTAGATCTCTTCACATGCATCAATTTCATATATGGTCAAGCCCAAACGGACACCCAGATCAAAAAAATTGGTCATTTGAAGATAAAATATTATTTTACACTTTTCTTAAAATAGTAATAAATTTTATTCTATAAATTATTATTTAATTTCATTCTAGTTCATTTTATAATCATTTATTTGACCGGTTGTGGAGCTAAAATGGATACCCAAGTCAACATTTATGGCGATTTGATGCTGAAATTTGATTTTTTGACTTTTTAAATTTATTTTTTAGCATTTTTTTCTTTAAAAACCACATGTAATTCCTCGATGTTTTTAATATAATTAATTTTTTTAAAAAATAAAAATATTAAAATATATTTTTCAAAAACTTTTAAAAAACCGCCGCTAAAAAAATGTTGATAAAATATTTATTGGCAGTTTTGAAAACCACCACAAATTTAAATTATTCCTATTGTGTTTGTTACTAAAATTAATAGGATGATGAGAATTTAATCATTTTATTGTTGTATGTTGATGAAATATTGATGTTTGGACTATATGTTCAAAATATTTGGAAATTGAAAAATAATTTGTCTTGAAGTATCAAAATGAAAGATTTTAGGCAAGAAAAGATAATACTGGGGATAAGGATAGAAAGAGATAAGAAGACCAAATATTTTGTTCTATATATGTAGGAGTATATCTGAATAATAATTAAAAAATTTTGAATGGATAAATGAAAAATATTTTCTACCCCTCTTGATAGACACTTCAAACTTTCAAAGGTAGAATCACCTACAGTGGAACTAGAGAAAGTGAAGATGGAAATTGTTTCATACTCTTTAGTTGTTAGAAGTTTATTGTATACAATAATATATACTTGATGAGACATAGATTTTGTAGTGTAATTTGTAGGAATATTTATTTCCAACATATGAAAGGAACATTCTTAATCCATCAAATAGTTCCTTTAGTATATAAAATGATCCAATGATCGTGATCTTTATTTTGGGGATGAATATCTGTTACATGGTTTTTATGCTGATTTTACTGGAGACTCATATAGTTATAAGATACCAATAGTATTTTTATTCACTTAAATAGAGAAAAATCAGTAGGATGTCTTGACTGCATTATATTATTATATTAAGTACAATGAAAGAATAGTATGTAGTGATAATGGAAGATAAGAAGGATATGTTTTAGTTAAAGCAGTTTCTAAGGGAATTAAGATTCATTTATGAAGGTGGTATTATTTTCTATGATAGCCAAAGTGAAATCCACATGGCTAAAAATAAAGTTTTCAATGAAAGAACAAAGTACATTGACCTATGGTACCACATAATCATAAATATACTAGAGGATAATGTGTTAGATTTCAGGAATATTTGTTGTAGCCAAAAACAAGTAGACATGTTCACCAAGACTTTATCTCAAGAAAGTATGAGGCAATATCGTGCCTTTTTGGGGCATGGGTAAATAGAAGATGAAAATGGTTGAGGAACACTAATACTATAGAGGAGGGAAGAGAGTTTTCTAAAGAGGTATGTTGTGGTTTTCCATGGAACAAGTCTTCAAGTGAGATATTTTTGGGATGTGAAGCCTTGTTCAGTTCATCAGAAGTTCATAGTACAGGAAGTTTGAGAATCAAATTTATATTCATCAAAATTTCAATCAGTGGTAGGTGGATAGAATTGATTCAAAAATTTTATATCCAGGATTTTCATACATGGATATTACATATTCGTAGATAATATTCAATAAATTACACAAACACAAACCTGAGGATCATAACAGTTTAGTGTCTTTGGAGGATAGGTACACAATATTCTAATTTGGTGAAATATATTCAACATATCCCACAAATATCTTCCCACAGAGTACTCTTCTTATACATACCCTACTTAAAACCTTTTTTTAACAACCTAGGGAAAGTAATCATAAGAATGGGTGAGATTAGATTCTCAGTAAGGGTACATAAGGGATATACATAATCATAACATGATCATAATGATATGATAACATGAGAATAACATTTGAAAATCATAACCTACATATTGAAGATCATAATTTTGTGTCATGAAATAAATATTGGATGTTTATAAGACACGAATCAAGAGGAAATCAAAAAACATGATCCATGAGAGCATAACATTGACATAAGACATAGGTTTGTGGAATATACATAATCATAGAAAATATTATTTCAAGGATACCCACCAAGACATCCATAACATGTTGGGCATGGGATAACCATCCATGTACCTACTTCGGGCTTGGGATATCCTTCTATGTACCCTATTTCGGTCATGGGGTAACGTCTTGTGTACTCTCTTTTGGGCTTGGGATAACGTCATGTATACCCTCATTCAAGATTGGTATAACCTCTCATGTACCCTTTGAGTTCATATAGCATTAACCATTACTCAATTAATTACAGAGAGATATACATACCACTCATCACATGATTAAATTCATACATACGTGTGCCAGAAGATTATAAAACATTCATCATATTATAACCGATGAAATGAAATGGGTTTCATAAAAATTTCATCATATCAATACCTATGGAAAAGTGAGAGGTTTTATAATCATTTCATCATTTCATCATAGTATAACCCATGAAAATAATATGGTTTTGTGCAAATTTTATCTTGGTTTAACCCTGGGAAGAGAAATGGGTTTTGTAAAAAACTTTTCTTCATAAACATAAACTATTTAGAGAAATAATAAGAATGGTATCCTTAGATAAAATATCTAGTAAATCACAAGTAGAATCAAGGAATTTCATTTGAGATAGAATATTATTTTTAAAAACCACTTAGAACATTTCATTAGGAAAATAAATTTTATTTGAAAATTATTTTTTTTTAAATCATAAAATATTTTGAAAATCCTTTTCTTAGAAAATAACCTTGAAAACTTATAATGGAAGCTTTAAAATCATCTAAAATCTTTATTGAGTAAAATAAATTTTCCACTTTGAAAAATCTTTTTAAAACATAATTTTTTTTGAAAGTATTTTATTTGAAAATAACCATGAAAACTTATAAAGTATATTCAAAGAAAATAATGTTCATGAAATCATGAAGTTCTATTAATGCCGCACACATTAAAAAAAGATTTCTTTCACATTTTCAGTCAAATTAAAACTAGAATTTTATAGAAAATGACATGAAGATTGATTTTTAATTCTTTAAAAAATTTAAAACAATGTAAAATTTCATTAAAATTAATTTTAATAATTGAGAAAAAATAATGTTTTTTTAGAAAACATGGTTTTAGAAGAAAAATCATTTTCCACCGAAGAGAAAAATACAATTAGATTCTCTTAAAAAACTTATTTTGAACTCTTTAGTACATAAATAGAGTAAAATAATGGGAAAATGTTTATTATCATGAAATACATATAGAAAAATAATATTAATTATTTTCATGAGATATATATCATCATTGGAATCATTGGAATCATAATCATAAACAATCCTGATAAAGGATGAGATAGAAACACAAACCTTTTTATATTTTGGTAAATTTGAATCGTAATCCCCATGAAAGAATGAAATAAAATGGAAATTATAATGGAATTAAAATAAATATATTCATGATATATCATGTAAATTGGGTATTATATACACCTTATAAAATAATATAGGTTCATAACATAACTTATGTCCCAAATAAGGAAATTTGAGAAAAAACAATACCTTACCACATTGGTAACTTTTTAACCATAAACCCTATGGAATAGATATCATAAAATGGATATGTAATTCCAAAAAAAATTAGACAATAATCATAAAATAAATTTATGGGTATTATATGCTCCACATAAAATAAACATATGGTGAACATGGAATGTATCTCATAGAAAAATAAAAGTGAGATGGAAATCCCTCACCTTAAGACTCGAAATACTTTGTACACATTCAAAACTACTTTATAATAAATATAGGTTTATTTTACATATATTAAATAACCATAATTATAGATATCATGCCACATATTATTTACTTATAATTTTTTTTAGCTATTTATTACTAATTCCATGTTAAAGTGACATTTCAGGCAATAACTGCTTTGTTTTTTATGTAAGTTTTGATTTATATTTTTTTCTCTTACTTTGATCATGGTTAAATCATCCAAATAATTTTAACCATGATATAAATATTTTATATATTCAGTATATATTTTTTTAGAGTGATCCATAAAAGGTAGAGATAGAAAATGAAATACACCATTCATGGAGATGGTAGACCATACATACACATGAATGTTGTTCCCATTCTCTTGAAAGAAATAAAAAAAATAAAGGTAAATAATATATTAACATTTAAGAATAATTTTTATTTCATATATATCACATATTTTCATTAAAATCATCCTTATTACCTCACATGTAAATCTTGAACAAATTGCATTGCTTCATGAGGCGGTAGTTCACCGTACACACAAACGACATTATTGCATTCCCACAGAATGGAAAGTAAGAAGGAATTTGTGATATAATAATTAAAAAAGAATAATAATATCATAAATATAATATATAAAAAATTAATCCATCAATATATCAAGTTGTGATATGTGGTAATGGAAAAATGAATGATATTGGTTTGCGAGGCGGCAGTCCACCATACACATGAATGATGATTTCATAACCCATTTGATAGAATAGGATATAGTTAAAAGTAATTACATTAACATAAATACGTATAAATATATGGATATACTGAGTTTATTATATCATCATAGTTTAATAAAAATTTAATGAGGTTGATGAAGAAATAAAATAAAAATGCTCATTGAAGAACATTACCTCTTCATCGAGTAACCTTTCTATGTTTTCACCAAAATCCCTCCTAGGATAGTTTTTAAACAAAATAAGGATTATAGGATTATATTATGGATATAAGTAATTTATCTGGGTAGTTATTTTTCTAAAAAATAGTATTTAAATGTTTGAATATGATAGGAGAGGGGCAAACCTATTATAAGTGAGGTGAGTGGTACACTTGTAATTTTTGAAAAGAAATAGGTGTACCCACATTTTTCACATAGAAAGAGACATAAAAATGGAAAATTATAGATACCATGAGATATAATTTTGAAATATTTCTAGAAAATATGTGTGGGATAATTTTTGGGTCATTTTAACCTTTATATTTTTTGTTTAATCGCTCGATAAACCCAATTTTACCTTAACTATGGTAAATATTTTTTGATTTTTTTTTAAAATTCATTATGGTAAAAAAATTAGTTGAAATTTTTAGATAATATAAATTATGATTATTACAAAATTTGAATCTATTTTCCCAAATTCCATTCACATAATTGGAAATTTTCAGTTTAAAATTAATCCTGCAAACACGATGAGAAAGTTGTTTTCTAAATAGAAAATGCTCAAAAGTTTAAAATGTTTTTAAATGAACATTCAATATAAAAAGGGTTAAAATAAACTAAATTGGATTAAATTATTTATAGTACATGTAATTTTACTTTTACACCCATTTTTTTAAAAAAATAACCTTATAAATTCATTAATCAAAAATGAAATTTTCAATAAAAACTAGTATTTCTCACCATTGACAGAAAAATTTAAATTTTCATTAAAATCAAAAAATTCACCCTAAGATAATTTTTAAATTTTAGGTTCAAAACTAAATTATATTTTATAAAATTAATTTTCTAAAATTTTCAAAAATTAATTTTATACTTGGTCGCCAAAAGAAATCAAAAAAACATTTTTTTTGAGAAAATAGTATTTTCAAAACATATAGAGACTTTATTGAAAATTAAGTACTTTTATATAAATGTGTTTTATTTATATAAAAATAGTTATTATTAATATTTAAAAAATAGTTATTATAATTCATAATGGTCTTATTTAAATAATAATATCAATAGTTTGTCTTGGTTTGTTAAAACTTGATGTTGCATGTAACTCAAGCTAAAATAAGTGTTGTGTATAACACTAGATAATATTTGTGTTTTATGTAATGAAAAATATCAAAAAAATTAAGTCTATTTATAAAAAATAATTTAAAAATATTAGGGTGTTACCTTCTACCCCTTTAAAATGAATTTTTCCCTCAAAATTTGTTAACTGATAGCAACAATTAAGGATTATTTTATTTTTTCCTTCCTTAGGTTCCCACATAACTTCTCAAGCTGGTGGTTTCACAAAAAACATTGACCATGTGAGTGTTCTTGTTTCATAGAACTTTATTTTTATTATCCAATGTTACCACTGGTTTTTCCTTATAAGAAAGATCTTTCTCCAGTGGTATAACTTATATGTTAAATACTTGTGATGGATCAGGTATATACTTCCTCAGGAGAGATACATGGAATGCCTCATAAACCTGTGAGAGTTTTTTTTAAGTGGAAGTGATAAAATATAGTCCTCATATGATCAATAATTTCAGATGGAATGATATACCAAGGAAATAGTTTTCCCTTATTTCTTCCATTTAGAAATTCATAGAAACACCTTCTCACTAACATCATATTACAGATCATTTTGACGGCTATCAGCATAACATTTCAGTAAAATTAGTGCATCCCTTATTTTTTGTATAATGAATCTAAACTTTTATTCCATTTCATTAGATAACTGAGGCCCCAGTAAATTTCTTTCCACAACTTAATTCTAGTACATAAGAGTTATGAACTTCTTTCTATAAAGGGATTCCTAAGGAGAAATCTGAATGATCGGGTGAAAGATATTGTTGTAAGAATACTCAATTAGAGGAAGGTGTTGATTCCAACCACACTTGAAATCCATAAAACAAGATCTTATAATATCCTATAGGGTTTGATTAATTCTCTAAAACTGGACATTTTTATGAGGATGATACATAGTGATAAAACTCAATTCTGTATCAAGATCTTACTGAAGAATTTAGTAAATCTTCAAGGTAAAATCTAGATCAAAATTAGATACAATTAAAAGTGGTACTCCATAAAATCTTACCACTTCCATAATGTATATTATGACCAGAAGGTCTAAAGATAAAAATTCTCTAATATAAATGAAGTGTGATGACTTCATAAGGTGTTCAGCAACAACCCATAATTACATCAACATCAAAGAGAATATAAACCCTAAAGTTTATCGATACCTTTAATAATATTTCCATAATATGTAAAGGCATTCCTCCTTAAATAACATTGTCACTAAAACATATACAAAACCTTAGGGTTGTATTGCAATAAATTTATATTAAATCATCCTTAATATTGATAAACTCTAATCACATAAAACCTAAAAAGGGATGTCAATGAATTTAAACTTTTGATAATACTTAAACTCAAACACACATGTATCCATAAATCTTAAGCTAATATTACCAGGATATATATATTCTTCCAAAATATAATTCACTATTTATTTCTTAAATAATCACTTAACTTATACAAAAACATTTCCATTGTATTCTTGGGTTCAACTTTGTACCAATATAATATCAAATTTTATTTTAGTATTCCATAATCCATGTAGAAGGAGATAATAAATTCTCAAAGTCACATGAAATTTTACTGAAGGATAAACAATAATATTTTCATAAAGATAATTCATATAAATTCAAACATGAAATTTTCTAATAGGTAGTACAGGATAAGTGTTCCCTAATTATAATGATTTAGTTAAAACTTCATTATTCCATAAGAATTCCATTTTCCTTTATCTTAAGTCGTTGTTGTGCCATGTCATCCTCATTATCCCTTATATTGGGGCATTTCTTTACATAATTACCATACTCCATGAATTTGAAACACTAGAGTGTGGGTGGTGCATTCTGTAAATATTTTTCTATATTTGAATCATTAGTAAACTTATTACCATCACTTAAGCAATCAATTTCTTGATTACATTCCTTCCCATAATTAAAACATTTACTAGTCCCCTTAAGATAATGTCCTCCATATTTCTTCCCACACTTAGAGCATAAAGAAAATATCATCTTATTCTCTCGATGGTTTTTAAGTTTTTCTTTTTAATTCCTTTTTTCTCTTCTTATCAAAACCATGAGACTGATATGTAACTCCAAACTCCATTCATATATTAATAGCACATTGAAAAATATATTCATATATACTAAAGTCTCTTATGTGTATCTTCCTTTGGAGACTTGGTTTTAATCCACTTAAGAATTGATCAACCTTACATTCAAGATGGATAATAATACCATAAGTGTACCTCGCGGTCATGTAAAATTTTCCACATAGGTACCAAAAGATTCATCATGCTTTTTTATTAGATCAAGGAAATATTTATCCATCTTCATATGAATAATATGATGAAATTAATCATTGAAAAATAATTTTTTGAACTTGAACCAATACATAGAGTCAATATTATCAAATTTCCATGTATTCTTAATAAGAGTCCACCATTGATATGCTTCAACTTCAAAACGATAGATAGCCAAAATTATTTTTCATAATCTGAACATTAGATAATAGAAAATATACTTTCAACAGTACTAATATATTTCTCAATAATTAGTACATCAAAATTTCCACTGATTTAAGGTTAACGTTGACTGATAAAGGAATCAATAGAATGTTGCTCCCTTCTTTTCTCATAAGCAAGTTTAACACGATTCATGGCTTGAGAAAGTTGCATGAGCATAAAAACATAATTTTACATTTCATATCACATAAAATTTTTCTACCTAGGAGGACAATCATTTCATTTTCCATCACAATCAACATTATCATGGTTCCTCCAGGTTCTAGTAATTGACTAAATCCAAAAATAATAGTGTAAGAAACAATAATCATAGTGGGGAACCACATAATTATAAAAATCACTTATAGAATTTATAAATCATGGCCCATTATTTTTAAACTATGATTCCTTAGGTTTATCCTTTTTTCATTCATTATGATCATCAGTTTAAATCATTCATGATCATTATTAAAGAGTTTGGAAATTTCTAAGGAATATCCCCTAGGTGTGTCAGACTAGGTGTGTAGCAAAGCTTGTTGTCATGGAATAGGTGATAGATGAGTCTAGATCAATAATCCCTTTTCAGAGTTATAACCCCTAGACACCACTATGATGGATACAAATCCACTTTTAGTATGCATAAATGGATGTAATTTCTTGTAAACCATTCACTCTATCCTTTATCAAAATTCCAGGACATTTTCTTATACTTTGTCACTTAGACTAATCCGTAGATATTTCCTTAGGGATCTCACAAAAGTTTTCTCATCCTGGTTTCTAAAGGTTGACTAAAACTATTCTATTATACCATATGTAGTGTCCCAGGAATTTCATACATAGATATTACATATTTTTAGATGAATATTCAATAAATCACACAAAAATACTCCTAAGGACCATTATAGTTTGTTGTATTTGGAGACTGGGTACACAGTATTATAATTTAGTGAAATATCATAAAGATCCTCCCACATAGTGATATTATAATAAATACATTACTTAGAACTTTTCTTCATAACCTATGGAGAGTAAACATAAGAATGGGTGAGCTTAGATAATCAGTAAGGGTAAACTAGGGAGATATGTAAGCATAACATGAGCATAAGGGTTTGAGAAAATGATCATAACATTTGAAAACCATAACCTTCATATCAAATATCACAATATTGATTCATGTAATAAATATTAGGATTTCATAAGACATGGATCATAATGAAATTAAAAAACATGATCAATGAGAGTATAACATTCACATAAGATCTAGATTTTTAGCATATACATAATCATAGAAAATATTTTTTCAAGGATACCCAAAAAGATATTCATAACATGTGAGGCTTGGGCTAAGCACCCATGTACTTACTTCGGTCTTGGGATAACCTCCCATGTACCCTCTTTTGGGATTGGGATAACTTTATGTGCACCCTCTTTCAGGATTGGGATAACATCCCGTGTACCATGTTTCATGCATGGGATAACCTCTCGTGTACCCTTTGAGGTCATGTAACATTAATCATTACCTAATTAATTATAGTGAGATATATTTCACACTCATCACATGATGAAAATCATACATACATTTGAAACATGATCATAAAACATTCATCATATCATAACACATGAAATGAAATGGGATTCCTAAACATTTCATCATACCATAACCTATGGAAAAGTGATAGGTTTCATAATAATCTCATATTTTCATCATAATATAAACCATGAAAAGAATAGGGTTTCATAATAATTTTAACATGGTATAATCCATGGATAAGAAACAAATTCTATAAATGACTTTTCATCATTAACATAAACCATCCAGAGAAATAATAAGAATGTTATCCTTAGATCGTATCCCTAGTAATGCATAAGTAGAATCGATGGATGTCATCTTATATAGAATATTATTTTTAAAGATCACTTGTAAAATTTATATTGTAAGATATATTTTCTTTGAATATTATTTTTTATAACTAAAAAATCATAAAATATTTTGGAAATCTTTTTATTTTAAAATAACCTTGAAAACTTATAAAGGAAGCTTTAAAAATCATTTAAATCATTTTTTTGAGGAAAATAACCTTTCCACTATAATTTTTTCTTTTTTAAACATTAAAAATTTTAAAAAAAAATTCTTTGAAAATAAACTTTAAAAAATATAATGATATATTAAATAAAAATAATTTTCGTGATGGTGGGAAATTCAGTTGATGTCATACATGTAAAAACAATTCTTCCTTTCACACATTCGTAAAATCTAAACAAAAATTATTTGTAAAATGAAATGAGGATTCCTTTCAATTTTTTTCAAAAAAAATTGACATAAATGTATTTAATAAATCATTTGGGAAATTTTTAAAACATTTTGGAAATTTTTTTAGATAAAATAGTTTTGAAATAAATATCATATTAAACTAAAGAGAGAAATAAAATCAGATTTACATAAAAAACTAAAATTTAACTATTGAGTAAATAAATAGAGAAAAATAAAGGAAAAAATGAATTATAATGACATAACCAGAGGATATTAAAATTAATTATTTTCATTGGAGATTTATCATAATATTTCATTATTGGATGTATAAAAATAAACAATCTTGATAAATGATGAGATTGTTGCACAAAAAGAATACCACATTGGTAACTTTGAATCATAAAACCAATAAAATAATGAAATTAAATGAAAAATATAATACCATTAAAAGAAGTATATTTATGATATAACTTTTCAAAGGGGTAGTATATACTCCTTAAAAAATAATATAGGTACATAACATGACTTATGTTCTAAAGAAGAAAATTTGAGATAAAAAACCCCCTTACTGCTTTGGTACCAATTGAACCATAAACCCCATGAAATAGAGATAATAAAATAGATATGTAATTACCAAAAACATTTATTATAATCATAATAAAATTCGTTTATGGTAAGTATATAAAGCACAAAAAAGAAACATGCGGTGAATATGACATGTGTCTCAAAAAAAAGTGAGACGAAAACCCCTTACATTAAGTCTCAAAATCCATTATACACATTAAAACATCCTATATAAAAAATATAAATTTATTATATATATATATATTAGAGAATAATAACTATGTATATAATAACATATATGATTTACTTATGACCTTTTATTACTTTTTTATTAACAATTCCATGTTAAAGTCACATTTTAGGCAATATCTGTTTTGTTTTTTATGTATGTTTTGATTTATTATTTTTTGTCCTGTTAATTTTATTATGTACACATAATCCCATGAATATTAACCATGATATAAATATCATATATATTTAGTAAATATGTTTTTATAATGATCTATAAATGGTAGATAAATAAAACGAAATGCACCATTCATGGAGACGGTAGGCCATACATATGCATGAAGGTTGTTTCCATTTTCTCAAAGGAAAGAAAGAGAGAAATGTAAATAATATATTTAAATTAAATAATCTTTTTTATTTATTATATATAACATATTTTTATTAAATCCATCCTTATTACCTCCCATGTAAAGTGTGAACGAATCACATCGCTTTGTGAGGCGGTAGTCCGCTGTACACACGAATGACATTATCATATTCCCATGAAATGTACAGTAAGAAGTAAAATGTGATATAATGATTTAAGAAGCATAATAATAACATAAATATCATATATAAATAATTAATCCATCATTATATCCATCTGTGATAGGTGGTAATGAAAAATTGAATGACATCAGTTCGCGAGATGGTTGTGTGTCATACATAGGGATAATTATTTCATAACCCATTTAATGGAATAAGAGATGTTTTTAGGTCATGTAATTAACATAAAAAAATATTAAGTTTTATGTAATAAATTAGTTTTATTATATCATCATGTTTTAATAATAATTGAAGGCAGTGTAGGAAGAAGTAATATAAAATGCTCGTTGAAGAATGTTACCTCTTCTTTATATAACCTCATAAGGTTTGCACCAAAAGCCTACCTAGGTTGGATTTATGACCTAACTAAGGCTTATAGGATGATATAATGGATTTAAGGAATTAATTTTTTATTATATTTGATGAAATAATGAGTTTTTAATGTGTTAATAGAGGAGGATAAGGGGTGGCCTTTTATAAGTGAGGTGATTGGCACACTTGTAATATTTGAAAATAAAAAGGTGTACCCATGTTTTTCACGTGAAAGAAGTCTCCAAAATTGACCCTTATTGATAATAGAAGATAAAAGGTCTAAATATGTCCACAAATGTGTTTTGTAAAAGTTTTGGGTCATTTTTAACCATTGTCTATTTAGTAACCCCAAGGTAAACCCATTTTTACCTTAACTACGGTAAATAATTTTATAATTTTTTACTATTAATTATAGTAAAAACTTAAGTTAACCTTATTGGATAATATAAATTATGATTATTAAAATTATGGAATCAATTTTTCCAAATTATATTCACATAATGGAAAATTTTAATTTAAAATTAATCACACGGACGTGACAAGAAAACAATTTTCCAAAGAGAAAATGATCAGAATTTTAAAATGTTTTTATATCAAAATTAAATGTAAAGATGATTAAAATGACCTAAATTGGATCAATTAATATATAAATTTGGAAATTTTAATTTTAAAATAATTTTAAAATAATTTTAAAACAATAATTGACCTTAGAAATTCAATAAATAAAATGATAGTTTTCAATAAAAACTAATTTTTTCACCATTCACTGAAGAATTATTATTTTTAGAAAAATACCAAAAAATAGCCCTATGATAATTTTTAATTGATGATTTAAAAAATTATTTTTTATTTGGTCAAATTAATTTTCTTAAAGTTTCAAACATTAATTTAATTAGTGTACCCAAAAATAAATAAAATAATTTTTTTTGGGAAAATAGTATTTTTGAAACATGTAATGACTTTATAAACAATTAAGTATTTTTTTATCAATATCATTTCGTTATATAAATAAATTATGAACAATATTTTAAAAATACTTTACTATTCCTAATGGTATTATTTAACTAATAATATTATTATTTTTTCACATTTAATTTAAACTTGGTGTTACATGTAACACAAGCTAAAATAAATGTTGCTTATAAAGAAAGATAAACTCGATGTTGCATGTAATGAAAAATATTAAAAAGAATAAATTTATTTTATAAAATTAATTCACAAAATATTATTGTATTACACAAATTTTGTGATAATTTATCTCTTTTATGTCAGTTGGTACATCAGAAGTTCATATCTTTTGATTACATCAAGGGTGGCCTAGAATGTTGGTAAACTCCTTAGAATTATTTATTTTAAAGAATAATGTTGAAATGTTTACTGGAGAAAGTGTTTGAGGTCAATATTTTTATAGGCGATCAATACTAACATTCCTTTTATAG
Organism: Viscum album; assembly: GCA_963277665.1. NCBI lineage: Eukaryota > Viridiplantae > Streptophyta > Magnoliopsida > Santalales > Viscaceae > Viscum > Viscum album. The sequence continues at coordinate 1,695,174,121 of OY728158.1, read as the reverse complement.
GTTTATTTATGAATATAGGAAGGCATTGTGACCAGAATAACCAGATAAATTTCCAATAAATGTAAGTGGGGATGACCCTCAACACATCATCTAAGCATATAACAATGTATAAAATGAATAAATAGTGGAATTTATAGCACATCAAAGTATTATAGAGTATTAATCATTCATTAATGAACTATTAATGATGTTTTTTAGTTGATTTTTATTTATTTGTACTTATAGTAATATAAAGAAGTAGAAGTTGATCCTTTTGTTCATATAAGACAAGAGTCTAAAGCATGTTAGGTCTCTAGTTCATTAACTACTTTATGTTATTCTATTGTATGTATTACCAATTATTGTTTTCATATTTCATTTTTTTCTCTACTAAGGTGTGTGTGTAGTCGACTTAGTGTGTCTGATAGGGTACTATGTCTTCCTACTTCTATTACATCTAGTCAAATGGGAAATGAAGTTCTAGAGGTTCAGTTTCTGTTGTATTAATATGTGTAGGAACTTCCTACGATTGATCAATCATACTTATAGTGGTATTATTATAAGTACAAGTTATCAGTTTTTCATGGGACCATTACCCAATATAGTCAATAATACATGAATATTGATTATGTTAAGTAACCATATAGATCTCATACATGTAGACATTCAATTGACCATTCCATTTTTCTATAATTAGAGATTCAATGAACCATTCCTTTTAAGTAAGCAAGATGTAGCTTAGGATTACCTTAATGTTGATTTTATAATTTTAAGTTATACTTAGGTAGATCTAGATCATTTTTATATAGCTTGATCCTCATGGATATGATGTTTAAATATATGAAAGTGATGTTTATTTAGGATGCAGATGATGTTTATGCACATACACTTTTTTGAGATATCATGTTTATTCGACACTGTCAATGTTTAAATATATATATATGATCATCACTCTAACTTTCCTTATGTTTAGGAATCTCAATTATATATTTATGTATATATCATCATGATATTTCCTAGAATGGGAACTTTCAATATTTCATCATCAAGATAAGAAATCCCATATTACCATCAGACTCTAAGAGAACCTTTTGAAATCAACCTCCAACTCTCCTTCTCGGTATATTTGTGAACAATCATTTTACTTTTCCATATTCCATAGAAGGAGATAAAATTATTCATTTTCCTTTTCTTTTCCATCATGTGAATGGGTATCCTTGATTATCATGTAATCACTTTCTTTATATTTTGAAATCTGATCCAACAGATTTTTCACAGTTAATTCTAAAAGCTTCGCCAATTTTTTCTATATATATGATGACAAAACTTCTATCATATCTCATTTTCCACATAAACAGTGATGTAAACAAAAATTCCAATCATTAACATATTCCTATTAATCCTCAATATAAATTATCATCTTTCTTATGAATTTGATGAACTTTCTCAATATGCTTGGTATCTATAATTTTATTCCATGTTTTCCTACTTTATCTCATATTGAAATTATTCATGTTTCATCCTTCATTGAAAAAAATACAAATAAATAAAAAAAATTGTTCATAAATCTCCTGCTTTTTATTTTTTTCCATACCAATGCTAGAAAATGACATGTCAATATGTGAACTCATTTATATTTTCTCTCCCATTTTCTCATCATTAATAGATTTTCATCTTATTTTATCCCTCCTAATTGATAATAATTATAAAAAATATTATATATGATGGTTTCATTTCATTCTTAATAAATTTTCTATAAACCATTCCACTATAAGTTTACTTGAGCTATTCCCAGGGTAGAAAACAATAGGGGTTTATATAGACACAAATCCTACCATTATCAATAAAATATGATACCAAATGTAACCTTTTTTAATTCTCTTCCTTAGGGGGTGTGTACATGTATCCTGGATGATATTACTTTTTAATATCAATTGTTAAAAAATATTCTTAAAAATTTTCAACCTGAATTTCCTATTCTTACTAATAGACTTATACAAGGGTCTTAGAGTGATATTACCCTAAGTGGGGGGAGGGGTGGTGGTGGATCAGAGTACTTGCATAATGTGAAAAATAAACCTCTTAATTATTAAAATGTGTCAAAATACATTAAGGACCTTGACCTATAAACCACAAGGGTAACTTGTTATGATATTTAACTGGATATTTATTAGATTTATTTATCTCTTTCGAAATCCATGCATAAAGTAAATATATATATGAGTATTTAATTAGTTCACCCTCACAAGGATAGATCCAAGGAGCATGCATTGGTGTTTCACCATGCATGAAAATACACTATGAAGATCACTACATACATTGTTTTGGGATAGATCACTACTATGCCTAGGATCACTACCCTATAAGTTTAGGGACAACTCACTTCTTCCCAAGGAACAGTCCCTTGAATATTCCCTTTTTTTATCACTACCAGTGTAAAGTGCCAACTTCTTCCTCTACCTTTACTCACTCATCCAAAAGGGATCCACACATATTTTAGGTTAATGTATGGCCCTTTATTAGCATCATTTTCATGAAATTCATCCTTCATTTTAGATAAATTCTCTATTGATGTCCTTGGTGGGATTCTCCTTCAATTCTATCAAAACACCTTGGCAGAACTTCTTCATTACTTTCTAGGTTATTTCTGGAATGGATTAACTTTTATATGGACATAGAAAAAACCTTATTCATATTTGGATATGTCTCTGAGGGTTTACAATCCTTAAAGACTTCTAGTCCTTCACAGGAACAACACCTTCTTCATTCTATCAAAAATTTTCATGATCTCAAAATATGTCTAGATATCAAAATGATCTAGCAATGTTTCTCCCCTGAATTAATTATCACATACATGAAAAATTTATCCAAAATACAAAAATAATTTTTATTGTGATAATAAATCATTTATTCCATGATTTATAAGTGTTATTAATAACACATTTAATCTTTGTGGATACCCACTGACTACTGGGTAATCATTTCCTCATTTTTTTATAAGTATTATTCATGGATACTATGGAATATCCATGAAATATAGTATCCCTTATGGTGTAGTAATTCTTACATGATGTAGCACCCTATCATATTCTAGGACTAAAATGCTCAACTATTTCTCTTATGGTGAATATTCATGCATTAAATCATAGCCTATAGTAGGTCTAGAAATTATTCTATAAATTCTAACCCTTCCATGGTTAGAATAGACATACTATAACATAACAATTAAAGATTTAAAAAATATTATATTGATTTTAAATCTTACATAGTACAATGGAACTCTACAGCATAGATATCTCATTATCCTGTAGCATTTTAATTGAAGGGATAAACCCTACGGTGTATCCATATTATCATTTTGGAAACACAGGCCACATACTATCTCCTCATTTAAATTTTTGAATACTCATGCTTAACTAAATATTTAATTAGTATATTCATATTTGAATATTTGTGGTTTATCATCACTTCAAATAGTCTTATTATCACCTGTGGCACATTCTTCAGGCATTCATACTTGGCATTGATCACTGATTAATCTTCTTTCATTAACATCACAGCCACTGAGTTTTTTGACATGAATTTTCTTTATTTATGAATTAAATTTTCATATATTCAATGTGAATCTATAATCATGGATATTATTATCTCACTAGTGAAATAAATGTAGACTTTATCACTAAATAAATTTTTGGTTCTTGCTTATGAAAATCTTCACGAAAGTATGTGTGCATAAATCTTGTACAAGATTTGATACATGAGTCTCATCTTTATAGAAAACCTCAAGAAATGGTTTTCATAGGGTGATATAGTTCAATCATGTATGGATTCATGATCATGGATCACAGCTCATCATGATTATCACATCTCACAAATGGAGGATACTTCTACATATAGAAGAACCCTCAAGAACATGACATCAACCATGATCAGACAGCTCAAATGAAGTTAATCATAAAACTATTCTTATGTTAGAATTTTTTTAAAGATAGAGGTATAATACCATGCCTTTCGTGATCCCAAATCATACTTTTCTTTAGATTAGCGCTTCCATATATGATAATGTGTTCCATGGACCCATTGACTCAATAGCGGGGTTCAGAACCCATAACACTTCACCCACAGGATTCACGTCCTGCACATCACCTACACTTACCCCCTGCCCATTTTCATCCATGCTAACTGTGTGAATTCTTATAGGCCTTATGCATCCTATTCCATATGTTCTCCATTGTAAAATTTTTTGGGGTTCTAGGAACCAATCTTCTGTTATGTTGGATAGTTGTGGTCGATCCTAGTGCCCACCTATGCAGTGGCTGCACATGGGTCCTACTACTAGCTGGGTGGCTAGCCACTTTTTTTATTAAGGCCCGAAATATGTTTTAGCCAAATATTAAAAATTAGTTCCATAAGGTTCTCATGAAAACTTTAATTCATTATTTCTTTATTTTTTTCATAGATACCTTCAAATCCCTCATTAAAATAAAAAATTTCATGGTATTATTCAACTTAATGCAAACATTCTGCACTTTATCAAATTCCTCTTGCACAAGAATTTGAGAATTTAGATCAGTTAAAACAATTGTCACACTTTAAAACATAGATAATTTATTAAGCATGAAATCCAATTCAATCAATTGAATCTAAAAAAATCTCCAAGTATCACCACTTCACTATCAATACATCAAACACATATTGACACCAATCCATTCCACACATTTTGTCAGTAAATCCTTTCACACTCTTAGGAGTTCAACAATCTATAATTTGGATTCAGTTGACAATATTCTTTTGACAATATCAAATTGAATTTTCACTCATCCCATTATTGTTGAAAAATACAAGGGGTTAGTCCATGTACTTATAATTATACTTTACTTTTGAATTTCATAGGAAATAATCCATTGATGCAAGAAAGTTCTCCCCCTATGAAAAATAGTTTCTCCCGTTTTAATTTTGAAATATTTCTCCCCATAGTATATAGAAAAAATCTAGGAAATATTTAATCCCCCTTTGGGGATTTCTTCTCCACCCATTTCAAACCAACTTTATTTTTGGCATCAACCCCATTTTGATCATCTAGCTCCTTTGAAACCACATTTAACAAATTCAAATTACCTTTCCTACTTCATTTTCAAAAGAGATCACTAAGTGAATTTACCACTTGGAAAATGGGAATTAATATAAATACTATAATATTATTAAGCTGTAAATAGATGTATGAAATAATATTTTTATAGAAAATCAAAAAGGATATCCATGTCACTCATGAATTACAAGAAACACATAACCTTTTTTTTCTTTCCCAAATGGCCTAAAGGCCTTATTTTTTATTTTTATTATGGATAATCCCAATTTTAAGGGTTGAAGGGGAGCACGTACATGACCCATAGGCCCAAGGCACAAGGCCCGAATGACCTGCAATACATGACCCGAAGGCCCAGAGGCATATCATGACCATTACATGACCCATAGGCCCAACCCAATAGAACTGCACCTCCCCAGATTATGCGTCATTGGTCACTTAGCTCCCCACCTTACATTATTGGTCGGTTAGCATTTCCCCATACAGAGCTACATGGTGCCTGGTCCCGATGGTGGTTTCCATACCCTCTCATTCTTCCAATCCGGTTAGCTCTGCTTCTTGGTGGATGATACTCTCATTGCTCTGATCCATTATCAATAGATAACCCATGATATCTATCACTTCACCCCAAAACATTAGTATTTAAAAAAAAGTACTAGGTTTTGAGATACATACCACATGATGAATTAATTGATACGAATTTATAAACATTCACCACTTATTGTAAAATTAGTTCAATTTAAAAAATGATATCACTTGAAATACAAGCCTTTTAGATATTTACAAGCCTCAATAAAATCTTTTGATGAGGCTTAATAGCCTTTGATGTTCAACACAACTCTCCTTGAGTCTTTTTCCTATAGACGCCACTTTTTTATATCAATTTTTAGTGTTCAAAAAAGGCTGAAACACATTCTCATGAATTAACTTCTTTAAACATATTTTTGATATCCTAAAAATATCAGGTGGTAGAAAACACCAAACAACTTATTAAAATAGTTAATATAAGAAGATAAAATTCATTTTTCATGGTTTTTTTTATTTTCTATTCAATACTATTTAACGGGACTGAAATCATATGAATTTTGGAATGATTTAAACAAATATCCATATATCAACTATTTTGTAAACTTTCCAACAATTATTTTTGTGTAATTTAAGCATGGAAACCTTCCTTAAGCATGTATATTTAGTATTAAAACCATTTTATATTAGTAAATATCGATGGATCTTTAGAAAAAAATGGAAATCACTATTTTCATGAAAATTTATACTTATATAGATTTTAATTCAACTCCATTCACTTGTGATTTTATAGAATAATCAACCATGTTTCTTTAAAGAATAATAAACATTGTCATTTTCAATAAAAATCACACCATGGATCTTATCACACACTTAATTCTGTACCTATTCAAAAAAAAATTGAAACAATAATCCATATCGGAAGAGGGTCTCCACAAAATTCCACAAATTAAGGATAATGGAAAGTCACAATGGACCACCATTTTCCCTTAATATTTTACTTTAGAATCCATATTCATATATGAACATTACTTGATGTAATCTAACCACCATTAATAATATTTGGGTTTATTCTCTTTCACACAATCTATTATTTTATGGGAATATTTTTGAAAAATGGATTATTTTACAAAAATAAGAATATTTTTCTTTCTCTAAAACTTCTTGATATGTTTACTATCCAATGAGAAATTTTATTGATTTACAATGCTTGTCTTTCTTAGGGATGTCTCTTTATCATGGGCCTTATTAATTTCATCATTAAGTGATCTATTTTATTTATTCCAATTCTTTTTCTTCTCAATTATAGAGATAGATTTTGGGATTTTCTCTACCTCAATTGGAGCAAAGTATTCTTCTCCATATAACTATTGAAATCTATTTCTCAAAGGAAATATTTTCCCCCTTGCCTGCATATTGAAGTATTCCTTTAACCCAAACTGAATTTCCTATGAAGTTTTCAAATTATGAATGATTAGAAAGGTAATAATTATTGGTATAATACCCATACCACATTTTCTATTCATGGTGAATCATCCTTGTATGTTTTTTACCATATTTACAATATTTGATACATACCAATGCCTTAAAACAAAAACTGAAGGCATTTCCATGTATCCAAAAAAGTAACACATGTTTCCATGTATTCTATGAGTGATAATCAAGTTTTTAAACTATTTTTGGGTATATTTGATTTCAATATCTGACACATTTACAACCATCTATTTTCTTGGGAATATTCATAGCTCTCTTATTATCATGTCTTGTAGAGGTTCTTCATAAACAAGACCATATTTACCCCTGAAGCCTGCTCTTTGTGACATTAAAATATTATCTTGTTTTTACTCTAAGTTGGAATACTTATTATTTGGTTAACCATCACCTGTTAAAGTTTGATCAAATAACAATTGTAAATAATTCTTGATATTAGACTTACCTGTGGCATCTAATCGGTTCATAGACGAAACTAATTATTTTTCTAACTGTTGGATATTCTTTCTCCATGATTAGAGTTGGGAACTAAATTCTTCATTGAGTGTATTCCCACTGGATTTCTACTCTTCCATGGATTGATAAAGATTATATATCATTTCCTCCCATACATTCATTTTAGAATTCATCTAGACAATATATTCTATGAAGCATAACGTTTATTATTATAAATTTTTATTATCAATAGAATATTTTATTTAGAATATTTTTTGAGTAGTTCCACCTTGTTGGATATCACATTTAACACTTCTACTTGAGAATAATTATTTTCCCTAATATTTTTTGCAAATTTAAAAAGACTTTTTATGAAAGTAATTTTTTAACTCATTTTCCAGTATTTGAATCTAAATATTTTGAGACGTGTTATTCTTTTTCAACTATATATTATATTTTATTTATTGTTGGTCCATCACCTCTAATAGTTAGAAAATAACCAATTTTGGATTTCTAGGGATCTCAAAATCATGAAAAGTTCCATCATCACTTGGTATATTAGGTTCCTCATTCATTCCTGAAACATCATTATAGAGAGATGCATAATCTAAATCATCCATGCCTTCCACTTGGAAGTTGTTATAATTGTTCAATTCAATATCGATTTTCCAAAAAAAAGTTCCAAAAAATTATATTCTACTTTATTTGGGATTATTATTTGAAGTATTTCCTTTTGGAATGTCACTACATATTATAGGGCCAAAATGAAACATCAACCTAAACAATCAGAAGAATAAGATAAAACCAAAAAAATACAATAAAGAAACCTACCCTTTAATACCACTTTCTAGACTTATACAAGGTTCTTAGAGTGAGATTAACCTAAGAGGGGGATGGGGTGGTGAATCAGGGTATGTACTATACATGGAAAATAAAACTATTACTTATTAAAATGTCTCACAAGCCCTTAAGGATCTTGACCTCTCAACCTTGTGGGTCATTTATTATTCTCATTAATAATATATTATTTATATTTATTGATCTCTTTTAGTGTTCATGAATAAAGTAAATATTGAAACAAGTATTTACCTAGATTATGCTCATTGGGATACATCCAAGGAGCATGAAGTAATGTTGTACTATGCCCTAAAATCCACTATGAAGCTCACTTATTACACAGGTTCTGGCTAGATCACTAATATTACTAACCTCACTATTGTATAAGTTAAGGGATATATGACTACTTCCTAAGGTAAAATCCTTAAAACCTTCTTTATTTGGATCACTGTCAGTGAAAATATTCACCTTCTTTCTCTTCCTTTTCCCACTACTCTTAGAGGGATCCATATAGAGTTTATAGATATGTAGGTCCATTTATTAGCATCACATTTGTGAAATGAATCCTTCACTTTAAATTTATTTTCTATTGAATTATATTATGGGATTCTCCTTCACTTCTATAAAAACACATTAGAAATAATTCATCTTTACTTTATAGGTTTTGAGTGGAATGACTAAACTTTTCTATGGGCACAACAAACACCTTCTTTATATTTGGAAAGGTCTCTAATGGATTCCAATCCTCCATGTCTTCTAGACCATCACTAGAACAAAAACTTATTATTTGGTAGTATTTTTTTAGGAATCTCAAGCAATATTTGGTACATCAATATCATCTATAGAGACAACCTCGAGAAAATATTTTCATTAGGGTATAATAGCTCAATCATGGAAGACTTCACAATCAAGGTTCATAGCTAAACATGAATACTGAAACTTGAAAATGGTAGATATTATTGCATATAGAAGAACCCTAGAACATGGTATGAATAATATGACACCATCTTTGATCGAATGGTTCAAATTAAGTGAATCAGATAGTTGTACTTGTGCTTTTATGTTTTAAAGATGAAGCTATAATACTACACATTACATGATCCCACATAAGACTTCTCCCCAGTTTAGAATTTCCTTATATGATAAAAAGTTCCATGGACCCATTTAGTCGACAACAGGGTTCAACACTCACAACACTTCACCCATGGGATTCATTTCCCATGCCTCACATGAGTTTTCCCACCTACCAATTTGCATCCATGCTACCCATGTGTGTTACTGCTGGCCCTATGTAGCCCATTCCACCTTTTCTCCCATGTGATATCATTGGGGAAAATATAAACCTATCTTCCATAATGATGGATAGATGTGGTCAATCCTAGTTCCCACCTTAGTAGTGACTTCACATGGGTCCTATGGCTGACTGGTTTTTTTTAATAAAGGCCAAAAAAATGTGTTTTTCAAATATTTATAACCTAGTGGCATATGGCTGTCAGGCTAAATTTAATTCCTTAATACTTTCTTTTTTTTATTTAATAATTTAAATAAATTTTGAAAATTAATATTTCCATGGTCATATTCAACTTAATGTAATCATTTTTTCACTTCATAAAATTCATTTTGCACAAAAAAATTGAACCTTAAGATCTGTTCAAACAATCATCACACATTAAAACATTGATAATTACTCAAGCATGAAATCAAATTCCATCAATTGAATCTATAAAAATTATTCAAGAATCTCCACTTCACTATCAAAACATCCAAAAATATTGAAACAAATCCATTCCACACATATTATCAACAAATCCATTCCACACATTTAAGTGTTAAACACTTAATCAACATATAGATTAAAACCATTCAAGTTAACCCAATATATTTTTGATTTCAAGAAGACATGGATCACTTTAAGTTTCATCATATTCATGTCATAAATTAAAAAAAAATTTACCCCCCATAATATCATAACCAATTCCTTGAGAAATAAGGAATAGAGAATAGGAATTCATACTTTTTTAATTCTCAAGAACCATCTAGAAATTCTAGGTTTATATGTGATATCAACTCCTATAGCTTCTCCAGGCACACTCCCCATATGGGATGGTCTCCTTCTTCACATCATGAAGAGTGATATCATCATAAAATAATATTTATAATTATAGGTATTGAGATAACACCATAATGGAAGAATTCATTATTTATTCACTAGGGAAGATTCACTTCTTCATATAATATTCGGGATATCATGTATTTCATTTATGCTAAGATTGATACTTTTATCACTATTCTCTTCATTTTTTGATAGCTCATTAATATTAATCATTTTTTTTATTTTACACAAAAGTTATTTAGAATACCATTTTATAAATCATAGTAAGATGATGACTTATTCATATCAGGAATAGTTATTCGAGTTTAATTAATTTCATTAATTCTCTATTTGAGAACCATCATCACATTTGATTCCTAACATTGTTAGCATGAAAATACAAAAATAAATGTGTTTAGTAAATAAGGTAGACCACCTTTTCATCATGTCATCAATTGAATTTATAATATATTTTTAACTAAATTTCCTTTTTGAATTTATCACCAAGTTTGGATGAACTCTTTATAATTGCACAACTGTTCTTAATATATGAGTTCTATTTTGGAAGTATAGGTAATTTCTTCTTTCCTCATGTGTGATATTATTTTTAACATGATCCATTAAGGAACATAAAATTCTTGGTGATATCCTCTTATTTTTCAATATTTGTTCTTAGGATGGAATAATTGCAACCCAATCATTTGAGTTGTATCCAATTTCATTAAAGATTCCACATAGAACTTCTGAAACAATTGGGTAGTCATTTTTCAAAACCTCTCATGAAATTTGATTTCTTATTCATGTAGAATATTTTCGTTTCCTTTGGATATTTTCTTCTCTTAGACTTCTAATTCTCTTTATTTCCATAAGTTAGTTAGCTAGGTTTTCAAACACACTTCAAGAATGTGATTAATTTTTTTTGTTTTTATACATTGATTCTTAGGTGTTCTCTTCACCACTTTATAACATTTAATATTTTTATTGGAATTTTTTATATTCAAAAATTTTTTTCTTATAGTAACACTTACACCTATGGCATGTTTAAAGAAATCCATGGTGTTTCCTCTTTTTCCACAAAATAAGAATCATGTTTTTATTATTTGTGGAATATTATTATTCGACTTCAAAGGTTTATGTTAAAACAAATTCCTCATCTACTTAACACCTAAGGATAACTCACCATCCTTCTTTATAAACCTCTTACAAATATTCTTATCAATATATTTCTTATGATTTTACCCCAAGGTTAGTTTTTTTCTATTATCAATTTATTTTGGTCTTTTTTTATCATTTTTTTGGTTTCATACTTGAGTGATTTATATTTTTATGCCTCTTAATTATAAACATTTCATTACAAACTTTGCAGATATCTCTAATAGTTTCAAATCTCTTTGAGGTGTTTAGATATTTACCCTTCCTCTATGAAGTTTTCCTCAACATATCCTTTATCATCATTTTGGTAGGATGTTATTATATTCTATAGGCCAACATATGATAACAACATTCTAAATCCATAAGCCTGAATATATTGAAAAAAAATTACCAATAAGCCCTAGTTTTCTTATTTGAACCACATGTTGTGCAGTTTTTCTAGAACAAATAACATGCTATTTTTTAGCATTTAAATCATATTTTTAGGATTAATTAAGGGATATGTATTTAATATAAAATTTTTATCCATCAATGATATTGATTTAGTATTTACATTACTTTTAAGCATCAATATTTTTATGTAATTTGGGTTTAAATCCATACCGTGTACACAAAAAGAATTACCATAGTTAAAATATCATGACATGGATGATACATTTCCCATTATAGATGTTATATATTGATTAGTATATGATATCATAATGTTTTCTACAATATATATAATTCTTTCAATATAATATTCATCCATTTTAGTTTTTGTGGAAACATATTTCTTTTCAAATTATTATGATGAAATGGATTTTGTTTTTCTAGATTTTTCATTTTAACTTCAATTTAAAAAAATATAATATTGAGAATGTTTTTCTCATTATCTATTTTCTTTATTCTATCTTTACATTCCCTTATCATCTCTTTAACTCATTCTTCATGCATTTGAATTTTTCTTTATAGTAGAAAATAAATCTCTTTGATCTTATCTTCTATGATAAATAATTTAGAATTCTTGATATTAGTTACTTATGCTAATTTATGGATCCATTCCTCATGTATTTTTATGGCTTCTTAATTCTCCTTAGTTGTTCTCTTATATTCACCATCAAATTTAGAGCATTATTTCTCATGTTCTATATTCATTTCACCTGTGACTCAAATTTATATGTAAAGTTTAACACAATTTGTTTACCCTTTATTCAATTCCTTCTCCATCCTTTCATTCTCATATTAATGATGGGTGATCACCTCCTTCATATTACTAAAAATTACACAAATATATGATACTATTTGTTCAGAAAATTTATATTGGATGTATTTTAAAGAACTTGTTTACTCATCTTATAAGGCATCAAAATTATGATCTTCCCCACAGATACATGGTTCTTCAATAAGAAAATTTTGACAAGATATTTTTGATACACCTTATTTATTATAGATGATAAAATATAAGATAAAAATACATTTTCCAATTCCTTAGTTGTGAATTCACCCATCATATCTTCATCTTCCATGCATGATTTTTCCTTATCAGGAATCATGCCTAGGGAAACTGATTTTTCTTATTCTTTATGTAAGAGGATTATCATCACAAATTTCTTTACGAGATATATTTTCAATAGAAATTTTAGAATGACCTCTAATTTGATTACCTTCAACTAATAGAGATTCATTGTTCTATTCTTTCATTGATGAGGCCTTTCTCAACGTGTTTCCTTCTCTTTTCTTCCTATTCTTTCGTATATTGGAAGTTATATCTTCTATAGTTTCTTTGGTAGGAAATTCATAGAATTATTTAAATCTTCACTTCTATCCATTTAAAATGATATTAAGATATTCTAAAAAAATTAAATACAAATCTCCAATATATTCATGACCTTATTCATTACCAATTGTTAGGATAATATAGGAATGTGTCCAACACTGAGGGGGTGTCTACATATTTCTATAATTTTACATTAATTTTATTTTTATACATTTAAAAATAATCACATTTCCATGATTATATATGTCTCTTTTTATCTATACTTTGGTTGGTATGATAATATATAACAGGAAATCAATTCTAGGGAACATCAAGGATTATTAAAGGTGTTTTCTCTCTAAGGATAACTACATACCTGGTACATCATGGTTATTATCCAACATGAAAAAATTTAATCTTATTTTCAAAGAAATCACGAGAAAGGGTGTGGACTTAAACTAATTATTCTATTGTTGACCATGTAAACATCTAGTGAGGGATTTCCAACCCATTGTATAAAATAAGAGACATTAAATTCCTCAAAGAAAGATCGCATGTGTTTTCTTGAATTCCTCCTCGACTATATGGATTGATCTTATTCATTTCCAGTAACGATCATATGGGACACCTTAGTGTTATTTGGACTTCTATGACATATGGATGTTGTAGGATGGAATTATCATAACATTTTCCTATGCATCATTCATTGATGTATGCCACACAAAATATCTCATTCTTTTTCCTTTTCTTATTCTTCTTATTCTTTAGTGCATGAGATAAATCCTTTTCCTAAAACATTGGTTCCCTTTTTATCAATATCTTTGATACATAATGGTTTTCAATAGATGTATCATCAAATCTAACTCTTATTCTTTCTATTTTGATAGGTAGAATATTTTTAGTATCCACACATAATTGATAAGCTCACCTTTTTTCTTCTTTATTCTAATATTTATTCATTGTATTTTATGGAATTTTTCCTTCATGTTTCTCATACTTTGAAACTACTCAAATCCCATACTTAAAGAATATTTTTTCTTTAGTTTTTTTTTAAATACATGGTGTTCTCAAATTCCTATATTCTCACAGTTTCCAAAACTCAGAATCTTTAGTAGATTATTTAATCATTAATTTCAATTCATCAAAAGACTAACACTCAAAAATACCAATTTGATATAGAAATATCATATTATTCAAATTTCATTACTTTCAAAAAAAACATACATATGAACATTCAACTTTTGCATGGGATATCTTTTTTTGTCACGTGCTTGAAGCCTAAAAACCTCATGATGTTTAGAAACTACTTACTTCACGGTGCATAGAGTCTCCATGGATCTTCTTTCCATTTCTTAAGTTTTATTTTACTATCACTTTGGGATCCTATATGAAATTATATCCATCAGTAGACCTATTTACATACACTATAATATCAACTATGATGTGGAGAAATACTTTTCATTATTTCATCCCACCCTACCTAAGATTTTGGAATAGTGGATCACTATTTTCTAGTGATTATAAAATTATTTATGGTTTGGCCTCCTCTCTTTGGTGTAGCCTTCCTCCAAGAAATTGTATCAAATATAGTTATATCTTCCATATTCACTTTACACAATAATTTTTAACTAAATAAGAACCACAACTCATTAGCATAATGGAATTGATACCTCAATTTCATAACATTTTCAACAACATATTTTAATTTCTTTAGAATTTTAGAATTTTAGAAACTCATATTTTCACCTAAAAAATTCCATGAATATTGACCATAAGGAATTCAAGAATATCTAAAGATTGAATTTTAGAAAAAACCATATACATTGGAAACATTTAGTTATTTAATCAACCATTCCTTTTAACCATACATATTGATTTAATTGAACATTCCTTTCAATCAGCTATGAGGTAGCCTAGGATTACCTTGACACATATTTTATAATTTCTAAGTTACCCTTATGGAGATCTAGTTCATAGTTAGACATCCTAATCCTAACCTAGATTATTTTTATAAAGACTAAAGATGATGTCTGCACAGAAGGTAGATGATTTTTAGTCATATTCACTCTTCTAGATTATTATGTTTATGTCTTACTATATGGTGTTTATATAGATATGTCAAATCATCAGTATAACTATTCTTATGTTTACCCATTTTATGTTGAGATTTGCAAAGAGATAAAAATAATTTTTACTTAGAATGGTACTTTTCTAATTTCATACTCAATATAAGAAATACCATATCACCTTCAAACTAAAAGAGAACCTTTGCAACACAACTTCAAACTCTACATTCCAATATATTAATTGAGGATAAGAGGCAATATAATTGATTAAAGAGATGATTTTAATTTATAAATTCTATTATTTGTGGAAATATTTTATGTAGATGAAATAGTATAAATATGGTAATTAAATATGAGGTGCATTAATATAATAGTTTCCAAATTCATGAATATTGTCAAGGTAATATATATTGGTATCCAAGTGAGTAATTAAAGGAATAAATGGGTTGAAAATTTTCTACAACAAGAAGCAACATTACATATAAATACTTGAAAAACCAAAAAAAACTAAGTGAATATGGGTGAGAAAAAAATATTTAGAAACATTATTTTTGTCGTTCAAAATTGAAAAGATGGATAAAAAGAATTAAATGGTTGGAGGAAACAAAATATTTCCATAACTAAGAAAATATCTAACATTAATGGGATATGTCTTATCATATACATGTATAACATTATAAATGAATATAAGATCAATAATTATATTAAGTTAAAAATGTTATTAAATCCAAATATGATGTATATTTTAAGGGATTAAATAATTAAACATAGAGATAGTGGATTCATATCTCTTTTCATAGATAGTGAATAATCCATCACAATAAATGGGGTTTCAATGTTACTTTTGGATCTATAAAATTATGTATAGAGGACTAGAAGGCTATTTATGAGTTTGGAAAGGATAAAAGAGATCAGATGAAATGAAAAATGGTTAAGGTTCTGGGGATTCAAAGAAATTATCTCTTCAATGTGTAATTCTTTCTATGAAAGTCTCCACTCTGCATAGCACTCCCGCATAGGTCTCTTGTATAGCGCCCTCGCAAACAAAATTCAATTATTAGGGTAAGTTTTCTATTTTTAACCCATGTAAATAAAATTTTGTTTGTGGGGTGGGGGTCTAATTTAGGCCCCTGAAAACAAAATCTTCTTCGTGGAGGGAGGTGTCTTTTCTAGGCCTCCCACAAATGAATGCTCATTTGTGGGGTGGGTCGTCTTTCCCAGGCCCTCCAAAAATGAAATCTCATTTTCAAGGAGAAGTGTATTTTCCATTCCCCCTACAAAGGTATTTGTACTTGTGGGGTGATGCGTTATCTTTATCCCCCTCCCATGAAAACAAAAATCCCTCATGGGTGGTGGTTTTTTTCTACAATCATCCTAGAAAGAATATTACATTCATACCCATATCAAACCCTCTAGGATATAGAGAAATAAGAGGTGATGGTTTGAGCAATTGATTTTAGTAGGTAATCAATTACCTCAGTTCAAAAAATTAGAAAGAGAAATCACTCGACCACCCATAAAGGGTGGCCACTCTCAAAATACCATCCAAAAAAACAATCCCTATATATATATCTATACTCATTGAAAAATCCTTCACAGACATCCGTCCCACAAACTGTATGTGGATGGAGTCTTTGTAGAACATCATACTACATAGAAAACACTATGTGGGATAGGGAATTTTAGCCTTAGTACCTTTCTTCCACATAGCATTCAGCCTTTCCTCAACCCATCCATGAACTGTTCCCCTCTCCCATGATGAATGATCCCCCATATAGACCCTTAATGAACTAAGAAATGATACCAACCACCGAGGCCTTTGGACTTGCATGATCTTGGAAAATGACACATCAGTGTATTCCATATTCGATTTTTCATTACCTCTATAAAAGTTGTCTCATTCCCATACTATCTAATGGGTAAGTTCCTCGAGATGTTCATAATTATGAATCCCCTCATTCATGAGGATCAAAAACTTAGAGGTGGTGCTATGTACCTCCCCATTTCATACAATGAGGGGAACTTTCCTTACCTTTTGATGAGGACTAGTGCTTAATCATTATATCATCTTCTATGAAATAGGGATTAGGTCATTCCTCATGGTGTAAACCCCCAATATTTATTACAAGAGTTCATACCCTTCATACCTTCCATACCATGGTGTTATGAAAATAAGAGAGTAGGCGGCCACATTGAATCCCCCTCTCTCTCTCTCATAGTCTCAGCCTTGTCCACCAGTGGATGAAGGAGATTGTGTGGTTTTTAATATCTTCCAATTCCACTTATTTCAGACACTGATCATAACTCCTCACATGGTCTTAGAGGTTAGTAAGTATTATGAAATATACATGATCAAATACCTACCTTGAGAGTATATTCCCTTTTCGGATCTTCCTATTATCTTCAAATGGGTCTTGCATTCAATATAATCCCAAACCATACACGTCTTCAGATGGGAATCATTTTCGGTATAAGACCCAATCATGTTATCATCCTCTCAAAGGGTCATATTCCCGATGATAAAAAAACCTTCAGGGGGCCATATTACTATTTAAGACACCAATGGGCCTCCTATTTGGTATAATCTCCAACCATGCCAACCTATGGGCCCCCTCCATAGATGTAATCACCAAAATTTTCAAACTACGTGTGATTTGATTCCTGTCTAAATAGGATACTTAGGAAGCCTCTTTGAGGTTTAAACCCAGCACCCCAAATTCACCCTAGTCTTCTCTGGGACATATTCTTAAATGAGTTAGATCCATCCAAGGAGGATACATTCCTTCTAGGTCCCTTTGGCCGCTTTAATATATTCCCCACACCATCCTTGACTAGGAACCTTTCACCTAAGATTCATTACCATAGGATGTTAAATTGAACGGTTTGGTCCTCATCACATGAACATAAAAGGTATGATGTGTCTCATTTAGTGGCATTAAACTACGTGGGTTTTGATTCCTTTCATAAGGATATCTAGGAAGCCCATATCCTGGGATCGATCCTGACATCAAAACAACTACCATCTTCTTGGATGATTAAAAATTTCATAGCACCCTACTATATGGATTAAAATTAGAATCATGATAATAAATGATATAAAAATCCCAAATACATTTAAAAAAGGATACCATTGAGGAAGAACCTTGAATACATACAAATTTATCCATCAATAAAGTACCTTAGATATATATAGATGATTCTAAAATTAACACATTATAATAATTGATTATTCATATAAGGGTGAACTATTTTGTATATGGGACTTTATAAAGGATTCATGAATATGTCTTAAATCTATAAGAGAGTCCTGGAGTAGGAAATAATCCACCCCCAAAAGGGTGTGATGATCCTGACCTACCTTATTCTCAGCCAACTCGTTTTATAAGATCTCTTTGAAAAAATCCAAATGAACTCCTTCCTTTGGAAAGCAGGCCTGCATTACTTGAAACGAGTGCAGGAAAGAAATCCGTCAGAAATAGTTTGGTTGAATTAAAGTAGTTAAAATAAATTTTAATAATAGAAATTAAAAAATATAGATATTGAATGGAGGGTTTATATTGATCATTGGAAACATAATACAATAATTATAAATATCATTTCCATATAATCATCATTGATCAATTACATGAAAGGATAATTTGGTATTTATATATTTTCTTTTTCATTGCTTACTCAGGATATAACCATGGGTAAATTAATAGAAAAATCCAAGAGAGGATAGTATATACTCTACAATATTAGTTATTTATTTATAGTATAATTATAATTTGTTTTTAGGGTGATACAACTACATTGTAGAGCTCCATGAGGTTGTTGTTTTAAACATACTTTGATGAATAAATAATATCATCATGGATAATTTCTCAGCTGTTATATTTTTATGATAATAATTTCTATAGAGTCTATATAATGTGTTATAATGGAGTGAATAAATAAACATAAAGTTAAACTAATAGAAATTATATTTATTTATAATAGAATTTAGTGTTTTCTATAGAATATCTAAAAATAGAATGTATATTGATAAAGAAAAAATTGAAATGATTGAAACACTGCCTCCTTTAACATCAATAGTATTAGTAAATACTTTATTTGGAAATGCATGATTTTATAAAATTTAAATCCAATTGATAATTTCCAAAATCCCCCTTTTTAAATTGGATTAATGGGAACTAATTACACTGCACATTTTGATGGGATGGGGAAGAACCCATGAAACATTCTTGAATTTTAAATCCCCCCATTTCAATGTGTTTAAATCCAATTATTCACACTCTTAATGAAGGATTTAATGATTAACATTGAAAGGGATTATTTTATAGCTTTAAAAATTCTAATCAATGATGTAATATTTTCTCTAATAATAGTAGTATCAACCTAGAAATTTCCTTTTAAAATAATATTTGATTGATGTGATTTGGTCTTCGATGTGCTGCTTGGATAAATAAATGTGATAAAACAACTTTTGATATACTATGAAAGAAAATTAATCAATCATACTAAAATGAAATATTATAAAATAGAGAAAATAATTTTAGTTTGGGTATGTACAAAGGGGAAATTAATTCAATATTTGATGGGAAATAAGTTCATAGAATACATACAACATTCAATTTTCAAATGTGTACACTCAATGAAAGAATCCAAAATAATATTGTATTGTAAATACATATTCTATAAGAATTTTATTCATAAAATAAATAAACTAAGGGATTTAGATATCATGTGTTGGATCATTTTTCTAGATGTAAATATTCACTGTAATATCATTCCTAATTATATGTGAATTCCAAGATTAATTGTTGTTTTCCATTAAAAGTAGTGGTTTTAATTGGTACAAAAAACATTAATATTAAAATATAATAATAATAATATATAAGGGAATCTCATAGTTTGTGAATAAGAGGATTAACGTAGTAGTGAAATAGTTTTTCTGGTAAGATATATTTTAATTCAAGACAAGAGATTCTGAAATATGAATTTATCTGTATTCTAAATCATTTCCATCAATTTCCATGTGCTAGGAATTATGAAAGTGAGAAGATTAGTATAAAGGAGTTTCAAATTCCTTTATATTATCCTCATATTTACAATAATTAAAGTAAATATATCAATGAATGTGAAAATCTCCAAAGTATAGGAAAAAGGTGATGAATATTGGAAATACATCAAACAGGAATTTCAAATGTAGAGATTTTTTATATAAGGGTCCAATATTTCATGAGTCTATTGAAAAAATATCATTGAAATTAATACATGCTTTTAGTTCATGGATATGTATCAAAGTTGGTTATAGAAATTTCATTATAAGGATTAAATTTTGGTTCATTCATCAAATTTGTTTAATAAATATATTTTATAGATATGTAGTTCCCTAAATGGTCATAAGAGAATATGTAGTATATTTTATAAATATTTAATTTCAAACACTAATAGAGAAATATTCTTACAAATATAAGAATGTACAAACTTATCATAATAAAAAAAATTAGTAGGATGACATGTCAGACAAGGAATTAAAAGGAGTTTTATATCAGGATGAGAAAAATGAAGGAAGGATTAGTCCTTAAATCATAAAGATACATTATGGTCTTATAGGACCTCCTATAAGAAAATAATTTTAATTTATATATATATATAATAATTTAAAATGGAATAAAACATTCATAATGAGATGAAAACCTATAAATTTGGGTAATAAAGACTAAAAACAATTATTATAAGAGAGCTACTAAGGAAAATGAATTTAATTTGAGTGAACTAGATGATATGAAAAGAGGCCTAAATGAAACTTTAAATATCACCAAGGATGGTGCTAAACCAATATAAGGAAAAATGTTTCAAAAAAGGGACATCATAGTAGAATATTGAGACTTTCAATTAATTGAGGAATAAAATTGTTTACATGAAAATTAAAACCAAGGTATGTTAAATCCTTTCAGAGTATAAAAAAACAATATCAATGGAGTATTAAAACATTAGTGAATTGAGATGATTTATTATGGTAAATGGATAGAGACTGAAATATTACATCATGGGATGAAATCTTGAGTAGTGAACCACCATTGTTAAGAATGATATAATATATAAAGGTAAGGGTAAAGAATATTAACTAGGAACTCTTATATAGAAACCCAATCATAGAAATTTTTATTCTTTAATTTAATTTTAATTTTATAATAAATATAAATTCACCTTACTAAGTGAATTATATCATTTTTAGGATGATTACTATATTAAAATTATCTTATTCTATAAAATGATCACGCACTTTAAAGAAGGAGAAAAAAATTATGTGAATTATTTTACTATTCCCAACTTCTCAAACTCCATCATGCATGAATCCTTTATTATATAATTGATTATATTTTCTTCCCTATGTATATAAAGATCGTATAATAAGAATTATGTGTAGGTGATAATAGAAGAGTGGGTAATGTGTTTTTCATTTTAGAGTTAACACACATAAATGAATGTTTTCCATCAAAATCAAGGAGAAAAACACACTTCAATGTAATTGAGAGTCCTATTTTTAGTTCTTCTTTATTGATGTTTAATACAATGTCTCTATGTGAGTTAAATGTTTTCATGCATGCACTGGATTAATAAAATCAACCATGAGTAACATGTTTTTTACATGTTTAAAACATAAATAATCTATCATAAATAGTATATTGGATTTTTTTTCAACTGGCGTACTATGAGATGTTTAAATCCATAATAAAAATTCTATTAAATACCTTGAACCAAGGTGTGAGAGTTAAAATATAAAATCCATGATTAGGATTCTACACCAATCCATGATTATATTGTAAAACGTTATATCCATTCCATAATTATTATCGTTAGACATGAATATTTCCTTATAATTGCAATAATATAGTTCTATATTCTTTATATATATTCATATATAAGTTATGTGTACATTATAAGGCTTATAAAAAAATTCATGAGTATTCCATGCCTTATTGCTGAAAGATATGTAAAGAATAGTGATATGAACTAAAATATTGAATAAAAAACAATAGATTTTATTTCTTTTATATGAATGAATCATATGAGAGTTATCATGGGTAGTGACAATAGGATTTTGATTAAGTGGGATCTAAAATCAGGTACTCTTGTTAAATTTTGGATTTTGATAGTTCTTTATCATTAGATATTCATATAATTTGGGCATAAATATAAGAGTAAATAGATTCATTATAATATTTTTTATTACGATTACTTACATGAGGAATATTAATTACTCGTGTCTAGGGAACTACCATTATAATAAATTATAATTTTATTTATTATACTATATTTAGATCAATTATTTATTTATTTTCTGTTAAATTTCATTAATAATTTTGAAATAGAAAAGTTGATATTTTATAAATTAAATTCCTTTGTTAGTAATAAATTGTGTGAAAATAATTCATGAAATCGATTTTAATGAGAATATTTCAAGATAATTCCTTTTGTTACTCAATATTACTTATTTTTTGATGGTAGATAAAGATAAGCTCATATACACCACACGAGATATAATAAGGACAATGTGGATAGAGATAGAAATATAGCAATTCCAAAATAAAATGATGGTTCGATGGAAATGTAACAAAATCTATATCCAATAAAATCAAATGATGTAATAATATAGTACTGTTTTTCACATAATATCCCAAGAGAGGGAAAAACATATTGTTTCATACATTATATCCCAGTGTGATACAATGCGAGTTCACTCATTTTTTATGTCTTTATAGGGACATGGATAAGTTATGAACTTGAACTAGCAATATTAATGGTAGTGATAATTATACACTCCATATTTATATGAGACAAAAGAGAAAAACACAATCAGTGAAGATCACAATACTACCCATGACACAACCTGTGAGGGAGATGAACCCCCAATGCTCTATATATTTCTTCCCATAGTATAAAAATATCAATAAATGTTCTCACATTGATTATTAAAATACTAAAATAAATAATCAAATATAGAAATCAGATGTTATATTTAATGGGGTGGAATTAAGAGTGTATGATCATTGTATAAAATATTTAAATATTATATAATTTAAATACAGGGCATATATTAACAAAAGTTGATCGCTACATAGTGATACCTGGGAGAGGGATATCCTTGTAACTTAATTTATAATAACTCTTAAGACAATGATATTACTTTAACACATTCTATATTGCCTCTCAATACTAAAAATTCATCATGATGTATTATGTGTTGAGTTCTTGGGAAGATTTAACCACTAATAAAGGAAACATGAAAATTATAATATTAATCTATTCATAGAATGCTATATATCTTCACTGAATCATTCAACAAATGTTTTTTCAATCAAGGTAACACTCTAGAATGGATGATGATTAATGTTCTAGAATAAGGAATTAAATCTCATACTTTGAGATCTACTACTCGTTCAGCTAGGATATGTGGAAGGCATGTAATAAATGTTTTTTTATTTGAATGGATAAATAATTTGGGTAATCTTATAACAATGTGTCAATATATAAATTTATCCCATGGATTGAGAATAATGGAATTTTGGAAAAGTTATTATTGTCTAAACTCGATGAATGAAATTTAATGTCAAGCTATAGTTGTTTAGAATTTACAAATGGATTGAAAATTATATAAATTTTCAATGTGTAATGGTTACACTGAGAGATATGTTTAATATGATGTTATTACAAAAAGAGTGACAACTCATTAATAGGAAGAGAGTGGTTTCATGTTTCCATTAGGGAATCCATCTTGTCCCTTATTTTTATTTGTGTTTGTTTTATGAGAATGATAGTCTAAACCTACAGTGGGGATATGTTCATAATGAGTTGACAATCAAAGTGAAGTTATTGAATGATTAAAGAAATTATATATCATTATTTTGATATTAAAATTCACTAAGAAATTTATTATTATATGGATCATATAGATGTGTGATGCAGTGAATCTAAAAGACTAACCTTTACACTAAAGTGACAATAAAGAAAATTATTATATGATAAACGCATTGGGGTTGATGGAATACAATGATATCAAAATTATATAGCATAATTACCATATTTCCTCTTAATAGGAAACCATTTATGTACCTTAGGTTATTTTTATCGAGCCTAAGTGTGTACTGATAAATCGCTCAAAGCATTAGGTGACCATACTTGTTATGGTTCATAAAATTAATGTGAGTAATTTTATAGGTCCAGAAGAATAACCTGGACTCCCCACTATATCATTGTTGTCTGTTTTAACACTTAACTATATTTCTCATATCCAAAATATTTAATTTTACATTATATTGTTACCTGTTATGTTTCAATGGTGATAAGACAAAAGAAAATAAACACTCACATTCACATAATGTAAAAAAAATAATCTACACATATTTATTAGCTATAATTTTATTATAGTGATTATAACCAGAAAAATAATAACCCACGCCAATTTCATGAAAATTGAAGAATATGGTTTTTTTTGACAAAAGACATAATCATTAAAATCGAAGATCAGCGGAAGTACAATCGCATAACCATGAAGGAAAGTGGTCCAGCCAGAGCTGGTCATTGTCAGGAGGGCCAGCTGCCACCACCTGATGGGCAACCTTGTTTCCGTCCCTTTTGATAAAGGAGAAGGTGAAAATTGTGAAGCTTTGACAGAGGGATTGGATTTTCCCAATGAGTGAGCCAAAAGGCTGGAAGCTGCCATCGTTGAGGTTGATAGCCTTGAAAATGGTGAGACAGTCCGATTCCAGGTGGATTGCATCTCATCCGCGATCTTTAGCGAACATCATCCCAGCGAGGATGGCGGCAGCTTCAGCAACCACAGGTTCCCAAAGAACGTGGTGAGATTCATGTTTGGCTGCGATGGTCTGCCCAAAATGATCCCGGGCCAAGAGACCAAGACCTACAGGTTTATCCTTGGGAAGAGACGCATCCACATTAATCTTGAGACTCCCTTCTGGTGGAGGGTGCCAATGGGAAGAAGAGGAAGGGGTTCCAAAAGGCTTTTGATGTCCAGTGTGATTCTACCATCCCTCAATCCAAGAAGATGCCCGTTCGATCCAGAAACTGGGGGGCTTGATGAAGTGGTTGAAAATGGCATCGTTGCGCCGCAGCCAAATGATCCAAGCCAAAATGCAGAGCGAGCCCGCTTTGGCTAGCGAAAAGGAGGAGCACCATCGCATCAGAAGAGAAGGGAGGTCTGATACCACGTCCAATGAGAGATTCGTACAAGAGCCCCATTTGAGCCAGACCTCCTTTTCCCCTGGGCATTGGATGATAGCTTGGAGGGGAGTCTCAGGGGTGTTCGGGCAGAAGGGGCACATCATGTCGCTGGAAATATGACGGCGGACGAGAAGTTCCTTGGTCGGGAGGGTGCCAGAGCATACCTGCCACCAGAAGTGGAAGATTTTTGGTGGGACATTGAGCTTCCACAGCTGTTCCCAGGGCCCCCCATCACCTCCGTCTGTCTGAGAACAGAGGGCAAGCCGATAGACAGATTTAACTGTATAGGTTCCCGAGATGTCGTTGATCCAGTAGAGTTGGTCAGGGCTTACATCCGGCACACAGGGGATACTCAGGATAAGCCTTTTGTCCCTTTCGTTGAACCACGAGTGAAGTTTTTCCATGCACCACTCATTCCCATTATCAGAAAAAAAAGGCATCGAACAGTGGCCCCTTCGAAGCCTGGTTGAGCAGGGGATGATGCTCACACACCTTCCATGTCAATCAGCCAGGGGTCAGTCCAAATATTAACAGTTGAGTCATACCCAATCCTCCAACCCAACCCTTTATTTAGGAGACTTCGGGATCCCCATAAACTTCTCCAGAGGAAGTTAGGTCGGGGGCCCAGAGATGAATCCTGGAAATCCTTGTGGGGGAAGTATTTTTCTCGGAGGACCCGCGCGCACAGAGAGGATGGGCAGTTAATAAGGTGTCATCCTTGCTTAGCCAGCAGTGCATCATTAAAATGAGAGAGGTCCTGGAATCCCATTCCTCCCTCCGATTTGGGTTTGCAGAGTTTATTCCAGGCGATCCAGTGAATTTTATTCCTTCCATTGTTTTTTCCCACCAGAAGTTGGCAGTGCATGAGTGGATCTGGTTAATGACAGCAGCGGGAAGTTTGAATAGGGACATGAAGTAGCTGGGGAAAGACTGAAGAGTAGCTTTTATGAGGGTTTCCTTGTCGGCTCTAGAAATTCTGTTTGGGGTCCATCCAAGGATTTTTTTTCTCTCGATCATGTCCAACATAGATGCGAAGATTTCTTTTTTGGATCGGCCGATCACCGTGGGTAGCCCGAGCTACTTCTGGTGCTTCTCGACCATATGAATGTCTGCAGCGGCACAGAGTTCTTCCCTTTTGGATGGTGGTACCCCTGGGCTGGATGAGACTTCCGACTTACCATGATTAATTGTTTGTCCTGAGGCCCTCTCGTACTGGTGGATTGCATGGCCGATAGCAAGGCACTCATTATGGGTGGCTCTAGAAAAAAGAAGGCAGTCGTCGGCGAAAAAGAGATGTGACACTGGTGGGCTTGCACGACAAACCTTTTCCCCATGAATTGTATGTGAGGATGCTGCCCTGGAAATGAGGTTAGAAAAAACATCAGCCACCAAGATGAAAAGAAACGGGGAAAGAGGGTCTCCCTAGCGCAGGCATCGGGAAGGGGAGAAGCCTCTAGTAAGCACCCCATTAACATTAATACGGAAAGAGACCGACGAGACACAGTGCATGATCATATCTGTCCATTTTGAGCAGAAACCCATTTTCAGCATCACGAATCTGAGAAAATGTCATTCCACTTTATCATAGGCCTTGGTCATATCCAATTTTCATGTCATGGTTCCCCTTTTCGCGGTGGAGCGTGTTTTCATAGAGTGGAACATTTCATGGGCCACAATAGCATTATCAGTTATCAGTCTCTTGGCCACGAAAGCACTCTGGTTTTCCGAGATGATTTCAGGTAACCAAGGACGTAGCTGATTAACAAAAATCTTTGAGAAGATCTTGTAAGAGACATTGCAGATGCTGATAGGTCTGAAATCAGAGACCGCGAGAGGTTTCTTGATCTTGGGGATGAGGATGAGGACAGTTTTGTTAATATCGGATAGGTTTGTTCTCCCCGCCCAAATGTTCCTCATCAGATTGCAAATGTCGGGACCAATAATGTGTCAGTACTGTTTAGAACCTGTCACTCTATATAATCTTCATTGTAAATAATTTAACTTATTTTTTGAGGTTTTCTTGATGATTGCTTCAAAATGGTGTGCCAACTTATCCCACGTTTGATTGTATTCCTCCATATTGATCTTCTTTCCATTGAATCCTCATGCCAAGATGCAGTCTTGTCTATTGATCCATTCCCTTTGATGTTCATTAATATTAACTTGGATCATTCTTCCATATAATTAGTTATCCACTTCCTTTGAATCATTTATATAGAAGGACCCTTCTAGAATTCCTTCTTTCAAGTGGAGAATGAGCTCCAGGAAATGATCTTTTGATACTTCCTCAATTTTAGACTTTCACTTCAGGACTTTGGTGGTAAATTCAGCATCAGCTTGCTCCTTAGAAGCTACACCCTCTACCACTTGATTCACCTTCTAAAGAATAATATTCTGCTCAAGAGTTTTCTCCTACGAATTGACTTTACAATTATGCATCTTGATGACCCCACGTTTTTTAGCTGATCTTGTCGGGTCTTTGGAAAGTAGGAGTAATCTTTAATCAGTTTGAGTTATTTCTCCTTCATCACTGGGTTCTCTTCCGAGTCTCGGGTTCCTTTCGGCCCCCTCTTCCTCCTTGGTCTATAAGGGCCTCTACCATGAAAATGATCAATGTTGTTCATTGAAAACAGACTGGACATTTCATCATGGGTTATAAGACCTTTCTGCTCTCTATCCGAGACTGGATGAGAAACATAATCATTGAAACCTTCCTCTACAGCAACCAATTTCCTAGAGCTAGATAGTTTCCTCTTCAATTTAGGGATCACCATTTTCCAACCATTCTGTGAAATTGAGTATTTTAATTTCACGTTTTTTTTCATGTTAAAATTATCCGCCGTTTCTTTTTTATTGTTTTTTGTATGCATTATTTTATTAAACTTGCTCGGATAATGGATACCAGCTGGCAACTCTTTTTTTTTTTGTTCGGATCTGCTTCCTGGACATTGATCAAGGGCACCGCCCTTCCAATCTCAGCCCTCCATTGTGATAGGCAGTTTGAGGTGCCGCTAAACAGGCCGTTCAGCCTTGGTTTCGTGGCGCCTGCAGATAGGGCATGCGGTTACGGGGGCGGGGCCGTTCGCAGGGGGTTTCATCACCCCTGTTGCGCCTCTTTCCGATGCAGCAAATCGATTCATCCTCCGGCTTCTTGGGTCTCTCGTGGTGGTGTGTGTTGGTCTTCCTCGGTGAGCCCTAGCGATCTGCTCCTGGTTCTGTGCTTAATTCTCCTTCTCGGAGCACTCGTCTTTTCCTGTTGTTCTCCTTCGGCGCATACCCCACGGCCGGATCTAGGTGGAGACAACGACCCTTCCCGACGGAAGATGTGCGGCCTTTGGCGACGATTTTCAGAATCGTGACAGGAGCAAGTCATTGCTGGTTCAACAAGGTCCAGGAGCCTGCGTTTTCGTCATTCGCGTGAAGCGATCAGGACCGTCGGACCAGTTGTCGTCCGGCATTGTGAGTATTGTTTACGATTTCTTTTCATTCGAGACTTGTATTTTTTTCTGCTCGTTTTGTGTCTTGCTGGTTGGTCTGGTTCTTGTAATATGGTTCTGTTTTTTGAGCAAGTACTAAAACGCGTGCATGGGTGTGGTGTTCTTGTCGTGCAGTAGGTCCCCAAAGGGGCCGAAGCACGTTAAATCCTTGCGTTCCTTTTTTTTAGCACTTTTTGTTTTGTTTGGTTCATGCGATATCAAAATAACAGCTTCAGGCCGGTCCTTGTTTATTTTGTGGTTGTTTGGCTTGATTCCACTGCTGTATTTTTGTTCCGCTGTCCCAACATACCACAACAAGTGGTATCAGAGCCTTCCTGGCTGCTGTGTATTTTGATTTCGATAATCTGCTTGCTTTCCCTTCGGATTTTAGTTTCTTTAGAACTGTTTAGCATTGCTGCGTTCTGTTACAACCCTGTTGCTATTGGCGTTTATTGCTTGCTGCCCCTGCTTATTGTTCTATCATTCAGCCTTGTTGTATTCTGTTTACAGTTTATTGCAGTCTTTGTACAGCATATTAATTTGGGGTTTCTTGCATTTTATTCACATCGGCATCTGTCTGTTTAATTCTGCTTGTATAAATTGATTTCTATTTGTTAATAGAAATCATTGTATTCATTGAAATCCTCTGATTTTTGTATCTCACGGTACACGTTTACCCAGTGAGATTGGTCGGTTCTTGGGGGCGTACGCCTAACATTGTCCCCAACCACTCGGCATCTACTCATCTGGATAAACATGACTACAATGCGATACAAAATTGAGAAATTCGATGGAGACAACGATTTCAATTTGTGGAGAATTAAAATGAGAGCCCTGCTCGTACAGCAAGGTTTAATTGATGCGCTATGTGGGCCCAAGAAACTCATTACGTGTGTTAATCAAGCTGGTCAGACTGTTGTAGAATACCAAGATGTACCCCTTGATGTGCTAGTTAAGGCCCATAGCTCCCTTTTACTTTCTCTAGGAGATAAGGTCCTTAGAGAAGTTGTTTTTGAGTCCACTGTTGCCGGCATTTGGTTGAAATTAGAGAAGTTGTATATGACTGCTTCATTAGTTGATAGATTATATAAAAAACATTGCATGTTTACTTTTAAGATGAAACCTGGTAGTTCTATCAAATCCCGTCTTGATGAGTTTAATAAAATCATGCTAGATCTTTCTAATATAAATGTAGCAGTCGATGACGAGGATCAGGAAATGATTCTCTTAATTTCTCTTGACAACAGTTATAGTTCTTTTGTAGAGACTATGATGTATGGTAGGAACTCGCTGACCTTAGAAGAGGTTAAGTCCGCCCTTCTTTCAAAAGATTTGCAGGTTAAGAATGGGTTAGGATCAGTGGGAGAGGGGCTTAATGCTGTGGGTAGAACAAATGATAGGGGACAAGGAAAAAGCAATGATAAGGGTAAAAAGAAAGGTGCATGTTAGTTTAGGACACTAAAGTGCTATCAGTGTGGGAAACCAGGACACTTTAAAAGGGATTATCCTGAAAGGATTGGTTCAAGGGGTGATGGGGCTCAATCTAATGTAGTTGAGCCCGATTTCGACGATGTCGTCGTTCTGTAGTGTGTCTAGTGTGCTGCAGGGGGGCAGAGTTGTAGGTCCAACTCTGGGTTTGTTTCCTTCTTTGTGTCCTAGGTGTGTTAGGCCTCTCGGGAGGTAACCTGGTGCGAGGACAGTGTAGCGTTGGGCAGTGGTTAAGAGAAGCAGATCATAGGAGGTGTCTGGCTGATCACCAGACTTCATGATGGGGGTGCTACTGGTATCTCTTTGTCGACATTGGATGGGTACCTGGGAATAAGGTGTTTGATGTCGCGGTTGGGCTAGACTAGGATGGTTTTTCCTTAGGTCGGTAGCGGGCTGCCCTTGCTTGCTGGGTGTGTTTCCTCGTGGTTACGAGTTGGCTTTAGGATCGGGGCTGTATGGGTTTTACAGCGGTTGAGATTTGTAGGTGTCTTCCCCTGTTGCACGTGTCTAGGCAGTGTCTTGACCTTAGGTGGAGAGAGTTTTCTGGGTCTGTCTTAGATTCAGGTGGAGTAAGTGCTTTGCTTGCTCTGAGTCTTGTGTTTTGTTTGCTTGTTTGCTTTCTTTTGCATGAGTTGTTTTCTTTGCTGCTACTTCTTGCATATGCACTGTTGAGTTTATGTTTATATCATTATATTGCTGTTATACTTTGAGGATCGGTACTGCTGTGTTTGCTGCTTATGTGCAGGTACTTGTTAGCAGTGTGAGACCTTCTCGATGACATCGTTTCAGAGGTCGGCTCAGGTAAGTGCAAGTATGCATTTTGTTTATGTTTAGAGAGTTTACTTCTAAGCATGTTTAAGTAGTAGCTTAGATTGAATTGATGAGGGCAAATGTGTATCACATTGATACACATGTTGGACATAAGCAGTGAATAGTTTGACTAGCGCTGTTTATTGTCGTTTTTGTTTTGCTTAGGTTGTTTAGCATGATTGCCCGATTCAATTCATAGGTTAGGTGCAAGAACATCGCCAAATTTTATATGAAAATGATGGAGATTTGTGAAATTGAGTATTTTAATTTCACGTTTTTTTTCATGTTAAAATTATCCGCCGTTTCTTTTTTATTTTTTTTTGTATGCATTATTTTATTAAACTTGCTCGGATAATGGATACCAGCCGGCAACTCTTTTTTTTTTTGTTCGGATCTGCTTCCTGGCCGTTGATCAAGGGCACCGCCCTTCCAATCTCAGCCCTCCATTGTGATAGGCAGTTTGAGGTGCCGCTAAACAGGCCGTTCAGCCTTGGTTTCGTGGCGCCTGCGGATAGGGCGTGCGGTTACGGGGGCGAGGCTGTTCGCAGGGGGTTTCATCACCCCTGTTGCGCCTCTTTCCGATGCAGCGAATCTATTCATCCTCCGGCTTCTTGGGTCTCTCGTGGTGGTGTGTGTTGGTCTTCCTTGGTGAGCCCTAGCGATCTGCTCCTGGTTCTGTGCTTAATTCTCCTTCTCGGAGCACTCGTCTTTGCCTGTTGTTCTCCTTCGACGCCTACCCCGCGGCCGGATCTAGGTGGAGACAACGACCCTTCCCGACGGAAGATATGCGGCCTTTGGCGACGATTTTCAGAATCGTGAGAGGAGCAAGTCATTGCTGCTTCAACAAGGTCCAGGAGCCTACGTTTTCGTCATCCGCGTGAAGCGATCAGGACCGCCGGACCAGTTGTCGTCCGGCATTGTGAGTATTGTTTACGATTTCTTTTCATTCGAGACTTGTATTTTTTTTCTGCTCGTTTTGTGTCTTGCTGGTTGGTCTGGTTGTTGTAATCTGGTTCTGTTTTTTGAGCAAGTAATAAAACGCGTGCGTGGGTGTGGTGTTCTTGTCGTGCAGTAAGTCCCCAAAGGGGCTGAAGCACGTTAAATCCTTGCGTTCCTTTTTTTTTCCAGCACTTTATGTTTTGTTTGGTTCATGCGATATCAAAATAACAGCTTCAGGTCGGTCCTTGTTTATTTTGTGGTTGTTTGGTTTGATTGCACTGCTGTATTTTTGTTCCGCTGTCCCAACATACCACAACACATTCTGTAGAGATTCATTAGCCCCCGGTTTAGCCAAGGCTTGAAACCTATTCATGAGCTGGGTCGAGCCAGGAGAAATCCTCTAGACATTAAGCTCTTATTCTGGAGAAACAACTACAACCACGTGTTCCACCATTACTAGAACAAAGGGCGAGGGTTAGAACAATCACCAGGTATGTGCTCCTAAAATACACATCCCCCAGTCATTGTAGTGGGTGCTGGAGAGCTCGAACTAATACCAGGATCAGTCTCCTATACTCCACATCCCCTGGTAGACACTATTTGAGAGAAAGAAGGGACAGAGCCAGAGGAGCTGAACCAAGCCTCCCCCTCCACAAGAACTGGTTTCATAGTCCCAACCAAAACACACCCAGAATAGCTCTCCACCCCCATCTTGTTTGATAGAAATAACCTAGCCTCCTTATGAAGAGGATCCTCGAGACGAGCACTCTCCAGAAGACCAACTACGTGGCTCAAATTTGGAATTGGTCTACAATACGAATGACATTGAGACTGTATGTGGCCTAGGCAGTAACATGACATGCAAAAAACGAACCAATTCTCAAATACAACTTGTTAATGTCAATAGAGTTTGTCTTCAACCTCGATCCAAACGACCTCTAGAAGGGGCTTGGAGATGTCAACCTCAACACAAATGCGAGGCGCAATGGTATTTACACAGTGACGTCGATCGGTCGTCGAAGGCCAAGAATCTCCCAATGAGATTTCCCAGCATCTAAAGAAAAGCAGAGTTTTGAAAGGGAAGAGGGAGACCTGGAAAGCTTACCCATATCGCAGCCGAAGGGGGGTCATGATTTGAGTGAAAATCTCATAGCTCTAGTGAAGGAGGAAGAAACAAGAACCCTCACAGCATCGATGTCCCTTAGACCACGCGGCAGTGAGGATGTATGCACTGGGGAAGTGTAGAAGGAATTGACGAGGGTCTAAAAGCTGAAAATGACTCGATCTTATAGGGGCCAAGCTCCGTTGATGAATCTATCGAAGTTGTCCAGCGATGGTCGTCGATGACCGAAACAAGAAAACAGGGATAACTCAAATAGGGACGACACCTCTAAGAATTCTCGAAGAGAAATGGGAAGAAACGGAGCCCCCTGATAAAGAGAGGGAGCTTTGGTACTGAGGCGGATGAAGGGGAAGTTGGTTAAGAGTGCCGGGTTCATGAATGGGGAAAAATATGGGGGCCGGCAGATCGGCCATCGCCGCCGCCCGAAGGTAATGACACCGCCCTAGGGTTCCATGGAGAGGAGAGAAATGAAAACAGCCAGATTATCCAATTCCATTTTCTACCGTCACATTTTATGTCATCGTCTCAAAAGGATCCATACAATTGGGAGTTAATTTCCCCTATATACTGAGGTGTTCATGTCCCAACCATGTGAGACTTAGGTCAAATGTTTGTTATGATAAATCTCATAATGATAAACAAAATTAGACTAGTCATCTCCCTTGGATGAACAATCTCTAAGAGACCTCTCTCTTATGTCATATCATAACATATCTGCGATTGTAATGATTTATCCTATAATTTTTCAAAATGTATCATATGTTTTATTTTTTAATAACTATTGATATAAATAAATTCATCCAAAGAAGTATAATATTCAACTTAAAATATAGAATATAATACACAGTCATGAAGCATATCCTCTCAAATATGAGTGGTCTAATTTGATTATCAATTATTCCAAGGATAATATCTTACACATCTTAAAATGGGCACTCATTTCTTCTTGATGTCCCTTCTAGGTCAAAATGAGAACTGATTGGAATAACTTCATTAGTTATTGATGCTCTCTCTTCATTGATGTATATGATGGATATTGATAAAATAAATGATCGGTGTTTTTTTCATCCTATACCTATGAAAAAATTTGTGTTATATCATGATATGTGTTTATATCTCTGGGATGTACCACCCAATATTAATAATTAAAAAGACTCATAAAATCATTCTTAAAATTCAATCGATCCTCCATCCCATGCTTCATATATATATATTCAAGAGAGCTATAATAACCCATGCATTACTAGACTTCATACCGTATTTCATCTCATGTAACCACAATTCAATTGATTCTCAAACCACTGGATTATATCTGTAAGAACCCGGTTCTTATTTTTGAGGTACGGGTTTCTTTTTTTCTCATTTTCTTAAGTATTTTTTGAGAAAATAAGGAAAATGGGGAAAATCCCGAATTTTTTTAGTACACGCCGTGTACTTTTTCGCACACCGTGTACTTCTGGCCGTGTAGGATGAGTACACGGGGCGTGTAACCATGTCGACGATGAAGGGTGTAGGAACCGACTACACGCCGTGTAGTCAGTCGGCAGGCGAATAGTAAGGCGGTGACCAGCTGTGGGGCAGCACACGCTGTGTACTCATGAAGACACGTCGTGTAGTCATGTAGGCATGTGAACAGTGCCGCGCTGGCGGGAAGCCGTCAGAGGAACAATTTAAAAATGGGAAGTACACGTCGTGTACTTGGAAATACACGCCGTGTACTTTGTTTTTTTCGCTTAAAATGGGCAGTAGCCTCCCATGTTCACAGGGAAGGCTTAGAACGTGAAGAGAGCTCGGGAGAGGAAAGCCGGAGCTTTGGAGATCCGCTGAGCGCACGTCTGGAATCCGTTTCTGCCTCGGACGATCCCGTTGGAACCGCGCAGGTAAGCCCTCCCGTCTCCTTGAGTAGTTCTTGCCAATTCTTCCCCTAATGGGAGTTATTTGCGCTTAAGAGAATATTCTTTTACCTCAGATCTACGGCGTTCTTGGACGTTTCAGAAGGCCTCGTTCGCGTATATCGTTCGTTGGTGTTTAAGGTAGGTGGTTTGGTGATTATTTTCCAACTGTTGTGTGTTTTGTGTGTTTTTGAGCTACGAACCCATAATTGGGGTATCGTGTGGCTGAGGTCGTGGCTGTTTAAATACCTAGAATTGTATAGGTAATTAAATGTGATAATAAACTGCTGTTTGGGATCGCTGCTTGGATCCAGGATCACCCCCGGGGTGCGTTCCTCTGTTTAGTCGTTTGGCCAGGATACCCGAGGGTATGCCATGTTTACTTTATGCATTACTTTTGCCTTGTGAGGAATTGTATAAATTGCATGTTTATGTGTTGGGATCGGCCCGGTTATATTAGCCTGAGGGCGTGGTTTGTATAGCCTGAGGGCAAGGTTACTAATCTGCCTGAGGGCAAGGCCTAAGGGAAAGATTCTGTTTACCTGAGGGTTTCGTTTCAGTTTGGCCTGAGGACGAGATTCTATTTCGCCTGAGGGCAATGCTTGAGGGCAAGATTCTGTATAGCCTGAGGGCGTGGTTTTACTATATTAGCATGAGGGCGTAGTTCTATTAGCCTGAGGGCTTGGTGATGTTGAGCATAGAATGTTACTAAATTAAATGGTTAAATGAATAATTAAAACGACAATATAACTGGTTAAGTTAGTTACTTTTGAGTACTGCTTAGTTTATTGCATTTACTATTGCACACTGTTGTTGCATGTTTACACTCAGTTGAGCACGGGCATTTGGTGGGTGCCTACTGGGAATTATTTCTCACACCCTGTTTGGGTCATGCTTTTCGGCCCAAACAGATTACGTTTCTGCAGGTGTAGATAAGGGCAATGGTCCTTTTACAGGTACTTGATTGCTGCTGGGGTGTAGGAGAGCATGGGACCGGGCATTGGCTCGCGATGCCGCGGGCTGTTCTGATTTTCTTTTCTGTACCTGTACTTCAGTTGTATTGTATTGATCGTGTAACATGTTTTGGCTGTTTTATAGAATAGTGACATGCTGCATTTTCATATATACATGGCTGCTCGTTTCTCTTTTGTTATCAGTTATCCATTACAGTTATATATATATATATATATATATTGTTTCTGTTTCCGCTGTTATTGTATGTTTGTATTATATTCCGCTGCGCTACACTTTGACAAATGAGGGCATAGTTTCCCCACTATCAGACTTGGGCCCTCGCTGCTAGTCGGTAGCCTCTGGCGTTTGGGGAAATGCGCTTGAGGTCACGTGGCGAACCGGGTTTGGGGCACCCGTTGAGTGACACCCAGATCCGGGACATTACAAAGTGGTATCAGAGGCAGGTTCTTTTCTTTGACTTACTATTTGGAGCCGTAGTCAGGGATATGACGAATGGTAGTTGGTAATAAGCTGTGTCCAGGCGTAGCTAACCCGTGTACATGGAAAAGCTAGTCTACCTCGTATTTTGCAAAAAAAATTCTGACTTTGCAAATTTTACAGTTGATTTGATTTCACCGTTGGGTGACGCACTTGTAGTTGTGATGTTTATATTTTATCCATGGGTCCTATTTAGTTGCAACCCGATGAGATGAGGGCATGCCGTCTCATGCATCATTTAGGCACATGCTAGAAATCACATGTCATGCATAGTTCCATGCCATGTAGGTTCATTAGAAATCACATGTTGTTGTGCTAGAAAAGCATGCTGTTGTGATAGCTGCTTGATAAATACCTGCTATGTGATAGGGTATTTTTGTGTAAGTTTGTTAAAAAGAATGGACACCAAACTTTGGTTTTTGGGGAGTATTGGCCCCCATTGACCGGAAATTGGTGGATCATTAGTTGGTTATTTAGTTATAACACAGATAAGATTTCAAACTTTGATTCGTGGGGAGTATGGGCCCTCACGGGTCGGAATTTGACACTTAGGTGTTGTTTTTCAGTATTTTCTGGGTTCCGAGGAAGTTTCTGAGGCATACTGTCCGGAAAACCCAGAATACACGCCGTGTAGTACCTTAAACACGCCGTGTATGGCCTTCTGTTCGGGAAGAAAAATAAACTTTTTAAGTACACGCCGTGTAGTCTCTTCTCGTGTCACAAACCGTGTGGGCAGTGACACGGGGTATGGAATGTTTGGGGAACACACGTCGTGTACCGGAAGTACACGCCGTGTGGTGTTGACCCGGAGTCCGCCCGTGTAACTAACAACACGGACGAAGAAGACCTTAAGACATACACGCCATGTCCACTATGGAACACGCCGTGTAGTCTGACATGGGGACCCGGCCGTGTAGCTAACAACACAAGTCGGTGTGATCCTTTCAGATACACGCTGTGTGTATATAGAACACGCCGTGTAGTGTGAGCCGTGTGTCCGGCTATGTATCTAACAACACAGGTCGGTGAAGCTCATCTAGTACACGCCGTGTACCTGTGGGACACGCTGTGTAGTTGTGACTGAGGACAGACCGTGTGTACTTAGTCGTGTGGCTGGGAAATGGGGTAGTGTACACACTATGTGCGGGTGTAACACGCCGTGTAGTTGCAAGCCAAGTAGTCGGCCGTGTCACAAACGACACGGGCAGTTGGGAAATAACACCGTACACGTCGTGTAGATATTATACACGCCGTGTAGTTTTTGTTCAACGGGAGCTGTGTGGCTTAACCGTGTGGAAGGACCCGGGAAGGGGAAGAGAAGTCAAGTACACGCCGTGTAGTCATTGTAGATGCCGTGTAGTCTTGTTTTGTAAATCTTGAAATTCCATCTTCCTCTTGTTCCCTTTGTGGTTCCTTCGCTTTCAGTCTTGATAAATCTTGATCTAAGGCGTGTTTTTGACCTTGTAGTGTCATGCCGCTTAGACGACCGCGCGTTGTTCGCCAGGAGAGCGACAACGAGTATACTCTAGAGATGGTGGGCCATGGGCTACCAGTGGAACCTCCAACAGATCCAGATGCGACGCTAGCTATTATACTGGATACAGGCACAAATGCACAGTTCCGTGAAGGCTTTATGCGGTTCATGCAGACCTTTCAGGGAGCACCACAGACTGCCACATCTATGGCTGAGTTGATACGTATCTTCCAGCAGCAGCATACACCTACGTTTTCTGGGGATGACAGACCACAGGCTGCGGAATCTTGGCTGGGGTCAATGCAGACTATTTTTGAGCATCTTGAGACGCCTCCAGGGCAGAGGGTCAAGCTCGCGACATACATGCTGCTTGATTCCACCAAGAGGTGGTGAGATGTTACCACCTAGTCAGAGCATCACAGAGACATGGCGTGGGAAGATTTTCAGGCAGTCTTCTATGACTTATTTTTCCCAGAGATGCTGAGGGTAGATAGAGCTCGAGAGTTCATGAATCTGCAGCAGGGCGCTATGTTGGTAATGGATTATTCTTCTCATTTCACAGAGCTTCAGCATTTTGCACCCGTTATGGTGGGTGATGAGACGTTGAGAGCCAGAAGTTTTGTGGATGGTCTTCGTTATAACATCCGAGTGCTGGTGAATTTTTTTAGGTTGCCTTCAGTACACGATATTGTGAACCAGGCGCTGATTATAGATAGGAACCTGCAGGAAGCTAGTGGTGTGGGCCAGGGTGGTTCAACACCAGTTACTGGTACTATTTCTACTGGCAAGAGGAAGAGACAGATGGATTTCTCTCAGGGTGGCAGTACCAGCCAGACAGTTTCTTCAAGTGGCCTGATCAGGTGTTACCAGTGTGGTAAAGAGGGGCACAAGAGACCACAGTGTCCACGTGATCCAGTGGAGTGCCGAGCTTGCGGCAAGATTGGTCATCTACAACGCTTTTGGAGGGCGTTTCTACTAGTGGCTAGTGAGAGGGGTTCTATGAAGACTCTTCATGGGGGGAGCAGGACCAGTAGCTTCTTACCAATCGGGAAACTGGAATATGTCAGGGCGTGCAGGCAGAGATGGTGGTCGTGGCCGTGGTAGCCAGACACCAGGATCTCAGAGGTAGCAGGGCGGGACAGCTTAGGGCAGCCAGGCTGTGTCGTAGTGCCACGACACTGGGCAGGTATATGCAGTGCAATAGGCCCAGCAGGAGTAGGATCCCAGACCTTCTACAGTAAGAGGTACTATTATAGTAGCTTCTGTCTTATCTTCGGTACTTTTTGATACGGGTGCTACACATATTTTCATATCTGTACCCATTGTGGACAGATTTGGGCTCTGTGTTTCTTCTTCTTCTGATGTTAAGACGCTAGACACGCCTTTAGGAATGAGAACGACATGTGTGTGTCGGTGTAGGGAGTTCCCCCTAGTGGTTGGAGGGTGTAACTTTCTTTGGGACCTCTATGTCTTAGAGATGATATCTTATGACGTCATTCTCGGGATGGACTGGTTGGTTCTCTTTCGAGCCTTTGTAGACTGATATCGTCGCAGGGTGAGCTTCACATCACCAGAGGGCGGAGAGTTTCTATACAAGGGTGAATGAGATGTTCAGCCAAGTCGATCTGGACCAGATCATCGTGGGTGATGTGGAGTCACAACCCAGATTGCGAGTTTATATCTAGATGATCAGGGGACTTGTCAGATGGATTTCCCTCTAGTGGTTGATCGTTTCAGGGATGTCTTCCCAAATGACTTTTCAGGTCTACATCCAGAGCGAGAGGTGGATTTCTCTATTGATCTTGTGCCAGGGGCAGAACCGGTGTCCATTCCTCCTTATAGGATGACTGCACCTGAGTTGCAGGAGCTCAAGAGGCAGTTAGAGGAGTTACAGGTGAAGGGTTTCATCCAACCTAGTACTTCTCCTTGGGGTTCTCTGGTCCTTTTTGCGATGAAGGCGGATGGTACCCTCAGACTCTGTGTGGATTATCGGAAGCTGAACCAGTTGAAGGTTAAGAACCGATATCCTTTTCCAAGGATAGATGATCTTTTTGATCAACTTCATGGAGCACGAGTTTTCTTGAAGATTGACCTAAGGTAAGGATATCATCAGCTGCGCGTGAGACCATCGGATATACCGCTTACAGATTTTCAAAGCAGATATGGTACGTACGAGTACTTGGTTATGCCATTCGGACTCACGAATGCGCCAGCAGTTTTCATGGCTATGATGAATCTTGTGTTCCATCCTTATCTAGATTATTTTGTGGTATTATTCGTGGACTACAACTTGGTGTACTCTCACACTCTACACGACCATGCCACCCATCTTGAGATCGTATTGAGTACACTGATAGAGCATCGTCTATATGCTAAGATCTCAAAGTGCCACTTTTGGATAGACCAGATTCACTTCTTGGGTCATATCATCTCAGAGGAAGGATTTTCCGTGGACCCAGAGAAGGTGATAACAGTAGTTTCCTGGGAGAAGCCTAAGAACGTGTTTGAGATACGGAGTTTCTTAGGGATGGCTGGTTACTACAGACGCTTCATACAGGACTTCTCCCGCTTAGCAGCGCCGTTGACGAGTTTGACTAAAAAGGGTGTGAAGTTCGTTTGGTTGGAAGCTTGCGAGACAGCCTTTCAGGACCTGAAAGGAAGGTTGACATCAACACCAGTCCTGATACTTCCAGAGTAAGGGAAGAGCTATACAGTTTACTGTGATGCATCAGGTATTGGGCTGATAGCAGTGTTGATGCAGGGTGATCGAGTTATTGCATATAGGTCTCGATAGTTGAGGCCACATGAGAGGAATTACCTGATGCATGATCTCGAGTTGGCTGCAGTTGTTCATGCGTTACGCTGTTGGAGACATTATCTACAGGGAGAGAATTTTGTGGTTTTCACCAACCACAAAAGCCTCAAGTACATCTTTACTCAGTGTGAATTGAACCTGAGACAACGAAGGTGGGTCGAATACCTATAGTCCTTCGATTTTGAGCTTGCCTATACACCTGGTAAAGGTAATGCAGTAGCTGATGCACTGAGCAGGAAGACTCAGATACAGGTAGTGCAAGAGGCCAGTGGTGAGTGGTAGCTTATAGACTTGTTCTCTGAGATGCATTTGGAGGTGCATGACAGTCAGAGGCAGACCTATCTTTCATCTTTAGCTGTGACTTCTACTCTCCTGTACAGAGTGAGTATGAGACAACTATCTGATTCGGAAGGCCTAGTTCTACGGGAGTTGGTGGCAAGTGAGGACCCTCCTCCTGGTTGGATGATAGGCGATGATGAGGTTCTGCATTTCCATGGACGAGTATGGGTTCCAAGGGATATACACGAGGAGCTAATGTGGGAGTTTCATGCTTTGACTTGGGTAGTTCATCCCAGGGTTACCAAGATGTATCGTGACTTGAGATATCAGTACTGGTGGCCAGGTATGAAGAGAGAGATATCAGGTTTTTTTACGAGGTGTTCCACCTGTCAGCAGGTGAAGACGGAGCACTAGAGGCCAGCCGAACTGTTACAACAGTTACCTATCCCG
Source organism: Viscum album (assembly GCA_963277665.1). NCBI lineage: Eukaryota > Viridiplantae > Streptophyta > Magnoliopsida > Santalales > Viscaceae > Viscum > Viscum album. Next base: position 1,695,132,295 of record OY728158.1, on the reverse strand, counting down.
GAGTGGAAACGAGATGATGTCACGATGGACTTTGTGACTGGATTTCTGAGGTCACCTCGAGGTAATGATGCCGTGTGGGTTATTGTGGACAGACTCACGAAGGTAGCTCACTTTTTGCCGATCAATGAGACCTTCGATGTTGACGATCTCAGAAAGTTGTATATCCAAGAAATCATACGTCTTCATGGGGTCCCTCGTTATATCATTTCAAATAGGGACGCCCGCTTTATGTCTTGTTTCTGGCAGAGTTTTCAGAGGTCATTGGGTACACAGGTGCTTCTAAGCACAGCTTACCACCCTCAGACTGATGGCCAGTCAGAGCGTACGATACAGGTGCTAAAGGACATCCTGCGTGCATGATTCCTAGACTTTGGGGGCTCTTGGGAGAAGCATATACCCCTAGTCTAGTTTTCCTATAACAATAGTTTTCAGGCGACTATTGAGATGACACCATACGAGGCTTTATATGGTAGGCCATGCCGATCACCTTTTTGCTGGTTAGAGGTAGGTGAGACAGCTTTACTAGGACCATGTCTCGTACAGGAGACTTCTGAGCAGGTCCAGTTGATTCAGAAGCGGATGAATAATACACAGTCTCGTCAGAAATCTTATGTTGATCGCCGCAAATGACCTTTGGAGTTCGTGGTCAGGGATCAGGTCTTCTTGCGTGTTTCGCTGAGGCTGGGACACAGGCGGATCAGGAGACAGGGTAAACTTTCACCGAGGTATGTGGGGCCGTTTGAGATTCTGGAGAGAGTCGGACCGGTTGCCTATCGGCTGTAGTTACCATAGAGGTACTGAGCCATGCATGACGTCTTCCATGTATCTTAGCTGTGCCGCTATCATTCAGACCCGTCTCACATACTTCAGCCCGAGGAGGTTGAGTTGGAGGGAGATGCATCCTTTGAGGAGCATCCGATTCGTATCGTTGGTAGGAGCATGAAGGTTCTCCGAGGCCGGTCAGTTCCTCTCGTACGGGTGCTATGGAATTATGACAGAGTACATGAAGAAACCTGGGAGCAGGAGACCAGCATACGTGCTCAGTGGCCAGAGCTATTCTGAACTTTATCTTCGCCACCCTTGGAAGGGAAATTCGGGGACGAATTGCTTTAAGGGGGGAAGTTTGTAAGAACCTAGTTCTTATTTTTGAGGTATGAGTTTCTTCTTTTCTCCTTTCCTTAAGTGTTTTTTGAGAAAATAAGGAAAATGGGGAAAAATCCTGAATTTTTTTTAGAAGTACACGCCGTGTACTTTTCCACACGCTGTGTACTTCTGGTCGTGTGGGATGAGTACACGGGTCGTGTGGCCATGTCGGTGATGAAGGGTGTAGGAACCGACTACACATCGTGTAGTGGTTATTTACACACCGTGTAGTCAGTTGGTAGGTGAATAGTAAGGCAGTGGCCAACTGTGGGTCAGCAGACGCCGTGTACTCATGAAGACATGCCATGTAGTCACGTCGGCAGGTGAACAGTGTCGTGCTGGCAGGAAGCCGTCAGAGGAACAATTTAAAAATGGGAAGTACACACCATGTACTTGGAAATACATGCCGTGTACTTTGTTTTTTTCACTTAAAATGGGCAGTATCCTCCCCTGTTCACAGGGAAGGCCTAGAACGGGAAGAGATCTTGGGAGAGGAAGGCCGGAGCTTTGGAGATCCGCTGAGCTCACATCTGGAATCCGTTTCCACCTCAGACGATCTCATTGGAACTGCGTGGGTAAGCCCTCCCTTATCCTTGAGTAGTTCTTGCCAATTCTTCCACTAATGGGAGTTATTTTCACTTAAGAGAAAATTCTTTTATCTCATATCTACGCTGTTCCTGGACGTTTCATAAGGCGTCATTCGCGTATATCGTTCGTTGGTGGTTAAGGTAGGTGTCTTGGTGATTATTTTCCAACTGTTGTGCATTTTGTGTGTTTTTTAGCTACGAACCCATGATTGGGGTATCGTGTGGCTGAGGCCGTGGCTGTTTAAATACCTAGAATTGTATAGGTAATTAAATGTGATAATAAACTGCTGTTTGGGATCGCTTCTTGGATCCAGGACCACCCCCAGGGTGCGTTCCTCTGTTTAGCCGTTTGGCCAGGATACCCAAAGGTATGCCATGTTTACTTTATGCATTACTTTTTCCTTGTGAGGAATTTTATAAATTACATGTTTATGTGTTGGGCTCGGCCCGGTTATATTAGCCTGAGGGCGTGGTTTGTATAGTCTAAGGGCAAGGTTACTATTCCGCCTAAGGGCAAGGTCTGAGGGAAAGATTCTGTTTACCTAAGGGTTTCATTTCAATTTGGCCTAAGGGAGAGATTCTATTTTTCCTGAGGGCAATGCCTGAGGGAAAGATTCTGTATATCCTGAGGGCAAGCATGAGGGCAAGCCTGAGGGCGTGGTTTTACAATATTAGCTTGAGGGCATAGTTCTATTAGCCTGAGGGCTTGGTGCTGTTGAGCATAGAATGTTACTAAATTAAATGGTTAAATGAATAATTAAAATGGCAATATAACTGGTTAAGTTAGTTACTTTTGAGTACTTCTTAGTTTATTGAATTTACTACTGCACACTGTTGTTGCATGTTTACACTCAGTTGAGCACGGGCCTTTGGTGGGTGCCTACTGGGAATTATTTCTCACACCCTGTTTGGGTCATGCTTTTCGGCCCAAACAGATTACGTTTCTACAGGTGTAGATAAGGGCAAGGGTCCTTTTACAGGTACTTGATTGTTGCTGGGGTGTAGGAGAGCATGGGATCGGGCATTGGCTCGCGATGCCACGGGCTGTTCTGATTTGCTTTTCTATACCTGTACTTTAGTGGTATTGTATTGATCGTGTAACATGTTTTGGATGTTTTATAGAATAGTGACATGCTGCATTTTCATATATACATGGATGCTCATTTCTATTTTGTTATCAGTTATCCATTACAGTTATATATATATACTGTTGTTGTTTCCGCTGTTGTTGTATGTTTATATTATATTCCGATGTGCTACACTTTGAAAAATGAGGGCATAGTTTCCCCACTATCATACCTGGGCCCTCGCTTCTAGTCGGCAACCTCTGGCATTTGGGGAAATGCGCTTGAGTTCACGTGGAGAACCGGGTTTGGGGCACCTGTTGAGTGGCACCCAGATCCGGGACGTTATAATATCCCTATATGTGAATTTACCCCATGCCTCATAATTATAGTTCACGTTAAATCCATTACAAGAAATTTTCAATTTTAAAACTATTTAGCAAGTTCTTCTACTACTAATGATCCTCAAAATATTTCTAAATAAACCCATTACACATTAATTTCACCCCCTTTGAGTCAATTTCATCATATGTAATTCCGTATTTCATAAATCGTGAATAAAACTTCAATTGTATTTTATGAATCATGGAAAAAATAAAATATAAATAAATTATTCCATCATCATGAATTCTACATGAACATTATTATATAATGATCAAAATATATTTCTTCTTCGATGATAATATATCCCAAGTATATTTCTTCTTACACCTAAAATTGAATTTAGAAAAAATAACATGAAACTTATTTTCCACAGTGTTTTTCTAAAAAAATCTTGATGTTATTTACGGATTGATTCAAACCTATAATTAGTTAAAATAAAATGAATACAAAAATGAGAATATAGAATTGTGTAATATTTGATTCATTAAATTGTCGAAGAATTTATTTGTTTTAATTCTCCAAATGTAATTACAAAAGAATTCAAAATGATTGTACTAGATTCATAAATTCATATTTTCAATATTATATTATTTTATTATATGTTAGTGATATAAAAATTACAAGTCAATATTCAATAGGAAATTCATCAAATTTATATGCTTAAAATAATCATTATTGAGAGAAACGATGAATTTATTTATTCCAGTCACTTAATTAATCATCAAATGTTTAATCTATAACCAAAAAATAAAATAATATTTATTATAAATTTTAATAGTTGTGTCCCTTTATGAAACACTATTTTTAATACATCCCTTATCCTTTTAGTCATTTGGTTTAAATTTTGGATCTCTTAGAACTTAAAATTTTTTGTGTTAAGAATTCAAGGATAATAGATTTATTCCATATAACAAGTTGATTGATGATCAAATATCACTATTTAGTTGAAACGATGAAAATTATTATAGAATAACATTTAAATATTAATTCACCAATTCTGGGAACTTGTGTGGATCTTCATATTCTACCATTATAATAACCAACTTGTTCAATTATGATGAAAAGTACTCAAGTTCTAAAATAATGGGACTTACCCAACATACAATAACTTCCACTATATTAAGAGAGTGTGGATAGAATTATATGTTGAAATAAATTATACAATATTTCAATAGTAGTAAATTTTACAATTATACATTACAAAATCATTTAGTTAAATGATATGAAGACATGTGTCCATATTGAGGACTAGAATACCCCATTACTGGTTGATTTTATTATCATAGTAGAACATGTTTGGAACATAAATATGCAATGAAACTTTCTCCTTAGGTAATGATCATCCTAATAATATATGAAATCATTTTTATATAAAAAATATATACATACTACTCTTCAATATATTGATTATTGAGATTCACTCATATAACATAATTTAGATATCAAAGTAGAGACAATCTTTTGGGTACCACATACAACTGTAGACATAAAATTTGATTCCAACGGTGCATGATATTTATTAAACAAATAAACAACATTCATAATAGATTATATATATCATAAGTCACATCCATTATTATCTTAATATTTATCTATGGCCTATATTAACTTCTTAGTCTGAATACTTAGTCTCTTCATCTTGTATAAAGACCCAAAAATAGTTCCTCTTTTATAAGCACATAAAGACTATCTAGATTTCATATATTCCTGTATAGATGCAATTATATAGGTTAATTATAATGATCATGATTCATGCATTTAATTCATCCAAATTAACAACATCAATTTTTACCCCTCCCAGAAGAATAGAAATTGAATTTTTAGATCTCTTATGAGGACTTCCCTTTTGAATTTCATTCCAATTTTACATTAGTCAATAAATAAAATACGTACACACATCCTTTCAAGTAAGATATGAATTCAAACATCGACCCATGATCATGTAATCTTAAACTATCATTTATTTTTATAGAAAATAATTATTACAAGGTAAATAAAATTGAATGACCTTTGACCACTATATAAATCCAAAACTGATATATCATGTAATTGAGATTGTATATTTTATTTATTAAATAGGAAAAAATGAACTCAAAAATATATATTGTATAAAGTCAAAATATCTTACTTTAATTCTATAAATATTAGAATGATACTATTTCCAACACTTTCACAAGGGCCAGCCTGTGATTCAATGCTAGTTGGATTCTATTTCCCTGCATTCCCACATTCCAAAGGCAGGATAATATCATCACTTTAATTGATAATGTATACTCCTAGATCAAAATAGGATGATGGGATGTCAGTTACTCATTCCATGGATTCCTCCTTGGATCATGTTTCCTATTCTGGGTCTCCCTCAGTGATTTAAGTCATGTTCAACAAACTCATTCCTAGTACCATTTCTATGTGGATGATAGTTAATTACACTGCTTTTTTTCATGACAAGGTTTAAACCTTTAGTTTGGAGATTAGTCACGTTGGTCATCTCTAGGAATATCTAGACATTGGGAAAATTGGTAACCTATAAATCTTTATCTTGCGAGGGAATCTCATATGAGGCATCTTAGGTGCATAACCAAAGGCATCCCATGTCAATCATGAGGTAATTAATTCCAGGGGTGTACGTATTCCAATGTTTTTTACCTCAGGCATCCCATATTTATTACATAGGGTAGGTATTTTGGGTCAGGTCACAAGTTCTACATCCCGTGGAGATGGATTAGAATATTTAGTTGAGACGGATCAGGGCACATGTTTAATGTCTTATAAAGATGGGTTGGTTGATCAAAAATCTCCATAGAGGTAGATAAAGGAGGTGTTTCACTAAGAGGTAACACTTCGATAGTTTATCAATGGATCATAATGCCTCATGGAGGAAATTCTGAGAGGTGCATCCCATAAGGGAGAAGATGTCACACTCAAGTTACCATTTTCAATATTGAACCTCATGGAGGCATCCAATGTATCATGTTTAAAAGATAGGGATAAAAAACATGTAGTTCAATGCTATAGTTTAAGGTTTTGTGATAGGACCAATCCATGTAGTTTAGCATCATGTAATAAGTATGATCATGCCATAAAAGGAGAGTCTACAAGTAATAGTGTGTAGATTATATATATAAGCTTCCCAGAATGTGAGGATTCTACTTCCTGGAGGGAGTGGGTGGCGTCCCATGATGATTTTACATGGAGCATCCTATGTTAGTCACACAGGGTAAGGCTATAAATTTATGTCATGTGTTGAGGATGTTTCCATGCAGTTTAATGTCATATGAATATGATGCGGGACTAGGTAGTTTTATCCCCATTCAACTCGGATATGGGTAGTCTCACTCTTTACCCCTAGGGATTATGTGACCAACACTCATGAATTTCTTGGGGGACATGGAGTTGGAACTGCCATGGAGGAGTTTCCAATCAAGAGATTGAGATTAGGGTCCCTGTAATTAAAATAAAAATTTGTTAGGGTACATATTATTAGAAGAAACAAGCATAAAATAGGCTCTGGATGTAATTAGAGTGAAGTGGAAAGACATAGGAGTGGGTGGAACTGGTCATGTAGGGACTCGAGGTGCAACTGAACTAGTCCTATGCTGGTATGGGGGCCTCAATCACTTGACCTTAACAATGGAATTATTGAGACCTAGTTTCTACCTAATAATACTTTTTAATATTTCTATATATATATATATATATATATATATCTAGAGTTGTGGATTGTGGAAGTGTGTGAATAAGAGGCCCAATGTTCCAATAATAAATTTTATAAAAATATTAAATATATTATATATTGAGCACACATATATTATTAATGTAAATGGGATAAATCCTAAAAGGAAGCTAATATCATAAATATAAGACCGTAGTTGAGTCCAAAACATGATGTTTACCCTAGGAGGGACATAAAATGGGTCAGTGCGGGGCGTTCAGAATCCTTGCTCATTGGCAGTACATTCAATGAAATAAATAAATAAATAAATAAATAAATAAATAAATAAATAAATAAATAAATAAATAAATGTTTTATTTTAATGCAGCATATTATTATATTAGAATACTAATAGAGTAAATTGGTTAGGGTTAGCCTCATAATCATGGAATTTTTAATGATGATATCCTTCCTCCTATTGCCGAATCTCATTGGACGATGATTAAATTCGGAATCAGAGTAGATCAAGGAACAACGAATAGAATGATCCCTCTTCCTAATTGGAAAGCACATTCATAATGAATTAACAATCCAAAATCTTGGTTGGACACAACAATAGGTGATTTACACCCTTTGATTAAATTACTCAAGAAGATTCATCCTTGTTCTTGGATCTGTTCCAATTATGGAAAATTGAATGTTCCTGGGTACATATTCTTAATTTTCATCAATTGATTTCTAACCCTAGATGTCCGTTCTTGATCATTGGATAATAACTCTTGTCCAAAGATTTTTAAAATTTTGGTTTTTTCTTTTCTCCCTCATTTTCTTCATATTATTCATTGGTTGTACCCCTTAGTAAAATTCGACTTTGTCGGGAAGTATTGAGCCCAATTGGACCCCTTGAAACTGCTAGAGAATCATGTGTGATGAGAGGATCGATGAACTATGACTAGATCTAGGTCAGTTTCAAGGAAAGGATGATTTTTTTGATGTTTAGGATCAATAAATCAAGGGAAGAATGAATCGTGGAAAGTGAGACATGCGACGAAACCCAGATGAACCATCAGAGCTTCTTTGTGGAGAACTATGGATGGAGACCATGATTTTCGGCCAAATCCATGATTTTTGGGTGGATTTGAGGAAAAATCCATAGAAAAAAGAGTAGCTTCAAGAACAAAAAATGGATCTAAATATTCTAGAAAAAACCTCACTACATGACATGTATGGGGATAAACACATGGTGGGTATCCTCTCAATAGTGGATACTAGGATTTCAGAAAACTTATGTATGACATGGTGTGTCTTCCTACTACACATTGTGTGCCCCTTCCTGGTTGGACAACCCAATTAGATGATCAAACGGGTGGGAAACTATGTGTATGTACATGGAAAAGTACATATCCATGAAGATGAGTACATAGAAACGAGGTCCAATACACAGACATAAGGTCTAGTACACAAACAGGTGATCCGGTACGCCGACATGAACACAAGGACACAACCCAATCCTAGGTAGGTGGGACACACTGTGTAGTCCACCTATACAGTGTTTACTCCCATATAGTTGGGTTTCATGTTCCATTTGGGGAAATTAATATGTGGTGGATAAGGACCACAAACCGTGAGGTCCCTTCATATATAATGTACCCATTGAACTCTTTTAAGGAAACTTCAAAGATCCGTATCTCATTATTTTGAACTCATATTTTTGCATGCGAGTAGCCTATCCTGAGTGTTTTTCTCCATAGAACATTATGGACACCTTATTTATGGATTTCATGATATGATGTGAAATTTTGTGGGAATGGTTCTTCTTGAGTCAAAGACCAACACCGAAAGTGATCGTGCATAATAAGCAAAGACTACCGAGTTATACCCTCCCTTAGAGATGGGTAGTGGAGTCCTCAAAATTTAGAGTGAAACCCCCCATCAGCATGGGAGTAGGTCCTCTATATCTACTTCTGAATGGATCCCCCTACTGGGTAATCCGTGGGTCCTCAATGACCAGAGTAGAACCCACTGTTGTAATAGGGTGTGGGTCCTCAACTTCCGATTGGAATCCACCTATCAGATAGGGTGCAGATCCTTGATGACTAGAGTGGAACCTCCCCTACTGTACTGGGGTACTAGTCCTCAACCTATAGAGAGGAACCCCTATCATCATGGGATATGGTCCTTCTCTTCGAGTTTGTGGCCCCTCTACTGTGTGACATAGTGATGAGGCGTGGAATGACTTGGATGACTACAATTGAGAAGATTCCTGCGATGCAGGGCATTGTGGATGGAATTTTGTAATTGTTGGTTACTCTTATTCTTAAGATGAGCTATGAGATGTGCATCCACTTACTCTATAATTTGGGATTCTTTTGACTGAGCATATATATATATATAAATTCTTCTATATCCACACCTTGTATTTGGTTACTCTCTTTCAAAGAGAGGCGAAGACACACAGGATATTCCATGTTCTTTCAATGTTTATCTTCTCATGGTTAGATGATTATACTCTCTTACTATAGGTGGAAATGACTTGACATATAGTCCATCTAGTCACAGAGTCATTCCCTTTATGCTTGGATGATGGTACTTTAACTATTGGTTTGGGTTGAGCTGTTCTCTTTGATCGATTATTGCATATACTATCTTTTTATTCTTGTTGTATCTCTTAATTACCCCCCTTAAGCATTCGGGGAATCCTACTACGTATGTATATACTCATCCTTGCATTGGATTTTAAAACACATTTCTTGTCTTAGGAAGATGATTTAAAGGTCGTAGGTGACTTTAGAGGAGCTTAGGGATACCTGGTACTTTAGACCGTGTATGATGATCACAACATGGGGTCTAAGAATTGGGATCTTTTATTAGTGTACTTTTCTAGATTTTCTTAGGATATGACATATTTCCGGTGAGGCATGTATTTCCCCCTTACATTTTAGTTTACACAACCATAATCTTATAATTTCTAGAGGTTTTACATTCATGGTTGTTCCCTTAGCTCTTTCATCTTTTACTTTTACGCCCTCTGTACCTTTTCATTGAGATTGATGTGTGTGTACATAAAAATATTTAGGAAGAGGCCTCCCCTTGTTAGATATTCCTTCAATGTTGGTCATCACCCCATGACTTATGGTGGTAGTCTTGGGGTAGTTGTGGCTCAAGCCCTCGGTTGGGATGGGTTGAGACAGATTGGTATCCGAGCAAGTTCGTTCCTTGGAATGCTGTTTAGACTAGTTCCCTTAAGAGTATTTGGTTGGGATTTAGGGAAATAGTCTCAAAGTGTCTCGAGTTCTTCTCTCAGTCCAGGGAGTCTAGTAATTGTGTGGGAAGTTAATTTATCCATTCAACAGGACCTTGACTACCTTCTTTTCGACTCGGCATGTCGAGACATTTGTTGTAGGGATCAATGGTACATGCATCATATAAGACTGAGTCTTTGATAGTAATTCCTGATTCAACTCCCCATTATATATATATATATATGATCATATGACCATGGTACGTCTTGATAAATCTCATGATTCCTCCATGATGATATCCATCTTGGATACATTTTTTAATTGTTAAGATGATCCAATGAGCGATGATGCCTCAATTCCAGGTCCATCCTGTGATCCCCTTCCACTGGGTTGTAAAGTAGCAGTGACTTGACTTATCGAGCAGTTGATCATTCCAAAAAAGTAGGATGAGGATGTGTGAAGGATTATAACATTCTGTGAGTTCCAGTTCCAGAGGACATTGATGTTCCATGTTGATCCAAATCCTCATGCAGTAGGGGATTGGCTAGAGTTAGTGGTCTGTGTCTTCAGGCTCATTTGGACACCGACAGATCTGGCAGTTGCACTGGCATCTATCCTTTTCCATTGAGAAGCTGGTCACTGGTGGAGTCTCATTACGTATATTCACGATGATTTGACACTATCGTGGACATACTTATAGTAGTTATTTCATGAGAAGTATTACCCCTCCTATGTATGCTCAGTTTAGATCCAAGAGTTTCTGGGGATGTAGTAGGGGGGAGGGATGACAGTGGCTAGGTATGTAGCGAGGTTCACACACCTTACACAGTAATCCATTGACATGATCCAGAATGGATACTTATGAGCATGAAAGTTTGATTAGGGACTCCACAGAGTGATCTGAGCTAGTGTTGCACCCTTGTGAATCTCCACATATGATGGGGTGTTGGAGTGGGCACTGGTAATAGAAAAATTTCTTTGAGAGGGACTCTAGATAGCTGGAGCTGGTTGTGGGTGACACATAACTGAGTCATCTATAGAAACTACTAGATTCTAGGAACCAGGATCTTGGAGGAGGATACCTCCCCATGATCAGACTCAGGCATGTGGTCCGTGGCAGCATAGAGCACCAAGGAATCTCTGAGTGGGGTGATACTTTAGTTATGATGAGAGGGCTCACATGGAACGATATTGTTTGACCAGAAATTCCAAGAAACCAAGGTAGATAGCTGAAAGACCACCATAGTAGAGGCATCATCATGATCAAGGATCTCCCAAGCAAGGAAAAGATGGTACCTAGAGAGGTGTAGCTGGAAGAGGAGGATGAGGAGCTATGGGGGTGGGAGACATTATGAGATCGTTCCACCACCACCACCAGGCATCCCACGTCATGCTCAGGGAGTTGGCAGCTGGGGCCGCAGATAGATATAGGCCTTAGAGGTTTATGAGCCTTCCACACACAAGACGATAAGAGGGAAAATCTATGTTTATTCTAATCTTTATTCAGTATTAGTAGACACATGCTCCAATAATTCCTTTATCTATATGCTCATGGTGCGAGATCTAGAGATCCCAGTTGGGGTGTTATCCCAACAACTTCTCTTGAGGATCCTATAGGGAACATTTATTCTATATTTTTGTATCTTTTGGTAGTGTGATCTATTACTTGGAGGAGAGAGATTGATGTGGAGCCTTTTGGTTATCATGATGGAACCCAATGATGTCATCCTAGGTATGAATTGGTTGTCCATGGTCCAATCCCAGATTGACTATCACCAAAGAAAAGTCATATGCCTATGCACTGATGGGACAAGAATCTAATTTTCTAAAAAGAACGATCTCATACCAGGGAAATTGGGTTCTTTGAGTAGGAGGCTACATCCCATCACCCATCAGTTGGAGAGTGTATCCCTTGGTGAAACAATCTCTTTAGGCATATGGATTTAATCAATTATGGGGGATTATATGGAAATATTTCATGATCATGTTTTGGGACTACCACTGAGGTGTGGGATTGAGTTTTTCATTTACTTTCATCTGGGGACAACTCTAATATCTTCAATGGCATATCGAAGGCCCCCATAGAGCAATGGGATCTAAATTTATAGTTATAGGACCTTCAAGATAAGGGTTTAATCATACTCAGTGTGTCCACCTGGACAAATCTAATGATGTTTGTGAAAAAGGGGGATGAGAGCTTGTGACTTGACATGAATTATCATTGCCTGAACTAGGCCATATAAAGAAAAAGTACCCCTTGATGATTATTGAATACCTCTTTGACCATTTTCATGGCATGAGATGGTACTCGAAGATTGATCTCAAGTCTGTCTAGAACCATTTTATGGTTTGTGAGGCTAATATTCCAAAGTTTTTATTTTGATGTCGATATAAACCCTATGGGTTCCTAGTGACGCCCTTTGGTGTGACAAATGAACCCACTATGATTATATATTTAATGAAAAAGGTATTCTAGTCGTACTTGGAATAGTTTTTGGTTTTATTTATCAATTACAAACTCTTCTACTCTACATTAGAGGAGGGGAATGAAAGGCACTTAAGGGTGGTCTCAAATTTGCTTCAAGAGCACCAACTTTATGGGAAGCTCGCGAAGTGCTAGTTCTAGATACATGAGGTTCACATTCTAGGGAATGTCATTTATGATCATGTTTTAGCCATTGAGTTAGATAAGATCGATTTCATTCTTTATTTGTAGCCACCCAATATCACGTCAGAGGTGAAAATATTTCTTAGTTTGGCGGGGTACAACATGAGGTTTTTGGAAAACTTCTCCAGAATCGCAGCCCCTTTGAACTCATTGATGTGGAAAGGGAATTCCTTTACCTTATATTATTTGTGATAGTGGTCCTTTGAGGAGTTGAGTATGAGGATGGAGATTACTTTAGTGTTGATACTACTAGAGTAAGGCATGGAGTTAGTAGTGTATTGCGATGACTTAGTAGCTGGCCTCGGAAGCATGTTGATGCAATGATAGATAGTTATCGCATATGGTTCGAGGAATTTGAGACCCCATAATCTAAAATAAAAGACTCAAATAATATATTTGGAAGTGGTAGTCTTATCCTTGAGGATGTGGAGGCACTAACTTCCCAGATAGCACTTTGTGGTTTACTCAGACCACCAAAGTCTTAGGTACAACTTCACGCAGAGAGACCTGAACCTTAGATAACAACACTAGTTAGAGTACCCATAGGACTATGAATTCGAGATAGAATATAATATAGGGAAGGAAAATGTAGTATCAGATTACCTTAGTATGATTTAATATGTTCACTCAATGTAGGGGGCTTCAAAGTAGTTGACTTCCCTACAACTGACCCTAGTGGAGCAGGAGGGTACAACTTTTCTACAGTCTATGGTGTTGACTTATCTGCTTCTCGAGTGTGTGACAGAGTACCAGTTGGTATAAATTTAACATGAGGTATTTCATGATCATATATCTAATATAGACTCACCATATAGATATTATAAATAAGGTAATTACATCATCTTATTCTAGGGGTGGATAGTGGTTCCAATCAAGATGTGGGAGGAGGTGATGTGGGAGTTCCACACTTCTACCCCATCTATACATTTTGGTGTGGGGAAGATGTAAAGAGACCTTCATCGGTGGTTTTTTTGGTCTAAAATGAGATAAAGAATAACTGAGTTCATCTCTAGGTGCCTCACATGTTAGCAGGTAAAGGTTGGGCACTATGTTTTGGTAGGTTTTTTGCAGCATCTTGAGATCCCATAATAGAAGTGGGACGACATAAAAATGGACTTTGTGATAGGGATTACACACATAGATAAGGGTTGTGATTCTATCAGGGTGATAGTTGACCGACTCACAATGTTATCACACTTCCTTATAATCAGGGAGTAGATTTTGTTGGAGAGTTTGGGGTAGGTGTACGTATGGGAGACCCTTCACCTTCATTGGGTTCCCTCTATGATTTTCTTCGATTGTGATGTATAGTTTATGTCACGACTGTGGAGAGGCCTCTATGTGGAATTTAGGACCCAAATGAGGATGACTATTTCCTTTCACCCCCAAAATAGTGGGAAGATCGAGCGCACTATCCCAGTGTTGGAGGAAATGCTGAGGGCATGTGTGTTAGACTTTGACTAGATCTGAGAGGATCACCCACCCTTGGAAGAGTTTTCATACAACAACTACCACTCTACCGGGCATGGAACCTTTTTAGGTCCTATATGGGAGACCATGCAGACCACTCTTATGCCGGACAGATATCAGTGATACATCTCTTATGAACCCAGAGATGGCCCAAGTGTCGATGAATAAAGTCTATGTCATCTATAAGCGGATGTGGATGGCTAATAGAAGATATAAATCTTATGAAGATTGCTGTCGTAAGCCCTTGGAGGTCGATCAAGGAGACAATGTTTTCCCATGATTCTACCTATGATGAGTATTATGGAGGTTTAATGGGGGAGGAAAGATATTCGTGAGGTTCGTTGGGCTGTTTGAGAACATGCATAAGGTTGGTGTGGTAGCTTACCACCTCACCCTACCCCCATAGCGGGAGTGGGTGCATGAAATCTTCAATATTCTGTAACAAAACAAACTATTATAAGTGAAATTTCCATTTTGATTTAATTAAATGTATTATTATGTAAAATGGATATAGAAAAAACATGCACTCTATTGGTTTTAATGACCTTTAAGTATCATTACCACTGATAATATAGTTGTTGAATAGTGATCACATGACTTGTATAAATATAGGTTTTTAACAATTCCTTTCGACACAGACAAAGGAGGTGACGACCTCAACCAGTAGGATCATTACCTATGAATCCCATTTATCATAGCTTCTGAGGGAGATATAATTTCTAGGATTTTACATACACCAAGCCTAAGTCTATATCCAACAACTTAAGTATGATGAAAACCATTTACGGGAGAAGTTCAAGCTTATTAAGATCACGATCCAAACCATGTTCACCGAAGGTCCCCATGAAATCCCCACCATTTCACACCTTACTCTTAGGGAGTATGATAGTGTAATGAAGGGATATGTATCAAGGCCCTATCATTATTATTATTTACATTATTTTTTTATAGAATAATGAATATACTTTTATTTTTTTTATTTTTTAAAGAAAAAATAATATTTTTGGTTAATATTCAAATTGAAGTAAGAAATATATTTTGATGAATTAATAAATAACATTTTAATAAAATATTATTATTAAATTAATTTTATTAAATATAAATTATCATATAATTTTTATGAGGCCAAATGTAATTTTTATTATGGTTTAAAAACTGTTTTTGTCAAAACCCATCATTTTTCAACAAATGTTGGTTTCTATTTTAAAATTAAAAATTTAAATATTTAGAAAATTATTTGGATAAAATGGATACTATTTTTGGAATAAGTATGTAAAAATTATCCAATGGTGAATTTTTCATAATATTTTAAGACAGTCGAATATTTGGGTAAAAATTAAATACCATATAAATATATAGTATGTTTTATGACATCATAATGACCTAATAGTGATGTAATAAACACTATAAAATGGATATTAATCCAAATATAAGTTTTTAAATTTAAAATAATATGATTTTATATTTTTTTATTATTTTATAAATCCTTAGTGAATCCTCCAAAATGTATAATATATTTTATGATTTTAAGTTCATTTCTTTAATAACGTGACTCACCTCCACATAATCAAGGATAATATTTTAATATCTTCAGCTCACGGACTTATAAAATAATTTTTTACACTCATATTTGGTAAAAAACATTGTAAAAAACCATTTTAAGGTTTTGGGTTTTGAATATTTAATTATATAGATTCCAAAACCTAATGTTTGTGAAATATTAAATAATTCTCCTCTCATTTCCTCTATAAACCCAACCAATATCCCATTTATCTTCACTAAAATTACTTTTAGCACATCCTTACTCTGTCCTCCCCACTCTATAATCCTCCCAATGTGACCCAAGCTCTCATGAAGCCCATCTTAAGGAATTTGAAGTTACACACTCAGGTAAGGGTTCCTTATATTCAAATTTTTATCCAAGTTTCTTTATAATGTTACACACTTTTATTTTCATTTAAAAATGACGGGGTATGTTTTATAACCTCCCAATTACTCCCCTTATAATTTTATAATGATGATAGACCCATTTATCACAATTAATCCCTCTTATGTACACCTGTTACCATGCTGGAATTTCCTAAGAGTTAGTCCATTTATCCTCTTTCTTCAAGTTTATTTATTATGTTATGTCTTCTATTTCCAATTTACTTATGTTGGGACATGTATTTATATAACCCTATTAATTTACATTTCATTTATATATGTTTATATACCCATTATTCTCTCATCACCCCTTTTTATGATTTTTTTCCATGCTATTATGCTTCCAAAATTGCACCGTGATTTTCCATGCCAAAATCATCGTGTAGTGAATACCATGCCCATTCATCTATCAAGGTTGTTAAATTTTATACACATATAACTTTTTATTGAGGAATTAAATGTATTTTTACCACACCCCTTTATCATGGAATAAATTATCATGATGAATTAATCCATGCTTTATGATATATGTGGCACAATTAAGCATGAGAATGAAATGAAAGTGACGGGTGCACTCGAAATCATATAGAACTCCAAGGAATTGGGTAATATTTAGTATCATGATATGTAATTTTGGGACAATGGTTTACCTGATTCTTTTATGGGACTTTTTACACTATTATTTCTTATCATTTTATCCTTTACCTATGATGCAATGTTTTAAGTTGTTGCCACATTTCCATGTTATGATTATCATGATATATCACGCCTTTATATTCATGTTTCTATTATGATCCATTGATATTCCTATCATCTAAAATGTATTTTATTCTTACTGATATTCCATGTTTATTCCCTTATCAGGATTTATATCTCACCCCTTTCTTATGTATGTCCTTAGGTTATCCCATTCAATGTGAAGTATGAAGGAATGATGTGGTCATGTAAAGGAAGTTTTTAATAATGATGTTGTATTCAGTGTTTTAAGTTGTTATATAATGTTCTTAATTTCCCAATATACTATAATTATCAATATTTAAGGTTTCATTAAGTGTAATTTTATGTTATTAAATCATGTATGAATGTAATAAAAAGAACATGGTTGTTATAGTTGGTATCAAAGGAAAGTTTAGTTATTTTTGGGATTAGGTTTAGAAAACTCTAGTGAAAGCCTTAGGGATCATACTAAGTATATTAAAAACATACCTAAATCATGGTGAGTATAGATTAAGTGTTTTATCAAGAAAATACACCCCTATATGGATACAAATACGTGGATGTGGGTCTAGCATAGATGTATCTCATGATAAAACTTGAAAACAACGCTTTGAGTAAGACTTGAATGGGAACCATTGCATGAAAATTGGCCTTGTTTCACTCCTATTTTGACACTCCTAGGGGATATACATTGATAAATTATTAATCTTAGCATGAACCATTATCAAGGGAACAAAAAAAAGTCCATAATAATATACGCTAGGAAGTAGATCATGGATAACTTAGATTGAATCCTAGAAATTCATAAGTTAAGGAAATAAATGTAATTCATAAGTTATCCCTTTAATATCATTGGATAACCCTTTATAGGTTTAATAAATTAAAATAATTACCCCTAATTTTCCTTTAATTATATATAATGACTAGTAATAGGAGGAATTAGGATAAAAACTGATACAAAGATCAATGTAATGACGTCCCTAATGAGATTCCCAATCCTATGGGAGTAGGAATCGTAATTTTTTTTCACAATAATCTTTCATTTAACTCAAGTTTTTAATAGAAACCTAGATCAAGGGGAAATTCCACCCCCCTAAGAAATAATAAGTCACAATTGTGAGCTTCATGAGACAAATTCCTCATACTTTCAATGGATCATCTGATCCCTCAATCACTGAACAATTGATCAACTCCATTGAGAAGATATTCTCCATCGTTCAATGCTCCAAAAAAGAGATGGTTCTTTAGGATGCTTATCATATGACGGGTGAATTTGATCAATGGTGGAAATTGATCAGAAATACTAAGCCTGGGGAAGAGATTGAGGCGATGGGATGTAAGGATTTCCAGAAAATATTTTTCAATAAATATTTTCTTCGCACCCTCCGACTTAAGATGGAAAGGTACTTCTTTGACCTCAAGCAAAATGGATGATGGATCTATCAGAGAATGTGAGTAAAAATTCACAATTATTGCATGATATGCCTCTGAATTTGTCATTACCCCCAAATTTAAGGTTGACAGCTTCTTTGGTGGGCTAAAACCTAACCTACGAAAATCCATGGAAATCCGTGACTTTGATAGCTATGAGAAAATTATACTATGTGCCTTCAAATTTTAAATGGATATTGGGGAATATTAGGGGTATCATGAGGATAAGAAGTGGAATATGAAGTCAAATTATAGTAGCCCAATAGAGAGATCCAATAGTGCCAAGAAATTTGAACACCCCACTTGGAAAAGGTGCGGAATGATGCACCCTAGAAATTTCCTGAAGGGGATGAAGAGATGATTTAGGTGATGGAAGGAAGGTAAACTAGACAGTGATTGCTGAAAAGAAAAAATTTCTACCATGACAGAGGAAAGGAATTCTCCAGTAAACCCTCAGTGCATTGTTCATTGCTACAATTTCGTGAAACCAGTGAATTTATAAAACCAATGAACTAAGCCAAGGGTTTTTGGAGGAAACCAATAACCTCCAAGGAATCAAGGTGAAATTTTTCTATCACAACTACCGAATTTAATCCTGACAATGAATCAGTGATAGTTATTCTATTTATTCATTCAAGAATAGCTAATTTACTTTTTGATTTTGCTTCTACACATTCTTTTATATCCTAAAAGTTTATTAGAACAATCCAAACACCACCACAAATCATGGAAGTAGAGATGTCAGTGAAAATAAAAAATGGGGTAATTATATCATCCCATGTATATAACTCCTCCCTTCTCACAATTTTTGGATTGAATTTCCCAGAAAACCTTATCATACTTACCTTGGTGGAATTTGATAAAATTCGTGGCATGTACTAGATTTCCCTATATAGAGCCAACAAAAATTTCCATGAGAGGGAAATCAATCTCTATATGGAAAATCAACCCCCGATTATATAAAAGTGAAAGTAGAAGAATGAATCTTCTTTATCACCATCATCCCAACCATGGATATTACTACCATATGAGAATGTGTATCTTACTTATATGATCAGGTTTAAGGAAGGAACCATCCTCTAAGACCTTCCTATTGTGATGGAATTCAATGATGTGTTTACTATGAAATTTCATGTTCTTCCTCCTAGATGAGATGTTAAATTCTCAATTGATCTTATACCTAGAGCATTTCTAGTATCCAAGATCTATATATAATGGCTGTTTTGGAACTTGAGGAGCTAAAGAAACAACTATAGAAGAATCTGGATAATGGGTTTATATGACTAAGTGCTTCGTCATGGTGTGCTCTGGTCCTCTTCATCAAGAATAAGGATGGGTCAATGTGCCTTTGCATTGATTACTGTGATCTCAACAAAATCACGACAAAGAACAAGTATCCTTTTCCACGAATTGATGGATTGTTCGATCAGCTATGTGTAGCACAATACTTCTACAAGGTGGATCTGCAGTTGGAATATTACCAAGTAATGGTGAAGGAGGATATCCCCAAGACTTCTTTTTATACAAGGTATGAGCATTATGAGTTCATAATTATGCCATTCAAACACAATAATGATCCTGAAATCTTCATGGACTTGATGAATAGAGTCTTTAGAGATTACCTCGAATTTTTTTTGGTAGTATTTATTTTTGATTTTCTAATATACTCCAAAAGTAAGAAAGAGAATGAGGAGCATTTAATTACTATGATAAAGACCTTGCGAAAGGAAAATATTTATGCCAAGTACAACAAATGTGAGTTCTGGTTGAAGGAAGTATCTTTATTGGGGAATATCATCACAATATATGGGATATCTATGGACCCTTCAAAGATTAAGGCAATTGAATAATAGTCAAGGCCAACATATGTGATATATTTCCATAGTTTCCTTAGATTATATGGGTATTATCATCTATTTGTGAGAAATTTCTCACAATTTTCAAACCCTCTAACCATGATAACTCATAAGGGAGTCAAGTTTTCTTGGAATGATGAATGTGAAGAGAGCTTTAAAGAGTTGAAAAGAGGATTATCATTGAACATGTTCTCACATTACACACAAGTGGAGAGATTTTTGTGGTATTTAGTGATTCTTATAAGAAGGTCCTGGGTGGTGTGTTAATGAAAAATGAAAAATTCAGTGCCTATGCTTTAAGGTAGTTGAAAGTTCATGAGTAGAACTATCCAACACATGATTTGGAGTTGGATATAGTGATCTTCTCTTTTAAAATTTGGTGACATTACCTCTTTTTGGAGATGTGTAAAATATATACTGATCACAAAAGCCTAAAGTACATATTCACACAGAAAGAGTTGAATATACGCCAATGAATATTCTTAGAGCTGATGAAATACTATGACTAGTTAATTCACTACCATATAGGGAAAGTGAATAAAGTTTAAGATGTTTTAAGTATAAAGGATCCATCAAATATTTCATTGATGCAAATTGAGAAGGATCCTATATTCTTATACTTGAAGAGGATGGACATGAGAATCATAAAAGAAGGGACATAATCAATCCTTTCACAAATGATTTATCAATCATCTCTTTTGGGGAGGTTAAAGGATACTCCAAGAGATGATGTGGGAATTCAGAAGAAAGTGGAAACTATTATAAAAGGAAAATCCTCAGAATTTAATGTTAATGAATAAGGTGTTGTAAGATTTGGGTCAAGACTATGTGTACTATCAAATCTTGAATTAAAGAAGGAGTAGTTAGATGACACACATAACTCAAACTTCTCTATCCACAATGGAAGCACAAAGATTTATCAAGATTTCAGGGAACAATATTGGTGGGTAAATATGAATAAGGAGATCACAGAACATACATCAAGATATCTCGTATGTCAGAAAGTGAAGGTGGAAAGGAAAAAATCTATGGGGACGATGCAACCATTACCGATACCTACATGTAAATGGGAAAACATCACCATGGACTTTGTCACTGGGCTTCCTAATACATCTAGAGGGAAAAATGATATCTAGGCTATGGTGGATTATCTTACAAAGACATTACACTTCATTTCAATTTTAGAGGATTTCTCATTGGATCAACTTGCATGGATATACATTAGAGAAGCAGTGAGGCTGCATGGTGTACCACTATTGATTGTATCCAACTGAGATCCAAGATTCACCTCTAAGTTCTGGAAGATTATCCAACATGCTTTGAATACTGTGTAAAAATTTCACACGTCCTATCACCCTTAAACTGATGGCCAATTTTAGCAGACTATCCAGACACTTGAGGACCTGTTGAGAGCATTCTAAATGGACTTTAAAGGAGGATGGGATAAACATCTTCCTCTAGTTAAGTTCTCTTAAAAAAAAGTTTCCACTCAAGAATCCAAATGTCTCACAATGAATCTATTTATGGGAATAGGTGTAGAACACCTACATGCTAGGATGAAGTTGGGGAACAAAAATTGATAGGTCTTGAAATGGTTGAGGAAATGGTGGAGAATGTTAAGACAATTCAGCAATACATCAAGGCTTCTCAGATTCAATGGAAAATATATGAGTACAATCATCGACAAGACCTAGAGTTTGATGTTGGATACATGGTATTCCTATGAATATCTCCACGGAAGAGAGTAATGAGAGTTGGTAATGAGGGAAAGCTTAGTCTAAGGTATATCGTCCCTTTTGAGATGATGATCACATCGAGGCGGTGGCCTACAAACTAGAACTCCCACCTAAACTATCTAATGTACATGATATATTCCATGTATACCTCTTAAAAATATACATACCATACCCCTATCATGTACTCAATATATAGGCGGTATCATTGGAGAATGACCTCTCTTAAGAGTAGAATCCAGTGAAGATCTTAGATCATAGAGACAAAGTTCTACGGAATAAGACAATGCACCTGGTGAAATTGTTATGGAGAAACCACAAGTTTTATGAAATGAAATTGGAATAAAAGGAGGTGTTGAAACAAAGTTACCCTCATCTATTTTAATGTGGGAAATGAAAATTTTGAGGGGTAAATTTCTTAAGTTGGGAAGATTGTTACGACCCAAACTATTATAAGTGAAATTTCCATTTTTATTTAATTAAATGCCTTATTTTGTAAAATGGATATATAAAACACATGCAATCCATTTGTTTTAATGACTGTTAAGTATTATTACCATTTATAATATAGTTGTTGAAAAATGATCACATGAGTATTATAAATATAAGGTTTTAACAAATCCTTTCAACACAGACAAAGGAGGTGATTGCCTCAACCAGTAGGATCATTCCCCATGAAGTTTATTTATTAGAGCTTCTGAGAGGGATATAATTTCTAGGATTTTCCCTAGACCAAGACCAAGCTGAGATCCAACAACTTAATCATGAGAGAAACCATTTATGGGGGAAGTTCAAGCTCATCAAGATCATAACCCAAACCATGTTCACCGAAAGGCCACTGAAAGCCCCCCATCACACACCATACTCTTAGGGTGTATGGGGTGTAATAAAGGGATATGTATCAATACCCTATCATTATGATTATATATATTATTTTCACATATAATAATGAATATACTTTTATTTTATTATTACTTTTAAAGAAAAAATAACATTTTTGGTTAATATTCAAATAGAATTAAGAAATATATTTTGATGAATTAATAAATAATATTTTAAATTAATTTTATTAAGTATACACGAACATATAATTTTTATGAGGCAAAATGAAATTTTTATTAAGGTTTAAAAATTATATTTTTCAAAACCCGTCAATTTTCTACAAATGTCAGTTTTTATTTTATAAGTGAAAATTGACATATTTAGAAAATTATTTGGATAAAATAAATATTATTTTTGGAATCAGGATGTGAAAATTATACAATGTTGAATTTTTCATAATTTTCTGAGAGTCGATTTTTTGGGTAAAAATTAAATACCATATAAATATATAGCGTGTTTTATGCCATCATAATGGCCCAATAGCGATGTAATAAAAATTATAAAAGGGATCTTCATAAAAATATAAGTTTTCCCTTTAAAATAATTTTATTATATATTTTTTTGACTTATTTTAGAAATCCTTAGTGAATCCACCAAAATGTATAATATATTTTATGATTTTAAGATTATTTCATTAATAATGTGACTCACCTCTACATAAGTAAGGCTAATATTTTAATATCTTCATCCCATTTACTTATAAAATAATTTTTTCCACAACTTTATAGAAAAAACCATTGGAAAAAACCATTCCCAGGTTTTTGGTTTTTAATATTGTATTATATAGATTCCAAGACCTAAAGTTTTTGAAATATTAAAGAATTACCCTCTCATTTCTTATATAAACCCACCTAAGATCCCACTTCTCTTCACTCAAAATCCTTGGAGAACTTCCTTACTATGTACTCCCCTCTCTAAAATCCTCCCAAGGTGCCCCAAGCTCTCAATAATCCACTATTAAAGATTTTGAAGTCATGAATTCAAGTAAGGGTTCCTTATATTCTCATTTTATCCAAGTTTCTTTATATTGCTACACACTTTTATTTTCATTTAAAAATGATGGGGTATGTTTTTACACCACCCCCATACCTCCCTTATTATATTCGAATAATGAGGGACCCATTTCTATCTCATTAATCCCTCCCATGTACACCCATTACCATGCCACAATTTTGTAAGATTTATTCCATTTCTCCTCTTTCTTTATGTTTATTTATTATGTTACACCTTATATTTCCAAATTCGATACATTGGGACATGTATTTATATGACCCTATTAATTTAAATTTCATGTGTATATTATGAGATACCACTTTGATAGAGATAATATTTTCATTATTTTTTATATTTGTTTCAATGATTTAACCCCTTACAATCAATCAATTTTAGCCGATTTGTATCATTTTAGTGTTTTGGTGAATTATGGGATTAATTGTAAAAATTGTTTAATTCTGTAAATTTACCAGTTTTGCGAATATTCTATATTTCGGTAATATCTTTTATAATTTTGATCCAAATAGATTTATTCCTTTTATTTATGATTTCTATGCTCGTGGTCTTCAACTTTTTCTTCTGTACCTACATCCAATTCGAAACACACTGGCCCATATAAATCAATAAAGAGAAGAACTTTTTATGGATGACATAATGGACCCCACCTTAATTAATGAGTAATATCTAGGCCTACATATGTATAAATGAGGTGATTATAGCTTTCAGTGAAAGATAACTCTGGTTTTCATGTTTATAATAAATTTCACAAATAAATTCAGTCATTAAGGATTTATTTGAATGCATCCAAAAGAAGAAAGTTGAAGAGTCTCCTCAGGAAGAAAAATGTTTACTTAATTAATTCGAGTATAACGCTTTATAAATGTGTCTAATATCATTGAAATTTTTTTAGTCTATATAAAACTCAATTTTGAACAACTTTTAAGAAGATACTTTGGTCATTTTAGGGGTTTTGGTGGGTAGAACAGAAGAAACATTTCGGTTGAAGGATTCTAGTGGAGAAATTTTATGTTCTTCTTTTCCCCTCTTTTATTTATTTTTATTTTTGTAATGTATTCTTCTTCCCCTTTATTCATGGATGAACATAACATGGAGGGGTAATCCTTTGAGTGATCAGGAAAGGATATGTTTTCCCTTTTTTAATGTTTGAGTTCATGCACTTAATGTTATGAAATATTTTCTCTCTTTTGAAAAGTTGGTTTCCATTTCTAATAACGATTTTTACTATCAAGTACGATCGTATTTGGTTTTAGATTCTGCTATTTTTGTTTCTTTGGTAAATGATATTTTCTCCCTCCATTAGGTTATGGTTTATATATGATGGAATATATCATGGATTAGTGGTGAAGTACTTGGAGATAGCCGGTACGTGTGGGAGGGGTATTGGATATTCTTGGTTGTTTGGGATAAACAAGACCCGATCGGGAATTGCCTAATCCAATTGAAGATATTCACTGCAACTCTTTCACACATAGGAAGAAGATTAGACCAAGATGAGATCTTGGCAAGGTTTACTCTCACCATCACCATTTTACCAAGGGAGTGAGAGGAAGCGATCATGGAAACTAACTTTAATCATATTAGTATAAGAGGATTGGATAAATTGGAACTATGATAACATTGAAATTGGAAAACTGATGCCAACCTGACCAATCAATTCATATAACTATTTTCAATATCTTTATTTGTCAATTTTTTTTAGTATTTTTCTTCATTTATTTGTTTTGTTTTTACACTTTTGTTCCTTTTCAAAATCAAACAATTTCAAAAACAATATACAATTCTTTCTCAAATTTAAGGTGATAGCTTGATTGTTGTGCGCTCCTCTCTGGAGAAAACCTAGGTTGACCACATTACTACATTTTAACTTAGGTAATATTTTTTTTTTCCATACACCATGACAGACATGTGTTAAAACTTGGCACCATTTCCGGGGACGTAGTTTCAACATTTTCTTTTCTGTATTTCTTTTATATTTTCCTATTTTCTTTTCAAAGTTGCATGACTAGAACCTAAAACACTGAAAATTTCCCCCTTGATCCTGAAATTGAAATAACCTTGTTGAATATACTCATAAACCTCAATTTACAATCTTAATTTGAGGATATTTCTCTTACATACTCAAGTGAAACTTTAAGTGTTCACTCCGAGCCTTTCATCATGGATGGAAATCAAAACCAAACCCTTAGAGACCTTTATGCCCCACAATTCCTTAATCAAAATAATCAACTTGTCATGCCTGTGTTATAAAATTATTTTGATATGAAACCTATTATGATACCACTACACCCAAATTTTCATGGCTTGGCAGGTGAAGATCCCAACAAATATATTAAAGAGTTCACACATGTCTGCTCAACCTTCATACCACATGGAGTAGCTGAGGAACGAGTAAAGTGGAAGGTGTTCCCATTTTCATTGGAAGGAATTTATAAAGAATGGTTGTATGGTCTACAACCTAGAGATATGGATGATTGGAATTACTTGGTGATATGATTCATGCAAATATTCTTCCCCACCTCTCGATGAACATCCATAAAAAAGGAGATCTATTTCATCAAAAAATCATTTGGAGAAACCCTTTACGAGTACTAGGAAAGATTTAATTATCTGTATGCCAGATTCCCACATCAAGCCATTGAAGATCATCACTTTATTATCTTTTTATATCAAGTATTACTGGACAATGACAGAAACCTTCTCGATGCATCATCTGGTGGTGCATTGATTGAAAAGTCACCAGAAGAAGCCATGGTTTTGATTAAGAAGATTTCTCAGAACTCGCAATAGTTTGTACAAGAGGTACTAGCACAAGAGGTATTCATGAGGTACGAACTTCTCATCTATCAGCCTTACTAGAAACTAAGATTGAATATCTAACCAGTTTGGTGAGAAATATGGCCTTGAAATAAGTGGGTGACCAACAAGAACTGGCTAAGGTATGTGGTTTATGCTCATCACCTGATCATTTCACTGACCAATGTGCTAAAATATTGGGAATAGAAACTTGTGCGGAAACTTTTTAGCAAAGGAAATTAAAAAAAACCAAGGATGGAGAGAGCCTAACCATGTTCAATATGGGTTTGGAAATTATCAAAATCAATACAGACCCTCAAACCAAAACCAGTTCCAAAACCAACTCCCATTCTAGAAACAATTCCAAAACACACCACCATTTCAACAAAACCAATCTTATAAACAGCCTTCACACCACCAACCACCCACTTTCCCAAGACCCTATTAACAACCATAAACTAGTGAAAAACCCATAATTCTGAACCAACAACAGATATCTGATATTGAGGGGCTCAAAGACACTATAAAATATTTTTCCATCAAGTTCGACAGTCTCATGGACTTCATAACCAAAAATACTGGGAAAATTCCTTCCCAAACATTCCCAAACCCAAAAGAGAATGTCAACATGATAAAAACAAGAATTGGAAAATAACTCTCACCACAAACAACCCATGAACCTAAAACAAGACCACCTGAGTTGAGGGAGAATGAAGTTGTAAACTCTGAAGATTTTGTGAAAATGCATTGTGATGAAGAGAAGAAAGAGGAGGAAGAGAAGGATAGGGTAAGGAAATAGAGACAAGAAACACCCTTGACAAGGGAAAAAGAGAGAAGAAAGACTTACCCCCACCATTTAAATCAAGGATGATTGAATCAATGAAATATTAGGAGGAATCACCTCAAAAAGAGATTTTGGACACCTTCCAAAAAGTGGAAATCAATATCCCCTTACTTGAAGCAGTCAAACAATTTCAAAAGTATTCAAAATTTTTGAAGGATATTTGCACCAAGAAGAGGAGACTTCAAGGGAATGAAATTATAAACTTGGGAAGAAGTGTATGAGACGTTATCACACCACAATTTTCAACTAAATGTCAAGATCCATGGACGTTTTCCATTCCATGCACCTAGGAGCGAGTTCCATTTCTTTATTAAACCAAGGGTGATTGATAACTTGATTTAGGAGTCTTTAATTTATCATTCAATAAGAAGATAGGGGGAATAATCATTATGACTATGATGACATTAAAAAAGGTGATCCTACCCTGTCCCCATCACTCTATTCATCTATTAGTGTTCAATCTTTATTTTTAATTTCTTTCTTTATTTTTAAACTCAAACAATTTAAAAAACAACCTTTTCTTCTTTCTTTAATTTAAGTGAAAAACATAATTGTTGTGAAATCCTCTCTAGATACTTCCTAGGTTACCCACTCTACTAAATTTTAACTTAGGAAATATTTGTTTTTGTTACACCCCATGACAAGAACGTGCAAAGCTTGGCGCTGTTGCTGGGGAGACTTGAAGCCCACAAGAGTGGTGGTCTAGCTTGCAAACAGATCCACAGTTTCCCCTACATGAGTTTTGGAGGGTGTATTTGTGAAAGTCAAATATCTCTTATTCCCAACTGACTTCAACATGATAAATATGTAATAAGATAGGAGACCTTCACACTCACCCATCATTTTGGGAAGGCTTTTCTTGAAGATGGTCAAGACCATCATCAATGTCCACGAAGGGACACCATGGATTTTGGAGAAAGCACTGCCTACTTCAATATTTTTGAATACATGAGGCACCCATTGGATGATAACTCCCTCTTTTCACTTTACCATGAAGTTGGTTCAGAACCCATTGAAGAATCAGGTATGTTCTATGAATTCACAGACTTAGGAGAGACTTCTTCCATTGAAAATATCATTGAACATGTGGATGCCTAAAATGATGGAGATTCTGATTTCATGTGGGAGGAAGAGGTAAAATATCATTTATTTGATGATTTTTAAATGATGAGGAAGATGATATGGTTTATTGTGTGTAGGAGGTTGAGAAAATGGAAGTGGGAGACGTCAATTTAGTTTTATCCCTTGAGCATCCACCTGATATGGAACTCAAACCACTCCCCACTGATTTAAAATATGTTCACCTTAGGGATATAAAGAAACTACTAGTGATAATTTCTAATAATATCTTTAAAATACAATAGAAATTATTGATTGGTCTTGTGAGAGAGAATATACAAGCGATATGGTAGAGTTTAGGTGATATTCTAGGAATCAACCCAGAAATATTCTCACATAGAATTTTTCTAGAGGGAGATTCCAAACCTGTCAGAAAACCCAAAAGGAGGTTGAATCCCACTTTAATGGATGTTGTGAAGAAAGATATTGAGAATATATTAGAATATCATATCATCTATCCCATCTCAGATTCACAGTGGGTCAGTCTAATTCATGTAGTTCCAAAAAAAACAGGCCTAACCACTGTGAGGAATGAAAATAATGAATTAATCTCTGTGAGAATTAAAAATAGCTAGAGAGTGTGCATTAATTTTAGGAAGTTGAATCAGGTCACTCAGAAAGATCATTTCCCTATTCTTTTTATTGATCATATGTTAGAGATATTGGTAGGAATAACTCATTATTTCTTTTTTTGATGGATTTTCAGGTTATTTCCAGGTACCCATTTCTCCCGAGGGTCAAGGGAAGACAACCTTTACATGTACCTTAGTCACTTTTTTATATAAAAGGTTGAAATTTGGATTATGTAATGCTCCAGATATATTTTAGTGGTGCATGGTAATTATATTTTCTGATCACATTGAATATTTCTTGGAGGTTTTCCTAGATGATTTCATGGTTTTTGGAAACTCTTTTGACCATTGTTTGAAAAATCTGTAAAAAGTTTTGAAAACCTGCATTGAAAAGAATCTTGTTTTAAATTTTGAAAAGTGTCATTTCATTGTTGAGATAGGGATTTTCCTTGGGCATGTAATTTACAAAAAGTTAATTTAAGTTCATAAATCAAAAATTGAAGTGATACATTCATTTCCTTACCCAACTTGTGTGAATCATGTTAGATCCTTTTTAGGGCATGCATGATTCTACTGGAGGTTTATCAAAGATTTTAATAAGGTTTATCCCCCTCTCTCTAGATTGATTTTGAAAGATTCTGATTTTGATTTCAATGCTTCATGTACGGAATCCTTTGATGAGCTGAAGAGGAGATTGATTGAACCACTTGTGATGTAGCCACCAAGTTGGGAAGAACCATTTGAGATACTTTGTGATACTTCCAACCAAGAAGTTCAAGAATTCCATTATTAGTGAATTGAGGGCAGACCAAAAGTCATTTCATATGCTTCAAGAACCTTGGATGTGGTTCAATTCAATTACACAACCAAAGAAAATGAGTTTTTAGTAGTTGTTTTTTATTTAGAAATATTTAGATCATATCTACATGGAACTAAAGTCACTGTGTTTTATGATCATGAAACTCAAAGGTACTTGATGAAGAAGGCTGAAGATAAACCGAGGCTAGTGAGATGGATGTTACTGCTGAAGGAGCTCAACATAGAAATCAAATACAAAAAGGGATCTGAGAACCAAGTGGTTGTTCATTTAAGCAGACTTCCCAACACTACTGAAGCTAAAACTCTAGAAAAAGAACCATTGAATGATCACCTTCTAGGAGAGAAACTATACTTGGTTAGAGGAGAATTAACTTAGTATGTTGACATGGTCAATTATCTGGTAACATCTTAAGTCCCATATCATTTCAATTATCACCAAATTCACAAACTGAAAGTTGAATCTAGATATTTCATTTGGGGTGATCTATTAATTGGGAAGATTTGCAATGACCAAGTGATAAGAAGATGTTTTCTCGAGAGTGAAATTGGTTCTGTATTTGAGTTTTTTCACACATTATCTTGTAGAGGCCACTTTGGACCTCAAAGGATAGCAAGGAAGTTTTTAGAATCTAGACATTATTGGCCCACCCTTTTTAAATATTCTGATGAATTTTGAAAAAGGTGTCCAAAATTTCAGTTTTTGGGAAACATTCAAGGAGATAAGAAATTCTCCAAAAACCACTTATTTTTTGTGAGATTTTTGAAGTCCGAGGGATAGATTTTATGGGAACTTTCCCAATGTCATTTGGAAATTCTTATATCTTGATTGTGGTTGATTATGTTTCCAAATGGGTGGAAGAAAAATCCACTAGGACTAATGATGCTAATTTTTTTTTGATTTTGTCCGGGCAAACATATTTTATAGGTTTGGAGTTCCTAGAGCCATAATCAGTGATCAAGGGACTCAATTTTTCAATAGGATAATGTAGGCTTTACTGAAGAAGTATGGGGTGCATCATAAAACATCAACTCCCTATCACACATAAACAAATGGTCAAGTTGAAGTGTCCAATAGAGAAATCCAAGGAACTTTGGAGAATACTATTAAACCAAAAAGGAAGGATTGGAGCCAGAGGATAGAAGAAGCATTATGGTATTATAGGATATCCTACAATATCCTGATTGGAATGAGTCCATATATGCTGATTTATGAGAAAATTTTTCACCTACCTATAGAACTGAAGCATAAGGCATATTGGGCTATGAGGAAGATGAATTTGGATCTTTAAAGTGTTGGGAAAGAGACAAGGTTGAATTTTTAGGAGCTGGAGGAAATTAGAACATAAGATTTTGAAAATTATAGGATTTATAAAGAGAGAACAAGAGTGGATCATGAAAAGTTTATCCAATCAAAATACTTCCATCATGGAGATAAAGCACTTCTATTTAATTCATGGCTCAAGTTGATTTCAGGTAAACTTCATTCCAGATGGGAGGGTCCATTTACAGTTACTCATGTATATCCTTTCGGTGCTGTGAAGATTATGAAGGATAGAGAGTAGAATTCATTCAATATTAATGGACACATGCTGAAGAAATTCCATAGGACCATTCCATCAAATCCAGTGGAGTAGATCTCTCTCCTCCAACCTATCTATCAATAATATCCATACGGCCGTACCTCTCCTTTACACTTTCTTTCTATTGTGATTCATTTTAAATTCTGATTACATGCTAAATTCACTTGAAGACATTGAGGACACTTCACCATTTAATTGTAGGGGAGGGAACCATTGTAGCTTAGGATTTTCATTTTGTGTTTGTTTTCCAAAAACAAAAAATAAAATAAAAAAATTGTGTGTTTTCAAATTTTTGTGTGTTTATTTTTCAATTTTTGTGTGTTTTTTTGAAACTTTTGAGATGAAATGATTATCATTTCCATTTTTAAAACCCATGTCATTGAGTGAACCAATGTATTCCATGAAACTGAGATTAAATGAAAGTTGATAATGATTTTGTTTCAATTTCAATTCTTTGGGAATTTCAGGAAAAGTACTCTGAGTTTTGAATCCCATGACACATTTCACTGACTTTATATTTGAAATCACTTTCCTGTGAGGCTTCTGAACCCTTTTTTTCATATTCTTTTCATTTATCTCACTTCTTGACAGAACCAGACCATGATTTTTTAACCATAATTTTATTTACTCATTTCAAAACTTGAGGGTTTTAGGTACATGTGTTTTAAATGATTGAGGCATTTCTTTGGTTTTAAATCCCCCTTTTCAAGAGAATCCTTTTCATTCTATCCTACCTTGTACATTTAATCCTTTTATCTCTTATAATCCATGAACAACCTATTATGTTAGCCAGATTATAAGCCAATATTCCCTATCCAACCTGTTCTTGAAGTAAAATTGAATGATCTAGTTGAACTTAAGTGTGGGGGAAGTTGTCTTGTGTTGTGATAACTCATTTGGTGAAAATGTGGGTGGAAAATAAAATGTTGAAGAGATGTGTGTGATACTGAAAAAAAATCATTCTGTTGAAAGCTGTTCCATTTCTAGAGCTTTCATGATTAGAGAAGCTATGCCTTTTCTGGAGCTTCTAATAGAGGAAGAAATTTGTGCCTTTTTTGAATCTTTCAAGAAAAATCATGTTTAAGAAGATTGAAATTTTTTCTACTGAAATGTTGATCTGTTTGAATTTTTTTGAGATTTCATAATTATGGAGCTGAATTTATACTAATGAGAGTAAGGAGGATACCATACTTGAGTGAAAATTATAATTGTGCAATTTTGCTTCAAAAAGAGCCAAGCCCTCCTAATTTGGCCTCATAATTTTTCATATAAAAATCCTACTAACCGAAAGCCACAGAAAAACCCTAAAAATTCCTCATGATAAAAACATGTCCTTAAATCACATTAGGTGGTGAATTTGGAGTTTTTCAAACCTATGGTGACCCTTGAATTGTTTTGGATGAGAAAAACTTTGTTGAAAATTTATATTTGTGAGATAAGAGAAAATTAATGTGAGGTAGGTGTCTTGTGTGCATTGGAGGAGAAGTTAATAGAAAAATTATTTAATGGTATAAATATAGAACTTGGAATAATGATTTTTTTATGAGCCATGATATCATTTATTTTTATGGTATGAAATTGGTGGATCTCATTGGTATGTGTTTTGAATTTGTTTTGATTTGATTTTGATGTTGAATTGTCCGGGAGTCCATGTGCTAAGTGTGGGGGAATTGATAGAGATAATATTTTCATTATTTTTTTATATGTGTTTCAATTATTTAACCCCTTCCAATCAATCAGTTTGAGTTGATTTTTATCATTTTAGTTTTTTGGTGAATTATGGGCTTAATTGTGAAAATTGTTTAATTCTAGAAATTTAACAGTTTTTTGGAGATTCTGTATTTTGAGCATATCTTTTACAATTTTGATCCAAATCGATTTATTCATTTTTTAGTATTTCTGTGCTCTTGGGATTCAAATTTGTCTTCCATACCTATATCCAATTCTAATCACCCTGGCCCAGATAAATCAATAAAAAAAGAAATATTTATGGAAGACATAATGGACACCAACTTAATTAATGAGGAATATCTCGACCTACATATGTCTAAATGAGGTGATTTCTATTGAAGGATAAATGGAACTCTGGGGTGCATTTTCCAATAAATTTCACGAATAAATTCAGTCATTAAGGCTTTATTTGAATTCATCCAAAAGGAGGAAGTTGAAGAGTCTCCTTGAGAAGAAAAAAGGTTTACTTCATTAATTTGAGTATAATTTTTTCTACACATGTCCAATATCATTGAAATTTTTAGAGTTGATACCCAACTCAATTTTGAAAAACTTTTAAGAAGATACTTTGGATATTTTAGGGGGTTTGGTGGGAAGAATATAAGAAATATTTTGGTGGAAGGATTCTGGAGGAGAAATTTTATGTTCGTCCTTTCCCCTCTTTTCTTTATTTTTATTTTTTGTAATGTCTTCTTCTTCCCACTTATTCATGGATTACCTTAACCTGGAAGGGTAATCCTATGACTGATTTGGGAAGGATAAGTTTTCCCTTTTGTAATGTTTTATTTCATGTACTTAATGTTATGAAATATTTTCTCTCTTTTGCGAAGTTGGTTTCAATTTCTAATAATGGTTTTTACTATCAAGTATGATCATATTTGATTTTAGATTCTATTTTTGTTGTTGATTTGGTCAATGATATTTTCTCCCTCATTTAGGTTATGGTCTATATACGATGGAATAGATCATGGCTTAGTGGTGAAGTACTTGGCGATCGTCGATACGTGTGGGAGGGGTAGTGGATATTCTTGGTTGTTTGGGATAAACAAGACCCGCTCGGGAATTGCCTAAGACAATTGAGGATATTCACTGAAACTCTTTCACACAGAGGAAGGAGAGTACACCAAGATGAGATCTTGTTAAGGTTTAATCTCACCATCACCATTTGACCAAGGGATTGAGAGGAAGCGATCTTTGAAACTCACTTTAATCGGCTTAGTAGAAGAGGATTTTATAAATTGGAACTATGATAACATTGCAATTATAAAACTTATCCCATCCTGACCACTCAATTCATATCACTATTTTCAATCTATTTTTTTTCAATTTATTTTTAGTATTTTTCTTCATTAATTTTTTTTGTTTTTTCACTTTAGTTTCAAAATCAAACAATTTCAAAAACATTCTTCCCTTATTTCTCAAATTTAAGGTGACAACATGATTGTTATGCGCTCCTCTCTAGAGAAAACCTAGGTTGACCACTTTACTACATTTTAACTTAGGTAATATTTTTTTGTCACACCCCCTGAATAGAACGTGTCATTCTTCTTCTCTCATCAACCCTTTTTATGAATTTTTATGCCACGCTGTTATATTGCTGAAATTGAACCCTAATGTTTCATGCCAAAATCATTGTTTAGTGAATACCATACCCACTCATATTTCAAGGGTTTTAACTTTTATAAAAATATACAACTTATCAAGAACTTAAATGTATTTATTCCACACCCCTTGATCGTAGAATAAATTACGAGGATGGATTAATCCATTCTTTATGATCTATGTAACACACTTAAGCATGGGAATTAAATGAAAGTGACCGGTGAACCCATAATTATATAATTTCCCAATGCATTGGATAATGTTTAGTATCATGATATGACATGTTGGGATAGGGTTTTAACTGATTCATTTATGGGACTTCATCCACTATGATGTATTGGAAGTTTATCCTTGACTTATGATGCAATGTTTTAAGTTATTTCTACATTTACATGTTAAGATTATCATGTTATATCATGCCTTTATGTTCATGTTTCTTTTATGCTCCATTGATATTCCTACTATCTAACATGTATTGTCTTCCTCATGTCATTCCATGTTTATTCCATTTATGGGATTTATAGCTCACCACTTTCTTATTTATGTCCTTAGGTTATCCCATGCAATGTTAAGTACGAAGGAATGTTGTGGCCATGCAAAGAAAGTTTTTAATAATGATGTTGTATTTTATGTTTTAAGTTGTTATGTAATGTTCCTAATTTCCCAAGACACCATAATTATCAATTTTTCATATTTTATTATGTTTAATTTTATTTCATTAAATCATGTATGAAAGTAATAAAAAGAACATGGTTATTATATATTCCATAGCTGAGGAGATAGATGCATGATCCTACACACGTTATTAACTAGGGAGAGTTGGAAATCGAGGATGGATCCACCTATGCGCAACACCTGATGGAGATCGAGGATCAGAAGGAGAGGAACGTGCAGTGATAGACCATCCCCATGGTACACATGTTGTGGTATCATGGGAATGTACACAAGTGTTCTTGGGAGTGGGAGAGCCAAGTGTGGGCTCATCATCCCAAGATTTTTGTTTAGTTTTTCATTTTTGAGTACAAAAACATTAAAGGTTAGAATGATTTAGAAACCCTATTTTTTCCTCATATGACTTTGAAATATTTATATATATATTCAGAGTTAGGAACTGAGATGGTGTGTGAAGTTGAGTCTCAGTGTGTCTGTAATTAATTTTATAAAAATATTAAATATATTTTATATTGTGAATGAACAGCTTCTAAAATAAAATTAGATAACTATTGTACATAATCTCAGATCATAAATCCAAGACCATGGTTGAGTCTATAATGCGATGCTTACCCAAGGTGAAACATAAAATGGGTTGAAGTGGGGAATTAAAAATCCTCACCCATTGGCGGTACATTCAATGAATTAATTGTTTCATTTTAACACAATGAATTATTATATAAGAACAATACCATGGAAAATTGGATAGGGTTAGGCTCATAATCCTAGAATCCCCAATGATGATCTCCTTCTTACTTCCATTGGAAAATCTCATCAGATGATGACAGAACATTAGATCAGATCAGATCAAGATTCAGTGAACACAACATCCCATATTCCTCATTGGCTAGCACATTCTTCATCAAAGAAGGATCCAAAAGCTAGTTAGAACTCATAAATTAGTGTTTACACCCTTTTAATAAATAGTTTAAGTAGTTCTATCCTTATTCAAAGATTTATCCTTATATTCTAACCATGGATTCCCATTCTTGATCATTATCCTAGAAAGCTTGGCCAATGATGTTTAAACCTTTGGTTTTTACACTTTTCTACCTTGTTTGCTTCATGTTATTCTTCGTTTTGACCCCACACCCATGGTTCGACTTTACCAGGGGATATCAAGCCCAATTGGACCCCTGAAACTAGTATGGAATCACGTTTGAGGAGAAGATCGATGAAATAAGACCAGATCTGGGTTTATTTCAAGGAAAGGAAGATTGTTTCGATGTTTGGTATCAAGAAATCAATGGGGAATGAATGGTGTCATGCATGATGTGTGGTGAAACCCTAAAGAACCACTAGAGTTGATTTCTAGTGAAAGATGGCCAATGAAAATGATTTTAAACTAGATCTGTGAGTTTAAAATGGATTCTAGGTGAAATCTATGGAAAGGCAAGAATATTCAAGAATAGAAATCTGATATGAATATTCTTCAAAAAAACCCGACTACATGTCATGTATAGGGATGAATAAATGACATGTAGCCCCTCAGATGTGTCTAGGGTTTTGGAAAACATAATGATGACACAATTTATAGTCCTCCTACATGTTGTATGACCCTTCCTTGTTGGATAACCCATGTGGAGGATCACACGGGTAGGAACTTGTGTGGAAGTATATGACTGGTACACATCCATGTACCTAAGTACACAAACATGGGGTTCGATACATGCACACGGGTTCTGAAAAATGGAATGTTACATGGACACATAGAGAAGGAAATGTCCTGGTACTAGATATCCTAGACACACTGTGTATTCCACCTACATGGCGTGTACCACTACACAATCAAGAGTTGTGTGCTGGCCAAGGACATGGCCAAATGACGGAGCAGGACCACACATTGTGTGGGTCCCCTCACACACTGTGTACCCCAATTTTTAGGAAGCTTTAAGGTTCTGTATATCCTTCATTTTAACTCATATTTTTGATTATGAGTATCCTATAATAAGTGTTATTATTCCTATAGAGATATATAGTGTCATCAATTGTGGATTTTGATATATGATGTGAAATGTTTCGAGCATGGTTCTTGTTGAGACGACCCATAATGTCGGCAGTGATCAGGCATAATAACTAGATACTACAGAGTTGTACCCTCCAGTAAATATGGGTAGTGGAGTCCTCGAACATTATAGTGGACCCCCCAATCAGTATTGGTGTGGGTCCCCTACAACTACATCTGATTGGAACCCCCTACTAGGTAGGGTAAGAGTCCTCGTTGACCAAAGTGGAACCCCCTGTTGTACAAGGTCATATGTACTCAACTTCCAAGTGGAACCCCCATTCCGGATAGGTAGTGGGTCCTCAATGACCCGAGCGGAACCCCCTATTATACCATGGTGTGGGTCCTCAACCTATAGAGTGGAACCTACCATTGACATGGGCGTGGGTCCTCTACCTTCTAAGTAGAACCCCCTATTAGATAGGGAATGAGTCATCATGACCGCTAGAGTGGAACCCCCCATCAACATGGGCACAAGTCCTCTATGGATTTGATTAGATTGGAAATCCCCTAACTTAGAAGAGTTGGAGTCTTATACTTTGAGTTTTTTTCCCCTCGATAGTGTTCCACAGTGACGAGGTGTGGCTTGATTTGGACGAAAACTACTGAGTAGACACATGAGATTCTAGGAATTATTAATGGTATTTTGGAACTATCAGATACTCTTCTTTGTGGGATGAGCTATGAAATGAAGATCCCCTTAATTTCTCATTTGGGATTCTTTTGACTGAGCTTACAAATATACTTTCTTTTTAATCCCTACCTTGGATTTAGTTACTCTACTTCTAGGAGAGGAGAAGACGCATGGGTATGCCACATGCTTTCCATGTTTATATTGTCATGGTTGGATGAGTCTAGTCTCCTACTATAGTTGGAAAAGACTTGACATGTAGTTCATATACTCACTGTGTTGAGCCCCTTGTGCTAGGATGAGGTTACTTTCACTCTTGGTTTGGGTTGATATGTTCGATTTGAATGTATCTTGCATCGAATTTCTTTCTATTCCTATTGTATCTATTACTAATCCCCCTTTAGGTTTCAAGGCATCCTACTAGGCATGTATATACCCACCCCTGCATGGGCTATGCACGCATGTGTCATGTCTTATGAATATAACAGACAGGTTGACGATGACTTCAGAGGAGGATAGGGATAACTGGTACTTTCAACCACATATAGTGGTTATATCTTGGTATTCAAGAGTTGGACCCTCTAAATAGTTTAATTTTCTAGTTTTTTCAGGTTGGGACATATTTCTTGTTTTGAATGTATTATTCCCATTTACTTTTTAGTTTACACTACCATACTCTTGTACTGTCTAGAGGTTTTACAAGAATGGTCATTCCCTTAGGTTTTGATTCTTTTAATTTTACTTAAAATACAATTTTTCATCGATATGGATGTGTGTGTGTGTGTGGGTAATTTGGAAGAGGACTTCCCATGTTATAGATTCTATTGGTGTTAGTCACCACCCACTGAACTATAAAGGTGATCTTAGGGTAGTTGCGGCTCGAGCCCTGACTTGGGTTGGGTCGTGTCAGGGGTTTAAGTAGATGGGAGGCACCACAGATTCTGGGAGATAATTCACCATTCTTGTAGCCTCATAGGGAGGTGATTCATGAATATCGGAAGTCTTACCAAGGTTAGGATCTTTATGAAGGGGTTTTATTCATGAAACAAGGTCCCCCTACCTCGGAGTGAAGTTCTAATTCATAGGGGGAGGTTCGTGAAGTATGAATTCTTTGTGAAGCCTCAAGTGCCTTAGAGGGACTACTTATTCCATGAATGGAATGGGACTTCACAAAAGGAATATACATTTTGGGTGGAGGCTCCCAATAACATAAGGAGGGATATTTCACAATTCTTGTATACCATGGGAGATTCACTTTCTCTTTCCCTCATGATGATTAGGTGGTTCATGAAAAGAAAGTGATTTTAGGAAGTCTAAATGTTTTCATCCACTAAAATATCAGACAAAAGGGGTATTTATAGGGATGTTTGTTTCATGATGCTTAGATGTTTTCATGAATCTTTATTAGATTTGCAAGTCAGAAGGGCTTTGAGAATCTATATTTTCATTTCACAATGGTTACTATCAACCCTTCACACAGTTTCAAATCACTATGTGTCTCTATATTGTTGTTTCATGAAGGTTACCTTTAAACCTTCACATGCTTATGAAGATGTCACACTCAACCTGACTTATTGCAGTCACAGTTATTTATATTTATATTTTAGCCTTTTGGTTTCTTAAAGTTTAAAAGTTAATTAAGTTAAAATCAAAATGAAATAAAATAAAATAAATAGAAAATGATTTAATAACAATAATATTGATAATATTATTGTTTATCTTGTATTATAATTATTAATATTGATAGTATTATTATTGTTATTATTATTGTTATTATTATTATTATTGTTATTGTTTTTATTATTAGTATTAGTTTTCTCATTTTCTTTTTCAATTTCTTATTTAATTTCTTTTCTCTTGTTAGGGTTCCCCCCATTTTTGTGCATGGGGCGCTTCTCCCCCCTACCCCCTTTGTGTCACAACTAGAAACCCCCTTTGTTGAACCCTATTTTCCCTTCTCCCTGGTCGCGGCAGACGCCCCCCTTCCTCTGACCTAGTCGCGCAACGCCGCCGCCCTGCCCTCCCTCCGGCGAGCCATGCTACTGCTTTGCTCTTCCTCCCAGTGGACCGTATCATCCCTCCCTACTCTATTCGATGAACCACTTCACACCAGACAAACCCAACACGCCTCCCTCTCCTAGACATTGTCCCTTGGATGCACCCCCTTCTGGCATTACTCACCTCCAGGGTAGCTCCCAAGTAGACCCTTCTTCAACCTCTCCATGGTTTTCATTCTCGTTTTTTTGTGTTTCAGTATTCCAGCTTTTAGGGTGTAAATTAGCATCATAATCTTGGGGGTTTTTGTTCAATTTCATGAATTATGGTTCTCCTTGGGTCCCTTGTCATGATTTTGGTGTACGATTGAAGTTTCACACCAAAATTAGGGGGTTTCAGCATCAAAGGTTGGTGTTTATGAGTATAATCAATATTTGGCTAATTATTTTTCTTTCTTGGTTAATTTAATGTGTTACATGGTTAATAGGTGGGGTGAGAAATTCGTTTTTAAAAAGATTTCATATGCATTTGAATTTAAAGTAGCATTTTGAAATGAAATTGATTACTTTTTCATGTTTAACTTTTTTCATGTTGTTTGAAGTCAATTTATAAATCATGAAATTGGTTATCTTTATTATGTAAGTGATGCGAATGATGTTTGGAAAAGTTTTTAGTCTGCTTTTTCTTTATTAGATCTCGCAAGGGCTGCAAATTCTGTTTAATCATGTTATTGGTGTGCATTTGGCATTAAATGATGTTTTGATTGGGATTTTGTGTTCAAAGTTTGGTAATACTACTTGGGGTTGTTTCATAATTTTTTGAGTGGTTTATTAAATCTTATAAAGGGTACGAAAATGGTTTTTGAAAGAATTTGATATGCGCTTAGGCTGGAATTGGTTTCTTAATGTGAACTTGGGTGAACTTTTCATGTAATAACCTTGTTGTGCTTCTTTTAGGTGTTTTATAAATTTTACAAATGGTTTATTTAGTTTTTCAAATGGTGTAAATCACGTTTTCAATGGAACTTATGGTGAAAATGGGTTTGGGTGTAGGTTTTTTTAAATAGAAATGCATAATTTTGCATGTTTGAGTTGTCATGTATTTATAAATGTAAATTTTAGATTGTTTAAACAATGAAATGCATGTTTTGTAATTGGTTCTGGTTTATGTGACGATTTGAAATGGCCTTTGAAAATGGTTAAATTGATTATGTGTTTTTCTTTTAATATTTTCAATGGGTTTTATGAGTTATGTAAGTGGCATGTCATTGGTGAAAAACCTTAATGTGTTATTTTGAAACGTTTTATGGATCATTTGAGAGTTTAATTGCTTTATTAAATTATATGTGTAGTGCGTTGGACCTCGCTACGATGGTTTCAAGTTGCGGGTGTCAAGAACTCTTACATGTGCATGCATAAGGTGAGACATATACATATAAATTCCCTCTTTGTACATATTCGCTCATGGTGTGGGGAATATGTGCAATGCATCTAGGGGTATTTATATATATGTGTATAAATTCATGTGCATGGAAGTGTGCAAGGTCGGTTCGAGTGGTCGTCGACAAATAAAGACAAATTTGAGGTAGGTCTCCTATGCCTATGCCTTTAATTTAAATTTTATAATTTCTTGCTTGTTTTAAAAGTATTTTTTTTAATTTTATTCTATATACACATGCTATGAAATTTGGTCGTGGTTTCTTTAAATTATCATGCATTAGTTTTGAGAATTGAAGTGTATTTCTAATGATATCGGTCTTAAGTGATATTTTCTTGAAAATTTATTTTCTAAGTGGTTTGGAATTGGTAATGTGTATTTCAAAAGGTATTTGGCCTTTTGTCCAGTTAGTTGAAGAAAAATGTTCCCTTTATGTAAGTATGCTTGTTTGGCATCTTAATAATGCTTTATGAAAAAGAAAAACCTCTCTTGAGGCACACCCCCTTTGGTTTTA
The DNA here is from genome assembly GCA_963277665.1 of Viscum album. NCBI lineage: Eukaryota > Viridiplantae > Streptophyta > Magnoliopsida > Santalales > Viscaceae > Viscum > Viscum album. The sequence goes on along the minus strand of OY728158.1, from coordinate 1,695,090,173 downwards.
GAAAAAAAAATATTTTTAAGTTGAATGTGTGATTATGTTCTTAATTTTATGCTTAGGCATTGTGTGATGTGAAAGAGGGGGAATGCTCTTAAGGAGAGAGAATGGTGGTGAGAGGTTGAATGAGTTTTTGATAAAGAAAATGTTATGTACATATATGTTTGCATGATAAAAAAACTCACCACCACTTGAAATAGAGCACAATGGGAAACCTGGGTATCTAGGTGGGTGACCAGGACTAGTATGCTAGATGACACGGTAGGGGTTCGTCTCGGTTCATCTAGTAGGATTGACACAACAACACTAACTAAACATATGAATTACTGAGGGTCGTGGTCTTTTAAGCCACATTTTTCTGAGGGTCGTGGTTTCTATGCCACATTTCACTAAGGTATGAGGTCTCTAGATTCCCACTTGTTCTAGCTACCTATAGGGATTACCTATGGTGCTTATTTGTGACATGCTGCTTGCGATGTAACTTTATTTTCAGTTGTTTCATAATTTATGTCTTGTTTGTGAAAACCATATTTTAATCCAAACGATTTCTTTTCATTTTGAAAAGTTAATGCATTCTTGGAACCTATTTTGAAAATGTAGTGGGAGTGAAACACTTTACTTGATAATGAAAACTCATTACTTGAATTTGAAAAGAAGGAAAAACATTATTTTATTATATCTTATTTTCAAACTGGCATAATTGGATTTCCTAATAAAGGCGGAGGAATAAGACGTGGTTATATTTTGGCATTCCTACTGAGCATCTCGATGCTCATGCCTACTTTACTTTTTTAGTTGCAGGTTTCAGCCTTGGATTGCTTTTGGGAGTGAGTGTGGTTTACATTCTGCGGTGACCCATAGGGTCACCTGAGGTATGTCACGTCGCTTCTTTAATTCATTTTTCCACTACCAAGTTGTTTGGTTTATTTCCCTTTATTTATCTGTTTGTTTAGTTTGTGTTTATTTATCTTTTTCATGGTCCAAATCATTCCCAAATGGTTTATTTTAATGCCCGACACTAGTTTCCAGCCCATGGGGATCAGGAACACCCCTCGGGCCATGTCGTAGACCATCTCGGGTGACCGGTTTAGGGTCGACCCTGGTTGGTTCGTGACAGAAGAAGCTTCCTAGACCTGGATATTCGTGAACCACATCCTTTTATGAAACTAATGTGCTTCACGAAATAGACCCTTAGGGGAATTTTTGGGCCATTTGAGATAGGATTTTCCCCAAAATAGACATTCCATCCTATAATATTCTCATGAAATGAGTATTTCTGTATCAATAGTTCCCCCCTTAGAATGGGAGCTGATAGAAAAAGGAGGGCCAGTTTTTGAGGGTAAATCATTGAAAATTGGAAATCAAGTCTTTTTAGCAAAGCTTATTCATGTATCCCATTTTATATTCCTGCATCATGAATCAGTGGGTGTCCATATGCCTATAAATATCACATTCCCCCTTATAGGTACCATTAAAATCTCATGAAGAGAAAAGACTATTCTCTCTTTTTGAGAAGCTCACACCCTTCATGAGTGCTTTGTCATTTTGAACTTCATCAATCATGAAGATCAATTTTTTCCGTGATATGATCTATGAGAACATAGCTCTATGAACCAAACCATTATGAAATTACCTCCAAAAACATAAAATCCGTGAACTGATCTTCACAAACCCAATTTTCACGAACCCAATCTTTGTGTGAAGACCTTTTTGAAACAGGCCTAAAAAGCTCATAATTCTTAAACCGAATGGCTGCTCAAGGATCCAATGCTGTTGTTGCTCGTCAGGAAGAAATGGATCAAAATATAATGATTGGGGTGAGTTTTTAGAGTGTCCCAAACCATGAATCTCTCACTTCACTACTAACAGAGTCTCAAAAGGAGTACTATCTATGTAATAGGTTTCCGATTTATGGTTTTGGGCCTAGGGATGATATGTTAATCCATGAATCAAGCATAAACGAACCTACATACTTGTTTATAAGCTCTTTAGGGAAGTACTAGTTGTGTAGGGATACCAGGGGACACATCTAGAAGGACCACACACCAATCATGATAGACACTTTATGAAACTACATCAAAAAAATTGAGAGGAAGAAGATGGAGGATGATGCATTCCCCCTTGTAGTGTGAGATGATTCTCAAATTGGGTTTAGGGGATACACTCAAGGGGTGGACCGACAACTGGGACCTATGCTAGGGTGAGAATTTCCCTAATTAATGGGCCTAGGATTATTGGGAATGTGAATCGTGTTGTGAATTTGAGTATGAGATGTAACAAGTTGGGACCTATAAGGAATCTTGGGCATCAAGGTTTCATGTATACCTCCACCTAAAAATGACACCAATGTTACTTAGAAGATGGTATCTAGGAACTGACACCTTCCATCTGCATTATAGGGATGTTAGAAGCAGCCTGTGAGACCTTCACTAGATCACCAGAATCCAAATCCTGGGGGAGATGTATGATTACTTCCTTCCCATATAGAATGTGTGGGAGGACTAGGAGTAGCTATTAACCTTAGAGTAGGTGCTACTGGATCTGGTGCAAGGGACCAGTGAAGTGGAGATGGGGATAAAGGAAATACCATTTATGAAATGGTTTGGATTCTCTTAGAATGAGATGGTGGAAAGGCTACATGGAAGTCCAGACACATTCCCCAGGGTGTTCTATCATCGTTAATAGAACCCATACTAGTGGATCCTAGAGGCGAGATATTGGAATACATGGGTCTAGAACATCAAGCCTGAATCTCCCGTGGTCATACTGGAGGGGTTCACTGCCACACTAATGTAAAATTGGATTATCCCTATGAGGTATTCACACATGGGGGTGTGGATGTGAATAATAATTATGGTGGGGATGTTGGTGATGGGGAAACATGTCAAATTGGGTATCCTGGTATTAGTGAAGCTATATAAGGTGCTCGACCACATCAGCTAGGGGAATACTATGCTATATATGTGTAAGCCTCTGCACTTCTTGTACATTTGGGTGGCCAAAATATTGGGGGGATTTGAGTATCCAAACCTCTTTTCTCATACCAGTAAAAAATTAAGGCTAGAAATATTGAACATTTCTGGGAGTCATCCGCCCAATATGGTCCCTATGGATGTACTGTAAAGGGTTAGGCTAGAAGAGTGCTTCATTTTTCACCAGTTTCCCCTTCCAATGATGATAGTGATCGATGATGGTATTGGGACCGTCAAGTAGTGATCGTAACTCATGGCCTTTTGGGGTGGGGTACTAGTGGGAAGAGTTGACTACAACATGATTTGAGAGTCATACAACCTAAATCAGTTCAAAATTCAATTAATATTCTTTCAGTGGTTGATTCCAATGGTATACAAAAAAGATGAATCATGAGCACCATCCTTTTAATTTGAGGCAGGTCTTGAGAATGTTTATGTGTGAGGATGGTAAAGGAGAGTGCGAGATGCCACCACCTACTGCTGCATACAAGATCATCCATAAATATGGGCTAAGTTGGGAGAGTGAATATACTAGGGAGATGAAAAGTCATCAAACCACCTAGGCCGATGGAATAGAGGCCCAAAAAAATGTGGATGATGGTGAATAGTGGTCAGAACACACCACAAATGTAGGATCAACTCAATGTGTATATTTGAAATTACCATACATTCATAGGTGGAGGGCAAAGAGGGAGGAGAAACATCAGGCTTAAATCCCACGATAAAGGGATCATAGGAGGAAGGTGAGAGCACTTGGGCAATCTTAAGGGTGTATGTATAAGGCCCATAGAAGTTAGTACATCACCCAAATGTTCCCCATGATGCTTCCATCACATATTCATGGGACAGTTGGGGAATCCATAAGAAGATCAAAAATCCATGAGGGGTTTGGGAGTATCTCATCATAGATGAGATATTACTCATCAGAATTGGTCATTCAAGGGAAATATTCACATTTCTCACACTGAGGTGAATCGATATATACATAACTATAGGATGGTTTCTACTCCAATGGACCCACACACTCTTTGAATGACTGAGTAATGATGCCACTAGGAATGTATTCCCCTCGGTTGTCTCTACGAGTCACATGGTTGCTAGCACAAATGGGGGATAGGATCAAGAGAGTCTTCAGGAAGCAAAGTCTACCAGGAATCAACTAAAGATAAACATAATTATTCTAAGAAAGTAAATCCTATAATATTTTCATGATTTCAAGTACCACTCATCCATTAATATTATTTCATAATTCCTTCTTTCACTTGGTAGGAATTTGTGATCATAGATGACGAAGAGGTCTATGATAATCCTTAAGAGGAGGTTGATGGAACATTAACCCTTGAAGGGGTGAGAATTGGGTCCCTTCTTGATTTCATGTCCATAGGCATCCAATCACCAGTTGAAGCCACACCTGTGACTGAGGTGGTTTAGACTAGGGGAACTCTCTTACTAGGGGAAATACACGTGAATTTCCAGGAGCTCCTCATTGGGTTATACTATTCATATAATCCCCTTTTTTTACAGCTTTATCTCTTCATCTTTTCCATTCCATTTTTAATAGGATCATATTTAAATGGAAGTTAAAACTATAGTCAGGGCTCAGTCACCAACATCCACATCTAAGTTGGCAGTGCCTAAGGCTGAGGTGGAAACAAATATTACTATCTCCATAGAGGAAAAGGAAGAAGATACCACGGTGGTCAAGACAACCATGGAGTTTCCACTGGAGAGTACCACTACGACCATTACCTCAATTAAGGGTGTCAAGGCAGGTCCTATAGAAAGGTTGGATTATGGATCTATGGTTGAGGAGATGATCATAGAGGCACCACATGAGGTGGCGGTTGGAGATAAAACCACAATAGAGGAGGTTGAAATTCTACCAATAGCTAGAGAAGTTGGAGGTGCTATTTTGGATGTGCCTTCTATTAAATTTCCACCAAAGGTAGATATGGGAGATGAGGTTGAGATTGTGACACAGGGGGTAGTAGAGGCTTCCTATGTAGGTGAAGGGGATGATGAGGTTATTTGTTTGAGTTTCCTTTCACCCACACCCAAGTATATCCTTATAGATGATCTAACCACTGATATTATGGATGTCTTCAATCCTTATGAACCGGAACCACCCAATGAATTTTATGATTGTAGCTCAAATTACGCTAAGGAGAACTAGGTTTTGTGTCACAAGGCATGGGAATATGTGATGAATTACATCACCCATATCCAAATAATTAATATTACAAAAGTAATGGGTTCTCTTTTCCACTAGCTAGTCATCCTAGGGACCAGTGGTGTGGAATCCAGTAACCTTCACACACTGGCTCATGAATCTCTAGTCAAATGGGTGCATGCTGAATTGTAGGTGCTTGATGTTTCCTAGAAGAAGCACAAGGTTGAGGGAACCCTATATCTTCAAGAAGATAAAGTGGAGATCACCCACCTAGAAGGGATGGAGTAGGTAAATACGGAAGTTGTTACTACTTAGGATGAGGTCATCAATAGTTTGAAAACCTAGTTAGTCATGTTTGATTCCAAGGTGGTGGAGGTGAAATACATTGTAGGTGAGTGTTAGGTTGAGCAGAACTATATGTGGATTAGAGATGAAGAAGTATTTTCTAAATTCGATAAAGAGGTAAAATTCTAGAATAGTGTAATTAGACCCTGGATACCACTCAAATAAGACTAACTAAGCTCGAACATCTCATCATTGAGGTTGATCTTTAGGGAATGTTTTCAAAGGAGAGGATCAAACATGCAGATGAAACTCTAAAACTTTGGTTTGTTTGTTTTAAACTTTCTAAATTCATGAAAATATTTATTTTACTTTATTATGACACTTCGGTCCTATTTATGAGATAATCAACAAAAAACACCTAAGATCACTTGATTCAAGATTGGTGTGAGAAATAAGGGATGACCATGTGATTTCTCATTCATATGAGAGTGACAAAAAATCATTGAACACTCAGGTTTTGTTGTTACTAACTAATCACTGAGAGAGCTCAGGCTGAGAGGAGATATGACTGGACAATAGTGCTCTCTAAATAGAGGACTTTCTTTTCAAAAATTTTCTAGTGTACAAATTTAGTAACTATAGGGGACTTTAATTCTTCCCAAACAAAAGGGGAATAGAAAATGTGAATCATGATGCTCAATATCTGTAACACAAAGGGAGTGGTTTTTCGATACAGGATAACTTCCGACCATGTTAGAAACATAACATACACACTATTTATCTAAAAATGGGGAAAAATGATGGCTAACCACTAATCATGTTTGAATCATGGTACCTCTATCAAAATTTCATCCAAATTCATCTATGTCTTTGACCTAGGATGGTAGGTGAGCCATTTTTTATAAGCACCATTTCCATTAAGGGGCCCTTTTAGACATGGTGGAGGATGAGGATCTAGATAAAGAGACACACAAAGAATATAGATGAAGTGATGGAATGTTTGAATGGATTCCAAAATTCATGGAATTATGCCACCATGACTTTTAGTACATTGGGTAGGAATTTAGGTTTGAGTAATGATAAAACTCATATTCCATGGGAGTTTTATCTCGGATATTGAGTGATGGTCTAAGAACATGAATTATGTGGTATGTGATCAACACAGAAGGAAAGTGGCTTTTAGGTAAAGGCATGGGATGAAAAATAGTTTTAAATCATGAAATTAGGATGATAGAAACATAGTTTAATGTCTTGTGGTGAGCACGATAGACACACAATTTAACATCATTTTAGGAAAATTCATCCCACAGTTTAACATCGTGTGATTTGGATGTAGAGCTGGTAAGGTCTACATCTCACTTCTCGGATGTGTGAACTGACACAGAAAATACTCACCTAACTATAGAGGAAGAGGGAGAAGGAGGGAAGAATGATGAGAGTACTTTCTATATAGAGCTATAAATCAAGTTAATTATAGAATACCATCCACCAAGAAAGTGAATCTAGGGTTAGTCACATAATGTTTAAGGTCAACATGTTTAGACAACGAGCCTTAGTTTATGGTCATAGAGTTTTTATCATTGGTATAATTGTACTAAGAGGACATGTGTATCGTGGTGGGGTAACAACCCAATGTGAATGGAGGGCCAAGAGGACCCAACTTCATACAACAAATTAATAAGAAGACATACATAAAGTTTGAAGTCATGATCCTAAGAATAAGACCTAACTCATAGTTTAAATTCATAGATTTCAGAACATGTGCACCCTAATGTGTTTGTTACTACATGAAATAGAAGTATCCGGATATAAATGGGGGGGATAAAAGAGGCTATGTGCCATGAGAAACCTAAGGGGCAGGCTGTGCACAGTTTAAGGTCATGAGGTTTGGACCATAGCTCTTCGTTTAAAGTCATAGATCTTGGACCGTAGTGGGAATGTATTGATGGAACATGTGAAACTTCAAATTAAAGGTAACTATATGTGAAATGAGAGGCCTAATATGACACTCGTTGCTATACAAAATGTCCTTGACACAACTCTCAACAGTTTAAGGTTATAATGCTTGGAATAAAGAGGGGGAAATAGTTTATGGACATAATGCTTGGAACAATGGGTGATAATTCCTAAAAGGGATATGTGTAGGGAGTAATAATGAATACCCAATTTTAATGAGAGGACTAGGTGGCCCTTACACTATACAACACAATCCCAGAGAGGCCTGCACATAGTTTAAAGTCAGGAGGTTCAGACTTGGACTACTAGTTTAATATCATATAGTTTGAATTGGGGGGGGGGCGTGTGTCCTAAGGAGAATTGTTTAGAATTGAAGAGTGATAAATAAATATAAATAGAGGGATTAAAGGTCCTGTTTCAGCACAAATATTGACCAACCATACCCTATTTCACCATCATGTCATTGGAGAAGAGAATATCCCATAATGAGTTGTTGAATGGGATGGGCCTAGGATAAAATATTTAGGTATCACTATGCATCCCAAAAGGATTAGAATCAACCAATAAGTATTTATAGAACACGGAATTGTAGGTTACTGGCACCGGAAGAGGAAACCCTCTCAAATGAGGATACTAAGTCTTCCCATACTAGGATTTGAGGTATCCTGATTTTATATGGGGTAGGGATATAGTTTAATGTTGTACACTGAGAATGTTGGTGTTTGTTCATCCCATATTTTTCATATGGGGAATCTCAATATGATATAGGGTGAAATCATATCTCATTAATAAGATCCCAAAATTTACATGGGGTAATATCATATTTTAACTTTGTGTGATGAGGATGTTAACAAAGCTTGCAAATTGAGATAACCAATTTTTTCTTCCGCATGTCAATCTATGAGTGCCTCTCATCCCATTGATGGGTTGGGTTAAGGTAAGTGAATTGGGATTATAACTAAAAAGATCCCCATGAGGGAATCTTAGGGTTATATCACCACATATAATGAATGTTTTTATGGTGAATCTATGGTTCTTCCCAAATACAGAAAGTCAAGGCATCACTATATATCCAATGTTGATTGGAATCTAGCCACACATAGTTATGGAAAGAGGATAGAGGCATAGGCTTGATGAAAATAAATCCATGCTAATGAAGGGTGAATGCACACAATTTAGGGTTTTAGTTCATAGACAAGGAATCCTAGTTTTAGGGCATAGAGAATATACTTGAAGAAAATAGTTTAATGTCATAATGATAGGACCATGGATAATGGTTTAAAGTCACGAAGCTTGGACTATGGGAAATAAATTTGAAGATGTGATTCTTGGGCTATGGGGAAATTTTTTTTCAAGGGTACTCATGTGGAATGGAAGAGGTATAACCCAATGTGATAGGAGGGAATACATGCCCACATATTACACAAGTACCAGGAAACAAATCATATATAGTTTAAGGTTTTAATGCTTGGACTGGGGAAAGGTGGAAAAAAAGTTAACATCATGATGCTTGGACTAGGATATTGTTGGCCTTAAGGGTACATATATGCCATGGAAGAGGTAAAATATGATGTGAATAGAGATAAAAAGGCTTACGTACAAGACACACACATTGATATGAAAAAAAAGTTCAACGTTGTGATGCTGGGATCGTGAATGGGTCCAAGGGGCCAGAGGGTTGATAAATTTGTAACTGGCCCTGATGATATAAATATGGAAATCACTAATCATCCCATGAGGATGGGAATCAATCCAAACGTAGTTCTGGAACATGACATGGTAGATGACCAACACCGATGGGGGAAATCCTATATGGAGAGTGAATTGAGGAATCTCATGTTTGTGGTGGGGAATCCCATGTTCAAAGCATGGGGTAATTCTATAGTTTAACATCATGCGAGAAGGAAACTTGTCTTTGTTCATCTCATATCTCTTGAGGCATCTCGATTTAAAATGGGGTATGACTTTTTGGACAAGGAATATTTGTTTTATATGGGGTATTATCATCACTAATTAAGAGGTTTCCTGATTTTATATGGGGTAAAATCATAGTTTACTTTGTGCACTAGTGATGTTAGTCTTTGAAGTTTAAAGTAATACAAATCAAACAATATGGACTTAAAATAGTTTAATGTTATATTTTTTTGGATCATGGGATCTTAGTTTATGGTCGTAGAGTTTGAAGAATGGGGTAAGTATTCTATGTAGATATTCATATTGTGGAGGTGTGACAAACCTGAAGTGTGTGAGGGTGCAATGAGAGGCTTAATGCCACACAACACATTCCTAGAGAACTCACACACAATTTAATTTCATAATGCTTGGACTTGATATCAACACATGAAGTAATTCTTGAGCAACTTTACATTGGTGAGAGGTGTGATACACTCTACATTAATGGAGATCAAATATTATGCACCATTGTATTAGATCATATTAATGATGTAAGTTCATTACCACATGGGATCCAACTTTGGTGGCTTCTTACTAAGTAGCATCGATGTTCTGAGAACCAACACCATGTCACCCTAGAATAAGGAGTAGAGGTGAACCTTCTTATTGAAATATCTCACTATCCATTTTTGGGTTCTCTCTAGATTATGTAAGGTTTGGATCCTATTCTCTTCACAAGATTTCATATTAGCTAGACATACTTCTACCATTTTTTCCATCCACTGGTAATGTAATGATATTTTTAGTGACTGTAAATGAACCTTGATGGTTATGACTACCACTATTCTATAAACCATGGAGTATATGGTCACTTGACTGGAATTTCGAGTCATTGTATGATAGGTCCAAAGGGCGTTGGGAAGATTATCTGGCTAAATCTTCTTGTTTTAGACCACCATATTCTACAGAATGTTAAAGAGGGTCCTGTTAAAAAAATTAATCTATCCATTTTACTGTGCATGTTATTAGGAAGTGTGGTTGGACCGGATATTCTACTTAGTATGTAATTTAATTTTCTTGATAGCCTATAAGTTGGTACCATTTTCAGTGAGAATAGCATGAGGAACTCTAAATTATTGGATGATATGGGAGATCCCAAACTAGATCACAGACCAGGCCTTGACATCCATGAGGATAATAGGTTATTACCACTTATAGAATTAATCCATTTTGGTCAAAATAACCTAAATTTGAGAGCTTTAACTAGAGGGTATGGCCCCATGACATCAAGTCCCCATATTTCAAAGGTCCAAGAATACTTGGTGGTAGGGAGGTTCTCAGATGGTCAATGAAAAATGTTTGCATGGATATGGAATGTGTGAAACCGCTTGGAGAACTCGATGTAGTCATGGACCAAGGTGGGCTAGAAGTATCCCAATCTCCAAATCTAGTGGGATATCTTCAATCCTGAAAGATAGGCACTATAGGACCCTCATGAAATTCATATATAACCTAAGGAATCTCATATAATTGGATTAAATGAATGGTAATTCGAAAAAAAACATGTCTATAGAGAGTCCTCTTAAGTTTAGGCCTACTATAGAGGGTGAATTGTGATACATGCTCTAGGATTCACTCACTTTTATCTTTTTCTAGAATGAGGATGCCACACTAAAGATACTCAATGAAGGGAGATTTCCAATAGGGATTTTACTCTTCCATGGGGGGACCTGAGGGTCCTGGAATAGAATCACCTGAAGACAACAAGTTTATATATTTCTTATCATTATCATATACAACAGTGAGCATGATGACCCTATGAGGTGACACATGAATGACTAGATCATCCTAGAAAATCTTTAGGAGAGATGTGACTAGTCTTTAAAAGGCATTGGATTAACCATTCTAGGACTTGAGGACATGATTCACCTCTATTTGATAAGGTAACTTGAACATCAGTTGACAACTACACTTCAGTAGGGGAACGAGCCCTTTCTTTCTTAAAATGTAGTCACCCTTGATCTGCTTGATAACTAAATTGGTGTCTCTATTCACATGAAAATGGGGTATGAAAATATTAAGGGATAGATCATTACTAGTAATGAGATTTTGATACTCTTCTTCATTGTTAGTGTATCCTTCTAATAGCAGGAATGACTATGGTAGAATGACCTATGTAGGAGTGATAGAGAGGGTCCCTAGGCCTACTCTGTTGAGATGGGGATCATTGATACTTCTACTGGTTGGGCTCCAGGAGGCACCATCAAAACGAATATTCCAAAATGGCACATAGTGATCCACTAAGAGGATATCCTCATGTAGGAAATCAAAATCCATGGAAAGTTATTCAGTGGTCAGATGGATGATTAGGAAATCATCCAATGAAAGGACTTTAATGGCCTTTTACTGCATGAACTAGATGTTAAACTACTGAAGGATCACTAATCAACAATCCAATAATCCCATTAATATGGGGAGATTAAGAATATACTTCAGTGTGTCTACCTAGTACACTTGGTGTATCTCATGATGCTATAGATAATGACGAAAATTTTATACTATAAAAACTAATGTGAGGTATCACTTATTGATGGGGGGGGGGGGGTGGTAACTAGTATCTATGTCGAGGAGCATGTTTTTGAGATAGTATAAAATGTTTTCTCTACACTGATTATTTTTATGGAAAATAAGGGCACTGAGAGACCAATCCAAGGTATTCATGAAAATTACTAGAGGATTTCCTAAAATGGGAGGCATCAGAACTTGATTTTGTAGTAGGTACTACTGTATATTCTCAAATTTGTTTTGGAATTCATAATCCCACTGGTAAGTAGTTTCTTTTTTCATCAGCCTTGAAAATTTCTTATACTTTTCATTAAAATTTTTGATGAATCAATATATATCATCTAAGAGGCCTTTAAGGCCTCATAACACCTAAAGGTTTCTTGGGGTAGGCATTTGGATGATGGAATTTATCTTCACTAGGCCAATCTCAATGCATTAGTATCTGAAAATAGAGCTAAGAAATTTCCCAAAGGTAACCTTGAATGCACACTTCAAGGGGTTCAACTTCAAATGCCAAGAGCGGAGGAAGATGAACACTTTCTCAAGTTCCCTGAGATGGTATTGATGCTGGATAAATTTTACCACAAATTCATCCACATATAATTCTACCAATTTCCCAAGAATTCATTTGAATATGTGGTTCATAGAATTTTTATATGTGTATCCTTCATTTTTTAATCCAAAGGGAATGACATGATAATATAAGATCCCTTGCAGTGCCCTGCAGGTGGTGGACTTCTCATCCTCATGGGCCATCCAGGTATAGTTGTACCTAGAATAACCATCTATAAAGGAGTGGTCCTAGAATCATACTGTAGAATCAACCAATAACTTTTTCACTGGAAAGGGAAAAAACCCTTTCGATAATGGTTGTTGAGGTCTTGGAAGCCAATACAGACTCTAATATTCCAATTCTTTTTTTTGACCAAGATGGTATTGGATATCCATCTGGGTTATAAAATTCCCTTATGAAGTTGTCTTTGATAATCTTGTCAAGCTCTACCTTGACCATAGCACTGTGAGAGGGTTACATATTTCTGGGAGGCTTTTTGAACCCACAATGACTTTCTGGGAGACCAACATAGTGGACGATTCCATAAGGGTCCACCCTGAGAATATCATCATAGATTTAGGAGAATAAATCACAATGACGCTTTAGGAAGGCCACATACTACTGATGATCCTCAGGATACATGGATAAACTAATAAAAATTGGGATTAGATCTTCTATGGTACCAAGGATAACCTAGATTATCTCATTGACGGTGGTGGATACACCCTATTCATATGAAAGAGGGGATTCCTTCAGATCCTCTTCGTCGTATGAGGCAGGAGATTTAGTGGGAGGATGTAGTTCTTTTAGGCTAGCTGACTCAAGGGAAGAATTGGTTCCTATATGGGTGGACACATAATCTCTATCAAGAAGTTCTTACTCTACTAAAAATATGGCGATAGATCCAGTCAAGCCAATTCCATCCATCTTTTGACCATGGGGTCCATTCTTGATGTTAATGAAACAATGGAGATACGACTTCCATTAATTCAAGCCTACTCCATAGAAAAAGAAGTAATGCCATGAAATGGTGGCTATAGGGTTAACCTCTTGGTACTTAATTGGATTATGGACCTCTGGTATCATCCAGGCCTATCCTGTGTAGGATTATGAGGTAATCAGTGGATGCTCCTTACTTTTAGGGACACCAAAACCCTTTTTCTTAGAGATAATGAAGCAACCTCCCTAGTCTGGTGTCATGTCCTATAACCAATGAATTGGTATAAGAAAGGAATCATCCATGTATCCCTAGTAATTGGATATGGTGTAGTCATATCATTGGGATCATTTATGTGCTCAACCCATTTGTTTTGAACCCTCTTCCCCTATCTCTTGTAGTAGCTGAAATCTATATAGTTGGCTTCCCAGGAGTCAAAGGGAGATAAATCACCATGTAGTAACCCTACTCAACTGTTTAGGGAGTAATTGAGGAACTAGTGATATGAGGAGGTGACTACTATGTGTAGATGAATCTAGGGCCTACCTAATAGCACGTTTTAAGTGGTATCCTATGAGACTACCATGAATTTAGTGCTTGATATCAATCCCAAAAAAACATGGTCTTTAGATGAAACCTACCACATGGTTTATTCTATATCCATTAATAATCATGAATTTTCATGTTGGAGGGATTTAGATCTACTTCAGTTAGTCCCATCTTGAAGAGAATCTAGGTTGGGATGTGGTTAATCCCAAAACCCATGACCACTAGGAAGTGGTGGATCTCTATTCCATTGAACTAGATTGTAATGTATAGAAGGCATATGTTCCCCATCACGAGTGCTCCCTCATCTTCCCTGAATAATGAGATGATGGCTTGGAATTCCCCTTTCTTAGCCTCCTATATATAGTAGGACTCTGCAGAAGCTACCAATTCTCCAAACTAGAGGAGGATTTTACTTGCTTCTTTAAGGGACTCATGCATTTCTTTTGACATGAAAAGGGTTTTAAGGATCAAAATCCTCATGAGTAAGATAACTAGGTGCTTTAGCATTTCATACTTTCACATGAAAGACATATATTTTCCTGAAGAGGGTTTCTCCTTTGCCCGGAGCACAATAGGAGTTGCTAACTAAACCATTGGGGTTTGGATTGTAAAGGAAATGTCTAGATACTGACTATTTGACCTATTATAAACCAATTATGGATGATTGCTGATTGACTGAGGCTTGGATCTAACTAGACATGAATTATTATTACATGATCTCGATTGATCTTCTCAGTCAACTAACACTGTTAGTTGTGGTGGAATTCCGAATGAAGCAGACCAGAAAGAAAATGCTAACTAAGATCTATGTAAAACCTACTGCTTAGTCTTGGTAGAATGTGTGGATCATTTTGAGGTACATTCCTAAGTATTCAAGAAACTTGTATGTCCTTGGATATTCATTTGACAACTTCAGTCGAAGGCATCTGGGGGATTTACCTATTATTCCTCACCATAGAGAATTGTGAAATGACCTACGATCTTGAAGATGAACATAGAGGAATACTCCTACCCATCATTAGTGAAGTAATCCAATTCTTGGTGGACCCTGGTTGAGACTCCAAATGCATGAGGAATAAAATTGCTGGGAGTGTGAGACAACTTCAACACCGGTGGGGGACTCTGATTTACACTACATTGTCAGTTCATATTCTTCTAGGATTTGGAAGGCTGTGACATGGATACAAAGGTAGAATATAGAGAATTCACAATAACCATAGGAGGTTATATACTACATAAGAGAGCACAAAATACATCATGGGTGCAAGAAAATTCCCTTCTAACCAACCAATCATTATATTTTTGTTTCCCATGGCTGGAAGCCTGCTTCCATTCACCTAAACTCTAAATATTTTTGCTGGGATTGGTGGAGATATGGGTCACCTGTGTTAAAAAATCATCCAACATGAACAAAACATGATTCAACTAGTTCAAAGAAAATATTTGAACCCATATAATTTCTTAATGGTGTGTCCAAGGATCACATGATACAAACAATGATCAGGACGGTTGGTGCCTCTGACTTCCTGAAGTTTCTTTAACTTTGGTAGCTTCAAAAAACCCTTCTATACGGTACAAATGAAATATCTCTGGACCTGTAAATCTTTAAAATAATATTTTTTTTACTTAATTCAGGAATGGGAACTCTAGAAGTCTGACCTTGATAAGGGTATGGATCAACATTTTCTTATCTAGGCGGCTGGTCCTAGCAAGGTGGTTCTAGGAGGGTTTTGTTCTGGGTGAGTCTATAATTGATAAGGTTGTAATCCGTGAGGCTACTCTAGAAACATGGTCAATAATACTACAAATCTGGGTTCCTTCACCTGTATAGTGGTTCCATTCTCTCCTTTGGCATGTATTCTCACTAAAGATAGATTAGGAAATAAGAATAAAGGTCTAGTATACTACATATATTCTTCTAGATTCTAGGACATATCAGGAAAATATTGGAATCCACTTGGAATGTCTTGGGTGATGATATTAGGGGCTATATCAGTACTGAAATTCTTTACACATGTCATTAATGACTTCTCTTGAGTTAGTGACATGTTGAGTGAGTACATTAGGCCTTTTCACCAGGTGAAAAATTATGTCACTCACTCATCATGACTCTTATTAGACTTGAAGAGGTAAGAAATACTATTCTTTTATGCAGTGGATATGAACTGGTGGATAAAGTTTCTTCAAATGACTTCCAAACCAGTGACATACCATATGGGTAGCTGGCTACACCAAACGAATGCAAGTTTCTCTAGAATCCGAACAAAACTTTGGATCTTGGCATCCTCCTTCTATTTTGGGGTTCCCAACATAGGTACAATCCTTTAAATAAATCAGACCAAGTGATGAAATGGGTCTCCCATACCATTTAATGGGGGAAAATATGGGGTTTCAAAACACTAAGGGTTCTTAAATGTTGTCCACCCATGCCAGGTATGGCATTTTGTAAGGCTGTATTTCCACCTTCCATGTCTTCAAGTCATTGAGGAAAGTGATGAAAGTGGGAATACACTCATATTAGTTAGGTTCCCTGGGTAATAATGCATTGAAATGATCATAAACTCTAGAAATGGTCTCATCAACTCGAGGATGATCATGACCTATATCCCAAGGAGGGTAATTATGCTAATTAGGTGGGTTTGATGACTCATACCTTAGTTTCTTACCATACCCCCATCCTCTAATATAACTAAATTAGAGAGGCTACCAAGATCAAATCATGATATATTGAAAAGGAGGAATTATTACCTCATCTGATAAGATATAGGGACCCATGGGGTGGTGCCATAATTCAGGTGTTAATTAACAATGAGGTCAGTAATCAGCCTCTTATTCTCTTTGAGCTATAGAAGTAGGGAAACCATCACAAGCTCCATATCTACCATCAGAAAAAACTCAAATAAATCAGAGGGTTTGGTGTGACCCTTTACTTTGTCAACATTCCAAAGAGTGGGTGGATGTTCTTTATCATAAGGATATCTATGGAAAAGTGACTACCTCTGTTGACAAGTGAGGATTCCCAGAGGGATGTCTGTATTGTACTACACCTCCCCTTGAGGTGGATCTTCTCTAGAAATCCTTAAATTGATTCCCCTATCCCTATGATCCTATGGAAGGTTGTGTATAACCATGTTTATAAAAAATGTATCCATAGGGTAATTTTCATCATCGAAGGATATGTTAAGCTATTGTAATATAGGGATAAAGTAGATGATAGCATACTGAACACAACCTTTGATCTGTACATGCATAGAAGCTTCTTCCATAACTCTATATATAACTATGAGGCTCTTGAAGTAGGTCTATTGAATATTCTAGTGGCATCCCAATGAAGCAGGGTACTAATCCACTAGGAGTTTCATTTTATCAACCCTCTTACACTACAGGTCGATGGCATCGAGGTCCTATGAGCTTATAAGGTAGGTCAGTTTATGATCTCGGAGGCGGTGAAATATTTACCAATTATTTTTTTAAAAAAACATAGCCTAACACTAGGTAAGAGACTTTGGGATGTCAATGTTTGAAGTTACAGGTGGTCATAATACCACTAAAAACTGGTCGGTGGAAAGAACCTCCCAAAATTCTCATTTCTCAGAGGTAAGGTCATGTTCTTGGTTAACCCACTATCTGATCAGCATTGGATGAGATATGGTTAGAAGAAATGATGTAGATGAGTTCTTTAATAGGTTGATTGGAGGAGGAGTCACTACGAAAGTCAAATGTTCACTTCATGTCGGGACGTCTCTCAAGGGTCGTGCCAACTGCATCATCACATCTCTATAGGATTGTTTATTCACCACTTCCATATGCATAAGGGCAGTGAAGACTATATATGGATCAATAGAGTGATCACCATCCAAAGGTGACAACCCTATCCCAAATGGATCTAAAACTTCCTATATGGCGATGGAGATGAGGGAAGCATGTGTGGACAAGGGAGGCTACAATACAATCCCCTATAAGGGAGCCCAAAAATCCTCCACTTGAAAGTACCTGTGGAGGGATCTGGGGATCCTATGGACCTCAACATATGGGATTAAAAATATTAGTTTTTTGGATACTTCCATCAAACCTGGAATTTGGGGTGGAGACTCCATTATTGAGTTGTATATACCCTCACAGTCTGAATGATCAATGGGGTCAATTATGACATGGATTTTCCCATGATTTCACCTTCAACGATGAGTATTATACCTTTTCGATAGGATAATTATTCTGGGCATGGTATGTCTTCAGAATAGGAAGGACCATATTGTGTGTTGGTTGTAATGAGGGGAGGGAATACTCTTTGACTTCTTGGGACACGGGGAAGGCCTTCATGATGACTATCATTGGAGAAGGGTGGTCCACTGCTCAGGTTGGTTGTAACATGAGGAGGATATCCATGTTTACTGGTGAAATATTGGCGAGGTCCTCTACTCTAGTTGGTAAGAAAATGATGGGGGGATCCCTACTGGTTGGTTGTGACATGGTTATGACCTCTCTATTAAGATGCAGTAGTACAAGGATGACCTCCATATTGGTTTTCAAAAGTGCAAGGAGGACCTCTATAATGGTTGAAATTAAAGCAGGGAGGAACTCCACTTTTGTTGGCAGTAGAATTTAGAGGAAATCCTTGCTGAGAAGAGAGAGTACAGGGAGGACCTCTATGCTGGTTTTCAAAAGAGCAAGAGTACCTCAAATCTAGTTGATGATGGTGTGTGGATGATCTTTACACCAAGTTTCATTATCACAAGTTGGCCCGTAACGACTGTCAGTGGGGATAATTATTAAAAGAGTCAACCCAACCAGCCTATGAGGTGACCGGGGTCTCGATACCAATTGATTGAAGATGGATCCCTACTCGCATATTACAGGAAACTGAAGGGATGATCCAATGGTTACAGGGGCCACATGAGCCATAGGAGCTTCCCCTTATTGGGAAGCATCTTAGGCCTTCCCCCAACACTGGCGTCGAGTACGCTGGATGAGGAATGGGAAAGTAGGGGTAAAGTTGGAATGATACTTATCCTAATGGACCGATCAATGATGGCATTGATGAAGCCTGATGGGAGTCCTCCTTGGTGGATCCTAGGTGGTATTTTTACCAGGCACGACTCAGGCACCACCTACCTCCTTAGCGTAGGGGAGATAATAATCCGAGTGCTCCGAGGGGAGGATCCCGATGTGTTTTTTCATTGTAATCGGAGGGTTGGGGGGGGGGGGGGTCCCCTGTGTGGGCCTCGAGGGTGGTAGTGTTGATGAGTAAATAATGCCTCTAGGTTCTGGGGGTCCATATCCCTTAATGGAATGATCCCCTCCTGATCATACTGACATATGATAGTGTCAATAATCCTCCCATAGACGATCTCAGAGGGAGAGATGGGGTGTGGGAACCCAGTAGTAAAAGTCATGGTGAATGTCATGGTGGAAGCAAATTCATGTGGGATTCCCACATCAACGTTTCTCCTGCTACAGTTCATGTGGGGATTCGGTTACTGCTTTCCTATATCTTAAGTCCTATAAGAACGGTGGATTCAATAGATAGTACATGTATAAGAAAATTGATGCCAAATTACCCAAAATCATATAATCATATGAAGAAGGAATGGTATACACACTGATAATGTCACAGAATGAGGATTCCCAATGCTAAATTCCCTAATGCACAAGTGAGTTTAATACTTTTCATTCCATTTTCTTATTGTTACCTAGCATTAGATATCTGGATCTAGTGACATTATAATCTATATATTCCCCTAATGCTACTAATCCCATTGTTGAGTATAATATTTTCACGTTTGGTTCACCATTTCTATTTATAATGCTCTTGCTGAGTCCCATATATGTGTCAAAGCACGCTGAAATGGGGTGATGTGATGTCTTTTCCTCCTTCCAGGGATTCCTCCTTAGAGTTTTTTTCCATTCCAGGTCTCCATCAATGGTTTAAGTCAAGTTCATGGAACTCATTTAAAATTCCATATCTATGTGTATTATAGTTAATTACACTACTTTTTTCTTAATAGGGTGGAAACCTTTGGTCATGAGAGTAGCCACGTTGGGAATCTCTGAGCATTTTTTGAAATTTAGAACACTGGTTACCTAGGAATCTTCCTCTTTGGTGGGCTTCTTATATGAGGAATCTTAGGCATGGATCTTAAGACACCATGTATCGATCAGGAGGAAATTAATGCTAGGGTAATAAATATTACATGGTTTTTACCTCAAAAATGTCATTTTTATTTCATAGTGTAGTTATTATAGGTTAATTAATAGGTTCTAAATCCTTTGGAGATAGATCAAAATGTTTAGTGGAGATGGATTAGGGAATAGGTTTAATGTCTTGTAGAGATGGGTTAGTTGATGAGAACACCCCATAGAGGTGGGTCAAGGAGGTGTGTCCCTAAGAGGTAACACATAGATAACTTACCGATGGATCATAACACCCCATGGAGGGAGAACCAGGAGGTTCATACCTAGAAGGGAAGATGTCACAACTGAGTTTACCAGTTTTAGGATTGAACCTTAGAAAGTAATCATACATACCTTATTTAGATGATAGGGATCAAAACCCATGTATTTAGATGATACTATTTATGGTCTTGTGGTAGGATAGATCGAAGAATTTTAACATCATGAAGTAAGGATTATCATGTCATGAAAGAAGCATATACAAGGGATGGAATTGGGATTATGTATAGAAAAGATGCTTAAATGGGGGGATTTTACTCTATGGTGGGAGAGGGTGGCATACCATGATGATCATCCATGGGAAATAATGTGTCCATCACACATGGAAAGGCTAATATTTTACATCATCTATTGAGGATGTGGTCATACAGTTTAATATCACAGGGATAGAATGTACAACTAGATAACTTTTCATCATGAAACTAGAACATGGGTTGGCTCAATTCTTACCCATAGGGCTTATATGACCAATGCACATGCGCCTATGGGAGGGACATAGAAATGTCATTGCCTTAGAGGAGTTTCCAATCCAGAGGCTAACATTAGGGTCCCTATGATTAGAAGTAAAAGGGTTTAGGGTACCGATGATTAGAAGAAACAAGTAGGCTGGAGGATCCTTCTCAACTTAGACTACTATGGGAAGACATAGAAGTGTGTGGAACTAGCCACATAGGGACTTAGGGTGTAACTGAACCAATCCTAGGATCATTTGGGAGCCTCGGGAACTCTACCATCTTTAAGGGGTGTCAGAAGAAGGGAGTCACCATGTAGGGGACTGAGAGTGAGGTTTCATGAATCTTAGAGCTTCACAAAGAGGTTATTCATGAAGATAATGAGTCTCACAGTGGTCATGGGCTTCACGAAGGTGTATAATTCATGAAACAGGGTTCCCCTTGCCTTGTAGTGAAGTTCTAATTTAGAGGGGGAGATCTTTATGAAGGATGAATGCTTCAAGAGGCCTTAAATTCCTCATAGGTCCTTCTTATTCTATGAACAACACGAGCCTTCATGAAAGGAATATCCACATTTGGTGGAGGCTCTCAATAACAAAAGGGGAGTGTTTTATAGTGCTTTTATACCTAGGGTGATCCATTTCTCTTTCTTTCATGAATCTAAGGTGGTTCACAAAAATGAGTGATTTTCAAAAGCCAGAAGGTCATTGTATCCTTAAATGTTGGAAACAATGGGGTATTTATAGGGATGTGGGTTTCTCGATTTTTGGATTCTTTTGTGAATATTTATGAGCTTCACAAGTCACCATGGCTTTGTAACTCTGTATTTTCGTTTCATGAAGGTTACTGTCAACCCTTCACGCGGTTGCAAAGTGCTCCACAACTTGGTATTATTAACTTGTGAAGGTTACCATCAAACCTTCCCACACTCAGAAAGGAGCTTCCTTGCCCTGGATCTTCATGAACCTCGACCATTCACGAAGCTAAGGTACTTCATTAAATAGAACCTTAGAGGTATTTTTGGGCATTTTGAGCTCATATTCACCCAAAAACGGCCATTACTTCCTCAACTATTCCCATGGAATGCATATTTTGGAATCAAATGATACAACCCAAACACATAATATCTAAATAATACAACATTCCCTATTAATATTAATTTCATTTCATAATAAATAACTCACCATAAACATTTAAGATTAGGGTATTGGTAGACTATTTACTTAACCCACAATATTTTTATTTAGTCTTTGTTATGTATCACAAAATGTCTTCATTGATGATACCCTTATAGAAAAATAATACATAACACACTTCCTCATATCCTAGGGAAATGGAAACATTGGAAAAGTTGAGATTAGATGTTCAGTAAGTGGTGAACAGAAGAGATATCAAATGAAGATCATAAGGTTAGATAATATGATCATGTGGGTATGAGAACATAATCAAGGTATACGAACATAACATTAGGATATCATAACCAACAAAAAACTGATCATAGATCCTGAATAATTAAATAATTATTTGGGAATAACATAATATATGATTCATAATAATTCTGAAAAATAATTTAATAATCATGAGCCTTAAGAACATTACATATATGGATTTCATAGTATAATATTCAAGCCCAAACATGAGCACACATGTAATTAAATTTTTTAATTTTAAACACTATGAAATTTGTATCAAAATTGATTATGCCATCAACTTGTTCATACCATAGTGGACATGGGATAATAAACTATTCACCATAACATTTTATTTTGGGCCTACTAGCCATACCCTAAATCCTTTTGGACTTTCGATAACCACACATGCCCCATAAACATTAAGACATGGGATAACCACTCATTTCCAATAATGATCCCATGAGATATAAAAAATTTTACAATGCATTATAGTGATATAATGGACCAACAAATCATATAATGATTAAAAAAATATAAAAACAATTGTAATATCATCAGAGCCTAGTTAACCCATGGGGGTAAAATGTGTTTCAGAAATATATTCATAAGGAATTATCATAACCTATCAAGGGAGAGATGGTGGATGGATTCATTATATAATATCTCTTGTGAAACATATGAATTAATAAAGTTATGAATATAGATGAAATATACTATTATAAAACCATTAGATGTTGTATTTTAAAAAGAAGAGGAAATATCCTTTACTTTAAATAAATTTTATTACAAAGGAAACAAATTTATGAAAATATAGAAATATAAATCAAATTTGAAAAAAATGGAATGGATGATTATAAAATAAAAAATATAGTGTTTCTAGGAAACTTCATTCATGTTGAAAATGATTAAAAATATTCACTTCAAGTATTTACACAAAAAGTCAATGAAAATAAAAAATGACCCATGTAGAAAAAATTAAAAATATATTCATTTCATTGTTTTTTAATTAAAATAAAGGCCAATATTAAATTAAAATTTTAAATAATTGATTTATATAAAATTAAATATTTAATATAATATAAATTATATATACATAGAAGAGGAAAATGTTTGATCACAAAAGAAGCGATAAGGCCATCTCTATATAAAAACATCATTTCGGATGAATTGTGAAGTAAATATATGATAAATGGTAATAATACATATAAAAACTATAAAAAACTATATTTTATGAAATTAAATGTGGTTTTAGTTGGACTAAAAATTCAATTTATCCTAATTTCTATTTAAACAAGAATAATTTTGATTTCAAAGTGAGATTGTAAAATAAACCCCTTTTTTTACTCTCAAATTCTAAGAAATATTTATAAACCATATACAGTAAGAATAAATATTTTAATATAATATTTTATATAATTATTCATATCCATTAAATTTTATAAATTGAAATTATAATCTTTGATTAAATATATATTTGTAAGTTACTACCCATTTTCATCATTAGATGTTAGTAATTTTAATTATTTCAAGAAATCTTGTAATGGTGATGTTTATCCTTGTTATCTAATAAAAAAATCATCATTTATATATTAGTATATATAGTTTAATAATTTTCCTTTTTGATTTATTGAGTCCCATGTTTTTTTGATAGATGGTATATTTATGGTTCGTGAGAATAGAATCTATGATGTGTATGTTTCATGAAATTTTCTGATAACAACATTTTACTTAATAATAGCCATTAATTTTTGTGTCATAATTATATAACCATTTTTAAAACTTAAATTAATATTTAATGTCATATTATTCCTATATTTATGTCTTGATACTTATTTTTGATGAAAATGATGACATTGGTATACCATAATTTATGTAGGTGGCTAGATTAATCCAAATAAGAACATGCTATACCGAAGAATGATTAAGTTTTTATTGTTATATAATAGTAATATACATTTTAAATAAGAATAATTATTTTTATTGAAAATAATTAGAGTGTATAATGTGATTTATAAAGAGTTTATATGTGATGTTAATGTAAGAATATGGTGAAGAACAAGATACTTACATGGATGATTTCTCACCTTTGTGAAATGGGTTCCTTAAGAATGAATGATTCTGGATTATTTACTGGGGTAATTGGATACCAAACATCAAATAATGCTTTAATAAAGGAAAAATTGTTTTCTATTAAGTAGATATCTGAAGGAAAGTGTATTTTTTGAGGGGTATAGGATGATTCCTTGTATACGTGATTTTTGAGTGGAATTTCCACAAATACTCATTTCTTAATTAATATGGTTTCCATTATAAAAGAAAAATAGATTCAAAGAGGAATGTTATTTTATAAATTATGTAAATAAATTGATATGTAACTCATAAAATAATTAAATTATAAATTTTTACGATATTTTTTTTCTTTTATCTTTAGTTAAACCCTTTTACCTTATTTTACATAATCTGTGCTAACTTAATTTTTAGATCAATAACATTTTTATGCCTAAAAATGAAATTTAACATATTTCCTACTTCTCATGTTCATATTCAGAATATTAAATAAATTTTATTTTATTCAAAGGTAAATGTTTATAATATATAATTATAAATAATAAATTTATAATGATTAAAAATAGTTTTTAGACAAATATATTCTTTAGAAAAAAATGAATTATTATATTTCAATACAAAATAATAATTGTTTAATGAGAGGTTTTTTATTTTATTTTATATGTAGACAAAAATATAATTAAAATTTGTGATAAATTTAATTTATTAAAGAAATTATATCCAAAATAAATAAAAAAAATTATTTCCAAAATTAAACTTTTTTGAATGAATTTTACCAAATCACATTATTTATCTTTTAACCATTAATTATATTAGACCATTATTATTATAATTTTTATTGTAATTTTATAAACCCATCATGTAATTGTTTTAAAAATTTTAATATTAATAATATTTGACAAATAAATATATAAAATTTTAACAAAATATTTTAAATATTTTTTTCATTCATAATATTTTTTATTATTCACAAATTATATTACATTTAAGTCATTAAAAATAATTAAAATCATTCATTGTAAATATTTTATACCAATATATAAATTTACTATATATTTAACATCTATATATCACATGAGAATATGAATAAAAACAATATATATAATAGTCAAAGGTCCAAAAAAATATTTATAATGGTCATATTATATTCTGATATATAGCATTACATACATCACTATAATATATCAACTTTTTCATTTACATAAAATTTATAATTTCCATTGTCTTTCTAATATTTCAACTTTTATCTATAGCTATAATCAGAGGTGTGATCTTTATAGAAAACCATGAGAACAAAGATTTCATTTTCATGGTATTTTTATTTACATGTGGTTTTACTCCTATTGTAGTTTCTTAAATATTCTTTATATTAAATTATCATAATATATAAAGGTTTATCTTGAATTTTTATATTTTATCTCAATATAATATAACATTTTTTATTTACATTTAACATTTATTTTGAAAAAAAATCATTCATCAATGTATTTACTTGTTGGAGAATCCATTTTGTAATCCTAGGGATTAACTTATGAAACCATTAAAATAATTTATACCAATATATTTTGTTACTATGATGGAAAATGATTAGGGTACTTATAGAAATTTACATCTTTAGATTCCCTTGTTTCTTCCTCATACTTATGATTCCATTAGAGAACATTAACCCAGTGATAGTCATTTTTTAGTAATTTATCCCTATAAACAAAACATTCTATCAATCTATCCTCATAATAGTTATCATGTTATAGATGTATGATCTTGGAGTTTAGTACATGTAATGGATTAGTTATGTAATTCAAAAAAAGTGATACATCAAATAGATTATGAAATTATGAGAGGTTTAATTGAAAAGAAATATCATAAGATATTATCCCCACATGGTCATGGATTTTGAAGGGGCCAGTGCATATAGAGATCAAATTTCCATTCTTATTGAATATAATAACCCACTTCAATGGCCATAATTGAAGAAAAATTTTCTCCAACTTCAACATGAAAATCCCATTAATGATTATAAACATATCTCTTTTATTTAATTTGTAAAGTTATATTTTTTTTATTGAATGGTATGAATATTATATAACATTTGATGAGAAAGATTGTTAGAGTTGGTGACCTAGAAACCAACCTATTTTTACTTTATGATAAACCTATATTCATTGGATGAATATTAATAAACTAATTATCACATCACGATTTTTCTTCTGTGTTACATAGTATGTGATAATTTCCTAAGAATAGATGTCACACTAAAAGTTCATAGTAGATCCCTACTACGATGAGAACTCGGAAGTGCTATGACACTATGATTGAATATATGTTCTATGGATGGATGATATCATTTTAAGGGATGCAAATGGTATAGGATATTAGGGTTGGAGACTCATAAAACTTTGAGTAACCTTCTCATGGTGTGCTCCCTTGGTAATATTCAATAGGATATTATGATAATAAGACCTTCCAGTAGGAAATCCACATTCGTAAGTGTCATTGGATGTTCCTATTTGTGGACATGTTTATTTGTCCTTAGACTTTAAGATTATTATTAATGGATATTATGACTAGTGTACTTTGTTGTATTGATGAAAACCTCGATGAAACATGTTCGTGGCGAGGTAGGATATGTTGGGTGTGTCATGAGTAATACTGCATTAATGAATAATGCGATAAAAGATTTGTCACTTCTATAGAAGTAGATATATCAGGACCTTTGATGGAACTGATATAGGCTAACTAAATCCATTTCCATGGTGTTCTATATGAAACTTCAATTCTGGGAAGTCAAATAATGAGAAATCAAGCACATGGGTTGATGCCACTTTCATGCAATCCTCTTGATTGGAGATATCAGGAAAAAGATATTATATTACATGGTAAGTGTTCTTATGAGGTGAAATGTCATTGTGACATGAACTTCTTTCTCTTGGATGCCTTGACCCATTTCTAGATAGTAATCATGGACTTCAGGAAAGCCTACCTAATGCCAATGATAAAGAGGCCTAGAGGGTCACACACTAAGTGTAGCCAATATCTCAGTTAAATAATTTATTTATTTAACAAGTTGAATAAATATTATTCCCAGTTGTGGTTTAATAATTATTCATGTATGCCAGATCATATTTATTTCATCGCTAGTTATTTGAGAGAATATATTTCAGACATAATATTTATTTATTGAAGAATAATGTAGTTATATTTATTTAGTAAATAAATATTCACTATTCACAGCCCTGTAAATAATGAGGAGGATTTGTGGACCAAGTTATGGGTCCAGTGAGAAATAATATTAAATATTATTTGGTTAAATATTATTTAAATATAATATGCATGTTAATAACATGTCATGTAAATAATAACATTGCTATTATTATTTGACATGGGGTTTTTTCACGTGGAATAATAAACTAAGTGCAACAGTGCTAATTATTTATTATTACCTGGTGAATTAAATTCGTTAAGCACATGTCATAGAAATAATAGAATCTCTATTATTATCTAACATGGGGTTTTCACATTGAATAAAAAATTAAGTAATAGCACTTGTGATAATTATTTAATATTACCTAGTGAATTAAATTCTCCGTTATGTTATTATTCTCTATATATGACAAGGGGTCATTCCACTAGCTAACTAATCACTGTGTGCACAACATCCTTGGAGAAAATCCCCTGAGCCTAGAGAACTCTTCCCTCACCAAGAATGCTCTCAATAATAGGAGATATCCTCCTCTATGAGATCAAGGAGAATGATTTGGAAGCGATTCTCAAGGTAATAGAAGGAAAACATCGTAAGCGTAAGGATCTTCCACGCTAGCACCTGGATACTCCTTCAGTGATGTCTGGAGATATGCGAAGCATGTTTGGATCACCTCTATAGGATTAATATCCTTGTACTATACATCTCAAGGAAGCCTCACCTCAGACCCATGGTCAGACACATCAATGAAGAAATAATTACCTTATAGGTAATTATATAATTTAATGAAATTAATTATAAGAAAAAGATTTTGATCCTCTCTTCTCGGTTCTAGGTTCTATCCTTTGTCTTTTATCTTTGATTCAATTATGTGGATACTAGAATTCATCATTATATTGATCCTAAATTAATCATCGATTATGAAAATTTTCAACATTGGGTACAGGCCCATCCTGCGCTTCCATGCACCTGGAACCTACAAGTGGTATCAAAGTAGTCATATTTTTTTTATAATTATTTAATAATTTTTTTGATGATTTACGCTTTAATAATTTAGTTTTTAAATTCATGTTTAATTGTTCTTTTAATCTGAATTTTAAGATCTATTCCTCCCTTATTGTTTCTCACAGATATAATAGAAATGGATAATTTTATGATTAAAATTATATCGAGGATCTCATCAGGAGGCAATGATAGTTCTCTCCAAAAAACACAAAAACACAAACTGTGTAGTTGGATCTATACACATCGTATATTTGTGTTCAATGCATTAGAAGTAATTCAGAAATTACTCAAGCCGTGTACATTAATGACACACAGTGTATTTAATTATTTATTTCATTTTGACCAGGAGAGACTGGCTTATGGTAAGAAGGACTAGATGCCATATAGCCCACTGGACACAACATGTAGTCCCTTCAGGTTAGGGTCAAGTAGTGTATCCCATACATGACTTGACCGACTGGTGACCATGTAATGTGGAGTCTACATGGCGTGTGGCTCACTGGACACACCGTGTACTCTGGAGACTTCTAAAGTACACCTCATAGGATGTTTCTTGACGTGTGTACTTCAGATGAATGGTGAGGAGGGTACACACCATGTAGTGGGATCTACATACTATGTACTATTTCCAGATTATGCACATTTAAAAATTTATTATTATATTATGTAAACCCTTGAGGTATATACATTCGTGTGGGAGTAAAGCTATGACACAACATGTGATAGGTGTTTGATATATATATATATATATATATATAAATGTTTAATTAACATCTATGTAATGTTCAAAGATCTACACATCATGTATGAGTTTTATTACAATTATAATTATGAATGCATGCTAAATGCCTCAAAGAATAAAGTGTATACAAGTATAAATACATGTTGGGTAGTTTTGGATGGGTATTCACATGTTTTCCTCCAAGGTACAAGTTACGTAAAAGGTTATGGCTGAGAATCTAGAGGAAATTCATAAAATGATTAAGATAAAAATGATTGATTAATTAATGATAATGATTAATTGATTCAAGCATAATTTATCTAAATAAGAACAATTAAATAATTGAATGATAGTTTTATTAAATACATAATTATTTTCATGTATGTGGATGATCATGAGATAGAACAGACCTTTGTGTGTGATTGGTTCCCTTTTAATTTATTTATTAAATTAAAATTGTTGGTCTACGTGCCATATCCTCATTAATATGTAGGGAATTTGTGGCCATGGTTTCTTTTATATAAACCTCCTTTTACCCCTCACCTACATGTGAGTTAAAATCATATTTAATTGAAGGATCTATCATACTAGTGGAGGCGGTTCAAGTTAGTATCCAAGGTGAAACCAATCCAAGGAGATAGAAAGGTGGATTAGTGGAAATCTATAAACCTGATCCTTAAATAGTTCAAGATGTTTCTCCCATAGTTCATGGTTAGTTTATAGACTGCTAGATAAACTAACCAATAGTAAAAATCATGATCATGCCCTTTATTTTATTTTTATCAGTTGTATGGTTATTCATTATGGATGTTTTATGCGATCACATAATTAATATGCTAACAAGCATAAAAGATAGAACTAAAATAAAAATGGATTATGCGTAAATATTATCTATACATGGTTAATCACTTAAGTATATCCCACTTAATAGTAATAAGGGTGTGAAAAGATTATAAGTGGAAATTTACGCATAATGGATAAAATCCCTCAATTAAATATTAAGTCATTATAGCCTTCCATTAGTTCAGTTAGAATCAAACCATATCTCAAAGTTCTTGACCAACCCTTGTTGGGGTGATTTCAATTATCAGGGAATTATAATTTGAAGTTTTGGGTTGTGTTAACTTAGTTTACATCAAGGATTGACTGCCCTAGCAGTACTTGGTGTAATTAAGAGGTAAAGGTTGAGGAAATAAAAAATTAATGATTTTAGGTTTGGGGAGTCCACTCAACAGATCATGGAGCTGTGATTTAATGTAGTTGACATTTGGAATGCCTACCTATAACTATCAAGTTGCTTGACCAACCCAATTTTGGGTAATTCAAAGGGAAATATAGATCCTTTCTGCTAGAATGTCCAAGAAAAAAGATATTATGAATCCAATGGTGAGGGTTATTGGGTTTTGACAATATAGTGGGAGACTAATAGATATTAATTTCTTTATTTATCTATATTTATCAAGGTAAAGTACTAAATATCTGTTCATCTTAATTTGTAGAAATAAAAATAAAAATGAAATCAAATATATCATTTCGATCCATACTCAATAAATAAAACCTTATCACCAATACTAATTTCCAAGAGTGGAAAAGGCGCCTTTGGGAAATCCTTCTCCATGAGAGTAAACTTTATGTGTTGGAAGAACCTTTACCAGTTGTGCCTAGAAAAGAGGCGAGTGATGAAGAAATCTCTGTGTACGAGAAAAATCTGAATGACTCTATGAATGTTCAGTGCCTCATTCTATCATTCCTGACCAATGAGATCTTGAAGTAATATTAGGAAATTTATTCTTATATCATGATGTCTCACCTTCAAGATATCTATCAAGAGAAGGTGAGATAGGAGAGGTATGAGATATCCAACACTTTTTTCACTACTAAGCTTGGAGAGTCTGCGCCAGTTGGACCACATGTAGTCAAGCTTATTGGCTACATTGAGCATTTGGAAATCTTTGATATTAAATTCCCAGATGATTTTCATACAGATATCATACTAACAACAATGCATAAGACCTTATCTAATTTTATTGTGAATTATAAAATGAGGAATAATGAGAACAATCTATCAAAGATTCTTACCCTAATTCGCCAAGTTGATAAGGACATGTGGTGTAAAAAACACTCAGTCCTTATGGTGAATAGGAAGAGGAAGGACAAGGAAAAAAGGACTAAGATTTATAAACAATCTAAAGACTCTGAGAATTGTCCAACAAAGAATAAGAATATCCAGAGTTAGGGTAAGGAAAAGAAGGCATTATGCTTTGAATGTGGCAAGTCAGGCCACTGGAAGAGGAACTAAACCTAGAGTAAAGGGGTAAAAAATATGTGTTCATTATTGAGTAGAATATTTCCATTTCTACACATTGGGTATTAGATACATCTTGTGGAGATGACATCTGTATTCAAATGTAGAAACCATGAATATTCTAAAAAATTTCCAAAGGAGAGGTGGATCTGCGAGCTATAAATTTTGCAAGGATGACTACTCTTTCCATTGGTGACTGCCACCTCACATTGAGGGCAGGAATGATTTTGGTTTTACATGACTGTTATTATATACCTAGTGTAAACAATAACATAATTTTTGTATCAAGTTTACATACATATGGATTTATTTTCAAGTTAGGAAATAACTATTGTAACTTTTATAAGGACAACATATGTTATGGTATAGCACATTTAAATAATGGTATGTATGTATTAAATTAAGATAATCAAGTGTTGGAAATTTATAATGAACCAAGTTCACATGACTCATACAACACTGAGTTGTGGCATCACTGCCTTGATGAGGTAAATGATAAGAGACTGAAAAAGATATATCAAGATGGTTATTTAGGATCTTCTGAGCTAAAAAAACTTGATAGATGTTATGCTTCTTTATAAGGGAAAATGACCAAACCACCATTTTGTGGACAAGATGAAAGGACCAAAAATATTCTAGGATTGGTTCACACTGGTGTGTGTGGACCATTTCTAGTAGAAGCTAGAGGTGGATATTCTTACTTCATTACCTTTACTGATGACTTGAGAAGATATGAATATGTTTACTTAACGAGGTATAAGTCTGATTCCTTTGATAAATTCAAGGATTTTAAGAATTAAGTAGAGAATAAAATTGGTAAGAAGATAAATATGATTATATCAGATTAATGGGGAGAATATCTTAACCAAGAGTCCATCGACCTTTTACAAGAGTATGAGATTCTATCCCAACTCACTCCACCTTATACACCATAGTGGAATTTTGTTGGTGAAAGGAGGAACCATAAATTGTGGGACATGGTAAGGTTGATGACGAGTCATGAATATCTTCCATTATCCTTTTGGGGATATTCATTGAAAACCACGACATACACATTAAACCAAGTAAAAACTAAGGTGGAAAAAGGGATTACCTTCGTTCTATAGAGTGGAAATAAACCCACTTTTTTTCATACACATGTATGGGGATGTGAGGCATTTGATAAAGATCTCTCAGGAAACAAACTAGCACCTTGGGGCACAAAGTGTATCTTTATAGGGTATCCTAAGGAAACAAAGGGGTTATACCTATACAAACCCTCAGATGTGAAAGTGACTATTTCCAGACAGTCTATCATTCTTGAGAGGGATCACATCCTCAAAAAGGATAGTGGGAGAAAGATTGACTTTGATGAAGTTGATGCTCAAGATATATAGGAGTTGGTACAAGAATAAGTTCCACCAGACCCTATGGAATAGGTAGTTCCTAAAACAAAAGTACTGGATATGAGCACAAGATAGGTAAGGGACCAGAGAGATATGGTTTCCTTGTCACTGAGGATGGTGAATCATTGTTGTTGGACAACAATGAACCTCTCTCCCACAAGGAAACACTAGAGATCTCAGAAGATTCAAGATAACTAGAAGCTATGAATTCTGAGATGAATTCCATGTATTGGAACCAAGTCTAGGTTTTGATTGATGCACCAATTGATGTAAATCCTGTTGGGTGTAAATGGGTATTCAAGAAAAAACAGGACATATAAGTTCAATTTATTACCTATAAAGAAAGGATAGTGGCCAAAGGTTTTAAACAGCGTCAATGAATGGACTATAATGAAACCTTTTCACCAGTTTCCATGTTAAAATCCATAAGAATTATACTTTCCATAGTAGATTTCCTTGACTATGAGATTTGGTAGATGGATTTCAAAACTATATTCCTTTACGATAACCTTCATGAAGATTTATATATGAAAAACCAGAAGGGTTTGTGACACCAGGTGATGATAAAAGGGTATGCAAGTTGTAGAGATCCATTTATGGATTAAATCAAGCATCTAGGTCATGGAACATTAAATTCAATGAATCCATAAGAGAATTTGGTTTCATTAAGAATGAATGCGATCCATGTGTTTACAAGTGGTTTAATGGGAATGCGGTCATTATCCTAGCAGCGCATGTTGATGACATATTACTTATTAGAAACGACATACCAGTCCTGCAGTTAGTCAAGGACTGGTTGAATAAGTGATTCTCCATGAAGGACTTACGAGAAGCAGACTACATTCTAGGGATCAAGATCCTTCTTGATAGATCCAAGAGGTTACTTGGACTAAGTAAAAGTACATACATTGAACAGATACTAAAGAGATTTCGTATGGAACAATCCAAGAGGGGATTGGTTTCAGTGTCACATGGTATACATCTTTCGAAGAAAATGTGTCCCCAGACAAAACATGAGAAAGATAGGATGAGTAAGATTCCATATGCTTCAGTGATAGGATCTATCATGTATTTTGTGTTATATACCAGACTTGATGTTTTTTGATGCTCCTTTCGTCACAGAGTCTAAATATTGGAAAAGGGGAATATCCTAGCTCAAAGTGATTCAACCTTTGGACAAATATCAAAAAATTGACAAAGGAAGGAATAAGAAGAACATTGCGCAAGGGTCGCACAAGTTCTACAATGGTTGCACAAGTATACTTGCGCGCCGCAATGGTCGCGCAAGTACAATTTCGCACCACAGTTGGTCGCGTAGGTCACTTGCGCGCCCTAGGTGATAATTGCCCGGGGTATTCTCCAGCCTATAAATAGACCCTGTGGGCCCCCCATTTTGAGGAGGAATTTTTTCCAGAATTCAGATATAGAGCTCTGAACGCCCAAGTCTCTTCTTCAGGTCTTCCAAACACTTCTAAGGTAATTATTTAACTAGAATGGAAGGTCTAAAAAAGAGGAGTAAGGTCTAAGTGTTAGAATTCACTAACACTTGCGCACCTAAGGTGTTTTACCCTTAAGGGAAATGAACATACTTACGCACTGACCTACTTCTTCACCAAAACTTCCGCGCCTCTCTTCTGAAAGTACCTCAGGATAATTCTAAAAGATTTGGTCAAGGATTGCCCAAGTGTTACCCTACTGGTTAAAAATAACGCAAATACCCATGTGTCGCACAGGTATACCTGCGCGACAAGGACTTACGCGCCCATGCAGTACCTGTGCGCCTGCCAGGACTTGCACGCCCCTACCTTTTTGGGTGCCCTTCATGCCCATTTAACCCCTCTTACACCATTCCACCTCTCCTATTCAAGATTCAGTCTTCAAGACATTCTTCAAAGCCATTTATGGCATGTTTTCTTGATTAACTTCCTTATCTAAAAGTAATTCTGTGGAATGGATCTCAAAACCTAGTGATTTACACATCTTTATGTCACTAAATATTGAGATTTCATTCATTCAACATCATCCTTTAAGATGAGAGAACCCCTTAACCTGGGCCTCCTTTTCCGGAATAATCCCCAGTCATAATTCTCAAATCTGGGCATCCTCCTTAGGAGTAAGCCCCAAGTCCCCTAATTTTTTAAAGTCCCTTAACCTAGGCCTCCTTCTCAAGAGTAAGCCCCAGTCTTAGTTTTTCCCAAATATGGGCATCCTCCTTAGGAGTAAGACCCAACCATAATTCTCTTAAACCTGGGAATCCTCCTTAGGAGTAATCCCCAATCATAATTCTCTTAACCTGGGAATCCTCCTTAGGAGTAATCCCCAATCATGATTCTATTAACCTGGGCTTCCTTTTCAAGAGTAAGACCTAGTCTCAAATATGGGCATCCTCCTTAGGAATAAGTCCCAAGTCCCTTAATTTTTTGAAGTCCCTTAACCTGGGCCTCCTTCTTAGGAGTAAGACCCAGTCTTAATTTTTCTTAACCAGTCCTAATTTACTTTTTGATTTGGGTCTCCTTCTCAGGAGTAAAACCCAATCATATGTCCCCTCCTAATTTGGGCCTCCTTTTCAGGAGTAAGCCCCAAATTAGAGTATCCAAATCTCCATAAAGTACATATACCTTTATGGACCATGTTCCTTGATTTCTTCCCTGAAGTAAATCCTAATATTCATCTATTTGGGCAGTCATACATACATAATCCCCACATCATTTCTTATGATTGCATCTTTCATGGCACAACTGTCTGGTTTTACCAATACCTCTTGTTTCTCACACTGAGCATGACTCAGGTGAGCTTAGAGCATAAAAGTAATTATGGCATATTTCTTTGATCCATCAATCATAAACATCATATTCCCTTACTCGAACTACGTGGGTTCTGATTACTTTTACAAAAAAAAGGATACGTGGGTTGCCCATCTGTGGGTACAATCCCAACTCTGAAATAATCTATGTCCTTTTGAATGACAATAAAATTTAAGTGCCCCACTAAGTGGATTTAAAACCAGTATGGTCATCATAATGACCAAGATACTTTTATGTATTAAAGGATACCATTAAATAAGAATCTCTAAACAAATACAGATGATTATCTATCGATGAAGAACCTCAAATACATAGAAAAGATTCTCTAAATTTCCTACATATCAATGATTGATTGTCAGATCTAAAGGAAAGATCATTTTATACTGGGTAATGTAATAAGGATTCATGAAAATAACTTAAATCTATAAAGAGAGTCCCGGAGTAGTCAATAATTCCCCTAAAAAAGGTGTGATGAGTCCGACCTCCCATCCTCTCGACCAATGAAAATTTCTAAGCTTCATCAGTCCACAAATAATGAGTGCCTACCTTTGGAAAGTAGGTTCAAGTGGATATGGAATCATTGGATGTTTCCGGTTCTACGAACAAACCTGTTAGAAACCGCTTGGAATGTTTGAACCTTAAATCGATGAGGTCATCCTCAATTACAAAGGGAAACAAAAAATGGTGAACCCGACGTGAATCCTTAACCAAGTTTAAATGATGTTTTGCTTATTTGTTAGGACCCTATTTAAAACTCAATGAGAGGTCCAACAAAAACAATCATTGACATATGTGCTCATCCAAAAGATGTAGTGGCTGAATTTATCTTGATTATGTATGTTATTTCAAACATGCACTCTTTTCCAAGATTTTTCTACATTATAAGAAATGGACGCTCTCAAGTTCACACCTGTGAATACCGCTGCTGCGAATGCCATTGCTGCTACTCCTACTGGATCGTCTTCTGCTCTGAGGATGACATCAACTACTCAGCATCTTCAACGTTGGGTATCAAACGCGCTGGTTAAGGAGTACCGTCAACCCGGTACCATTCCAACTCTAGAGGCTGCCCGATAAGCCCTACAAGTGAACAACTCACACCGGTCATCCGGACAACGACGACTAGTGATCAAGAAGCAGGCAGTGCTAACCACCGTATCCAACCGTTTCAGGTCATTATCCCCAGAACAAAATCACCATTCACTCCCATATTCTGAGGAGGTGAATGAGTAGGCCCCTCAGAGCCTTAATGTAGAGAAACAAGAGTTCTTCCCAAGGGATCCTATCAACAATCGCCGCTAGACTCGTGCGGCAGTGCGCCCTCAACATGATGAGGGTACCGAATCCAGGCATTCAGCTCAGGTTCCTCAAACCCAAGCAGGCAAGATGAATAGCCAGAGGCAAAATCCGGTTAACAGTGAGCAGGTTCTCATCTCTTCCATCTCTGGAGAAGTCCACCAACCTAACTTGGTGGCAAGTAACTAGCAGGCACACACACCTGCCCGTTTTAATTCCACTGTCCAGCAGACTCGTCTGGCAGCATCACGCCAATCCCTCCAGGCAATTCCTACGGAGTATTATAGGTAGGAACATACACCTATTTATACGTCATCAGCTAGTCAGCAGGCTCATCTGACTACATATGATGGATCTCGTCAACCATGTTCGGCGAAGTGCAATCAGCAGGAACATACACCTGCTAGTACTGATCAATACTACCAACAGTCTCACTTGGTAGCATTCAGAGAAGTCAGTCGGAAAGCTCCGGTGACAAACAGGTGGTAGACTCAACTCTCTTCCCCTATACTTGAGTACTGTTAGGATTCACTGACAGGAAAATGAGGACAGGAGCAGGCACATACACCTACTCCAAGCATAGAATGGATGTATATCCCCGTTTCATTAGCTGAAGTCACCAAGCATGTTCTATCAATGGTGAAAGAGCAGAAGAAAATCCCTGCTCATATTCTGGATGTTTGCTAGGATATTATAACAGCTTCAGCAACATCTTAGGGAAAGACACACAAATTTGTCCCTAGCAGTGGAGTAACACATCAACAGTTCACTCCGGAGCAAATACACACATCTGTTCCAGTCCAAGAGGGTTGTGGGGCATACTCCCCCATATCATATGAACAACTAAGTCAGGCACATACACCTGATTTGAGTAGAGATCATCAGCCTAACCTAGCCATCTCTCCTGATCAGGCACATACACCTGCTCAGAGCAGCCACTTTCATCAACAAGTGGTTTTCAAGGCGAGTAAGAAGGCATCTAAGAAGAAGACCCGCCCAACACAGTCAAGAGATCAAGAGCCAATCTGTAACAAGGCCTTGCTCGATGCTGGAGTTCTTGAAGCCCTCAGACATTTATCTATTGGAATTCAAGATTCTACTCCCTCATTTCCCAATAGTGGGAACATTAATTCCGAAGGTCTTTAATAGACACTTCCTCATGAAGGCTTGCTTCATGAAAATTCGTTCGATCTCGTAGTTTCATCTTCAGATGAGAGCTACAATAACCCTATGTGTGGATAGAAGACCAAGGAGCAAGAGATCTCATCTTTTGCTGTAACCCACCATGGTGGTCCTCCCCATGATGATGAATTTCGCTGCAAAAGTCCTCTCCGCAGTAGTGATTCACATTGCCTGGAAAATGCTCCAGTGGAAAATGTAGTGCCGAGAAATACCTCTTATCTTGAGGCACTTGAAAAATGAAAAACCAGTCATGTCTGATGCTTCATCGCTAGCAGGTGAAATAATTTCTTAATCGGAAGATAGCCCAGGGTGTAGGTCATTCTCCAAACCACCCCTAAGTCATGCATCTTCTAGTTTGATCAATGATTTCTCTACCAATATTGTTGAATCTGATGAAGCAACAAGGAATCACTAGCTCTGGTCAAATCAGGTAGAATAATCTTCATTGAATGATAAAGAGGAAATGCTGAACATGAGAAAACAACTGGCGAAAGGTGAAGTGCCATTCATGTTTTGGCCTCTGGCTGACTCTCAGTATGGCATTCCAGAGATGTTGACGGAAGATGGAATTCATGATATTCATCTCAACATATGGAAAACTCTTTGTCAGTTGAAAAAGAAAGTATTATCCTATGATGAATTTGAAAATCATGTTAAGATAATAGAAGGGTTACAACGTCAAATTGACTTGGCATCTCTATCATTCTCTCGATATCCGAAGGCTGAAAAGTAGTTGAGAGCCCTTCAACATTCATGTCTTGGCGCACTAAGAAGATTGAACCAGTTAATTTCCAATTCCCCATCTGGTATTCATGTCATAGGATGGGGTGTTCATGGAGAACTATATTTCATGGTGATCTCTAGTGAGCAAATCCCGCCAAAAATGGTCTCATGCAATGTTATTGCCCATGGCTGGCCACAAATACCTGGCTTTGTTTGTAATCAAAAGCTTTCCCAAGAACAGGCTTCAACTAGTTCCTCTCAAAATCAAGAATACAGAGAACAAGCTGTTGAATTACTCCCGCATCAAGAAAATGAGAATATTGAACAGGCCTCCCGTATAGATAAAGCACATCATCAAGTGACAGAAGTGTCAGAAATCATCCAACGGTCTTTCGAGCCGAGTGATAAAAATGGATGTCGATTGATGCATCCAGATAATTTCCGGTCCAAGGTCCGCAATATCAGGAGAGATTTTAAGAAAGTCTCAGACATAGCATATCAAGAGCCACCCCAGCTCGCCAGACTGGGGACTCTTTTAAACCAACCCTCGGAATCAACAAATAGAATTCGAGGAGTTGAGCAAAGGCAGCAGGAACATCCCCAGTCCACCCGACTGGGGACTTTTTCAAATCATCAATCCCCTCCTCAGTGAAAGTTGGTCTTCTCTCGATTAGGGAAGAATCCACAGGAGGAACGAAGATCCAAATTATCAAGAGATTCCCTCCAAATTACGTTTCTTCAAGAAGTTCCTGAGGGATCGAATTAACAAAAGGCAATGTCTCATCAAAGACATGGAAGAAGACAATATCACAGAAATGATGATAGAAGGAATGCGATGCGTTATGCATCAATCAATGTCATCAATTCCGTTGTTGCTGATCCACCAGATGAGGCTCACTCAGGGGATTTAGATGAAGAGGTTCCTGCTCAAGAAGTTGTATGCACAGACACAAATGAAGAAGGTGTGCGTACATGAAATCAAAGGATTACTCATAACCTAGGTAATCCTTCAAGTAACCCACTTCCCCCTCTCCGAAAGGGATCAAACAAGGGGAAGGGAAAGAATTAGGTTACATATCCTTCCTCTGGAGAAGGCCAATCACTCTCACTAGAGCAAAGGTTTGCACAACAGGAGAAAGAGATGAAGGAATTGAGGAGGTTGAATGCAGAACTACTTTAGGGTAGTCTTCTTCCTAAACGTGCTGGAGTCAGTCATCCAAGGGAATTTGTTGTAGCTACTGAGATGGATCAAGAATATCCTCCTCTATCAGTACACCCTCACAGGTCTAATCCTACGGGTCAAGTGCAACAACA
Organism: Viscum album; assembly: GCA_963277665.1. Lineage (NCBI taxonomy): Eukaryota > Viridiplantae > Streptophyta > Magnoliopsida > Santalales > Viscaceae > Viscum > Viscum album. The sequence goes on along the minus strand of OY728158.1, from coordinate 1,695,049,984 downwards.
GTTGGCAGTGCTACCATCAGTTGCACCACCAGCTGCCATACTTGTTCAAACTCCAGTCATTGCACCCGCCCAAGTCCAAGTTCAACCGGATGTTTCTCAAAAGTTAATAGCTACCATTGAGTCATTAACAGCTCAGTTAGAGACTATGGAAGGGAAGCGTGCATAGGTTCAACCAGAAAAGAGAGTTTACCCTGAATGGGTAGATTCAGTCTCTCCCCCATCAAGTTTTGGGAACCCTGTATTCCCTATTTTCAATGGATTAGACAACCCTGAACAGCATTTTACGCATTATGTGTCTTGTTGTGATCCTATGATGGGAACTCCGGAGCAATAAGAAGCAGTGAAACTCAGATGCTTCGTGCGAACCTTGCAAGGACCAACCTTTGTCTGGTATATAAGCTTGCAATCCCAGTCAATTACCAGATTGGAGGATCTTCATCAAAGATTCCTTCTCCAATTCAGCTCAACTTTTCCAAAGACAACAGTTTTCGATCTTACAAAATGTAAGTAAAGGTAGAATGAAAGAGTCTCTAATTTCATTACTCACTGGAAGGGATTAACATATTCCCTGAGCTTAGCACTCCCTCAAGAGGAATTGTTTCCAATATGTGTGGAAAATCTACATGATGAATTACCTACACCACTGATCCCTGTGAAATACACAGGAGGGTTTCGAGACCTTACTTCAATCGCTCAACAGATTGAAGATTATCTTTTACAGACTAAGGCTAAATCTCATGTAATTCCATCAGCTCCAGGAAGGAGAATGGGTAAAGCAGAGACTGCTACAGTTATGATTAAACAAGCACCTGTACCTGCTTATACCTCAAAACCTTCATCTTCTCAAAGGGCTCCACCTCCTGAGCGCCAACAACAGAGACCATTTCGTCAAGATGATCAAATAGATCAAAGACAAAAACAATTTGAGGATCTGAAGAGAAAATTTTACTCTTTTAAAAATGAACAAGTTCCTAGTTACTTCATTTCGGCCCTGGAGAATAATTTGGTTCAATTTCCAAGGCCCAAGAAGACAAACAAGGATGGAGATGAAGACCGTACCAATTATTTCCCCTTTCATCAAATGTTGGTACATCCCATCTAGGAGTGTTTTGTTTTCAAAGATCTCCTGCAAAAACTAGTCGACTCGAGACAAGTCAAATTGAAAGGTTCTTCAGCTCAGGTAGCATGTGTTACTGCTACAGTTTCAGAGGAGGAAGGCGAGTGGCAAGAATTCAAAAGAAAAAATGTGCAGAAATATGATGATTGGATGGTCAGAAAGACGATCAACCGAACCCATTCTATTTTGCGAACACAATTGAAGAAACCAATTGTGCCTTCTGCCATGAATGCCGTAACAAAATCCTCTTCAAAGGTCAAATACACAAAAGGGCGGCATAATTCCAAGAAAGAGGAACAATCAGAAGAAGATGAGTATGTGTCAAAGCCTAAGATGTCTTTGACTCTGGCAGATTTCATTCCATCTACTTCGAAGCCATGAGCACCGCCCCACCAAACGGCACAACCTAAATAGGTTAATCAGGAAGAGTCTTCATCAGATGAAGAGTTGATCTTCGGTTTTGTTAATATGATTCAATTAACAGATCCATACGCCAGTCGCAGTTTCGATTTTGATGAGCCTGAATTCCCTGTATCAAATAGAGGAATCAGAGGGAGTTCCAGGGGTCTGGGATACAGAGGAAGACGTGGATATCCCAGAATCCACTATTCCAATTCTACTCCTGCTAGAACTGTGTATGCAGCAGAAACTCGTGGCAGAGCCCTTCAGCGAGCTTAATAAGAACAAGCAAGTTCTTCCACCAATAGAAAATTCAGTCCTAACACAGTTATTATGGAGGATCGGTTGGGGGTTCCACCTTCATCCTCTCAAAAAATAAATGGATCTAATCAGTCTAATCTTCCAAAACCAAGAATATTACCAACTCCTATCCCGATACAAGATGCATCGAATTCCAAAGCATCAACTTCCAAGGCACCTGCTAAACCACATGTTCCTATTGGTAAACACAGACCTCTGGATCAAAAGTATGATGTAAACACCTGGCCCAAGTACCAGCCAAGTTATCAATTCTGGATTCTTTGAATCTGTCAAAGGATCTTCGGGAGGCACTCATCGAGGCTTTGTCAAGTCCTCAAGAGTTTGAAACTGAAATTGTTGCAGCTGAAGTCTATCACGTAGAGAATAATCCTACAGAATGCCATGCAGTGATATCTTTCACTAATGAAGATGAAGACGATGTCGTGCATGGACATATTAGACCTTTGTATTTATCTGGAAAGGTCAATGGCGTAGACGTCCGAAGAGATTTCATTGATAATGGTTCAGGAGTCAACCTCATGCCCATTCGTACACTTCGGCGATTAGGCCTCATAGAATCTGATTTATCTCCTTCTACCATGATGCTACAAGGATATGATAAAAATGAACAAGAACTACTGGGAAAAGTTACACCCAGAACTCAGTTTGGAGATCTTGTATCCAATTCAGATTTCATGGTTGTTGATCAAGACTCAGCCTTCAACATCTTGCTTGGAAGACCCTGGCTACATCAACATGCAACTATCCCTTTATCATACCATCAATGTCTCAATTATTGTTTCGATGGTCAAGTAGGGACATTTTATGGTGATAAGGCCATGTTCAAGACATGTGAGTCTCAATACATTGAGGCAGAATTCTATCACATGAAGGGAAGTGAGAAATCCACAGCAAAGGAGATTACCAAAGTTAATGCTCCATATGGTTTGGAAAAGATTCCAGTAAATCCATTTGCACATGTGAGTACAGATTATGTGTTGCCTATCAGTCAAATTGATAGGATATATCCAAATCAAAATACTCTTATGAAAAGATCCATAATGTCAATTACGGCAATCGAGCCAGACAACATGGGAGAAATTGGTAACTTTCCAAGCACTGATGAAAGCCCAAATTGTGACATCTTCATTTCATCTGCTGAAATCCAACAAGTCTATACTTCGCCAATCAGGCCAGAAGAAGTTATAGAAACATCGGAGGTAAACAGTGATGTTGATTCTCAATCCATCATCTCCTCTTTATTACCCATGGAAGACCCTTCATCATCAATTGGGTCAGAAATGGAAGCTTCTTCTTCAAGATGTTCAAATTTTAACATCTCTTCTGATCATGGAAATTATGCTTTATCATCTACTATGCAAGTAGAAACAGAAGAAATAACACATGATGAAGAAGAAGAGGAGGATCTCAGAGATGTTCCTCCATCATTTGAAGAGGGTATCTCTACCACCGTGGATGAACTCAGAGAAATAAATCTGGGTACAAAAGAAGATCCACGCCCCACTTTAATCAGTGCGGCCATGACTCTTGAAGAACAAGAGATGTATATTTCCTTTTTAAAGAAAAATAGAGACATATTTTCTTGGAACTATAAAGAGATACCCGGGCTTGATCCTGATGTTGCTACTCATCATTTGGGTTTACCAGAAGAGGATCTAGGATTTAAGCAAGCCGTGAGAAGAACAAACCCAACTTATGCTTCCAAAATTGAAGCTGAAGTGGATAAGTTTATCAAATCTAACTTCATCAGAGAAGTTCAATATACCAATTGGTTGGCTAATATTGTCCCTATGAAGAATAATAATGGACAAATTAGAGTTTTCATCGATTTCAGAGATCTTAATCGACATTGTCCTAAGGATGATTTCCCAGTACCGATTACAGAACTTTTAATTGATGCAACAGCTGGATATAAAGCACCTTCCTTCATGGATGGATATTCTGGATATAATCAAATCCAAATGGCTCTAGAAGATAATGAATCCACAGCCTTCAGATCCCCTCAGGGTGTGTTTTTCTATCGGGTAATGCCCTTTGGCTTAAAGAATGTAGGTGCAACATATCAGCGTGCCATGTATCATATCTTCAAACCCTTTTTAGGGAAGTTTGTTGAATGTTATGTGGATGATTTGGTGGTTAAATCCAAATAACGTTCTAATCACTTGGATGATTTGGAAGTCATATTCCTCAAGCTTCGGCAACATAATTTGAAGATGAACCCCTTAAAATGTGCTTTTGGGGTAACCTCCGGAAAATTTCTCAGCTTTGTCATATGACATTGTGGTATTGAATTAGATCCTGAGAAGACCAAGTCAATCCTTGGTATGTCACCTCCACGAAATTTGAAAGAATTGAGAGGAATTCAAGGACACTAAGCCTATATTCAGCATTTTATCACCAATTTGGCAGGAAAAAGTTTACCCTTCACCAAATTGATGAAGAAGGAAGTCACTTACCAGTGGACTGAAGAATGTCAAGAAGCATTCTATATTCTCAAGAAGTATCTCTTGAGTCCACCGGTACTTATGCCACCTATTGAAGGAAGACCACTTATCATCTACGTGACAGCTTTAGAGTGATCATTGGGTGCCTTTCTTACTCAGAAGAATGATGCTGGGAATGAAAACAACCTCTACTACCTCAGTCAGACTATGCTTGAAGCAGAAACCCGGTATTCAAGCATTGAGAAGTGCTACCTGGCATTAATCTTTGCAGTTCAGAAGTTGAGACACTACCTGCAACATCATGAGGTCCAATTGGTATCTCGCAATAACCCGCTCAAATTCATCCTTAGTTGTCCAATGCTTACAGGACGTCTGGAAAGGTGGAAAGTTATTTTGCAGCAATTCGACATTCAGTATGTGTCTCAAAAGGCAATAAAGGTCCAAGCTCTGGCTTATTTCCTTGCTGAACACCCTTAAGTGGAAGACAAATCTTCAGATATTGAACTCCCTGATGAGGAAGTCTTCTCTATTAAAGAAAGTCCTCAGGCATGGGAAATGTATTTTGATGGCGCTTCCAGAAGTCCAACAGGGAGGACAATGAAAAATCCTAAATTCAACAAATTTGGATTAGGAATTGTGCTCATTTCTCCAGAAAAGGCAGTGTTACCTTATTCCTTCTTATTGTGGGAAGGTGGTACCAATAATGAAGCAGAATACCAAGCTCTCATCGCAGGCTTGGAATTGGCGCTTCAAGCACAAGTGAATCACTTAAAAGTGAAAGGTGATTTAGACCTGGTAATCAAACAAGTCAATGGGGATTATGCCATCAGAAAAGAAGAATTAATCCCTTTGTATGATTATGTCAGAGAGTTAATGGAGGAATTCCCTTCAGAACCGGAATTTTCTTACGTCCCAAGATCACAAAATGCTCAAGATGATGCACTGGATAATATAGCCACAACTCTGGCAGATCCAAATCGGGATGAGACAACCATCAGTATTTCCCACTGTCGTGAAATTTCACCTTATGTTCGAATCAAAATAGAGGAAATTAATGAAATTAGTCCCATTCCTGAACCATATGGTCATACTACAGGATGGATGTAACATATCAGGGAATACCTTCAAAATGGAACACTTCCACCTGATAGAGCCGAGAAAGAAAAAATTAGGAGACATGTGGTCAATTTTACTCTTTATGATAGCCCAGATCACTTAGAGAAAATTATCTACAAACGTGGTTTTGATGGAGTTCTCTTCAGATGCATTGATGGTGAAGAGACAATGGATGTCATGAAAGAAGTGCATGTAGGAGTTTGTGGTGCCCACCAGTCTGGACATAGACTGTCTGATCGGATTCGAAGGCTTGGATACTTTTGGCCTTCAATGATACAAGATTGTGTTGATTTCACAAAGAAGTTTCATTCATGCCAAGTACATTCCAACTTCATTCACCAACCTCCTGAGTTACTTCATACAGCTAAATACTCGTGGCCATTTTCCACATGGAGAATGGATGTGGTGGGACCTTACCCTTCAGCTATGGCCAAGAAGTTTAAGTATATTCTTACTGCTACAGATTTCTTTTACAAATGGGCAAAGGAAGTACCTCTTAAGGAAGTCAGTTCTAAATGCATTGTTAGCTTCATCAAGTCTAATATCATTACCATATTTGGTGTCCCTCATACCATATTGACGGACAATGGAACCAACTTCTGTTCATCCGAGGTGAAGAAGTTGTACCAAGAATACAACATCAAATCCAACCATTCATCTCGGTATCATGTAGTGGCCAATGGCTAGATAGAAGCCTTCAACAAGACTCTGTCAAATATACTGCAAAAGATGGTGGATAAAGATAAGAAATCTTGGTCTGATAAACTTTTTCATGCTTTATGGGCTTATCGGACTACCACCCACACTACAACGCAGTCAACTCCATATTCACTGGTATATGGAATAGAAGCCGTATTTCCCATTGAAGTTCAATTACCCTCGCTCAGAGTAGCCATTTGTGATCAGTCATCTACAGATGAGCAATCTCAAAAGCGATTGAATGAATTGGAATGGTTAGATGAGAGAATATTGTGCACTCTGCACCACTTGGAAGTCTATCAGAATCGAATAGCACAAGATTTTAACAAAAAAGTTCGTCTTCATTCATTCACTCAGGGAGAATTGGTATTAGTTCTCAGAACTCCAATGATACCAGGAAAGAAACCTCCCAAGCTTCAGCCAAAATGGGAAGGACCTTACTCAATACATAAGGTCTACTCCAATGGACCTTATTCATTAATCTCGATGGATGGAGAACTCATCACTACTACAACCAATGATAGATTTTTGAAGAAGTATTTTGTATAAATACAAAATGTATCATCATTGGTCCGGTATGACCTTAAACTGCAGCACTGTCCTATATGACATTAAAACTTCTCATCACGTCTAGCAAGACGTTAAACTGCATAACCATCCACGGTCCATGCATATGACCTTAAACTATTTGCACTTTAGTCCAACATGACGTTAAAATGTGTCCCCCTTCATCATCCTTGCTATATGACATTAAAATATATAGAAGTCCCTTAAGTCCAGCAAGAAATTAAACTGCATAACCAACGGTCCATGCTTACGACCTTAAACTATTCGCACTTACGTCCAACATGACTCTAAAATGTATCATCCGTTTTTCGTCCAACATGACGTTAAACTGTGAAAAAGTCCCTAATACGTCCAATATGACATTAAATGGTGTACTCTTTTGTCCTCACTTCATGACATTAAACTGCACAGTCCTCTTTTTGTCCAACATGACATTAAACTGTATTGTCCCCATCATCCTAACTACATGACGCTAAACTGTACAGAAAGTCCTTTAATATGTCCTACATGACATTAAACTGTACTTTGTCCCTGCTACATGACATTAAACTGTGCAACACCAATAGTCCTAACTGAAAGACTTTAAACTGCATAGTCCCTTAATATTTCCTACATGACATTAAGCTATACTTTTTCCCTACTACATGACATTAAACCGTGCAGCACCAATAGTCCTAACTGCAAGACTTCAAACTGCATAGTCCCTTTATATGTCTTACGTGACATTAAACTGTTCATCGTTAGGGTTGTTGCTACCTCTTGTTTCTCACACCGAGTATGACTCACGTGATCTTAGAGAAAACTTCAACCATAACACTCTCTCTGGGCTACTAACCATGTGTAAGTCCCAACACTATTTTCTAGGTCGTTGTCCCCAAGGACAACTTGATCACTAATTCATTCTTTAATTGAACTATGCGGACTTTGATCCTTGCCTTCCAGGCTGGGTACGTAGGCAACCTCCCAAGGTTCAAGCCCAAAACCAATCTCTTCACATTGGTTTGCTTCCATCTCATACGATGTTGATTCATGAAACTGCCCCTAGAATCAATATCTTTACATTGGTTCACTTTCGTCCTTTCTATACGACGTTAAACTATAAAACACTTTTTTCCAGTATGACAATAAACTAAAATATTCTTTGATACCCTCAACTGAGAGGGAATCATTATTTACATTGATTTTCAATCATGTTATATTCCAAAGACTACGTGCATACATGGCAATGCCCAAACCTTTTATCTTGGGTTAAACCATCATTGCACTAAGGTCCCCTTTCACCCTTCACATGTATGAACCAAATTTGTACAGAGGGTATTTCTAGAACAACGTGGGCTTGATTCCCATCCTTATGGGATACATAGGAACGTTTGAGTGTCCCCCGAATCCAGCCCCAAGTCTTTGGGCCTAACCCCAAATTTCACTTTCAGTCCCTTGGCTGAAAAGTACCCCTGAAAACACACACTGTGTATTTCTTATAATGGTCCAAGATCTATGACCCTAAACTAATATCTCCAATCCTTTTGTCCTACACGACGTTAAAATGTAGTTCAAGAACTACGTATGGCTTAATTCCCATCCTTATGGGATACATAGTGAAGTCCAACCTTTCAATTCAGGACCCAGCCACAACATGATTATGGTTAGCATTGATTTGTGTATCTCTGCATACATTGGAAAATACCCATATTTATGTGTCATAATCCTAACCTTAAATATTTTCATATCTTCATAACCCTTTTCTTGACTTCTAGTCACAAAAATGTCAAATTTCTGAGAGTTCTCTTGCCTGACTTTGCAGTACGTTCCCTTAGGTGGCCTTGCATAAACAGTCTCTATAACAGATTTTCCAGCCAAAAGATACTATTATTTAACTATGCAGCCAATGCCCTTAGGTGGCCCTGTATAATTCAACCCCCTAACGGGTTTGTCAGATACTGGTAACTTCATTCTTGGGAAGAAATCCTCTTTTGTTCATATTTGTCTTAAATGAAAATATGTAGGGATCCGTAAAAATAGCCATCCTTAACATATTCGTCCCATATCCTTTTCATGATCTGAAAGTATTCAAGTCTACGGTTTATATTATCCTTCCCTACGTTTGGGTCAGACCTTCGTAGGAGTGATATCCATCCAGTTCTTCGATAATCTTGTTTGGAAATATCTTCTCCATATTCAAGTACCTTTTTCCATACAGAAAACTCTATACTTTGGAAAATTTGAATCTCCATAAACTTTCACTGGCTTTTAGCACTAGGAAAGTAAATTTCTGAGAGTTCTTTTGCTTGACTATGCAGCACATTCCCTTAGGTGGCCTTGCATAAGTAGTCTATATAATGGACCTGTCAGCCAAAAGATGCTATTTATTTGACTATGCAGCCAATGCCCTTAGGTGGCCCTTCAGAATTCAACCCCCTAACGGGTTTGTTAAATAATGGCAACTTCATTATTGGGAACTACTTCTTCTAATGCCTTTTAGCTCTTTTTCATATCATTCCTTAGATTTAAATATTCTTAAGTCATAGTTTACATATTTTCCCTCAACCTTGAGTATGGTAATATTTTTTCAGATGAATTGTCAAGGAATTGAGTCAAATCTAATTCATTTGGTCAAATCTATTTTGACCTAAAAAATTAGCCTTTTTATGTCCGAAATGCATGACTTTAAACTGCCATATTTCTTGTTCCTTCTCACCTCAGAGTTAAATCCTCTTTTCTTTTGGATCCAACTCTGAGGGGGGACTTTTGTTGGCACTCCTTTCGTCACAGAGTCTAAAGATTGGAAAAGGAGAATATCTTAGCTCAAAGTGATTCAACCTTTGGACAAATATCAAAAAATTGACAAAGGAAGGAATAAGAAGAACATTGTGCAAGGGTCGCGCAAGTTCTACAATTATCGCGCAAGTATAATTGCGCGCCGCAATGGTCGCACAAGTACAATTGCGCACCGCAGTTGGTCGCGCAGGTCACTTGCGTTCCCTAGGTGATAACTGCCCGGGGTCTTCTCCAGCCAATAAATAGACCCTGTGGGCCCCCCATTTTGAGGAGGAATTTTTTCCAGAATTCAGATATAGAGCTCTTAATGCCCAAGTCTCTTCTTCAGGTCTTCCGAACACTTCTAAGGTAATTATTTACCTAGAATGGAAGGTCTAAACAAGAGGAATAAGGTCTAAGTGTTAGAATTCACTAACACTTGCGCGCCTAAGGTGTTTTACCCTTAAGGGAAATAAACGTACTTGCGCGCCACCCTACTTCTTCACCAAAACTTGTGTGCCTCTCTTCTGGAAGTAACTTAGGATAATTCTAAAGGCTTTGGTCAAGGATCGCCCAAGTGTTACCCTACTGTTTAACAATCACGCAAGTACCCTTGTGTCGCGCATGTATACCTGCGCGAAAAGGACTTGCGCGCCCACGAAGTACCTATGCACCTGCTAGGACTTGTGCGCCCCTGCCTTTTTGGGTGCCCTTCTTGCCCATTTAACCCCTCTTATACCATTCCACCTCTCCTATTCAAGATTCAGTCTTCAAGACATTCTTCAAAACCATTTATGGCATGTTTTCTTGATTAACTTCCTTATCTGAAAGGAATTCTGTGGAATGGCTCTCAAAACCTAGTGATTTACACATCTTTATGTCACTAAAGATTGAGATTTCATTCATTCAACCTCATCCTTTAAGATGATAGAACCCCTTAACTTGGGCCTCCTTTTCAGGAATAATCCCCATTCATAATTCTCAAATCTGGGCATCCTCCTTATGAGTAAGCCCCAAGTCCTCATTAACCTGGGCCTCCTTTTCAAGAGTAAGTCCCAGTCATAATTCCCATTAATTTTGGGCATCCTCCTTAGGAGTAATCCCCAAGTCCCCTAATTTTTTAAAGTCCCTTAACCTGGGCCTCCTTCTCAGGAGTAAGCCCCAATATTAATTTTTCCCAAATATGGGCATCCTCCTTAAGAGTAAGCCCCAACCATAATTCTCTTAAACCTGTGCATCCTCCTTAGGAGTAAGCCCCAATCATAATTCTCTTAACCTAGGCATCCTCCTTAGGAGTAAGACCCAATCATAATTCTCTTAACCTGGGCTTCCTTTTTAGGAGTAAGACCTAGTCTCAAATATGGGCATCCTCCATAGGAATAATCCCCAAGTCCCTTAATTTTTTAAAGTCCCTTAACCTGGGCCTCCTTCTCAGGAGTAAGCCCCAGTCTTAATTTTTCTTAACCAGTCCTAATTTACATTTTGATCTGGGTCTCCTTCTTAGGAGTAAAACCCAATCATAAGTCCCCTCCTAATTTGGGCCTCCTTTTCAGGTGTAAGCCCCAAATTAGAGTATCCAAATCTCCATAAAGTACATATACCTTTATGGATCCTATTTTTGGATCTATTCCCTAAAGTAAATCCTAATATTCATCTATTTGGGAAGTCATACATACATAAGCCCCACATCATTTCTTATGATTGCATCTTTCATGGCACAACTGTCTGGTTTTACCAATACCTCTTGTTTCTCACACCGAGCATGAATCGCGTGAGCTTAGAGCGTAAAAGTAATTATGACATCTTTCTTTGAGACATCAATCATATACATCATATTCACTTACTCAAACTATGTGAGTTCTGATTCCTTTTACAAAAACAAAGGATATGTAGGTAGCCCATCTGCAGGTATGATCCCAACTCTGAAATAATCCATGTCCTTACGAATGAAAATAAAATTCAAGTGTCCCACTGAGTGGATTTAAAAAAAGTATGGTCATCATAATGAATAAGAGACTTTTATGTATTAAAGGATACCATTGACTAAGAATATCTAAACAAATATAGATGATTCTCTATCGACGAAGAACCTCAAATACATATAAAAGATTCTCTAAATTTCCTACATATCAATCATTGATTGTCATATCTAAAGGAAATCTCATTTTATACTGGGTAATGTAATAAGGATTCACGAACATAACTTAAATCTATAAAGAGAGTCCTGGGGTAGACAATAATTCCCCTCAAAAAGGTGTGATGAGTTCGACCTCCCATCCTCTCGACCAATGAAAATTCCTAAGCTTCATCAGTCCACAACTAATGAGTGCCTACCTTTGGAAAGTAGGTTCAAATGGATATGGAATCATTGGATGTTTCGGTTCTACGAACAAACCCGTTAGAAACCGCTTGGAATGTTTGAACCTTAAATCGATGAGGTCATCCCCAATTCCAGAAGGAAATAATATTTCATATGCACTGATCATAGTAGGTAGATATTAATAAGATCTAGAAAAACAACATCAGATTGCTATCAAGACTATCCTTAAGTATCTGAGTAGAACTAAAGATATGTTCCTGGTGTATGGAGGAAACGAGGAGCTTTTCATCATAGGGTATGCTGATGCTATTTTTCAAAAAGATCAAAATGATCTGATGTCACAATCATGATATGATTTCTGTCTCAACGGAGGAGCTGTGAGCTGGAAGAGTTCAATGAAGCCAATTTTCAATGATTATATAACAGAGTTTGAATATATAATGACTTTTGATGAATCCAAGGAAACTATATGGATTCGGAAATTTTTATAGGAGTTTGATGTAGTGCCTACCTATAAAGATCCCATTACATTTCATTGTGCTAATATTATAGTAGTGGCTCTTACAAAAGAGCCAAGGTCACATCAATGAAAAAAGAACATACTCTGAAAGTATCACCTCTTGGGGGATTTATATGAAATGAATGAAGTTATAGTGAGAAGATTATCCACATAAGAGAACGTGGAATACCCCTTGACTAAAGTCATATCTCTTATAAAGAATGAATATCATGTGAGATCTAGCATACTGATGGTTGTTAGCAGTTGGATCAAGTGCAAGTGGGACTCTGTTGGAGTTGGTTCCCTAGAAACCATCTTTTTTGTACTTTATGATAAACCTGTATTCATTGGATGAATGTTAATAAACTACTTATCACATCATTATTGTTCTTAAATGTTACATAGTATGTGATAATTTCCTAAGAATAGATGTCACACTAAAAGGTTATAGCAGATCCCTGCTATGATGAGAACCCGAAAGTGCCATGACACAATTGTTGAATATATGTTCTATGGATAGATGATATCATTTGAAGGGACACAAATGATATAGGCTATCAGGAGTAGGGACTCATGAAACTCTGAGGAAACTTGTCATGATATGCGCCCTTGGTAATATCGAGGAGGATATTATGAGAACAAGACCCGCCAGTAGGAAATCCACATTCTTAAGTATCATTGTATGTTCCTATATGCCAATGTATGTATTAGTCCTTAGACTTTAATATTATTATTAAGGGGTATTATGACTCATGCACTTAGATTTATTGACAAAAACCATTAAGATAGATATTCACGGAGAGCTAGGATATATTGGGTGCGTCACGAGTAATACTGCATTAATGAATAATGTGAGAAAGTATTTGTCACTTATATGGAAGTAGATATCTCATTACCTTTGATGGAAATGATATATCCTAACTAAATCCATGGCCATGGTGTTCTCTAGGAAAGTTCAATTATGGGAAGTCAAAGAATGCAAAATCGAGCACATGGTTTGATGGCACTTGCATGCAATCATCTTGATTGGAGATATCGGTACAAATGGATTATATTTCACGGTAATCATTCATATGAGGTGACATGTCATTGTAAAACTAACTTCTTTATATTTGGTGACTTGACCTATTGCTAGATAGTAATCTTGGACTTTAGGAAAGATCGCCTAATGCCAATGAGAAATAGGCCTTGAGGCTCACACACTAAGTGTATCCAGTATCTCAGTTAAATAATTTATCTATTTAACAAGTTGAATAAATATCATTCCCAGTTGTGGTTTAATAATTATTCAAGTATTCATGACCACCTTCATTTTTTTTCTAGTTATTTGAGAGAATATATTGTAGATGGAATATTTATTTATCAGCGAATAATGTAGTTATATTTATTTTATAAAAAATAGTCATTATTCAAGGCTCGATAAATATTGAGAAGGATTGGAAGACCAAGTTATGGGTCTGGTGAGAAATAATATTAAATGTTATTTGGGTAAATAATATTTAAATATAACTTGCAGTTTAAGCACATGTCTTGAAAATAATAGCATTAATATTCTTATTTGACATGAGGTTTTTCACATGGAATAATAAATTATGTAACAAAACCTATGCTAATTATTTATTATAACCTAGTGAATTAAATTAATTAAGCACATGTCATGGAAATAATAGAATCTCTATTATTATTTGTCATGCTATTTTCACTTGGAATAATAAATTAAGTAATGACACCTATGCTAATTATTTATTATTACCTAGTGAATCAAATTCCCCATTATGTTATTATTCTCTATATAATCAAAGGTGTCATTCCACTAGCTAACTAATCGTTGTGTGCACAAAATACTTGGAGAAAATATTTCAAGCATAGAGAACTCTTCCCTCTCCAAGAATGATCTCATGAACGGGAGATATCCTCCTCTATATGATCAATGATAATTCTTCGGATGCAATTCTCAAGGTGATCAATGGCAGACATCACAAGCACAAGGATCTTCCACGCTAGCACTAAGGGACTCCTTCAGTGATGTCAAAAGATATGTGGAGAACATGTGGATCACCCCTAGATTATTTATATCCTTGGATTCTGCATCTTAATGAAGCCTCACCTCAGACCAATGGTCAAACGCATCAACGAAGAAAGAATTACATTAGAGGAAATTCTATAAATTAATTAAATTAATTATAAACAAAATGTTTCAATCCTATCTTCTTGGTTCCAGGTTATCTCCTTTTTCTTTTATCTTTGATTAAATTCTGTGGATACTGGTGATTATCATCGTATTGATCCTTGATTAATCATCGATTATGTCAATTTTCAATGTTGGGTACACACCCATCCTGCGCTTATGCTGTGCCTGAAACCTAAAAGATTACATCCCAGAAGTTTAAAATCTCCAATATCATCCCAAAATGTCATATTTCTACACAACCTCCCACAAATAAAATCATATAGTTCCATTTTAAATTTAGAATAGTAACTGATATTTTACAAGAACACAACTAGTTGATTTTTTAATGACCCACATTTCCACAGGTAGTGATTTTTAGAGTAAGACTGAGTTTCATTTCCCAAATAATTGGATTTTCATTAGAATGAGGATTATATTGGGAATATAAGTTTATTAACACCTCAAGAATGTATATATAGACATGAAATGGGTCCTGGTTAGTGGTTTAGGTGCTCATGTGGTTGATGGACAATGATCAAGGTGACCTTACTACAGAGAATAGATTATACGATGGGAACCATTATGCAACACTGGGTGTTGCTACATGGTAGTCCATGGATAGGATGTTACAAAACACAGTGGTGAGTTATAATTACATTTAAGTTCCTACTAAAGATATTCCATGTCATAGACTATGTGATATAATATGGAGGGACCATAGGAGGCAGATCCCTGAGGCTACCTCCTTGATGTCAGCTACACTATTTCTAAATGGGCCGTGCCATAACATAACCTAATGAGGAATCTCAAAGCCCTATATTATAGGTTGTGTCATATAAGGAACTTAGTATGAGGGGATTTACATATTCCATCATAAGGTGGATTTAACCTTGGATCCTTATTCTACATCATAACTATAGGTTAGGGAACTACCCCTGCACCATAACCTAGGGTGTTATGCAACATGGAACCACAACCAAAGGGTCCTTGCACCGTGGACCTTATGACTATTATGAAAAGGTCCCCTCCTTGTTTTTTTATCCATTTGGACTTTTACAAGGGTTACTATTAAGAACCCCCTCAGGTTATTATTTCTAAAAATATACGGAGAATAGTGGAAGAACCAAATTTGGACCTCCTCCTCCATTTCTTTGCCCCTTTATGATCTGGATGATTTAAGATCATATCATATCTTTTATTCAAGGTATGTTCCCTCAAATTATTTATGTTTTTATTCATCTTTCCTTTCAATTGATTTTTATTCATCCATATAGGGAATTATAGAGATGATTTTACAATATCATGGTGAAATCATCCCACATGAAAGGGATTTCAAGTGAATCTTTTAGAGGCTATCCTAGGAAAAGAAAACTAAGATGTTGTTTAACATTTAAATAAATGAATGATTTTCTATTAATTTTAATAGGGTTTCCAATGATATTTATGTAATTTTAGTGCACATTTAGATACCTATTTAATGGATTTTTTCCTTAGGTATTGGTGTATTATAGGAGTGGATGAAACCCTATTGCTTTTGGTTTTAACACCATGAGGCTTCCTGGTGTGTTTTGAATTGATCATTCAAATTATTATTTTTTGGTTTTGATTGTTTATTTTTTTATTAAATGGTTTTTATCAATTAGATAAATTATTATATACTCATAAGTGTTTTGTAAGTTCTTAGAATGTAATTTAGAATGTCGATTATTGTTGGTGACCTTAACAGTGACATAAACCATATTTTATTGGTAATTTTATTCATATAATCCAAATTATTATATAATCCTAAATGTTTCCTGATTTTCATGATTGATATATATATTTTTATGGAACCACATAGTTCTCATAGTTAACATGGACTATATTACTTGTTAAATGTTTCAATAGTGGGTCCTTAGTCGAACATGTAACGAGGGACCTCTTTATTGTTTTCATGTTTTTGTACATTAAATTTAAAAAATAAAGGTAATTTCTTTTTTGAGGTGTGATTTTAAAAATGGGATTTTATTAATTTGTGATGTTAAATTAATATGGTTTATTTAAGAAACAATTTTTAAATGGGACATCAAAACATGAATGGGGGTTTCTAAAGAAATCTTTGATGAGATTTTTTTTAAAAGTTCCTAGTGTGAGTAAGATGACATGTGATTCATTTTTTAAATTTTTTAGAAGAGGATTTTGACAAAGTTTCCAATACTGAGAGTCTTGGTTGAGTTATTTTGGTATATTTGACCTAGCGTTGGAGATAAACTATTTTCTAAATCCTGAGTGACTTATTTGTACACCCTGTTATAATTTACTTATGTGTTACTTGTTCCATGTTGATGCATGGTTGTGGGATTTATCCTATAATTGTTTTAGATATCCAAGTGGTGAATTGTTATAAATGGGTGTAACATGAAATTTATAATTTCAAAATGGGTATCAGGATGTGATTGAGATGTGGGGATATGTACCAAGTGACTTGTGCCTTTTGATGAGTTTATGAGATTTGAGATGGATTTCATGACTTATTTTTTCATTCTTCTATCTTTTAACTATATGAATATGATATAAGATAGAGAAAATGAGGTGAGGTATATCAAGGCCCGACCTTTCCCTTGGTGATAATGCCTAGGTCGAGATAGTATAACTTTCTTGGGTAATCATTCTTGGGTCATGGATGACCTCAGATTTGAGGGTTGGGTCATTATGTGTTACCAGATGTGGGAGATGGACCCTAAATCGAGTGATGAGGCGGTGGGTTGAGATTTAAACATAATAACTTACATTTTTACCTTTATTTAGTGGGTTGAGGTATTGGTCAAACACCCAGCCCTGCATCATCAATTTTGTGTTGATGACTTTTTCAGACACCCTCTCCTACAACATTGGGTATAGGTTGGGTCATGGTATAATGTGAATTCATCATTTTAGCATAGAGCTAAAGTGGGAAGGGTCAAGGGACATGGTTTCTAGGTTAACACATGATGACCTTACTTTTATTCTTGTATGTACTTTGTGTGTTATGTTATCAGGTGGGTGTGTTGCATGATCATGATTATGAACCTTTAATATATTTTGTTAATATCCAAATGATGAAAGAAACACTTAGTATTTTTTTCATCATTGGGGATTCCTAATAGGTCATTAGACTCACCCCTACTGTAGTACGCGACATGGGTTTTGATGTTCATGAATAAACATTTCTTATTTTCTCTTAGGACCTAGGTTTAACTTGGAGCTTGACATGTGGTACAATTATGTAGAATCCCTAAATATAGTAACCCAAAGGTGGTGTCTCATTTTTTTATATTGGAATAAGATACAGGAGATCTCACCACACATTATTGATCTATTTATAATTCTTGGAAAAATAGATACATACATAATTCAAATATTTCACTGAAAATATAAGATACACAATATAAGAATAATTCATTCTTCCCTGATATTAATCATAATATCATTTTTCATATCCTAGGGAAATAAATTTTTTAAAAAGGTGAGATAAAATAATCATTAAGGGTTACATACAGTGGAATATATCATGAGTAAATAATTTATAAATAACACAATAATGTAAAAAATTGAAAACACATTACATTTAACCAATAACTTGAGAAAAATAATAATACATGGATAACATCAATACAATAATCTAATGGATAATAATAATAATAAAATCACAATGAAGAAATGATAATTGTTTGTTTTCATGATCTCATATACCATGATATTTATAGAATCAAGTCCTTATGCCAAGACAATTTGAACTATGGGTAGTTATACACAAAACACTAATTTAACAAGGATAACTAATTGTTTTATCTCTTGAGGCCTATCGATGCATCAAGGGTCTATCTATTTTACTTCCCCTCCCATCACTACATGTCCAATGTATTCATCCTAATTTTAATGATTAATTTAATTCATAAACAACATGCCTTATCAAAAGAATATTTGTATTGAGTAAAGGATGAAAAATGTCATGATTTTCCCCAGTAAAACAAATATATTTCATAGTAAAACACCATATGTTGAAATTTTATTCTATTTAGGAAATATAAATATCCATTATACAAATAATATGGATATTTAAGAGAAATACCTTCACCATATAATATACCTAGACTTTTAGGAATATTATTACCAGATTTTAAGTAGAACTAGTATTTTAATAAAAACCAAGGATCATAAAGTTTAGTGTATTTAGAAGATTAGGAAAATAATTAAACAACATGAAAACAAAATAAAAAAATTCTTTTTTTTAAATATCCATAAAGAGATACTAACGTTCATTGAGCTCATACATCTGAATAGGATAACCTAGGAAATACTTGAAAAAAGGGATGATCTAAAAATACCAGTAAGGGAATAAGAATATGAATAAAGCATAACACATGTCTTAGAAGGCATAAAATGATGACATAAAAATTCATGGAACATGAATAAATATATGGAAGCATAACTTATAGAACATGGGATCATGTAATTGTGAAGTCAAAGAAATGTGGAAAAACATAAAACATGACATTAGAATGAGTCAAGGATAACCGCCAAGACCATATAATATGGAGGTGTATGAGTCAAGGATAACCACCAAGACTATTTCACATGGAGTAGCATGAGTCAAGGATAACCACCAAGACCATTTCACATGGATGGGCATGAGTCAAGGCCAACCCCTAAAACCATTGCACATGACGTCTCATGAGACTAAACATTACCAAATGAATTAGAGTTCTATTTGGGTGAACCCATCATAACATGTTAATGAATATGTGTTACACATGAAGAATCATAAATAAAGAATCAAAAATAAGCATAAGGGTTATCCATGGAATGAATTGGGTATCATAATCATGTCAAAAGGAACACCAAAAGGGAATATCATAATGGTGTCCATGAAAGAATGGATTTAAATAATACATAGAAATTAATATGGGAAAATATGAATAGATCATGATATGTGATGTCAAACTGGAGTGAAATATTATAAAAAAGTGTTAAAGAAACATTAGAAATAAAACATTTTAGTGCAGTTTAAGGAAAATATTAAAGATTCTTTAAAACAGAAAAGGAATAATTTTTTGAATAAAACTAAAAAATGAACCAAGATAGTTTTTCATGATAAAAGGGTGATTATAAAAACTTAATGGTTTCTTAAAATATATTACATATTTCTCTTGAAAATGTGTAAGAAATCAGGAAGCTCCCTTTAATCGGGCTTGCTTATTGAGAAGAATTCAGAATGAAATCTTATAAATAATGTATTTTCCCATCAAAGAAAGGAGAAGTGGGCAAGATACATAATTTTTGAACATAAAAAAAATAATGTATAGGAATTATATAATAATAAATAATAACTACATTGGGGTAGATATAGAGAGAGAAAGTGTAACTTAAAGGAAAAAATAGAGGTTCAGAAGGAATCCCTTACCTTGTGCCTAAAAGTTTTCTTCACTTGAACTTAATGTCTTGGATAATCAAATTAAATCTATTAATTAATTAATTAATTCAGAACAATTTTTAAATGTATTTAATTTATTATAATTTTATTATGTTCATTTATGTCATTTTTGACGAGTTATAAAATATAATTTCATTATTCCATGGTGTTCATTTCTTTGTTTTTCAATATCAGTTCACTTGTATATGTGTATGGAAAGTCATTTAAAATGATAATAGTTCTTCAAAATTGAAATTATGTGTTATTAATGAACTTAAAAAACTAAATGGTCTTATATATCATTTTTTCTATATTTTAGGATGATTCGATAGAAATTTTTTTAATGATAAAGGTTAAATTATTTTGGCATTTTTTCGATCATCGCAAACTATTTTTTTATTAATTAAAATTATATATATACTACTTCTAGAACATTAAATAAGATATAATACATATATTATAATATATTTTAACCATTATAAATTCTTTTATGACCATATTTGAAGGTGGTAATGGAAATTAAAAACTCATCATCCTTTAAAACGATAAATTAACACATCATAGACAATGTTTTCCTTTTTAGAACAAAAAGAGAGGAGAAGAGAATCGGTGAATGATTTTTCCATTAAAAAAAATTAAATTTTATTATTTAAAGAATAATATATTTATCATTCCACTTGGATAAGGGTATGTTAGGATAGGAAAATAAAATAATATAAATTTAAAATAAATTAAAATAAAGAGAAATAGGTTTTTACCTCTTGAATTATTCTCCATGAGAAGATCCTTGAGGGACTTGAGTTTGGTCTTTAATTGAGAGAAAAGGATATTGGAAATGAGGTAGGGAAATGGGAAGATTTTTGGGCATTATTTGGATATGTCTCAAGGATTTATAATTGTGAGGAGAAGAGGTGGTGAGGGGTGGTATTTATAGTAGAGGGGAGGGGTGTTTTTTGATTATTTTATTATTTTGGATAAATACTATCAATAGTGAGGATTATTGTTTCTAAAGATAGTAACTAGTTCATGTGATTTTGAAACAATGGTTCTTAAATCAGCCACACATCTTCCATGACTCAATAATTCATGTATTTAGCTTATATTTCAAATTACAATATTTCACTATTCACAAAAAAATCAACTGTTTTAGAAAAATATGAAAAATTGAACCTAACCATTTTTCAATATCTATAATTAAAAAATAGAATCCATTTTATGAAAATAATTTTCTAAAAATGAGAAATTTAATTTCATTTAAAATCATTATTTATTCAAAAAATACAAATTTTAAAATTATAACTCATTTTATAACATTTTAAAAAATCAATTAATGTCTCATAAAATTATATTATAATAATATGAAAATAAAAATTAATTTATGAATATATTTTATGAAAAGAAAATTTATTTTAAATCATTATATTAATTATAAAATTGTAAATAAACACTTACATTTCAAACCAAATATCTATACTTAATTTATCATTTAAAAAAATATTATTTACTTATTACATGATATAAATATATCATATTTTCATTTATAATATTCTTAAATTTTATTTATACATTCATAGATGAGTTAACTACTTATTAATGGTCATATTACTATTCCAAAGGTCATGTTACCGTTTCATTGGTTTTGGTTCCTTAATTTCTATAAATAATTCTTATTTAATTAATTATTAATTTATAAAGTTTTATTGTGTTCTCTATATGCATTATCTGATTTATAATATATGTCATAATTATAATAAGGTAATTTCCATTAATAAAATTCCGAGTCATTACATTATACACCCCTTATGAAATTTCAACCTCGAAATTTCATTTTAAAAATTAAGGGGAAAACAGGTGAGGGTACTTATCCTATTTCCCACAATTTTCTAGAAAAAAATAAAATAAAATTAAGGGGATTAATAAATAGATAACAATAATTTTAAAAGGAAACTTTTAACATAGATGGATAAACTTTCAAATGAAAAGTATATTCTATCTTGTGATTCCATCTGTTTTAATCTAGGTTGTCCATGGTGATAGAATTATCCCCAGGGTTCTTTCTAAAGTTCTCTAGTACTAATACCAAAAAATATCTAGACCATCCTATGATACCAAATATAACCGACCTATCCTTTTACATAAATTATTACATGATTTTAAGTATAACAGGCCTTCAAAATTCAAAACGATGATTGTAAAGTCTTGTGTATTTGGAAGTTCAGGTGTAAAATTAAATAGCATGAACCAAAATGAAAACATATTTTATTTAATCTCCATAAATATATCTTAACTTCCATTGATATCTTACATATGCATTGGATAATTGGGGAATACATGAACAAAGGGATGATCTAAAAAGCCCAATAAGGTAATAATCATATGAATAATGCATAACACATAGGTTAGAAGGCATAACAGGATGAAATAAAAAGGAATAGACATGAATAAACATATGGAAGAATAAAATATAGAACATTAGATCATTGTTTCCTTCTGGAATCGGGGGATGACCTCCTTGATTGAAGGTTCAAACATTCCAATCGGTTTCTAACGGGTTTGTTCGTAGAACCGGAAACATCCAATGATTCCACATCCATTTGGACATACTTTCCAAAGGTAGGCGCTCCTTAGTTTGTGGGATGATGAGGCTTAGGAATTTGCATTGTTCAAGAGGATGGGAGGTCGGACTCATCACACCTTTTTGAGGGGAATTATTGTCTATTCCAGGACTCTCTTTATAGATTTAAGTTATGTTCGTGAATCCTTATTACATTACCAAGTATAAAATGAGATTTCCTTCAGATCTGACAATCAATGATTAAATATCTAATAAATTTAGAGAATCTTTTATATGTATTCGAGGTTTTTCATCGATAGAGAATCATCTGTATTTGTTAGATATTCTTGGTCAATGGTATCCTTCGACACATTTATATAGAAGTCTCTTGGTCATTATGATGACCATGCTAGTTTTAAAGCCACTCAATGGGGCACTTGAAGTTTATTTATCATTCAGAAGGACATGGATTATTTCAGAGTTGGGATCGAACCCGCAGATGGGCTACCTACGTATCCTTTGTTTAGAAAAAAAATTAGAACCCACGTAGTTTGAGTAAGGGAGTATGATGTTTATGATTGATGTCTCAAAGAAGGATGTCATAATTACTTTTACACTCTAATCTCACGTGAGTCATGCTCGGTTTGAGAAACAAGAGGTATTGGTAAAAACTAGACAATTGTGCCATGAAAGATGAAATCATAAGAAATAATGTGGGGCTTATGTATGTATGACTGTCCAGATATATGAAGATTAGGATTTACTTCAGGGAAGAAATCCAGGAACAGGGTCCATAAAGGTATATGTGCTTCATGGAGATTTGAATATTCTAGCTTGGGGCTTACTCTTGAAAAGGGGGTCCAAATTAGGAGAGGACTTATGATTGGGTTTTACTCCTGAGAAGGAATCCCAGATAAGAGGTAAATTAGGACTGGTTAAGAAAAATTAAGGGACTTGGGGCTTACTCCTGAAGAAGATGCCCATATTTGAGACTGGGGCTTACTCCTTAAAAGGAGTCCTAGGTTAAGAGAATTATGGTTGGGGCTTACTCCTGAGGAGGATGCCCAAATTAGGGGACTGGGGCTTACTCATAAAAAGGAGGCCCAGGTTAAGAGAATTATGGTTGGGGGTTACTCCTGAAGAGGATTCCCAAATTAAGGGACTGGGGATTACTCCTGAAAAGGAGGCCCATATTTAGGGAAATTATGATTGGGGCTTAATCCTGAAAAGGAGGCCCAAATTAATGAGGACTTGGGGCTTACTCCTAAGGAGGATGCCCATATTTAGAAATTATGACTAGGGATTACTCCTAAAAAGGAGGCCCAGGTTAAAAGAGTTCTCTCATCTTAAATGATGAGGTTGAATGAATGAAATCTCAATATTTAGTGACATAAAGATGTGTGAATCACTAGATTTTGAGATATGTTCCATGGAGTTCCATTCAGATAAAGAAGAAAAATCAAGAAATCATGCCATAAATGGCTTTTAAGAGTGTCTTGAAGACTGAATCTTGAATAGGAGAGGTGGAATGGCATAAGAGGGGTTAAATGGGCAATAAAGGCACTCAAAAAGGCAGGGGAGCACAAGTCCTGGCAGGCGCACAAGTACTGCGTGGGCGCGCAAGTCTTGGTCATGCAGGTATACCTGTGCGACACATGGGTACTTGCGCATTTGTAAACCAGCATGTTAATACTTGAGCGATCCTTGACCAATGCCTTTAGAATTATCCTGAGGTACTTTCAGAATAGAGGCGCGCAAGTTTTGGTGAGGAAGTAGGGCGGCGCACAAGTATGTTCATTTCTCTTAAGGGTAAAACACCTTAGGCGCGCAAGTGTTAGTGAATTCTAACACTTAGAACTTACTCCTATTGTTTAGAACTTCCATTCTAGGTAAAGAATTACCTTATAAGTGTTCAGAAGACCTGAATAAGAGACTTGGGCGTTCAGAGCTATAAATTTGAATTCTGGAAAACTTCCTCCCTTTTTCTTTCTCTCGAAATGGGGGGCCCATAGGGTCTATTTATAGGCTGGAGAAGAGCCTGAGTGGTTATCCTTTAGGGCGCGCAAGTCATTTTCACGACCATTAGGTGGAGCACATGTATACTTGCGTGATAGTGATGGAACTTGCGTGGCACATGTGCTTTTGAAGCCTTGTTCATTCCTTTGTCGATTTTTGATGTTTTCTTCAAAGGATGAATCAATTTGTGCTAAGTCATTTCCCTTTCCATTCCTTTGGACTCTGTGAAGAAAAGGAGCGTCAAAAATCATGTAATTAATATAGGAATCATAGAAATGTATAAAAAACATAAAACATGAAATAATCATGATTAAATCCTAACCTTCAATACCATTGAATAAGGAGGATCATGAGTTAAGGCTAACCACCAAGACTATTACACATAGAGAGGCCCGAGTCAAGGGTAACCACTAAGAGCATTACACACAACATATCATGAGACTAACCAATTACCAATGAATTGTATCACTATATTGGCACACCCATCATAATATTTTCATGAATATATGTGCCACATGAATAATCATACATAAGGAATCAAACTTAAGCATAAGGGTTACCCATGGAAAGAATTGTGTATCATAATCATGTCAAAACGCATAAAAAAGGGAATATCATAATATAGTCCATGAATGAATGTATTTAAATCATACATTGAAATTCATAAGGTAAAATAGGAATATATCATGATATTTTTTTTTCAAAATAAAATGAAAACATTTAAAAATATTGTTTAAGAAACTTTAGAAATAAAACATTTTAGTGTAGTTTAAGGAAATTATTAAAGACTCTTTAAAATTAAAAAGGAATTTTTTTTTGTAAAAAATAATAAATTAACCAAGATAATTTTTCATGAAAAAAGTGTGATATTATAAAAATAATGTTGTATTAAAACATATTATGGATTTCACTTGAAAATGGGTAAGAAATCATGAAGTTCCCTTTAACCGGGCTTGCTTATCGGGAAGAATAGATAAGAGAATCTTATAAGAAATGTATTTACCTATAAAATAAAGAATAATTGGGAATGGTACATAATTTTGGAACATATAAATGGAATTAATAAGAATTATACAAAAATAAATAATAATTAAATTGGGGTAGAGAGAGAAACCATAACCTAAAGGAAAAAACAGAGGTTCGGAAAGAATCCCTTACCTTATATCCGAAAGTGTTCTACACTTGAAATTAAGATTCTAGATAATAAAATTAAATCCATTAATTAATTAATTAAAAACCTTTTATAAATTTAATTTATTTATTATAATTTTATTAATATCATTTATGACCTTTTTAAGGAGTTATAAAATACATTTTCATCATTTGGGAGTGTTAGTTTCCTTGGTTTTCATAATTGGTTCTTTTGTATACGTGTATAGAAATTCATGTAAAATAAAAACTATTCTCCATAATTGAAATTATATGTTATTAATGGATTTATAGAATAATTAATGTTCTTATATATCATTATTTTCATATGTGAGGATGATTCAATAGACAAAATGTTAGTGATAACTGTTTAGATTATTCTAGAACTGTTTCGATCAACACAAAATAGTTTTGTGTTATTAATTAATATTACGTATATATACTAGTTTCAGAACATTAAATAAGCTATAATACATAAATTATAATCAGTTTTAACCATTATAATTGGCTTTATAACCATCATTGATGGTGGTAAATAAAATTGAAAACTCATCATCATTGAATGCGATAAATCAACACATCACAAATGATGTTTTCATTTTTAGAACAAAAGAAGAGGGGAAGAGAATAGATGAAGGGTTGATACATTAAAATAATAAAATTCTAGTATATAAATGATACTGGAGTAATCATGTCACTTAGATAAGTGGATTTTAGGAGAGGAAAACAAAATAAAATAAATTGAAAAGAAATTCAAAGAAAAAGAAATAGGGTTTTACCTCTTGAATTATTATCCTTGAGAACCTCCCCGAGGAACTTGATTTTGTCCTTTTATTGATACAAAATAATCCTAAAAATGGGTTAGAGACTTGGAAATAGTTTCTGGGAGAATTTTTACATGATTTAAGGCATTAGAGGTGTGAGGATAAGAGATGGAGAGGGGTTGTATTTATATTGGAGGAGAGGGGTGTTTTTAATTATTTTATTCATTATTTTATTATTTTGGTGTCAAAATATTAATAGTGAGGATTATTATGAATAAATATATTAACTAGTGCATTTTATTTCGAACAAATAGTTCTTAAATCATCCATACATCATCTATGACTCAATAATTCTTGTATTTAGCTTATATCATAGATTACCATATTCAACTATTCACAAAAAATTCTATTATTTTAGAAAAATACCAAAAATTAACCCTAACCATCTTTTGATGTGTAGAATTTAGAAAATAGAATCAATTTATGATTTTTTTTCTAAATATGATAAACTTAATTTTTAATTAAAATCATCATTTATTCAAAAAATACCAATTTTAAAATTAAGACAAATTTTATAACATTTTGAAAAACAAATTAGGGTCCCATAAAATTAAATTATAATCATCAGACAACAAAAAATTAATTTATGACTCTATTTTATTAAAATAGATTTTCTTTTAAGTTATTATATTAATTATAATATTGTAAATAAACATTTTCTTTTTTAAAAAATTATCAATACTTTATTTATCATTGTTAAAAAATTTATTTACTTATTACATGATATAAATATATCATATTTTCATCTATAAGATACCTAAATTTTATTTATACTTTCATGTATTAGTATAATTTTATATTAATTGTGTTACCATTCTTAATATTCATATTACTATTATAAACGTCATGTTATTATTCCCTTGGTTTAGGTTCCTTAATTTCTATAAATACTTCTTATTTAATTCATTCTTGATTTATAAAGTTTTTATTATGTTCTCTATATTCTTTATATGATTTATACTCTACGAAATAATTATAAGAAGAGAATTTACATTAATTAAAATTTTGGTCCATTAACTCCAATGATAACAAGAATGTGAATATTTCAATAGAAAGTTTATTACCACACAATTAAACAAGTGATGAGAGATGAGCATCAGAGATATATATTCTATAGTAAAATCCAATATTTTTTGAATATAAGAATAGTGAAGTTAATCATTTGAAATATTTATTCACGAAATATTTCCTTCTAAAAATAATTTAAAATATATGGACGATTCAAAATAGCATAAAAAGTTATTTTGGTGGAAAAAATATGTTATTTTCATATATGCAAAAAATAAAACCTTAATTTTCACTTTTATAACAAAATAAAAAAAAACAATTTTGAAAAACCATATAAATATTCAATTAGAACATTTTTAAAAATCATGGATAATATAAAATTTATTTAATAAGTCATTTGAGTAAATAAAAGGAGTTTGGTTAATTTTTTTTTAAAATGTAGACATAGAAGAAAAATATACCCGATTAAAAAGATAAATAAGAATAGTTTTTCATTTAATAGTTTATTTTTAGGATTCATGTTCCATAAAGATCAAACATTTTAAAAAATATAATATTATTAAATATCAATATGATAGTAAAGCAGTTGGGTTTTTCAAATGATCGATTATAAATTTGTTTAATGAAAATAACTGCAATCACAGTAAATGAAATTGAAAAATTAATTTTTACCTCTTTAGTAACAATTCAAACTATAAACCCTTGAATGTGTAAATTGAATTGAAACATAAATAATCATGAATAAATATATATTCATGTAAAATACATAAAATGAGTAATATATACACCACATAAATGTTAATAGGTGTATATTTCCAAATTTTCCTTAATGGTGTGAAAATTGAGAAGAAGTCCTTACCTAACATTTTCCCTTAGTTAAACATGATTTAACATCCAATATAATGGTTTTAAAAATATTTTTAATTTATTAAATTACCTTATTAATATTTATAATATCATTTGTCATCCAATTTAAACATATTATCACCCTTTTGTTGAAAATCATTCATTATTATCACTGTTTTCGGTGTTAACAACTTTATTTTATCAAGCATGGTTTTTCAGGGAAGTTTCAGTACTCATTCATTGATTATGACTACATAACCTACATAATTTTAATCATGATATAAAATTAATATATATCTATTACATCAGTCTTTATTAACATCCACGTAAATTGTAAATGGAAAACAAATCACATCTCTTTGTAGAGGCTCTAGTATAATTGTAGACACAACCATTGATATTGTTTTACAATGGATTGGTAGGTAAGAAGGTATAAGAAATATTATAAAACCATACATTTATTAATGTCATAAATATTATATATATTAATTTTCTTCATCTTTAGAACCATCCAAAAAAATTTGTGATGAAAAACTATTACACTACTGCGTGGAGAAGGTAAGTCATACGTATGCACAATAGATGTTTTCTATTTTCATAAAATGGAATAGAGAAGGAAAATAGTTGTTCCATAATAAAAATAAAATATAAAAATATTTAAAATATAGAATATATAATTTTAGTATGGTTACAATAGATTTAGATGATGTTTAATAAGAATGAAATTTAGAAGAGTCATTAAGGATGATTACCACTTCTTTGAAAGACATCATTTGGATATTCTCTTAAGGGACCTGAGGTTGGAATTTTAGGAAGACTAGAACCTCTTGAACATGGATAATGATGTTTAAAAGAGGGTTTTTAGGTTTTTGTCTAGATAATAGGATCTATGTGGTATATATAATAGGGGATATGTGGTACCTTTTTATAGAGAACAAAAATAGACACATGAAATGAATAAATGGATTTTAATATAAAACATTAATTTTATTTGAATGTGGGAAACTGTGGCCATAATATTTAAGATATGATAGGATATGATTTTAATCCCTCCATCAAATTAAGTTTATACTATTTTATATGGTATTTTACAGACTATTTTTTTCTTTAACCCCTTTATTAAACAATTTTAACCTTAACCATAGTAACAAAATTATCAGTGATAATGTGGTATAATTTTAATTATAAGTTAATAATATTCTCATAAAAATAAAAGGAATAAAATTTTTGGCCATTTATGATCCTAATTTTCTTCAAAAAATATTGTTATTATTTTACATAATTTAATAAAATAAAATTTTTCATATAATATTAATAATGTAAAGTTTGACACTATTCATTTAATTTGATTTAAAAAAAATCAATACAAATATGTAATTTTAATATAGAATTTAAAAAAATCTATAATATGTTATATATATCTATAAAATTATTTAATAACTATAAATCAACCAAAAAAATTACATTTAGTGTTTTTAAAATATTTTATTTCATTTCTTTATTAATTGAATAATTAATGTATTTGTGTTATATAAGCATACATGGTAATTATTATATAACTAAAAATTAAATATAAATTACTATTATAGAAAAATAATTTATATCTAAATTAATGATTTATAACTGATCATGTCTTTCTTTTATCACTTTAAAAAGATATTTCTGCTTTTAAATGCAAGAGAGTAACATTTTTAATTTTTTTTAATTTTCTTAAAATAATATTATCATTTTAATCAAGGGAAAGTGGAAATAAATTCCAAAATTTTCTACTTTTGAATATTAATAGTAGAAATATAATTATTAAATAAGATAATTATGAATGGTAGGGAGTTTTTTATGCCCTATCAAACAAATTATAACCTTAATTTCCTCATTTCCCTTTACTGATGTTATTCATTTTTTCACGGTTACTATTTGTAATTTCAAAAAATAAAAGGGGACTATATATCAAAGTTTAACATCCTGATTAAATATATTATATCAATTATTGAAGATTTATTTTATAATATGGGGTGAAATTAGTTTCAATATAAATTGATTAAATTCAATGAAAAATAGTTTTTTAGAAAAATGTTTTTTTAGAAAAAAATTAACTTATATCAAAATCATGAAAATTGATGATTCAAATTAAATTTTTAAAAATAAAATGGATTTTTTATTATTAATACTAAATAAAATATAAAATGGTAATTATAAATTACTTTTTTTAATAAAATTAAATGACTGTGCTTAGAAAATCGACAGTTTTGACTATTCACTAAAAAATCAATTATTTTAGAAAAAACCAAAAAATTCACCCCAATTTGATTTTGATATTATGATTTTAAAAATTAATTTAATTGAATAAAATTCAAATTATAAAATTTTATAATTATATTTTAAATCACATTCTTGTATAAAACCTTGTGTATTGTTTTATTATTTCATTAAAAATAAAACATAATATAATTGATGATCATGTATTACATTCTTCCCTCACTCAAAAATTTTCATCTTGGAAATTTATATAATACCACCTCATAAATTGATCCGGGTTGTTCTTTATCATAATTTCCTTAGGTTCCCATGTTTCCCCTTTTATCATATGATTTCTCCCAAGTACCTATACTAGTTGATTCATGTGATTCCTCACCACTTGTTCTATGGTGTCTAGAATTTGGATATGATCTTGATACTAATATAAATCATGTTCCATATCTATTTCCTCATAGGTGAGAACAAGTGTTGGATCTGTTATGAATTCCTCAATAAATATATTTAGAACACATCATGTACTTTAGAGTGGCTACATGTCACTTCCAAATGGCAATCTTCATCTCCGATTATTTCCAAAATTAAAAAATGCATGATTTACCTAGGAATGTGCTTTCCATTCTTATCAAACCTTATGACACCCTTTCATGGTGACACATTTCATAAAAATGATCCCAAATTGAAATTCCAAATCATTACTTTGATTATCAACATATTTCTTTTTCCCTACTTTGAGCTACATTAATATGGGTTTTAATAGTATTTCTATTCTCCATTGTCTCCTTAATATGTTTTGGGCTCACAATATTTCTTTTGAAAACTTTTAAACGTCTCGACTTAGGGTCCACTTAAACTATGCCCCGAGCCGGTGGGTAATATGGCCTCAAGCGTGCCTCCCATATGGAAAAGGCTACCATATATCAGCAAGTGTGTGAAGGTGGTATGGTGGGGAGTATATAACATCTTTTTATAGTTACACAAAAATTAAATTTGAAAAAATACAACATTAGAATCATAAAGATAACAACCAAAACTAATAATAAGAAGAAGAAAACACATAATTAAAGAAAAATAATATAATGAAAATCCTCAATGGAAGTGTCACAACATGGATGCATGGAAAGATTATAAACAAATAAATTTGGAATAGGGGAACATGAACATAATCATTCTATAAAAAAAATTAAAAGAGAACAAAAAACTGCTCCACTAGCATGCCAAGTGAATGCAAAGTTCTTTTTTCCTAAGCTCCAACTATAAGTAAGCATATCAACAACCTGTAGAAGGTAAATTTCCATTATCAATACCCATAGAAAGATAACCTTCTTGGGTACCAAAGGCAGCACGAGTGGAGTGTGAGATAAAAAACTTAGTAGGACACTACCAATTGTGTCTACACATAATCGAAGAAGTTATCAAAAATAAATAGTGTGCAGGCATAAATAATTAATTGAAAATGCTAAAAAAAGAATTAACCACCCACTAATGTTCCTAAAGGACACCTGGAGGCTCTAACTAATTTAAGTCGTGGCCAGAATGGATGTCTGATTAGTCACTATATATAAGGTAATAATATATATATATAATATAATTATATATATATTGAATCCATCTATATGAACCATGTACCTGAAGACATAAGTGACCATATACCTGGAATGCTAGTGCTGAATGGATTGGGGCATAACTAATACATCTATAACCATTCTAATGAGCCTGTATGCTCAAGAAACTGGGTACATATACCCTACATCTCACGATGAGTGGGTGGAGTCATGCTCATCACTCAAGATGGTGAGTGTCCCATCTTGTCAACACTCTAACAAGGGACACGACATGTAAATCCAAACATCCAACTAGTGTAAATAGTATGAGATGTCTTGTTCAACACCCAATATAAGGGATCATGACATTGTAATTTTCAGAGGAACCCTTACCATTGATTTATAGCCTATAACAAGGTGTACCTTTTTAATATTAATCATGAGGCAACATCTCCCATGTAATTTTTACCTAACCCATATATGTAAATAAGGATTATTCATGTTTATAATATAACAAATGAGGTAAATACCTCTCATATGTCCCTTTCATCAAGGTCAACTCCTTTTAAGGAAATACAATTCATAATAAGAATTTGATCAATGATTAGAAAAAGACACGACCTTACCATAATTAGTAAATCATTCCATTAAATTCATTCAATTAATTTACTAGAAATCAACCAACAGGAATAAGGAGTTCTATGTGATCAACCCATTTCATTTTATAAAACATTGTAAATCCATTTATAAGGATGAAAGGGTCTTTTATATGGTGACATGCTCATGAAGGGAATTGTATACATGGGAAATTTGAAGAATAAGTGCGCCAAACACATAGGTGGTGCCTTGGGTTCTATAAAAAACTATATAATAAGAAAAATTCATTTACCCGGGAAGTGAGTCAGAGGAAGAAGTCCCCTGACCATTTATTAAATGAAGGAAAAAGTATAGAAACGCAAGACAAAGGACGCAGACGAACATCTTGCCCACATCCAGACATCAGTTCCAGCATAATCAAGACAATTACATATCATATTAATCATATCCTACACCACCTCCATATTTAGGAATTTCCTCTACAGTAGCCGATTCCAATTCTGAATTCGTTTCATATTTCTTTAATAAATTGACATACTTCTCTATGAGCTTCAACTGTTCCAATAATAAATCCTCTTTGTTGGAATGTACAAAACCTTTCTTATACACAGGTATAGCTCCTCTTTCCTTCTTATATGAAGACCTAGTGGTCACTGGCTTTGGAAGGTAAGAGTAATCTTTCCTTTCTTTCCTCCTTGGTGGCACAGACTTAATTCCATCACTTTCAGATGTCCTGGTTCATCCACCTTGAACAATGTCACTATAAGAAGGTCTGATGATTCCGTTGTTTTCTTTGTCACTATCAGAATAGCTTCCACAGTTTCCAGTGGTCTTCACAAAATCATAATCATTGACTCTATCATCCTTCCTCACTAGGACATTTTCTGCAGCATCCAGGATCCCTCTCAGTTCATATTTCTTGTTATGTTCAATCAGGGAAAGAGATTGCTTCACCACATCTCCAAGACCATCATGCAATTCCATCTGAAATTCATTCATACCAAACTCCACATGATTGTTGGGAGTGATCTGCATCGTGAAAGACAATTGAGGTCCCACTATCACAACAGGAACTTCCTCAACTTCCAAGCATGAACACTAATTTCTTACTACACTATGGCCTTGCACCTCATACCTAGTGCCCGACTGTAATAGAGAGCAGTCATCACCACTGTCCATCACAGACAGCTTCCCAAACCCAAGGTCACTCTCCAACCTATCAAACACTCGATTCACAGATGGGTTAGAAGACACCTGCATCTCCTTCACTCCACTGCCATTCACAGGATCCTCTGTTGGGTCCCCCTGCCACATCTCCCACACCACCACTTCAGCCAACGATTCTTCAGCCACTACTGAAACCAAAGATTCGTCAGCCACTACAGCTCTAGTTCGATCGCCTCCAGCATGAGTACCCTCAATTCTTCCCTCCATCACCAATTTCACCAGCCCAGGATCCTCAAGGCCGACACTTGACTTCCCCGCCACTGCAACGCCAGTTCGATCCTCTCCATCACAAGCACCCTCATTGCTACCCTCCATCGCCAGATGCATTGGCCCAGGATCCTCAAGTCTGGAATTTTCCTTCCTCACCATCACCAAAGGGATCTGACTCATCTTCCCGCTATGGAAAACCAACTCCGTGTGACCAAAGCGCAAACAGGAAGAGCAGTACTGCATCAAGGATTAAAAAACAACCTATTGCTTCCAATGAAACTCCTTACCATCAGTGATCCAAACGTAATTCACCAGAGACCTAGAAACATCAACCTCAATGCAAATCCGCGGAAAAATTGGATGACACACCGCCTTAGTGCGAAGATCCGAACACAAGTAGCACCCCACCATATTCCCAATAACACACAGAATGGAAGGGTTCTAAAAGGAAAGAGGTAAACTAGGTAGACTTACCCACGTCTCAATCGTTGAAGGGCCAAACCTCATGTGAAAATCAAAGCTCTAGTGGAATAGGAAGTATGAAGAGCCATTACATCGTCGAGGTGACTTGAACCATGCATCAATCAAATCCTATTTCGAATGAAATCGTATCATGAAGTGCTTCCGGTCAAGAAAAAAAATGACTACGCACTTCCACAAATTCCAAGCCTCAACATAGAACTTATCAAACACATCCAATAAAGGCTAGTTGAGTCGAAAGCATTCCACCAGGGTGAGGCGGCATAGATCTGTGGCACTATTGATCTCTGTTGGAAGTAGAGACATAATGGGTGCCTCGCCAAAAAATACCAAGAACCTTCAGAGACAGCCGGATTCTTGGGAAGGGAGATGGAGAAGCAAGCTATGCTGGGGTTTCCCTAACCTTCCTAGGTGAAGAAGGATGCGAAAATCCCCCCTATGACACAGAGGGAGGAGTAGACCCCGACGACATGTGTCTTGGTCATCATAGCAAGAGAGAAGCGAGATATTCTCACTCCTCGTCTTCGAAAAACGAATAAAGAAAATTCATTTAAAATACAATATGAAATCTAAATAGTCATTATTATCATTTGGATCAATTATACATTATGGTAATTTCAACTTGGAATACCTAATGGGTGTCCAAAAATGAGATCAACAATCTCTAATCCAACAAACAAGGGTCAATAGGCATGTATCAATGTGCAAGGATCAATTTGATACGAAGGATTCAATTAAAAGGTGGAACTTAGAAAAATACAAAATGTGAAAAAATTTCATTGCTAAGAGAAATGAAAACTCAAGGGGAAAATAATTTTAACACCTACCTCAAGGTCGTAAATGACTCCTCACTTGATATCAGCGTTAGATTCAGAGTAGGTTGGGAGTAATATATGGAATGGTCTAACAACCTAAAAATAGGGAAAGTGAGCTTTCACCTAAATAGAATGTTGTATTAAGGAATAAACTTATATATGAGGTAATATAATAGAGGAACATACCAAGATAAATCCAATTCATCCGACGTATCATGAATTAGACACCGAACATAAGTGTTATCTCCAAGACCAGATCAATGGAGGATTTAAACTACATGAGGGAGAAGAAGTGTTCTATTCTAGAATGGGGAAAGGAAAATAGATAAATTAGGTTATTAGATTAAAATAAGGAAAAATTGAAATATCACCTCAAAATATAAGGGTACATGATCATGGTACATGGTTTACCGAACCGTGTGCAAATTGTGTGCAAGACACTACTTAAGGACTTTCTCCACATGGTTAAGGTGCAATGTTTCCAAAACCATGAAAAAATCATGAAAAATACCACTGTCAAAAACCTGTTGTTTATCAAATTAATGTGAACCTTAGGTCATATGAATTCAGACAAACCATGCTTCCTATAGGTTCCCACTATCTACAACAGCAAAGTTTCAGAGAAACTATGCGGGCTTGGAGGTATGATTTTCACTAACTATGAAGACCGGTCTTTTCTCTACATTTAGAGGATCGAGACTCTGAATGAGCCCTAGATTCCCCTAAGACATCCTTGACTTGATAAGAAAATAATTTTCAGAGCCATTTAAAGGAATTAAAAAAAAGGATCCATACCTTTGTGAGAAGATGGGTCATTACAATCTCCCCTCCTTAAAGCAACTCATCCCCAAGTTGGCCATTTAAGGGTAAAGAAGTATCATTTGTAAAGAGATTCGACCATTGATCTCATATATCAGATTCATGTTCACAGGTCTCATACTGTACCCGTCTGTGCTATCATATCACCCATACCAATGGAACTGACCTTCCTCAGAGTGTCTATATGCTCCAATTCACTATATAAAATTAATACTCTTCAAATGAAGCATATAAATCAATTTCAACCTCATCAAGATGAAAGACATGTGACAAGTCTAGATGATTTCAATGAAGTTGAGATACCTGAAAGACATCATGCATAGACCAGTATCTCAGAGGAAGAACCAACTGGTAAGCAACTGGTCTGATCCATTTCATAATGTTTAAGGGTCCAATGAACCACAGTGAGAGCTTACCCAAACTAGGAATATGTCTATAGACCAACATGGTTGAGACTTTCAAGAAAACTTGGTCTTAGATCTTGAACTCGAGATGTATCTGGCGTATGCTGGCATAAAAATACTGTATAGACTGAGCTTTCTTCATGTTCTTTATGATTAGCTGGTCTTACTCTGTAATCTCTTGTACAAGACATGTCCCAAGAAGAGATATCTCCCCTATATCTAGATAAGATAGAGGTGGATTAAAATTCATACCATATAAGGAATTATAAGAATCCATCTCGATGGTATCTTGGAAGATATTGTTATAAGAAAACTCAAAGAGGGGAATTGTTTATCCCAATAACCTAAAAATTCAAAAAAAAACAAGCTTGAAGAATGTCCTTATGAACTTGAATCATGTGATCTAGATTTCCATTGGGCTATGAGTGATAGGATACGCCCATAATAACATGTGTACCCAAGGCCTTTTGCAACCCCTTCCAAAACTATGATGAGAAGTGACAATCTCTAAAAAAATGATAGAATGATGAGTTACATGAAGATGTAAAACCTTCATGACGTAAAACAAATCCAGGATCATCTATCGTGAATTTCTCTTTCATAGGTAAGAAGTTTGAAACTTTCATCAAATAATAAACGAAAACCCACATCGTGTTGTTTCTTCAAGGTGATTTGGGTAGACTAGTCACAAAGTCCATCAAAACACCATCCCATTTCCACTTGGGAATAGAAAATGGATAAAAAAGTGTTGTCAGATAATAATGTTCCACATACACCTACTGATTGGTGGAACACTGAGTAATGAATCTATAAATCTTGACTTTCAGACTAGAAAACCAATACTTTCATTGTAGATCTCGATACATTTTGGTGACACCAGGGTGAACTGCCCACGAGGCATGTAATTCCCACATCGGCTCCCCTCTGATATCTACTAGGACCCATACATGTCCATGGAATAGTAATCTATCATCCCCATCCATGTTCCATCCTGAAGACGCATCATCATCTGAAACAGTTTCTCTCAGGACAAGACATTCTAAAACTCTTTCCCTTATGACAAGACCTTTGAAATCAAATAATTTCCTCATTCATACCCAATATAGAAGAGTAGAGGTCACTACTAAGGCTGAGAGGATATTTTGACCATGATCCTCATAAAACTAAATGTGCATCTCTGAGAATAAGGTCATGAGATTCCATTCTATAATGGATTCATGAACTGCCTGTGTTTTAGTCTTCCAGATCCGAGCATTAGCTACTAAATTCCCCTTTCTAGGGGTGTAAGCAAGCTCAAAATCTAACAACTGAAGGTACTAAATCCACATGCACTTCCTAAGATTATGATCCCACTATGTGAAGATTTAATTGATACCTTTGTGATTAGTGAACACTACAAAACTCACTCTAAGTTGATAGTGTATCCAATAGTGTAGATCATGAACAACCACAGTTAACTTGAGGTTGTGTGTGGGGTAATTCCTCTCATGAGGCCTCAACCGACAAGACCCGTATATGATGACTAACTTGTCCAACATTAGAAAATCTCCATGCTCGATACCAGATGAAACG
Source organism: Viscum album (assembly GCA_963277665.1). Classification (NCBI taxonomy): domain Eukaryota; kingdom Viridiplantae; phylum Streptophyta; class Magnoliopsida; order Santalales; family Viscaceae; genus Viscum; species Viscum album. Next base: position 1,695,011,829 of record OY728158.1, on the reverse strand, counting down.
CATTATACAATGTAGATCCTCACTATCTCTAGTAGAACTACTATCGATGCTTAAGTAAAATGTCCCATCAACTTCTGAAATGATTATTCACAATATTCTGACCATACGAATTGCAAACCTCTGTTTATGAAGCCCATAAGAAGTGTTGGAAGACCTAATGAATCCTAGATGAAGAATCGGTAATATATGAAATCTCCAAGAAACTCTAGATGTCAAAGACACTATTGGGATTCCCCTAGGAGACTACAACTCTCACATCATCTGGGTTTACTAAAACTATTTACTTTGAGATAATGTGAACCAAGAAGTGGAATTTTTTGATCAAAAAGTGGAATTTACAAATCTTAGTATAGAGATGATTCCCTCTCATTGTATTTAGCACGATCTCATAATGGGTTTCATGGTATTTTGTGGAGTGTGAATACATTAAGATATCATAAAAAAATACTATCATGAATGAATCTAGATATGAGTATGGAACACAATTCATAAGTTCCATAAAAACTGTAGGTGTGTTCATGAGTCCAAAATGTATGAACAAGTACTCATATAGACCATACCTACTCTTGAAGGTCGTACGATGTATGTTCAAAGTCCTGACACACACCTAATGGAATCTGAACCTAAAATAAATCTCTGAAAACTCTCTCTCTACTCAGAGCTGATCAAAGAGGTCATCTATTCTAGGAAGTGGATACTGATTCTTTATAGGGAGTTGGTTTAATTGACAGTAATTTACACAGATCCTAAGGGTACCATCTGCCATCTTGGTGAAAAGGACCGATGAACCCCAAGGAGAAGTTTTGGGGCATATAAAGACTTTATCCTAAAAATCCTCCAATTGATTCTTGAGTTCTAGAATCTCCTTAGGTGCTATAATATAAAGAAGAATATACACCATTGCTTCTCTTGACACAAGGTCAATAGTAAACTGTACCTATCGCACTAGTGATAGAATAGAGAATTCATCAAGAAAAACATCCCTAAAATGCTTCACTACCAGAGGGAAAATAGTGGGTCGTAACCCCTACTTTTCAAGGAAAATACTAGTGATCTATGCTGGCACACTACCCAGCCACTACTGATCAGACCCATCTCTAGTCGCACTGACATCCCATTATCCATTGTTCATGTTTCCTACTGCCCTATGGTGAAGTAAACTTCACCATTCGATGATAAAAGTCAATATGGTATCGATAGTGAACTAAATAGTCGATTATAATGATCATTTCAAAGCCCGTCATGTCAAGGATGAAAAGATTCCATGTGAAAAGGTAACTACCTATCTTGAGGGGGAAATTCTAACAATGGTGAACACTCTTTGATCAGATATCCAACAGGGTATCTATCTTTATAACTCCATATAAGATCTAGATATCAAGTCATAGACTTCCCATAATAGTCTCATATATAAAAGAGTGAGGCACACCTATGTCAGATAAAAAAGACACTAAAGTGGAGACAACTAGAATAGTACATCATAAAATAGAATGTCCAGCACTTTGCTCCTATGATGTAGGCTAGAATGGGTGTAACTTGTGTGTACCATAGCCCTGAGTCACTTCCTAACTACCCTGAGCAAGCCCACTCTACTGGAACCATGAATTATAAGTCTGACTACCTCTTCCTCGACCGCCACCTCAGCCTGATCAGTCAGATCCCAGCTACCTTCATGTCGTAATAATAATATTAGAACTACTATTCAAGGAGGAGTATATTCTTTTTTTCTAGGAACTAATGGGAACATTTTACAAAATTTCTGGATATGACCCATAATTCCATAGCCTCTACACTCCATTGTATCATGTAAGCACTACAATTTTATATACCCCAACTTCTTACACTGGTGAAAAATCAAGAAAATGTCATCAAACGGGGTATGACTGCTACTACAACCATGAGTAGCCTCAAAAAAACACTTGTGTGAGCTAGAAGAAGCAATGCTAGATTTAAATTATGAACCACTCTGACTCATACCATCAACTTCACTCATATTTCTCTATGTGTTAAGGGTTTGGTTGATGATTTAAGAAATATTACTCAACCAAAACACATTGACTTGTGACCAAATGGCGTGCACTATCCCATCATCGAATCACATAATAGTCATAAGATCATCATCTTCCAGAGTAAGAGTGAACCACTACATCTCTATGAAATGAGTATATTATTCTATAACAGATATAATTACCTACTGGGGAATCATAAATTCGTTATCTTGGTCATCCCTTAGAGTTTAGGTAAATAAGTTGTTATATAATATCATCGATAAATCCTCCCATACCATATTTCAATTCCAAAATGACTAAGAGATCATGTACAACAACCATTTAGTAGAATTGCATAGAATATAAGCTCCAAGATAGACCCTATACTCTAAAAACTTCTTAATTTGCTCAAATATAGAAAGAATTTCATCAATCCACTATTCAGCTGCATGTGATCCACCATCCTCTGAAAAGGTGGGAGGGTGATGCTATTGGAATTCAGGAGTCAACTCTACCATACCCATTTCAGTTCAAACTACACCTTTTATAGACTAAAACATATGTAATAACCCCTCTTAGAACAAGGTGTCAATTCCTATATCAGGAACAATATAAGGTTCCACAGGTGGAGCTATAGGAGGAATCACTGGTAGCTTAGGGCCTACCACCTTAGTTGCATGGTCATCACCACCTTTAGGGTGTTCTAAATGAGGATGTCATGGTGGCATGCCACTACAATTCCAAATGCATGCATCAAGAGATATTTAAGTAACTGAAAATATTATGGATAGAAGACTAGGAAATGAGTAAATCCTTCCTATAGAAATAATCAAACCTCTCTACCTACTCAAAAATTCATCTCTAGACAATATAAGAGACCCAAATGTTTTCAGAATGCAAGAGATACCCCACTACCAACTACTAAGGTCGGGATCAAGTATAAGTCTCTTTTTTAGATACATAAGATGGGTAACATTACTTTAGAAGTAAAAATCATTTTAAATTTGTACTTAAACAATTATGTAAATCACTTTAAAAGACTGAATAAGGTGGAATACCATTTCCAATCTATAAGGGTCTGTACTCTTTACGAACCAAAACATGACATCCACTTAACCCACACTATAACACATTCTAGCCCATGCGACCAATTGTTTTTGGGTCAATGTTCCACAATTAAATGCTTAATGTGTATAATTTAACCTATTTAGGAAAAAATTTTTAGGTTAAGGCAATCATGTTAAGTTTCATTTATTTTTTCCAATCACTATAAGAAGTGTGAACACAATTCAATACATATTCAAGGCACTATCAATATACAACAAGAAAATGCATTCTGAAAAAAAATGCAACATGGAAAAATGTGTGACATATTAGTCATAGTGTTCCTAATAATGATGCATGAAATGAAACAACCTCATTTCATCAAGTAATGGTAAATAAATAATCATTTCAATTATACAAATATCAATAACATCATAACTCAAGTGTGTAACCCAATGGTGAAGTCATATCAAATCTAAATGGCATAATCAATAAATAAAATTACCCATCCCTATTGATTTAGATTTCACATGAAAAGGGTTATCTACATCTAAGAACATGGTCATTTTAAAAATCCTTTAACTCATAGTATCATGTCTAATACCGAAACAGTAAGAAAAAGGAATTTTTTTCCTATGATACCACTTTGTAACATCCTGATCTGAGGTCCACTTAAACCACAACCCAAGTAGGAGGGTCACATGGCCTCAAGCATGACTCCCCTAATGCAAGAGGTTGTCAAATAACTAAAGAACTCATAATATAATAAAAATACTTTATGGTAGTGTCAATACATGGATTTATAGCCTACTGATATAAAAAAAGGGAACTGGGGAACATGCACACAATCATTCTATAAAAAAAGTAAAAAAATAACAAAAATATGCTCCACTATAATCTTGAGAAAATAATCGATCCTCTTCTCCTAAGTTTCAATGATACGTACACATATCAATAAATTATAGAAGTTCTCTTTCCCTTATCAACACCTACAAATAGATAACAGTCCTCCCGTTGTTGAGAGGTTTCCTATTAGGGTTTCTGGGTTTCGACGGTGCGCCGCTGCGCCGGTGGTGGGGGGAGTTGTCCCTGGCGTGAGAGATATAGAATCGCGACGGATCTACGCGTGGATGTGAGCCCTTTTATTTTTGGCATTCCTTAGTCTCACCTGCATTCATCGGCGATCTGCAGTCATCAGTTTTGAGATTTCGGTTTTGAGATTTCGGTTCCTCGACTTCGACTTCAATCTGGGAGCTGGGAGTTGGGATATGCGCTGTTTCAGTCCAGCGATTTAGGTTCAACGGTTCCAGATCTTTGGTTCTCAGCTTCGACCTGGATTATGTGTTTTCAGTTTTGACGATTTCGGATCTGCGGTTCTCGGTGTCGATTTGGTTTATGCGTTTTTTAGTTTTGACGAATTCTGGAAGCTGGGGTTTACGCTCTTTGTTTTTTTGGTTTTTGGGTGTGGTTTGTGGTGGTCAACTTGGACATCGTGATGGGGGTTGCTCGTGAAGGAACTAGTTCATGATTATGTTGATTCGTGAAGGAGAGGTCGCATATACCTAGTTCGTGAAGGACGTTCTTGGTTCGCGAAAGAAGTTTCTGGGTCGCGAAGGAGGTTGCTAGTTCGCGAAGGACATTCCTAGGTCGCGCAGGGGACTCACTTTTGCGAAGACGGTATTTCTGGTGTAGGGTGTATCCAAAAAGCATGACCTCACGTAGGGTGTGAGCGTGATGGAAGGGCCGATCATTGTGAACGCGAAGGAAGGGCAGCGTAGGGTGTGATCATGAAGGAAGAGACATGCAAAAGGAGTGGAGGCTACGGTGCACAGCAGCTGTGGGCGTGGTTCGCGGATGGGTGTGGGCCGTAGGCAAGCCTGTTTCCCGTGGCATCCATTTTCCTAGTTTCTGGAGGGTTTGATCCACGGTGGGAGGGGGATTTGAATGCTTTTGAGGAGTTTCGGGCAGGAGCACGGTGTGTGTCAAGTTGGTTCGTGACTTGGCATTGGTTTGCCGAAGGTGTTGGTTTGCGATCTGAAGGTGATTCACGTTCTGACATGGGTACGTGAAGGCACTTTTTCATGAAGGTACAGGGGTGCGGCAGCTCAAAGCATGATGTATCTTGAGGGGAGTCCGGGGAGAAGTGTGACTATGTATCCCGGGGATGAAGGGGTTTGTGGTGATGAGGGAAGCTCTCATTTTCTGTTAAATGGATCCAGACCTAATGAATCGCTGACAGAACCTCTCCTTAACTGATAAAGAAAAATCAGTAATTGCTACACGGAAGAGTGAAGATGTGTTTCTTTCGCAGCGACTGTCCTTGCTTATTATTCGAAAATTTCTAGCAAAAAGGTCCTTCAATCAGGGAGCACTGAAAAATACTCTGCAAAATATCTGGCGATTGGAGGACGGAGTTGCTATAAGAGAAGTGGAATCGGGACTCCTAGTCTTTGAATTATTTAATGAAGGAGATAAATTAAAAGTCCTCAAAGGTCGACCATGGTTTTTTGACAACCAAATCATTCTCATGGGGGACCTTTAAGGCGAAGAAAATTTTCAGTAAGTTAATATGTCATGCTCACCTTTCTGGATTCGAATTAGAGGAATCCCCTTTCATGGTAGAACTGAACGTGTTATGCGTGAGATTAGAGGACGTATTGGTTCATTTCTGGAATGGTACGAGTTTGATCCAATTCATTGGGGACCTTTTGTGCGAATCAGAGCTTCGATGGATGTTTCACAGCCTCTTATGAGGGGCATGTTCCTGAAAATTGAGGACTCTGAAGTCTGGATTTCTTTTGAGTTTGAAAAGATCCCTATTTTTTGTTTCTTTTGTGGGTGCCTCAGACACTTAGAAAAGGCATGTGAGGAGAATAAGAAGGATGGACAGGTCAATGCTATTTTTCAATACGGTCCCTGGCTCCGTGAAAAAACCTATGGGACAACTTTTATTTCCGAAGCTGAAAAACAACAGGACCACGACAAACTAGCGAAGGCTCTTAATACGCGAACTGAACCAACTCATACTAATATAATCATGCATGGTCCGCCAAACATTTCTGCTGAAATTCATGTGAATCAAATGGTATAAGGAAGAAATATGGGCTAGCTATGGATCTTAGTCGAGCCGAGGGAACAACACATGAGTCAAGGACAGGGGTCGACTGCCCCCCCAAGCCAGAACACAACTATTTTGAAGGCATTTCCCCCCCATTTTCTAGGCTGCAACAAAACTCTAAGGAACCACCAGACCTAGGCTCAGGGGTACAACAAATATGTAACGACCCACCAGATCTGGTGTCCAGTTCAGATGATGTTACTACCAATGCAACCCCTCAGGCAATTGATGACATGACCGGGATCACGATGACAGGTACTATAAAACATTAGATGTGGAAAAGAATACTTAGCAGGGATAGGGGTTTGGACCCCCTAGTTCACATCCCAAGGACCATAAACGATGCTCAGAGTCTCCTCAGATGACTGGGAGCCCACCAAAGAGGTGGAAATGGGCAGACGAGGGTTGTAGAGTCAAAGTTTCAGAGGCAGTGGCGGGTATGTCCCATCCCCACCTAGGGAAATGAAAATCTTATGCTGGAAGTGTCGGGGGCTTGGAAATCCCCGAACGGTTCGTGTTCTCCATCATAGGAGTTCCAAATTTCGCCCTGACATAGTTTTTGTATCTGAAACTATGTTGTATTGCAAGGATGCGGGCCTTATGCGCCGTAAGATTGGGTTCAAAAACGTCTTTCCCATTGGGAAACATGGACACTCAGGTGGACTTTGCCTCTTGTGGAAGGAGGAACTTGGGATTAAGATCTCTAATTACTCAAGTCATCACATTGTTGTGACGGTTGCTGTCCCAGGAGCTCCTCCTTATTTGTTTGTTGGGTTCTACGGGTGTCCAGGTGGGCAGGATAAACACAAATCATAGGCCCTTTTGAAGCGTCTGTGGGACTCCCTCCCTGGCCCTCTCCTGATGGGGGGGGGGGGGAATTTAATGAGGTCCTGTCTCCCCATGAAAAAGAAGGGGGATGGGTGAGGAGTGTTGTTGCAATGCATGATTTTAGGATGTCTCTTGTGTTGAACTCTCTTCATGACCTTGGGTTTTCTGGCTCACCGTTTACCTGACATTAGGGTAGGTCAATGGAGAACCACCTGGTTGAAAGGTTAGACAGATTTGTTGGGAATGATGAGTGGACCTCTCTTTTCCATGCCTTCTCTATCGTCCACTTGCCCCCCATCTCCTCTGACCACTACCCAATCATGCTGTCAACAGTCTCACAAGGGAAATAGAGGGGACTTGAGCAAAGCATTCGCTTTGAAAGTATGTGGATCCAAGATAGTGACTATGAAAAGGTGGTTCAATTGGCTTGGGAGGGATCGAATTGGTGCATCATATCCAAATTCCACACTGTTGTGTCTTGCCTTCAAAAGTGGATCTCTGCTAGGTTTGGAAACTTCGATCGACATATTAATGAGGTGGAGAATCAATTAAAGTGACTCCACTCATTTCCTTATTGTGACTCTATCCTTAGAAACATCTCTATGGTAGAAAATAATCTTAATTCAACTCTGAGGGAGAAAGAGAGTTTTTGGTTCCTCCGGGCACGGGAGTCCCATATCAAAGATAGTGATCAAAACACCAACTTTTTTCACCAATGATCATTTGCGAGGAGAAGGAAGAATCATATTGATCATCTGGAGGACCCCACTAGAAGAGTTGCACATGACATAAATGACATTCACTCCATTATCCAAAACTTTTTCAGAAACCTCTATTTAGCAGAAAGTATTAGCATTCCCTCATGCTTGATTGGATGCATCCCAAAGTTGGTTATAGAAGACATAAATCTATACCTGGAAATAGATTTGTCTGATGAGGAAGTGCTTGGGGCCCTGCATCGTATTCACCCTACCAAGGCACCGGGGCCTGATGGGTTTCATGCTCTGTTCTTTAAATGATTTTGGCATATAGTGGGGCCCGAGGTGGTGGCCCTAATGAAGGAGTTGTGGGATGGAAGAACCTCTCTTGATTCCCTGAATGAAACTCTTATTACTCTTATCCCCAAAACCCAATCCCCCCATAAAATCTCAGAGTTTAGGCCAATCAGCCTGTGTAATGTGATTTACAAAATTTTCTCCAAAATCATGGTGGCCAGAATTAGGGACTTTCTCCCACTTCTTGTGTCATATAACCAAAGTGATTTCATTCTAAAGAGATCTATTACTAACAATATTTCCATTGCCTTCGAGTTATTCCACTCTATGAAAACTCTCTCCTCTTCCAAGCGTGGAACCATGGTAATGAAACTTGGTATGATGAAATCTTATGATAGAGTTGAATGGACTTTTCTCGAACTTGTTCTATCCAGATTGGGCTTTGGGATGAAATGGATCTCTAATGTCATGAATTTTGTTACGTCTGTCACATATAGAATCAATATTAATGGGGTCCCTTCAGCGAGCTTTAAACCGTCAAGAGGCTTGAGACAGGGGGATCCCCTGTCACCTTACCTCTTCATTCTGGCGGCAGATGACTTTTCTCATCTCATCCTAAAAGCGGCGGATCAAGGTATTATACATGGTGCTACGGTATGTTGAAATGACCCCTATCTCTCATATCTTCCTTGCAGATGATATCCTCTTGTTCGCACGTGATACCCCACAAGAATGCAATGCAGTGCTGAATATCATTAATATGTACGAAAAGGCCTCTGGGAAACGTCTTAATGCTTCGAAATCAGAGTTATCTTTCAATAAAGGAATCCCACAATCTAAGAGAGAGGATTTGCAGTGAATGTGTGGGTTTTCGCTGGTTGATAAGCATCCTAAGTACCTTGGCCTCCTGACCCTGGTGGGTAGGTTGAAAAAACAAGTTTTCGGCGCGATTGTGGATCAGATGGATAATATGATTTGTCTTTGGTCTAGTAGGAAGATTTCCAAGGCGGGAAAGAAAGTTCTTGTGAAGTCAGCATCCCAAGAAATCCCTTATTATGCTATGTCACTGTTTAAATTCCTAGAAACTCTCATTAATCAAATCCACTCCCGATTGGCCAATTTTTGGTGAGGCTCCCATGAGGGCAAACATAACTCCCATTAGATGTATTGGGAGAAGCTGTGTGTTTCAAAATTCTATGGCGGCCTCAGATTCTGAAATCTCAAATGGTTTAATGAGTCTCTTTTGGTGAAACAAGGATGGCACCTTCTTTACCACACAAATTCCGTGTTTTCAAAGGTGATTCGAGCTAAGTACCTCCCTCATTCGGATTTCTTGCATGCCCAATTGGGGCCACGACCGAGTTTTATGTGGAGGAGAATTTGTGGAGAAACATATCTCATTGATTTGGGCTGCGTGTGAAGAATTTCTGATGGGCATTATGTTAAAATTTGGAAGTATCCATGGCTAGCAGAGGGCTTCAATCATAAGGTTTCCTCACCGGTTGTTCCTGGATTCGAAGATGAAAGGGTTCGTGATCTGCTTGATGACTCACTTGAGGAGTGGGATCAGGAGAAGCTTTGGTGCTGGTTTAACAAGGTGGATTATCAGCTCATCCTGAGTATCCATCTCACACCAGGAATGGGTATTGACCAGATTTTCTGAACTAGGGAACCTCATGGGAGATATTCTGTTCGTTCAGGTTACAAAATGAGGGTTCCAGGTTTGGTACAGGGCTTTACTGATAATCGATGGAAGTGACTTTGGTCCCTCACCGCTCCCCCTAAGGTAAAATTCTTTTGGTGGTAGGTCTGTGCTGGGGTCCTTCTAACCCGTGACTTTCTGGTGCAACGACATTTGGCTGAGGACGACACTTGTCCTCTGTGCCTCCATGAAGTGGAATCCCCTTTGCATGCAATTCTCTTCTGTAAGGGGTTGGAAGGGGTGTGGAAGGTTTGGTGGCCGGATTTTGGTATTTTCTTTGATCTTTCAATTAGTTTGGTCCCAAACCTTACTAAATGGGTGTCTTCTCTAGATCCGAGAGTGGTCTGGCTGATATGCACAATTTCTTGGATGGTTTGGACTCGACGGAATGAATGCATTTTCCAAATAAAGGTGACCCCTGATCACCTATGGGTGGATAGGTCTTTGGAGTGGATGAATGGTTCGAAGAAAAGTGAAGCGGTGCATTCCTTGGGTCACACTCGAGGAGCGGCTCCCATTGGTCTCCCCCTCCCGAGGGTTTCTTTAAGATTAATACAGATGCTACTGTCTCTACTAATTCAAGGGTCGACATTGGGCTCATTTCTCATAACAGTTTTGGCCAGATTGTGGAATCTCAATGTAGGGTGGTGCCTAACTCATGGCTCCCTGTGGTGGAAGAGGCCTCAGCCATCTTCCAGGGGATTCTTTTTTCCCATTCAAAATTTTGGCCCAATATTCTGGTGGAATCCGACTGCCTTGAAGTTGTGAACGCTATCTCAACAAAAGATGAGGATTCCCATCCTTATGGCCTCATCTTGAGAAATATTTGGTCCCTGACCGATGGATTCAATGAATGAAAATTTTCGTTTATCAAAAGAGATGGTAATTAGAAAGCCCATAATTTGTATCATTTTGGGAAATGTTGGGGTGATCATTCTTGGGTGAACTCATTCCCTGATTGGATTTGTAATCCTGGTTTCCTTGATCAGTAATTTTTCTTTTCTGTTTAAAAAAAACCTACAAATAGATAATCTTCTCGGGTACCAAATCCATCTCGAGTAGGGTGTGAGATAAAAATCACAGTAGGCCACTACCAATGGTGTCTACATGGAATCCAATAAGTTCACATCACTAAATAGTGTGCATGCATAAATAATAAATTCAAAATGATGAAAAAAGAATTAACCACCTACTCAGGTTCTTAAAGGACACCTGACATCTCTACCTGCTTCGGCTCATGGCCAGAATGGAAGTCCGATCAGTCACTATATATATATATATAGTAATAATATATATAGTATAATTATATATATATATATATATATATATTTCATCCACCTTTATGAACCATGTATGTATAAATTTAAGTTTCCATATACCTAGAATACTGGTACTGGCTGGACTGAGGTGTTACTCAAACATCCATTACTAGGCTAACAAGCCTATAATCTTAAGAAACATGGTACATGACCTGCATGTCATGATGATAGGAATATTTCATGCTTGTCACTCGAAATGGTGAATGTGACATCATGTTAACACTCTAACAAGGGATTTATAATGTAAAAACCAACATCTAACTAGTGTCAATGGTGTGAGATGTCATGATCAACACCCGATTGAAGGGATTGTTTTACTGTCATGATTAAAAGAACCCTTACCATCAAATCACACCCTATAACAAGGCATATTTACCTTTATAATATTAAGCAAGAGGAAACACCTCTCTTGTAATTTTCACATATCCCATATAGGTAAATAATTATTATTCATGTTTTATAATATAAAAAGTGATGAAAATACCCTTCATATGTATCTTTAGTCAAGTTCTACTCCTTTTAAGGCAATACAATTCATAATAATCATTTGATCAAGCATAATAAAAAGACATGGCCTTACCATCCTTTATAAATCATTCCATTTAATTCATTTAATTTATTTAATGGAAAGAAACCAAAAATATTAAGTATTTTCATTTAATAAACCCATTTCATTTTCTAAAACTTGAAAAATACATTTATAAGTACCAATGGGTCTTTTAGATGCTGACATTATCTTTAAGGTAATTTCCTATAGGAAAAATTATAAGGATAAGCGGGCCAAACATCTAGATGGTTCCTCAGGTGCTATAAAAACAATATAACAAGTGAAATTACTTTAAAATACAAGCTGAAAGCTAAATAGGAATTATAGGAATTTGGATCAATTATTTAATATGTGAATTTCAACTTGGCACACCCAAGGGTTGTCCAGAAATGAGATCAACAATCTCTAATCCATTAAAAAAGGGTCAATATGCATTTATCAAGGTGAAAGGATAAATTTGATATGAATGATTCAATTTAATGGTTTATCTTGGAAAAATTCAGCATTATGCACAATGAAATAGCTACAAGACATTAAAACATAAAGAGAAAATGATTTGACCACATACCTCTAGGCTGTAGATGATTCCTTTCTTGATATCAACCTTAGATTCGGAGTAGGTTGAGAGTAATCTAAGTAACAGTACAACACCCAGAAAATATAAAAAAATGAATTCACCTAAATTAGGTGATTGATTTAGAAATAAACATAGATACGAGTTAAGGAACTGTAGGAACTTACTGAGATGGATCCAATGCTTCTAACAGATATTGAATCAGACATCGTACAAAAGAGTTATCTACAAGCCTAGATCGATGGAGGATTTGAACTATTGGAGGGAGAAGAAATTATGAAATATGTAATGGGGAAAGGAAAAAAAGGAGAAATTATGTTATTATATTAAAATTGTTAGAAATTAAAATTTCACCTCCAAATATAATGGTGAACAATTAAGGCACATAGTTTACTAAACAGTGCGTAAGCCACTGATGAAGGATTTTCCCCGCACAGTTTCCCAAGAAGTGCACCAACCATGAAAAATCCCACTATAATAAACCCTTTAGTTTCTCTAATGGTCATGCACCTTGGGTTGGACAGTTTCTAACAGACTATGCAGCTAAAAAGTTCCCACTATTTTTAACCACGTGGGTTTAGAGAAACTGTGTCAGCTGGGTGGCATGATTTTCACTAATCGTGTGGCCCATTCTTCTCTCCCCATTTCGATGCTCCAGGCTCTGAAAGATCTCCAGACACACCCAATACCACCTTAACATTGATTAGGAATCATTATTAGGTCCATTTAAAGGAATTTAGACCAAAAGAAAATGATTTTTACCTTCATGAGAAGACATGTCATTACAAACTTCATCCCAATAGGTTAGAGTATGAAATCTCATACCAAATAATGATTCTTTAGTACCATTTGTATAGTTTAATGGAATATATTATTATTAGAAAACTACACCAAATGTATAAATTGATCCCATATATCTTGATATTCAAGTGACCATGACATAAATATGAATTCTAAAGTTGGAATAATCCTTTTAGACTGTCCATCAATTTGTGGGTGATAGGTAGTTCTCAAATAAAGCTTAGTATCCTGATCCTTTTGAATACTTTTATAGACTATTAATGTAAATCATAGTTCATAGTTATCAACAAATAAAATATATCAACCATGATGTATTTAAATATCATTAATATAAAGTCATATATGGAAATAATGAGGTAAAATTTATCTTATAGAAAGGGAATTTACAGATTTGTTAAGGTGATAAACAATAACCCACATTGCATCATTCATTCAAGGTTTCTAAGGTAATATAGTGATAAATTCAATAATAATGTCATCACATTTTCATATAGAAATATGTAGAGGTTTTCTGACTCATCTAGGATGTTTTCTCTTAGTCTTTTCATATTGGAAAACCAATCACCATGACATATAATCAGAAATTTCAATTTTCATATTATCCCACAAAAAACAATCCTTCAAATATCTACACATTTTGATGTCACTATGGTGTATGGTAAATTTTGATCTATGATCATAAAATAATAATTCACCTTTTATCTATGGACTGTATGAAACACATATCCTCTTTCAAAATTTTATAATACAATCTTCATATATGAAGTCTTTCAATTTACCATCATTTACTACTTTAATTTTATTTTAGAAATCCTCATTAATAGGATGTAAACATTAAATATTTTCTAATAAAGATAGTATATAAATAATTGGATTTTTTTTGATGTTACCCATTTAAAATAATTCCCATATCACTCATCTCTAAATCTATCCAATCCTCAATTTTTTAGGACCCCATGTTCTTTCTGAATCAATTCATTTTCTACCATATTTTCCTTCCTTATGTATTAGTGTATTGAGACTTCAAAATCCATGATTATCTTGATCCATTTACATTTCCTTATATTAAATTCTTTATGTGAAAATATGTATTTTAGGCTCTTATGGTCTATGTATATCTCATATCCTTCCCCAAATAGATAATGTATCTATATCATCAAATAAAATATTATGGTTTCCAAATGAAGATGTAGAGATGTATAGTTATATTGATGAGTCTTTAAATACCTCAATTCATGGTAAATAATAATAATATTATTCATTATTACACAAAAAAATTCATTCTTCAATGCATTATTATATATAAAAAATCCATAATTTTCAAATAGTAGTTCCAAAATTGGAGAATTCACCAATATAATCTTTAATTATTCAAAAAATTCTTCTCATTATTTTTTATATATGAACAAGACCCCTTTTTGAGTAACCTTGGTTAACAGGTTAGGTAATTGGAATTTGTTTTGACAAAATCATTGATAGTAACATACCAATCAAATCAAACTATACACCTCGATTATATTTCATGGTATTGGTCATTCATTAAATACATTTTTTCATTGTATGATCATATAATATTCCGTCCTTGGATATGGTATGGATATAAAAGAATCATTCTAATGCTCAAATTCATACTCTCCAAATTTCCCTTACAAGTATTTTCTCATAGAGTCTCAAGAATGATCTTTATATGATTATCATGGTCTTCATAGCCTGTAGTGTACACTATGATATCATCAATGAATGAAATAATGAAATTATAAACATATTAATTGAATAATATATTTGTTTAAACCATAAAAATATATGGGTAATTAGTCATTTAGAATAGAATTATTATAAACTCGTAATATCATTCCCTCATACAAAATGTTGTCTTTTGAATATATTCCTTCTTTACATGCAATTGATGATACCTAGAACAAAGGTAAATCATTTATCAAATATAGATCTCTATAAATTTGAATAAAATATTCATAAATGTAAGATTGAGGATACTTGTTCTTTATAGTAATAACAACGATTTCCCTATAATCAGTGCAAATGCTCATAGATCCATTTTTATTTTTAATGAAAACAATAGGGGCTCCCCATGGTGAGTCTCTAGTTTATATAAATCACTTATCACACATATCATGTAGTTTTTTTGTCAACTCCTCTAATTCCATAATGTTGATTCTTTAGGGATTATTTTATATAGGTCTTGTATTAGTGAATAAATCAATTGAAAAGTCAACTTCATGGTCTAGTGGTTGTATTGGTAATTCCTTAGAAAATACATCAATGAGTTCCTATATAATAGGTATATATTTAATTTGATGATGACATTTTCAATTCATAGATTGTGTCTAATTTTCTTCCATAGTAATATAATTCATAAGATCTATTATGGGTTGATAAATAAATGTATAAAATGATTAAGTATCCCCTTTAAAGACAACGAATTATTCATCTTCATCACCGATTATAATATTCATATCTTTGAAAAAATATATCCCTTACATTTATAAGCAAATACATACTCTATATTTTATCAAAATAAACCACAGATAAATAATAAAGTCTAAAAATAGTGTATTTTTATGTTTTATAATGTAAATTGACTAACATGTCCTTGTTGTAGAGAGTCTTAGACAATGACTTTTAACTAAAAACTACCTTCTTAATGTTATAGGTAAATATCTAATTTTCTTGTAAAATTTGGTAGATATAAAAGAGTGTGAGGATATATAATTAAATAAATAATTAGATAAATTTATGGATATGGTTGAAGTTCATTCCAATATAACTTTAGGAACATCATCCTCAGCTGTAGTGATAACATCGACACAGAATTACCTTACTAGCCTCTTCGGTGATAGGTTTCCCTGACTCTTTAAGAATCAGTAGTAACAATGCACCATTTTCTATAGTTTATTCACATATAAGCATTGGTTTCTTTCTTCCAAATGCGTTCATTTTCTATATGACACATATCACCACACTTGTAATAAACTATGATTACCTTAAATTATATTCCAGAATTATTATTTCCATAATGTTCACATGATGAATTTTTTATGGTTCCCTTCTTCTTCGTTGATGCTTTAACTTTTTCTAGGTTCCCATCTGACCACTTCCTACATTTATTTACCTTGTAGATATAAGATCTAAGTTATTATGTCTCTATATTAATTTCACTTGATAGTACATCATCATAACTTTAAAAATCTCAAGAAACTAGTTCCCGTAGGAAACTTTGTTTAATTTAATCAACAAAAAAGTCAATCATGATTTTCGGATTACATTTATAGTCTGAAGCATGCCTTCACAATTTTATAAAGATAAACTCATACTATAACACACTTTTTTCCTCTTATTTATTTAATATGACTAATATCCTATTTATTTATACTCAGTTATCTCACATGAAGTATTTATTGAATAATATAACATTAAATGTTCCCCATTCCATGATTTCTATTTCATCAACCTATTCAGTGCTATGTATCAATGACCACCATTGACCAATGTCTCTTATCAAATAATTTATTTTTATATTAACATTTTCACATACATTACATCTGAAATCCATGAATATCTTTTTGAGAGATTTAATATATTTCTCAAAACCCAATAGATTAGTAGTTCTATTAAAAGATAGAGGATTCAATCAAATCAAGCGATCTAATATAGGTCATTAATGATGTAAAATAACAATTATATTCATACATGAAAGGTAATTATTAATAACATACGCCATCTACCACAATATGGGTATTATATTCTTATATACAATACTATCTATATTGTCTCTTTCAGTAGGGAAATCCATATATTTTATAAGGGTGTTTATTCCCTTTACTTCAATTAGGCACCATCTCCAAATAATGGAACAGACTAAGTTGGCTCATTATCATCACGAATATTGAGCCATAAAATAAATATCCTTATATTGGAAAAATTTCTCATATAATATAAGAGATTATCATAATTCTAATGTTAACTATGTTTATATAAAGTCTAGTTCCTGGTGTTTCTACTAGACTTCCTCTAATAAAAACTTTAAAATACCAAACTCTATTAACCTATTGATAGTGTCTACATTATTACGTTGTCATAAGATAAAAGGGATCTCACAATGTCAGATTGATCAATTTAGTAGTCTTTTAAATATAGATATATACAAGATTCACATATTACATTTTAAATATAATATATATAGCATTAGAAGCATTCTTTTATCCTCGATATTAATCACAATATTCTTCTTCATATCCTATAGAAGGAAAAAAAATTTCAGTTCATACACTCTGAATAGGTTACAAAAAAATTAATATATCATGTAGAAAATAAGTAATAATCAATATGGCATGGTAAATAACTAAAAAAATTTCATTTAATCGATAACATGAGAAAAAAAATGAATCCAAGGATAATATCAATACAATAATCTCATTTGTAATAGTAACTAAATTCTCAAGGGAAAGAATATTCATATTTGAACTTGTCATATCATACATCATGTAATCAATACCATCAAGGACTTGTGACAAGAAAGTTAAAACTATGGGCAGGAATACACTAGAATGTTATTTAATAGGGCTAACCAAATGGTTTGTTTCATGATACCTATCGATGCATCGAGGCTCTATATAATTTTTGGCTCCACCAATCACTGAATGTCCAATGAATTTATCAAATTTTGAATGAATAATTTATTTTATTAACAATATGACTTAATTAAAAAATATATATTCTATCATGTATATTAAATTTCATGATTTTCCCCAGTCAATCAAATATATTTCTTAGTAAAATATTTCATATTGAAATGGAATACATCTTAGGAAATAAGAATATACATGATAGAACACATATATAAATTTAAGAGAAATTTAATATCTAGTGATCAAAATAAAGTGAATGTTTTAAGATATAGTTAATTAACATTAAATTAATCAATAGATGATAGTTGTCCAACAAAAAAGTAGATTTTATAGTAAAATATAGTCATTTAAATAATATAAAAAAATTAAATTGAATCATTTAAAATAATTTCTCTTAATGTTTTTTTACTATAAAATCATTTAAAAATTGTAGAAGAAGGAAAATTTCATATAACGGTTATAGTGGAATTGAAATTTTTTAACACCATATATGCTTAAAACAAAACCTTACTATTGATTTTTTTAAATAAAGTCAAAAATGAACCTTCCAAAAACATTAGAAGGAGTTTATTCAAAAAATTTATAAAATAAATTCTAAAATAAAATGTCTTTAATAAATGATTTGAATAAATAAGAATTATTTCATAGAATATTTTTAAAGAATATTTATATGGAAGAAAAATAATCTCGATCAAAAATAGAAATAAGATCTTATTTTCTATTAAATGTTTCATTGATTGATTAAATTTTAAAAGAGAATAATATTTTAAATAAGATATGGAAATTAGGAAAAATATATTGGATATTAAAATTCATGTATTTTATTAAGGATATATTATAATATTACTTCATTGAAAAAAATAGTAACACAAAAAATGATATTGTAATATAAATTATTAGAACATTGGAAAGATTAAATATGTTTCCCCTTTAAAGATTAACTTGAATCAAAACTTTTTTCATCATTAATAAATATATATTCTTTAAAAATACATAAATGGGGTTGTATATACTGTATATAGAAGTAAATAGGTTAATCTTTCCAAATATGTCTCAATGGAGTGAAAATTGAGACGAAATCCCTTACATTACATTTCCCCTTAGTTGAACATGATTTAACCAAAAGTATAATGGTTTTAAAAATGATATTAATTTATTAAATAACCATATTAATACTTATAATATCATATATGATCCTAATATAACTTCTTATCACCCATTTTCTTACAATTCTCCATTATTATCATTATTTTGGGTGTTAAATACTTTGTTTTCACAGATATGTTTTGTCATTGAAGTTATGTTTCCTATACTTTGATCATGTTTCCATAATATCTATAATATGTTTCATGATATAAATATCATTTATATCCATTAAATATATTCTTATTACCATCCAAGTTTAGAGGAAATGAAAAATGGATCACATTGCTTCATGGAGGTGGTAGTTCACAAGTAAAAATGAGTAATGTTATCATTTTTCAAGGGATTAGATGGTAAAATGATATATAATATATTATATTATGGAAGAATATCTATTTCATAAATATATTTTATATTAGTTATATC
Organism: Viscum album; assembly: GCA_963277665.1. Taxonomy (NCBI): domain Eukaryota; kingdom Viridiplantae; phylum Streptophyta; class Magnoliopsida; order Santalales; family Viscaceae; genus Viscum; species Viscum album. The sequence continues at coordinate 1,694,992,698 of OY728158.1, read as the reverse complement.
CATCTTTATAACCATCAATGTAAAGTGGGGATGAAAAAAATAATTACCGTATTATGTGTAGAAAATAAGTCGTACGCATGCACAAGAGATGTTTTTGATTTTAATTAGATTGAATGTAGATGTAAAATAGTTTTAAGTGTTGAAACCTACCAAATAAGAATTACAAACTTCAATAAATAAGGAATACCTGAATATGGGTATTATTTTCCCCACAAATTCAAAGGAATGAGATGGTGGTTGGAGATCACGGATCACATAAGCCTATAATATACTTGGGATCACATGACCATTATAGGGTCACATGCAAGACTGGGTACATTGGATAGTCTAAAACAAGTCCCGCAAAGCCCCTATTGACAATTATATTTTCTCTCATAAAGGAAATTTGGGAATCTGGCAATCATGCATTGACATCCGAATAAACTCCCCCATGCTAGGCAGTTTATTAGCGAAGAGTGCCTGAAAACCCATCCAAATGTCCTTCTAAAATGGGAGGAAATATACAAAAGGAAGTGGACTATAGTTGTCTTAATGATCATGTTCCACATCACCAATGGGGATAATGATTTTCCTTGACAATATTCTAGAAAAATCATAACACCCCCAAACATTTGTAAAATAAAAAAAGGAAATAAAAAGGATGAAGAAGCCACTCTTCGTTGTAAAAGACATGCGATACACTGCTGTAGATCCACAAGACACTGTGAGACCACCAGGACATGTCTACCTTATCATGTGAAATCCCATTAGTATGTATTCCTTATCACATGAAGAGCCTCAGGTATGTCTAGGTTACCTCGCACTTCCCATTTGTCTCCATAAGGAAAAATGGATGGTTTTTTCCACAAAATGTTTGTGCACCACCATAGGACTTTTTTAGTTCACTTGAAGAATCACTGAGAGGTAGAGTGATTATATTTGACATTACTCATGTATTCTTGCTTGAGCCTCGACCTTTGTAACATAAAATGAAGGAAATAAAATTGGGAGGAGGTGAAAGCCTATCATGGTCATAAAATAATTGAGACGCACTAAGGATGTTCTTAGTAGGGTCTCATGAGACTTCTATACAAGTCATCCTAATCCTGTGAAGCCCCCATGAAAAGTCATCCTTGTCTCACGAAATACGTAGACAAATCATCTGAGATTGTGTGAATGTATTCCAATAGGCACCCTAATCTCACGAAGACCCTGGGACATGTCAATTTGACAAAAAGGAAGCCCTTAGACATGTATATATGAACAAACAGGTCTACATTGATTAGAAATAATCCAATAGAGGTTTCATGGATGGGAGGAACTCATTGTCTCTGAAAATCAGTGACTCTTTTAAAAGAGGTCCACAGAAAGTGATTGTGAAGACCTGTGGTACTAGAATCATTCCCCAACTCCATCCTGTATTCACATGAGATATTCTACACAAAATAGCGATCAAATAGAGTGGTGAGGCCTATAAATCCCCACACCAACCTCAAATAAAGAGGCTGTATTTTTTGAATCCTAGCGCATCAGCACACCCAAGCACCAAAGAACGTTTCTCAGAGAGGTTAATCTTGCAACTGGAAATTCTTCAATCAGGAAATACATTGGAAAACAACAGGAATGATCATGCAACATGCATAAGGTATTTCTATGATATTCATAGATCATGTGAAGGACTTCTAGTAGGACATGCAAGAAACATCCCACACATCTTCCAGATTTTGTGAGACTTAAAATTAACGGAAATTGAATAAATCTACGTCATTCATAATACAAGGTATAGAAAAAAGTCTAAAGGTGGACGAATGAAGTAAATTTTTTTTCAACCCTCATCCATTTCATGTGATCCATCCAAGACATTCGATTGCACCAGAACATGTCATCCAAACCTCGTGACACTCCTTTGACATGTTGTTTGGGTCATGAGAGGTTCTCTAAACAAGTTAGAGTAGGTCACATGGTTCCCTTGGGCACACCACTTTAGTATCATTAATCCCTATGGGCTTATCACCCATACCTTATGGTGTCCTTCAAATACATCTCCAGACTCATATAATGGCATCCAATCATGTCATCCAAGTCACATGGTAGATCTGTTGGCACTGAAAAACGCGTCCCCAAAAATTTTCCAAATGCTTCTGTACATGATCCAAGATCATATTCCATTTCACAAGCTTCGATTTGGTAGGTTGTAGGGCCCGAACGGAGCTACGGATTAGGAGTTATGAACATTTGAAGTTGGGCTGGAGAAATGGTTCACAAAGCCCATTCGTGAAACCCCCTCCGTGATCACGGAGTGCCACCACGAAGCAATGAGGCGGGATGCTCCACGAACCCGGATGACATTCGCGACGTGCCACGAAGACCTATAGCGAATCACAGGAGGCGGTAACTCTCCGCCAATGCCCTGAAGTTCGCGAACCCACCACGAAGCAGTGAAGGCGGTACCGCTCCACGAATCCGGTTGACGTTCGCGACCCACCGCAAAGCAACCGAATTCCCCCTTCGCGCCGCGTGAGCTTTGCTTCATGGCACCCCTTGCCTATAAATACCCAGCTCAACCCCCTTATCTGGATGGCCATTTTTCCGCCTCTTGGGCGGCCGATCTCCCGGTCCGCGGAGCTCCGCTTTGCGGCTCCACGAGGCCATGCTCCGCGAGCAACTTCCTTCGTGTTGCTGCTCCGCAAGCCCATGCTCCGCGAGTCCATGATCCACAAGTACTCTGCGAGTTGCCCTTGCTCCGCAATAGGCCCATGCTCCGCGAGATCCCTCTACTCCGTGAGACCTTTGTTCCGCGAAGCTACTTCGCGAGACCTTTTCTCTGCGAAGCTACTTCGCGAAGACCTATCCTTCGCGAGGCTCCTACCTTCGCACCCACTGGTCCATACCGCGGGGGCTACGCCCCCACACCGCCACTCGGGGTCAGTGCCGGGATACGGTCCCGACCCTCCAGGCTAGTCCCTTCGCTACCATCATGGACCCCCATGAAAAATGGAGAGCCGCACAATGAACTTTTCGGGCCGGGATGTCGGGATTTTCCATTGCGCCCCTATGCACACCCACCTTCAACCTATGGAAAACTGTGATTTGAGATACTTCTCCACACACCATGAAACAAATTTAGTCAAAATATTCCTCTTGGTTTCATTCCCGTGTTGTGAGTTGAGTTTCTCATCATCAATTCCCCAAGTACCTTGAGTCGAACCATTCCTCAGGCAACTCTTCCAAACCCTATCACTTAGCTCCTACGCCAGGTGGAACCAGAAAGTGCCACCCTCGCGTAAGTCCCAACACCATCCATTACCAGGAACCTTATGCCCAATAGTCCTATCTACAAGACTCTAAACTATAGTACACCCTATGTTCCTAACATAGGAAGCCTCTTTCTCCAAATAAGATATGCCTTATGCTCCTAGCATGAGATTCCAATAGTCCTATCTACATGACTATAAACTGTAGTGATCCATGTATAACAAATATAGGATGCCTCTTGCCCCCATCAAGAGATGCCTTATGCTCTTAGCATGAGATGACAACAGTCCTATCTACATGACTATAAACTATAGTAATCCCTATCTAAAAAATGGTAGGGTGCCTCTTGACCTATACGAGAGATGCCTCATGCTCCAAGCATGAGATGCCAATAGTCCTTTCTACATGACTTTAAACTGTAGTAATCCCTATGTTCCAAACATAGGATGCCTCTTTCTCTAAATAATAGATGCCTTATGCTCCTAGCATGAGATTCCAACAGTCCTATCTACAAGACTCTAAACTGTAGTACTCCCTATGATCCAATCATAGGATACCTCTTACTCAATATGAGAGATGCCTTATGCTCCAAGCATGAGATGCTAATAGTCCTACCTACACGACTCTAAACTGCAGTTCTCCCTATGTGATAAATATAGTATGCCTCTTGCTCCAAACAAGAGATGCCTTGTGCTCCAAGCATAAGACGCATAATTCCATGATTATAGTGGCATGATTCCAACGCCCCTTGGCAATATCCTGCTTGTGCACTAGCGCATAGGTGAAAGCCTCAACCCACCAGTGAGTTGGGATACCCTCATTACCAGAGATGAGGAAGACATCACGGGCAGCTTCATTGTGTAAGCCCCATTCACCATTGCCGCTCCATAGCGGCACCCGAGCAGCTTCCTTGCGTAAGCCCCATTCCCTATTACCGCTCTACAGCGGCACACAGGCATCATCCTAGCATAAGACCCATCCACTATTTACGCTCCATAGCGACACCCAGGAAGCTTCATTGCGTAAGCCCCATTCACCATTGCCGCTCCATAGCGGCACACGAGCAGCATCTTTGCGTAAGCCCCATTCACCATTGCCGCTCCTTAGCGGCACCCGGGCAACTTCTTCGCGTAAGCCCCACCCACTATTGTGATCCTATGCAGCGGTAAGCCATTGAAATCCTTATCCAGCAGTAATCCGTTGCGACCCAATCCAGTGGTAAGCCGTTGCAACCCCATTAGGCGGCAAGCCATTGACATCCTCATCCAGCGCTAAGCTGTTGCGACCCCATTTAGCGGTAAGACGTTCACATCCTTATCCAGTGGTAAGCCGTTATGACCCAATCTAGCAGTAAGCTGTTGAAACCCCCAATCAGTGGTAAGCTGTCATCAGAAGAACTACGTGGACTTTGATTCCCTACCACGAGGATACGTAGGAAGCCTATTGAAGGCTCAAGCCCGAAACTATTGTCATCCTTTTTCTCGGGCCTCCATCCTGGAGTAAGTCCCAACACCATGGGCCACCCAACACGTAAGCCCCTCTTCGTTTCTGACGGATGCACCCTTCACGACGTGATCATCAGGTCTCTGATGCCTCTTGTTTCTCACACCGAGAACGACTCACATGGGCTTAGAGTAAGCATTGGCCATGACAACACCCCGTCCGACATAACGTTAAACTGTGTGCCGTCTAGCATGACGTTAAACTGTATGCCCTCGTCCGACATGACGTTAAACTGCACATCCATTTGAACTATGAGGTCTTTGATCCATGTCAAGGCATGGTACATAGGAAGCCTCCATGAGGTTCAATCCCACCACCCATCATTTCTTCACGTTAGGTTCCACCCTCATCCAGCATGACCTTAAACTACACATCCATTTGAACTACAAGGACTTTGATCCATGTAAGGCATGGTACATAGGAAGCCTCACGAGGTTCAAGCCCACCACCAGTGGACCCCTGGGTTCACCTTCACGTCGGTTCGCCGACGAAGCCCCTCTGAACTACGTAGTCTTTGATCCGTGCTAAGGCATGGTACGCAGGAAGCCTCCATGAGGTTCAAGCCCATCACCCGTTGGTCACTCCGACCTCCTTCACGTTGGTTCACCAACACCTGGGCATCCTAGTGTGTAATCCCCACACCATCTGGACCAAGGTCTCTTTTCTTTCTCATCGGTTTTCTGACACCCAACATTTTCACCCGAACTACGAGGAATTTGATCCATGTCAAGGCATGGTATGTAGGAAACCTCCATGAGGTTCAAGCCCATCACCCGTTGGTCACTCCGACCTCCTTCACGTCGGTTCACCAACACCTGGGCAGCCTAGCGTGTAAGCCCCACACCATCTGGACCAAGGTCTCTTTTATTTCTCGTCGGTTCGCTGACACCCACAATTTTCACCCGAACTACGAGGAATTTGATCCATGTTAAGGAATAGTATGTAGGAAGCCTCCATGAGGTTCAAGCCCATCACCCGGTCATTCCGACCTCCTTCACATCAGTTTGTTGACAATACGCATCAGACCAAGGTCCACATTCACGTCGGTTCGCTGACGAAACCCATCAGACCAAGTTCCACATTCACTTCGGTTCGCTGACGAAACCCATCAGACCAAGGTCCACATTCACGTCGGTTCACTGACGACACCCATAGGGCCAAGGCCCACCTTCACATCAGTTCACCGGCACCATCCCAAACTACGCAGACTTTGATTCCCTGCCACGAGGATACGTAGGAGGTCTCTTCGAGGATCAAGACCAACACTACCATCACCCTTGAGATGGTCCCATTTCATTCCCCCTCCACTTCATTCATCCATCCATCACCCATATTGATTCTTACCCGGGCCACCACATCCCGGTGGGATCATGCCATCCACCCTCCTCGCTGCTCCTAGTAGTACTTAGGCCGCTTTCCACGTGTAAGCCCTAGCATGTCTCCGGGTCATTGTCCTTTGTGTACACCCCGATTCACCAACCCTTCGAACTACGTGGGTTTTGATCCCTTTCCTCTACACAGGGTATGTAGGAAACCTCCAAGAGGTTCAATCCCAGCCAATAGTAAACCATGGTGTCCCCCATCTTGGGGTCCACACTTCCTGATCCGCCCTCAGTGGTGTTCAGATCAGCCATTACAGTGTGACATCTCCCCTCCTTAGAGCGCACCACCTTGGATCTGATCCGTCTCTATTGGACGTTCTGATCACTCTCATATCATCTCCGCAAGACATTAAACTCGCGGCCTACCTCATGATAAACATGAGATGCCTGAGGAAAACCTCGGATGGCACATCTTTGGAGTAACCGTCTTTGCAAGACGTTAAACATGCTGTATACCCTGTGTTAAACATGGGAAGCTAAGGAAAACCTCATGTACATGCCTATGGAATATGGTTCCCCGCATTCGACATGGGATGCCTCGGGTTATACACCCTTGAGATGCCCTCTTATGAGGAAGAATACAGGTTACCCAATGTCCACGCACCCATAGATGCCCCGATATGCCTGATGTTGTCATCTACTCCGACCAAAGGTTGCTAACATGTCAGGACCCCGTGGAATGTCCCGACAGAAGTAGTGTAATTAACCGGCATCCATGAAGATATGGCACCAGGAACGAGATTCACGAACCACGTATTAAATCTATAAGGGATACCCGGACTAGGTGATGAGTTCTGAGGAGGAATCCACAGAAGGAAGAACCGACATCCCATCATCCCGGTTTCGATCAAGGAGTAGACGTCCCTGAATAAGGAACAAATGCCGCCCGACTTTGGAAAGTGGGAATGCGGGGTAACAACTGCACGTCCCCACAGACGGATGCGCGTGCCCCGTCGAAAGCGTTGGAAATAAGATCATAGTCTTGTCAAACATCCCTCACAACACCCTTCAGGAAATCCATCTGAGGCACCCATTTTCCTATAGACATGTCAGAAAGTATATGAGATACCCTCCAGAAATTCCATCCAAGACATGCCACACCCTATGAGACATATCACACTCACTCTCATGGAACTCTCCATATGTTTCATCTAGCTCTTGTGATGACACCAGGTCAAGTCAGCTGGGTTATGAGAAACCCTATAGATAAGTCATCTAGGTCATGTGATGTCCTCCGAACAAGTTAGGTGGGTTATGAGACACTCTCTATATTAATAGGAAAGATTAATAGGGTATACTAGGACTTGATGATATTTTCCATCCTTGGTGTGTACACCCTAATCAAAATGGAATCCTTAGGTTTTAATCCCTGATCAATGGAAATACAATGACTCTGATTCCTTCCATAACCAAGATACATAGGAAACCTCCCAGAGGTTTGAGCTCCATATTAATTTTCAAGGGAATTCCCATCACATAATACCTACATCCACAAGAAATGACATTGATTACACACTGTCCCTTGTTTCCCACAATGATCATAGCTTATATGGGATTAGGGAGTTGAAATAATAATATCATCTGCACTATAAGTCTCAAATATGGTAAGGGAAACCATAGTTTGTAATCCTCGATCAACTAAACTATGATAAGTTTGATTCCTTCTATAACTAGGATACATAGTATGCATCCCAAAGGATTTAACTCTATAATAAATCTTGTTAGGGATGTACCAGTGTATAAGCCCTACACCCATGTGCAGAGAGACTGATTACCTGTTGTCCCTTGTCTTTGACACCGACAATAGCTCATATGAGCATATGGAGTTTCAATAGTGATATCATTCACATAAAAAATATCCACCATCTAGGGAAATATAATCATGTAATCCCCAAATAGTGGCTTGATATATTCATCTAAAAAAGGAATATACCTTGGGGCCATTCCTAAGGACATAATAACTACCATAATCAGGATACGTAGGATTCCTTTTTAAGAACCAATCTCAAATAAACACCTACTTTGGTTCAAGTAATCTTATAGATTTGGCATATTAACTATTGGGAGATAATCATTCCCATGGGATGATCACTATACCTCATCCATTAGTGGAATGAGAAAATGAATTAACTATGAAAACTATTATTCTCTTTATAATCAGGATAGATAGGAAGTCCCTTCAGGACTCGATCTTGAACACCTGGTGTCCTAGAGAACCTATATAATTCATTTTTACATGATGTTAAACTACATGAGTTCAATGAGCTATGTGGGTTTTAATTATTGCAATAACTAGGATACGTAGGATGAATCATAATCGCTGAATCTCCTCATCAGAATATTAATGGCCTCTATATGTGGCAGTACATTCCAAAGTACTTAGTTATACAGCTTCAACATATAAAGAAGACACCAATTACTTTTAAAGAGATGGAGAACCTCAGATACATACATACATATTCAATAATGAGACCTCCTTTCCTTTTTTTCATCAATGAGATTCCATTTCTTCAACATATTAGGATAATTAACCTATAATAATTTTTTAAGGTTAACATGTCCTGTATCGGGAGTAGGAAGAGATTCATGACCATATCTTAAATCTATAAGAGAGTCCAAAAGTAGGAAAAAAATCCCCCATAAGGGTGCGATGTGACTAACCACCCATACTATCGACCAATGTGAGTCCCTAAGTGTCGTTGGGTCTGAAACCCCAAATGAACACCTACCTTTGGAAAGTAGGTTCGTACCCAGTTATGAAAGATGGAACCATTTGGAGTTTCTGTTAAGAGTTACACGGATCTGTTCGTAATGATTGTGTAAGAGGCCAAAGCCCCTACATTCAACCATCTTGCCCAACCGATACCACCTCAGTGGGTGTCTCCCTAGTAATATATTTCCTTTTGAAACAGAATTGGTGAACTCGACCTGAATCTCTCTAATAATAAATTATTGTGTTATTATCCATCATTCCATTTCATTTGAAAATTATACGAAGAGAATAATGGAAAGACCGTTGTAATTCTCTTAAATGATAGGATAATCATGTGTCATGCCACTTTGTTTTTCATACCCAATAAAAACAAAGAAGTAAGACAAGCATGATCCTATAGATGATACTTTTTAAAGGGGGTTATCATGAAATAATTCCAACATTGTTTTGATAAGTCCAATTTAGAAGAATGAAAAAATCGGGAATAAAAGAACAATTGTTTTAGCCATGCATATCCAATTGAGCATAAAATGCCTACAATATCACACTAACCTGTAACCTTGTTATATTTAATCTATACAACTACAAATATTGATCTCATCATCCTAATTCGAGACAATGTTTTCTTCATTTAGTGATCAATCTGGTAAATCACCTGCACTTGTGACCCCCATGGGTTGCAAAAAAATCTCGCCTACTCAATAGCTTCAGCGAAAGGTTGTGAACACTGTGGTCTAGGAATAAAACTAACATGGTAAAATACCATCCCAATAAGTTGACAACAAAGATCTCCAAGAATAGAATCTGAAAAGTCCACATCGCCTTGGGAAATCTGTAGCTATGCCAGTGGACCTCATCGCCACAAACAATAGCTTCAGAAGAATATACCCAAATCACAATAACTCTCACCTTCCATATATGATGAAGGTGGACCAAGAATCTTAATCTAGATACCTTCTATTTTAGGTGCTATCCAGGAGGGCTCTTGCCAACTTCCATTGCCAGCATCATCCTTCCGGTACACACCAGTCGCATGCTGAGGGTACCACCTGACACACTACCACCTATGAAACCCATGAATAATAAATAAGGAAGGATCATTAGAAGAGTAATGAAATGGATATCCAAGGGAGGGATTATATCCCTAATCATACTTATGAAGTATGAAAACGTATTCCAGTGCTAACCAGTAGGCATGCACATATTGCAGCTCAATTGAAACAAATATGTGGGCATATTCCCATTGCTATCATGTGGGAGGTGCATATCCCTACCCCATGCATGAATAACATTATCAAATTTTAGTGGAATAAGGAGGGAAATAGTGGGTGTATTTTACCACTTCAATCAAATACATTCACCAGTGTATAATGGATACAAAAAATGTGAAGGTTTATATCCCACCACACACTTCGCTAAATTTCCAATATAAATTAGCAACAGCTGAAAAAATATTCCAAAATATTCTAAAAATATTTTAGATAAAGGTACCGGTGCATATTGTTATCCCAAAATCTAGTACAGGTCAACCCTCTGATCATCACAAATAAGTGGCTACGCCAGATCAAGAACACATTCTTTCTCCCATATGGGAAGATTATCAGCATATTTAGATAATGAATGATGCATTAGACCAGGATCATATTCCCATTCCACCATGGATCACCATGTGAGAGAAGAACATGCCTCAGGATAGAACACATACCTATCAAAGAAATTTGGAAGAATATTCCAAAGGCCTAGGACTATGATCTTATCCCTGTTCTGGTCGGGTCTCACCAAGTGAGAGGGGAACATGCCTTGGTATATGCTCATATTCTGGTATATCAATTCTAGAAACATATTACAAAGGGAAATGATCAGGCTCATATCCCCATTCTGGATGGGGATAACCATGTTATAATAGAATAAGCCTCAGGACAGGCTTATATTCCTTTCAGTGAATCTACCTGGAATATTCCAGCAGATCATGGAATCTAGGTGCATACTCCTACTTTTTCCAACGAACAAATGAATCGACATTATTATGAGCAATATAGGTGGAGGCTCATACCCCTTCTCCATTTCTAGAGGTCCGTCAACATATTCTAGTAGGGAACACATATTCAGTCCAGGATCATAGCTGTGCTCCAACCAGGGATCACCAAGTGAGAGTAGAACATGCCTAGGGGTAGGCTCATATCCCTTCTAAGAAAGATCAATGGTATATCCCAAAGGCTCCAGATCAATCTCATACTCCCATCTTGATCGAGTATCACCAAGTGAGAGTGGAACATGCCTTAGGAAATGGTCATATTACTATCAATAATTATTCATATCATCTACATATTCTAGAATCTTCTTAGTAGCATAATAATACTCCCACATTAACATATTCTTATAAGAATGTTCTAAAAACCTTGATATAGCAGGCTCATGTCCCTACACAATCCCAAAAGGTAGGTTGGAATATTCTAACCACTATGCAGAACATGGTCCATATTCCTAACCTTCTCAATGCCACTGTCCTTGAGATAGTTTGAGACACATTCTCAACACCACATGGGTCTATCAACTCTTCCACTAAAATAGAAGATGTTCATTAGCACATTAGTCCTCCTCAAGGTAGTGTGAAGATGGATCACATGGACTCTACTCCTAACATCCACCGTGGTCAACCTCTCCACGGTGATATCTCCCATAGATAAGAAAATCGTCCTCTTTCCCAAACATATCCATACAGAGGTGTTCAAAACTTCAACAACTTATTATAGAGAGGTTCTTGAAACATTAGGTCCAATTTCATATAGTTCCCTATAAACTTCTAGTAGCACTCCACTCTCGCTATTAGGTGACCATTAGAACCATCATCTATGGTATAACCGGACAGAGGAGTGTAGGTATGATTAGGGGGAGGATCTAATTTATATATAGAGAGATTTATCTAGAAACAACCTCTACATCATGTTCTAGTCCCTCTCCACTTATGACTATGAGACCCCAGATGAGCTAGAAAAGGAGTGCATGCCTTATAAATGCCCAAATATGTGAACTAATCATCAGCAATTGAAGGCATGACATATCCCTTATCCATGATATAAGGGTCACATTCATATAATAAAGATAATTTTTTATCAACTAGAACTTGATACTATCTCCATGTATTGGGATCCAAACCCACAAAAACACAACGCAAATCCGCAACATGCTTTCCGCCATTTCATTACAACTCTTCATCTGCTGATCTCTAAATACACATCATGCATCCTTATTCGAGGATGGGGGTATTTTTTAGCATCACACTTTGATGCAACCATAGAATATAAAACACCTTAGATAGGACGTCCTGTAATGTCATACCCTCTAGAGACATTAGGGGACTGGGTGAAGCTCAAGCCAGTTGGTCAATACAACGGAATGATCCCACTTCAATGGTGCCCAAATATCTCGAACAGAGAGAGATAGGATATCAAACATGATTCCAAATTGGGCACCTTGAACCAATTAGAATGAAATTCAAACACGGGGACTTAATTTTTGATCACCCAAACAAATTCCTTTTAAGGAATGGTTCTCATCATGGGCTTCGATTAAACACAGCTTCTATGTGAGCACAACTTCACCACATCAAATAGTCCACAGTAGTAGCTGTCATATCAACAGTATAGAAGAAGACTCAACTCATTGGTCCAGGGGAATATCTACCATGAACAACACCTCTCAAATCATCAATTCCAAAGAGGATTTGGGGCACATTGGAAACAAATATGAACCAACCCTATCCCCCTAGGATAGGGGCATTATATCTCAATATCCATAACCAGGTTCATCATCCCTTGAGAGGACCCTAGAGACATCAAGAGTGATTCCAAATCAACCCCATCTCCCTGAGTTGGGGGAATTTATATCTTAATACCCGTCTCAGGTGTCATAAAATCCAAGAATTGAGCCATTGGATCCTCAATAAAAGGGCTAATGAATACCAATTATGGCCCTGAATTACCTACACCCCAAAGAGATAGGGGAATTATCATCATAATCATCACCATAGAAATAATCAGTCTTCTTTAGGTTTGGAGGGAAGAATCAACGGTCAGTATCCCACCTGTTCCTCCTAATGTAAGATAAACCTCTTCTCGTTGGGGCTCATTCAAAAATCATTACCTAAAACTCCCTGAAATTCATTGTTCATAGAACAAGATGATAGGAGCATATGATGAATGAAATCATACCCTATTGGGGTTGCAATCCAAAGTGGTCCAATATGGCCAAGGCTTCGAATAATGACCCCGATTAAAGTAGTGAATAATCATCATGTTGCATTGAAAGTAATGGAACAACCACATTTTCCTGATATTCCTTAGTGAATGTTGTCACTTTCAACATAGAGGAAATTTTAAATCAAGACAAAAATTTATAGGTCCACAACATGGAAAATATACCCTAAGATGAGGGTGATCTAGATGCACCAAATAAAGCTGCATACACCTAGAAATAGAGATGGATCCAAAATCTGGGACCTACGAATAATGAGATGGCACCTCTCCAGTAGAACATTATCAATGAAAATAGGAAAGGTGCAGCTACAAACCGATCACTGCCTAGAATATTTGAGGTTATTACAATAGAGGAACAATTGTCACACTATGAGAATGAAATAAAAACTCTCTAACAACTCAACGAGGAGATACTCAAGGGAAATATTCCCACTGTGTATCATCTTCATGAGGAGGTGGATATTATCCCTCCTATAGCCTATCTTCCAACAAGAGTGACATCTGAGAATCAGCCTGACTCCAAATAAAGGAATACAATATATATATATATATGAAGAAGTCAAAAATGATCATAAATTCCCTCCATTGTGGTGACATCTTCTCCCTTATTAAGGTAATAATTCAGTCTTGGATTGAATAAAAAATATGTGGGAAAAGAATGTGAGGCCACCTCATCAACCCCTCCCTATCCCTTTAGATGGGAGATGTATTATACAATAGTCACCCTAGATCTTCTCAACATCATCAAGTCCCTGCATACTATAATGGAAGTCAGGGAAGGGTGACATGCACCTGTGCAGTCCAAGAGAAATCTATATCCTAAATGGTTGGATGACACTATGCCCCCACCTGATTTTTAATATCCCACCTTATCTACATTTAATGGTGCATGTGACCCCAAATAACATATCACACACTTCTTAACCTGCTTTATTCCAATGATGGGCCCTTTAGATCAATAGAAGGTAACAAAGATGAGGTATTTTATAAAAACTCTGATAGGGCTATCCTTTTTTGGTATAACAGTCTGACAGCAGGATCTGTTGTAGGATGGAAATACCTCCATCATTAGTTACTTTATCAATCCAATTCCAAACTTAGGGAAACAAATATTTTTGAACTAATTAACTACAAGTAATGCGAAAAAATAGGGTCTATTACACCATAGAGAGATGGAAAGGTTAACCTATTTGCACAACATCCATCTCTTACAGGAGAAACTATTGAAAATATATTCTAAAAATATACAAGATGAGTTGAAGACACATATATTCACAATGATGTATCTAGGTGGGTTCCTTGAGTTTTAAAAAATAGAACAATATTCTAAAGACACCATTCAGTGAATCCAATCCAAACCATGACTCATGACCATAGCACATGGAAAAATTCAAGGCAAAGAAGAAGCTACAGATGTCACTATCAAGCCAATAGCAGTTCCTATCCAAGAACCCAGGTAGATCCCAAACTACCCAAATCCTCCTGTTGAGAAATGACAATAATAAAATCTCCCTTGTCCTGAAGAAAAAATAAATCTGGTTCACCTGATATTTGAGGAACTGATGAATAAAACACAGTCTTTCTGAAATAAGAAAGTCCCTAGTTATTTCTTAGCAGCCATGGATAAAGAAATGCTCACATTACAATATCCCAAGGGGCCTGAAGAGGTCAACCTCACTCACCTTCTAGACTACTTCCCTTTCCATAGAAGGATGGATCATAATATCCAGGACAATTTCATCTTCAAAGATGTCCTTAAAGGCATGGTAAATTTACAACATGTGTTTCTATACAAGTGCTCATAGTTGGTGTCATGCATAACTATTACCTAGTCAGAAGAAGTGGGTTATTGGAAGAAGGCACCATCTAGGAATGAGAAAAATTTCAACAATTAGATGACTCAAAAAACAGTTGACTGATCTCAAACCAATGTGAGCTAATATATATATAAACCCACAATGGGTCCACCACCCAAGGAGAAAACATCAAATATGCCTCCCAAAATTGTGCATGATCACCAGAAACAGGACAAATAAAAGGGGAGGAGTCATATTATTCTCCAATAAAAGCTCTCACTCTTGCCAATTTCTTCCCTAAAACATCCAGAGCATGGGAACTGCCTCACTGAATGGAATCCTCATCAAATGAAGGGTTCATCTTTGGTCCTATAAATGTGATACACTTGTTATAACTCTTATTGTATGATGAATATTCCCTAGATAACGAGTTTCCTACACATTACCGGGGAACATAAGGATGAATGTGCTAGAACGGAGGATACAAAGGAAAATGTGGACATGGTCAGGCCCAATATTCTATTCATATCCCCAGGGAAAATATATATGAATTTGAGACTCATGGGAATGTCCTTAAGTAGGCTCAAAAATGGCATGTAGGTATCCCATAACCCTCTAGTAGTCATCCACACACAATTTTCTTGTATGAACGCTTAGTAGGGGTAAGATTATCTATAATCCCAGACAATGGGAAAGGCCAACATGACCAACACCACTAGAAGAAGATACTCCCTTGACCTCTTTACAAGCACTAGGCCCATCCATCTCAAATTCATCATTTCATGAGCTTTATATCCATGATCAATCCTATATCAGGAAGTTCTGACCTCTAGCTCAAAAATATGTCATTTTGAAATAGCTTGTGGTGGCCCCAACTGAGCTCTCAATTTTTTATTAACTGTATAATTAAAAGGAACTCAGGGATGAAACCATTGAATAACTATAGATCCCAATAGATTTCAAGATAGAATTATTTGTATCTTTTGTTTATCAAGTGGAGAACACAACATCAAAATTCTATGTCACAATCTCATTCACTGAACATGATCAGGAAGATGTCATCCATATTTCTTAGGCAGGCTTAATAATGTTGATGTCTAGAGGGATCAGATTGATAATGGTTCCAGGATCAAACTCATCCAGGTTCGAACCCTCTAACATTTGGGATATGGGAAGGGGACCTATCTCCCTCATGGATGACCATTCATGTGTATGAAAAGTGTGAGAAATGACCTCTCAGGAAGATCAAGCTCAAATCCCAGTTTGGGGAACTCACATATAACGTAGAGTTAATGGTCATCTAGTAAGACACCACATATAGTTCTCTACTTGGATGAACTTGGCTCCATATCTACCTATAGGCACCTTCAATATTCCATCAGTGTTTAAAGTACACTATTGATGGAAAATTAGGCATACTACATGGTGAAAATGCCCCCTTTGAGACATTTAGAGCCACATATGCTGATGTAGGTTTATATAAGAAGGGAGTCAAGAAACCAATGGTGTTTGATGATATAGAATTTTATCCCCCAATGTATTGGGAAAAAACCCTATGAATCCCTGGAATATTCTAAATAGTAACTATGTTCTCCCCATAAATCTAGTTGAGGAAACAGATCTAGTCCTATAGGTCTAAGCCCCTATTGTCCCCAGTGATATCATAAAAGAAAATGAGCTCTCACATCTATGTACAATGAATCAGGTAGAAAGATATGATAATGTCTCTTCTCATGGCCTCCCTAACCCCTTATTATAAAGAATACTCCCCCATATTTCCAACTTAATCTGGATATGTCCCCACATACTCAGAGATGGAAGAAGATAAGAATGACCATAGGAACACCCCTCCAGCATTCAAGGAAGGTATTTCTACCACTGTCGATGAACTCAATCAGATAAATATGGAAATAAAAGAAGACCCACAACCTAATCTAATTAGTTCCTCCATTCCCCTAGAAGAGAAAAATATGTACATCACATTTATAAAGCAGAACCGATATGTGTTTTCTTATAACTACACAGAAATTCCCAAACAATAATCATATGTTCCTACACTCTATATCAGGATACCTGATGATAATTGAGGATTCATGAAGGCATCTAGGAGGGTGAACCACTATCATTCCACCAATTTAGAGGCATAAGTTGACAAATTAATCAAATAATTTTTTTTAAAAGAAGTGAAATCCCTAGGATTTCTTGCCAACATCATCCTTATCATAAAGAAGAACATGCAAATTAGGGTCTGCATCGATTTCAGAGACCATAATCGGCATTCCAAAAGGATTTTTTTTCCATTTTCAATCACAGAACTCTTGATCGATGTAACTAATGGATTCTAAGAACTCTCCTCCATGGATGGGTACTCAGGGTACAATCAGATAATGATGGAACCTAAAGACAAAGAATGGACAACCTTCAGAGCACCTATGGGGATATTCTACTATTAGGTTAGGCCCTTTGTCTTAAAGAATGATGACTCCCCTTACCAAAATTCCATGAATCATATCTTTGATATTGTCTTAGGAAAGATTTATGAATGTTATGTCGATGACCTGGTTGTAAAATCCCAGCTGCGATGTGATCACATCACAACCCTTCAAACATTCATTGACAAGATATGACAACATTTTTTGATTATGAATCTTCTGAAATTAATTTTTTGGGTAACATCAGGGAAGTTACTTTCCTTTTTGGTATTCCACCATGAAATTAAGGTTGAAACAAAGAATACTAGTTCTATCATAGCAATGTCACCACCTATAAGTCTCAAGAAACCGAGGGGAATCCATGGTAACCTTTTCTAAATTTGTCGATTCATTGTGAACCTGGAAAGAAAATATCTCTCCTTCACCAAGATATTGAAGAATAGAATCACTGATTAGTTGGATGATGACTTCCAATAATCCTTCAAAATTCTCAAGAAGTACCAACTACAACCACCATTCTTGATTCCTATAGTGTAAGAAAGGTAACTAATCTTATATGTGTTTTCCATGGAACACTCATTGGGAACCCTCAAACAAAAAAAAATACGGGGAGTGAGAATAGTCTATATTACCTTTTCCAAATGATGCTATGTACTGAGACTAGATATTTTGATGCTGGGAAGGGATTCATTAAACTCATCTTCATAGTGAAAAATACGAATCATTACGTTCATCACCATTAATTACATGTGGTATCTCGTATCGATATGCTCAAGCACATCCTTGACTGTCCTATGTTAACTAGGTGTTTTTCTTAATGAAGGGTTATTTTTAAGCAATAAGACATTTAGTTTATATTACAGAATTAGATGTAAGGGAAATCCCTGGATGATTTCCTTGCAGCACAACCTTCCCTGAAAAATATACCAGAAGACATAAAGATCCCAGATGAGGAGGTCTTCTATACCCATGAAACTCTTCGTATATGGGAGATGTAATTTGATGGATCCTCTTGGAGTCCCATCAGCATAAGGATGGAAAACCTGAGAATCAATCAAGTTTGTCTAGGGGTTGTGTTCATCTCTCTAGGAAAAGAAGTTCCACCCAACTCTTTCTCACTATCCAAAGGTTGCAAAAATAATGAGGTCCAATATCAATCCCTCACCACTGGGTTGGAACTGTCCCTAAAACTACACATAGCCTACTTGAATATCAAAGGGGACACAAAATTGGTTATAAATTAGATCAATGGTGAATATTATATTAAAAGGAATAAATTTACCCTTCCATTGGCTATGTCAGGGGACTAATGGAAGAGTTCCCTTTTAACACAATATTTCATAATGTTCCCCGATCATAGAATGCTCATGAGGGTGCATTGGACAATGCAGCCACCATCCTAGATGACCCTGATAAGGAAGAAGAAATATTATATATCACACATCAAAAAATGGTCTCATCAACCATATTTTGTGATTTGGAAGATATCAATCAGGTCAACACATCCCCAGAGTGTGATGAACCAATATCCACCCCTGGATGGATGGATCCCATAATCGGTTATCTCTAAAATGGGCCTCTCATAATCTATTGAGTGGGAAGGGAACAAATTCAGCTTCATATATAGAATTTGACCCTATAGGATGGTCCAAATGATAACAAGAACCATTATAAGTGCAGTTTTTGATGGAATCCTCCTCACATGCATAATAGAAGGAAAGATTCCCACCAACATCAAAGAAGTCCATGAAGGATCTTGTAGTGCCCATCAATCTAGGACTAGGCTCTCCCACCATATCAAGAGGTTGGGATATTAATAGGAAACCATGATACAAGACTATGTAATTAAACAAGAAATGTCATGAAAACCATATCCATACAAAATTTATCCATCATCCCACTAAATTTCTACATACAACTAAATATTTCTGACCATTTTCTATTTGGAGAATGGATGTTGTGGGGCTATATCCCCTAACCACAACTAAGCAGTTCAAGTATATCCTTACTACCACAAACATATTTTATAAATAGGATGAGGGAATACCCCTCAATGTATTCAGGAAAAAGAACATAATTAACTTCATAAATTCCCATATCATCACTAGTTTCAGGGTCCATCACACAATATTGACAGACAAAGACACCAACTTCTGGTTGACAGAGTTGAAGAAAATATAAAAAGAGGACAACATCAAGTCCAATAACTCATATTACGATCATACAGATGGATAGATAGAGAACTTCAATAAGTATCTATTGAATATACTTCAGAATATGGTTAATAAGGATAAGAAGTCTTGGTTAGACAAACTCATCCATGCTCTTTGGGCCTACAGTACCACCATGAATACTACTACACAAGCAATGCCATAATCACTGGTGTATGAGACCGAGGCAGTTTTACCCATAGAATTCCATCTTCCCTGCCCCATATATCTATCTATAGACAACTCTTAGATGATGAGAAATCACAAAATCTCCTGGAATAATTGGAGCGGCTCGATGAGAATATGGTGTGCACACTACACAACCTTGAAGTACATTAGAATCTGGTTTCATGATCCTTCAATAAAAAGGTTTTCCTTGACTCATTTCTCCAAGGGGAGATTGTATTGGCTCTAAGGACCCTAATGATAACTAGAAAGAAACCCCCAAAACTAGAACCCAATTTGGAGGGACCTTATATCATACATAAGGTATTTCACAATAGGGCTTAATCATTGGCCACACTGGATGTGGAGTGTGTCATACCCCCACTAATGTGAGGTTTATCAAGAAATACTTTTCATATCTATCATAATATGGGCATCCACATCAGTGTAAGTCCCTACACTCATCTTGGTTACATGATGTTTAAATTTACCATCTCATCCTATCTACATAATGTTAAAATGAATGGGGCTTCATGGTAGTAGGCCATTAAAATACATGATATCACTCATCCTTACCTCATGATGATAAACTGAATGGGCCCATGAAAACCTTGTTCATTCATGTTGGGTGATCCACATCATTGTTGCAATATGGAAAACTACATGGTCCCTCAAGAACAATGTGAGTCTTGATTATTTCTATCACAAGATATGTAGTGAAGCCCGAACATTTAGTTTTGGGCCCAACTGCAATGATATTTCATTCAAGGTTACCCATGTTCTTACCACAGGATGTAAAACTACACAGATCCATAATATTCTTTTTCTTTCATGTCAGGTGATCCATATCCTCACTATATGATGTTAAACTATATGATATATGACCTTTACTCATGACATTAAACTAAACTAGTTTCCTAAAACTATGTATGGCTTGATTCTCATTCCGATGAGATATGTAGGGACACCTCGATCCTATATTTTGGTATAGATACCACATGATATTAAATACCCATGTACTGCTCCTAAATGCCTCTCCATAGTGAGAGGAACCCCTGTCATTCCTTGTTTCTCACACTAAGAATAGATCATGTGGGATTAGGAGTTCTGGTAAGGGATTCCATGCATGAACAAGGCATAACAATTTTTGACATGCTCATCTTGGTCCTGAATAAAAGACCTTAAAAAATAACACCATGAGTTCTCACCACACAATGTTAAACTGCATGGTTAATATGCCTTTCATGACATAAAACTACACACTCCTATAGAACTAGGCCTAGAGGACCACTACAGTCGGTGTTGGTCTTCTACCACACCTCCATCATAAAAAACTACATGTGACTTGACTTCTGACAACACAGGATATATATTGATTATCAGATCATCATTGTTGGGTACAATCATAATTTTTTTAAAAATCTACCCTCTAAATACATTCCATACTTGAATAAAAGGATCATTCTCATGAACTATGTGTTTCTTGATTCTTATTCACATGATATACATTGTTATGACCAGACATCAACCCTTAGGACTTGTCACAACATCTCTATTTTTTCATTTCGGTCCATATTTGTCCTTTCCAAATGACTTTAACCTATATGGTTCCTTAATAAGTACATTTGGATTGATTTGTTTCATCAAAATATACATATTGATGCCTAGATTTTAAATACCTGGGCTAACTATAACAATCGACAAAGACAATTACCACCACTACGTATGGGTTAGACCTGCATGGAGTGTTTTCTATCCAGAACTATATGTGGATTAATTATTATCCTCTTGAGATATGTAGTGAAGACCATGATTCCACCCTTGGGCCTAACCAAAACACTTATGCGCACTCACATTATTTCATCTTTTTCCTCACTACATGACGCTAAACTACATGAAATTTCAAGAACTACATATGGCTTGATTACTATTTACATAGAATACGTAGTGATGCTCGAACTTCAATCCTTGGGTCCATCCAAAATTCTCCTTTTAATGCTGGTTCACACATACATACCACATGATGTTAAAATTAAATGAAAACGTCATGGTCACATGGCATTAAAACTACATGACAAGATCTTTCTTACCGCATGATGTTAAACTGCATGGAAAATGTCATTACTGCATGATAATAAAATCTAAAGAAAACATCCTTACCACAAGACGTTAAATTGAATGGGATAAAATACATCCACAATACATGAAAAAAAAACTATGCAGACCATCACCAATGTTTTATTCCTTATCAAAGGACCACAAGAACTTTACCCCTGTCAACTAGAGTATGGGGTGCATACATCATCTGTTAAAGAACCTCAATCTATAAACTATACATCATTCCTTGAGAACCTCAGGTTTTTAAAAATCTTTCATGGACTTTGGAAAGTATATCCACCTTAAAGAGAACCTTTTCTTGAATATACATACATTCCCATGGCTCCTGTATATGTGTCTATCGAATCAACTAAATGAGTCACTCTTAAGAAGGACATTACAATCCTTGTGAGCCTCGACACTGCTGTAGTAGAACTCAACACCCCAGAGTGAACTGGACCTCTCCCAGTATAACTCTCCCATATCATCATTCATCACCTTAGAACCTTGATCCCTGAGTTACCATATTTTCATCTCCATCTCAGAAGGAATATGGGGTACTCCTAACTCTAATTATCCAAATTAGGCTCTTGGGTATCATCCCCCATATTAGGTCCATGTTCACCATGACCATAAACTTCCTACACTTTGGTCAAAGATGTATGACCTAAAACTCTAGCCTCTATTGGTCCAAATGATAGGACCTTAATCAACTAGAAAAATAGAAAAGCACATGTTAGGTTGAACACCCTCAAAGGGAATTCTAAGTAAAATTCAAGTCTTCACTTTCTAAAATATTCACCCCCATATCTTAGGAAAAAATTAGGGCACAAATAAATAAGGAATGGATCTCATAGGGTCTACTCAGTAGCCCTAAAAAAGTAAATTTATGCTCTCTAGAACCCATGGTTCAGGAAAAATTTAGTGTAATGATTTTCACATCTCCTCACAATGAGAATATGTGAATTAGGTAGTAAAAAAACATTTAGGGTACTCAAACCCTTCTTGGATCTTACACATTCGACAAATCACACTTCATGACTTGGGTGAATCAGATCACCACAACCTTCCATGGCCCTTGGAAACAATACTTGACTTCAAGGACCCTTTTCTTGACTATTGATAAATTCCCATGGCTTTTGAATATGCACATATGGCCTTAAACGAAATGAGTCAATATAAAAAAGGGATTTCTTATCCTCGTGAGCCCTAACACCATTGCGACATAAATCAACACCCTAGTGTGATATGAACCTCTACCAGTATGACTTTCCCATATCATTATCCTAAATTGAGAACTATGGGCCATGATTTAAAATCCCCACACCAAACTATCCAAGTGGATTCGACATCCCTGATGTTACATCATCGTGTTTCACACCCTTTATCAAGGTTGGACTATGATGATTCATTCCCAAGCCTTTGATAGCATGCACCTTGTGATTCAAAACCACATGGCATAGGGATCGAGTTTTATAATCAGATGATGAACTTTCCTATGGTAATAAAACCCTTCCTGGATAGCCTTCCTCCCATACCCAACCTCATCATCTATTTTTTGAGTCTTTAAAAATCATTCACGACCCTCAGAGAGGATTGTAGATTATATTTTTTCATGGAAATGGTACTGACCTATAAGGGCCTTCACCTACCAACTAAAGGCATATCCTTCTTATTAGAAAGGATCTTTAATCCTTGTGATCCTTAGCAACGCCAAGATAGAACCTGTAATCTCAGATGTTTGTGGGACATACCCAACATGCCTTCTCCATGTCAAATTCACAAACTCAAACCTTTTGGTTATGATTTACATCAACCATATTCAAACCATATAGTTATACCTAATGTCACTATTATTTCACTGTATACATGATATTACCTCCATAAAAATTCCATATCCCCTGGAAAAGATACTCATATTCAAGGATGATTTTCTTAACTATGTATACATGCACATGGCTCCTATATATGCACCTATGTCCATCAACTAAATGTTTCACTCTAAAAAATGGATTTATGATCCTTGCGAGTCGTTGCTACGCCACAGAAGAACCCAACACATTAGTTTATTTTGGGTAATTCCTGGCATGTTTGCACCACATCTCATGATCATTGATCAAGTCTAAGATAAAAGACATATTGGCCCTCTCCAATTTTAAGGATCTCAAATCATGTCAAATAATGGTTAGTCATGTCTTAATTATTAAATTCACATATGTTTAATTATTATTCTTTAGGTTCAATACCATGTTTAACATATTCTGTTGATGTTTATACCATAAGAAAAGCATACAAACATGGCCAACTATGAGTCTATGATAGTTTAAGTCACAGACTCTGAGTCATTGATAGTCATGAATCGCTAATAGAATCAATCACTGATACAACAAATGAGTCATCGATAGAATGACTCACCAATAGAAAAAACAAGTTACCGACAAAACAAATGACTAACTAATAAAACAAATGAGTCACCAATAGAATGAATCATCGATAGAACAAATGAGTCACTGAATGAATGAATGACTCACCAATAGATACAAGACTAAGTCACTAATACTCTGAGTCACTGATAGAACAAGTCATCAATAGTATGTGCCACTGATGTACTAACATACCGATGCATTAAGTCACCGATAGAAGGAGTAATTGATAGAAGGAGTTACCGACACACTGACCTACCGACAAAAGGACTTACCGACAAAATGAACTACCATTAAATACTTATAAAATTTATTTACTCTCAAAATTTGAACATTTAACTAAAGGTCATATTGGGCTATTTAATGCTACTAATTTACTTGTATGGATTTTTTCAGACCTCATTAACTTGGATGTTAGAGGTACGAGGTAAAAAACATGTCCCAAACATCCCTATTGTTGACCTGTGCAGTATAAAAATAAATCACTTGGGAAAAAATTAGAAGTGTGTGATATAGAGATAACCTATGAAGTAAAGCAAGATACATACACAAAGAACACTCATTCTTACTAACTATGAACAATAATGATTTACTAAGAACTATAGTCTCAACATTCTTGCCGAAACAAACCCTAGTGAAGAGAAAATTCGAAGAGCATATCACTTCATTGGAAACCAGAACATAGAACTTCCATGAAACTCTATTTTGGTGTCTGCTTCCTAAAGTGGACTAGAGCTTCACATCTACTAAACCTAAGAAGTCCAGAAGCTTCAATCACATCACACAGAGAATTCTAAACCTTTTCATATTATTTATGCTCTTTTGTGTTCACTCTCACTATTCTAATTAGTAGTATGTGTGTCTGTATCACAAAAACATAATGTCTCCTAAGATATGATGGAGGATACAAGATATCCTCACCCACTCATCTTTCGACACCATTTTCACCTACGTATAACTATGAAATAGGTCCCTGTGTGACCTGATTGTAGTTTTTTCCCATGAATAACTATATTAGAGGTCTAGTTGACCTAGAAGACATTGTGTGCTATTGTGAACCCCAATACAGTGTGTGGATAAAATTTATTAATATAAACTACTTGGTGGCAGATGATCACCAAGTGGAGAGTATTATGTCTCTTCTTGATACCGAACCTCTTGTTTTATCTGACGTGTTTTTCGAATTTATTTTTTGATGTTTTCACACATATTTCAAATAACTAAATATTACATTGATATTTAGTATTAGCTAGTTTTTATAACTGATTTTGAGTTAGTAAATTACTTTTAAAAGTTATAATAATTTTACAAATTGGTGTAACTAAGAATTAATCAATATTTTGAGAAATTAATGGAACATTCAAAACTCTTATAAATCTGATACTTTGGTCAATTGGGCTATTTATATTTTAAATTGGGGGAATTTTTAAACAAGGTTTATAATAGAAATTTTTATAGGAACTCAATTTAACCCACTATTGCGTGTCCTACTTCGACTAACATTTGGAATCAGAGGATTTATTTTTTAATCTTTGATTTTCAATGTTTTTTTAAATCTTTTCAACTATGATTTTAGTTGTGTGTTAAAGATATATAAATTTCTGTTAGTTACAAATTTTTATCTCCTTAAAAACAAAATCTCTATTTATTTTTATGTATAATAGATTTGAAGGTGCTTATAACAACAAACCTCCATTTTTCAATGGAACTATTTATGCTCAGTAGAATGTTAAGATGAAAATTCATTTAAAAAAGTATGGGTTTTGATATTTGGTCTTCAATTATAAATGAATATTAGATTCCTTATACTGCCAGAAATAAATGGGATGACCCAATTAAAAAATATTATATTAATAATTACATAACTTTGAATGTCGTATATTGTTCTTTAGGAGATGAAGAATTCAATAGGATTTATGCATGAAAAACATCTCAAGAAATTTGGGATACACTAGCTGTTTTACATGAAGGAACCACTAGTGTTAAGAAATTGATATGTAAGATATATACTATGAAATATGATAACTTCAAAATGAATCCTGATGAACCTATCTTTAACATGTATCTCATGTTTAATGAAATTGTAAATACTAGATCTCTCTCAGAAATACTGTTATAGCTAAGGAACAAATCCTGAGAATTCTCAGATGTTTACCAGATAGATATAGGGGAACCTCATTGTCAAGTAGGGAATCCTATGACATGAACACTTTTCCAGTAAAGGATATGATAGGTAAGCTGATAATGTTTGAGGAAAAGTCCATCAAAGAAGATAATAATGAACCAAAGGGAAAGCCAGTGGCTTTTAAGACCACTAATTATAAAAACAAAGAAAAGGAGAAGGCACAAACTCATTCTAATAGTTAAAGCAATGAAGAATAATCAATTTAAGGTGATGAGTAAGTGGATCAATTAGAATGAATCTTTAAAATATTTTACAAAATGAAGAATTTCTTTAGGAAGCCCAACTACAAAGGAAAGTATAACCATAAGGGAAACATGAAAAAGGAATGGAAGAGAAATTATAACTCAAATGAGATAGTCTATTATGAATGTAAGATAAAAGGACATGTAAAGGCTAATTGTATTATGTTAAAGTATAAGAAGAAATATGAGGAAAAAGTTAAAAGTTATAATAAGTAAATGAAGGACACCTTGAGTAATTCTGAGGATATCTCTAGTGAGTCAGAGTCTTCACATGATGAGAATGATGAAAAAACTAACATATTCTTCATGAAAAACACTTATGAGGTAACCCTTGAATATCTTATAAAAATAATTACCATTCTAAATATGAATATGATTCTTGAAATATTATCAATGAGGGAATTTTGGAAAACTGAAAAATGATGGAAGACACATGAAATGAATTAAAAGATAAATATAAAATTTTGAAGATGCAACATTCTCTCACCTCTACTGTTAAATCTGATCTTCCAATAGATAAAGTGAAAAATTATCAATTTCATAAAGAAAATAATGAACATAAATTATCAAATGAGTAATTTAAAAAAGAATTAATAATTTTTACCAATGGAAAGAACACTCTCATCTAAATTCTTGGTAAACATGTTGCACCAAAATATGCTTTTGGTATAGGTTTTAAACCAGGACAAGGAAACTTTGTTAAAAATAATTTTGTATCAAAATATAGAATATTAATATTTGTACCTATATTTGTGAAATTTGTTGCATGTTACAACATTGGAAAATCATTTACTACTTTTAGTTTTTCTAGACCAAAAAAAGTTTATTTTTACAATACTCTAAAAAGTGTTTATAGGAAACCCATGAAGCAAGTATGGGTTCCCAAAGCATTAATTACTAATATTATTGTACCCAAGCATGTATGGGTACCAAAATATTTTCTTGTTTGAATTTTCTTGTAGGAATCATGATTAAAGAGATACTTTAAAATCTTCTGGTACATGGATAGTGGATGTTCAAGATAAATGATAGGGGACAACTCGAGATTCAAGAATATTATAAATATTGATGCTGCACATGTCACTTTTGGTGAAAATGATAAAGAAAAATAATTAGACTTGAAAAAATTGGTAATACTAATTAAATTTTAATTTCCAAAGTACATTTTTTTATGGATTAAAGTACAATATGATCATTATCTCTCAGTTATATGATGATGGTTTCAATGTTAAATTTTAAAATGATGCATGTAATGTGTTTAATTATAAAAAATGATTTATTATTTACTTATTTTATAAATTAGATTGTTTTTACTGTAAATTAGGGTTCTTTAGTTTCTCAAAAAATTTCTTACTTAAGTGTCTTTCATAAAGAATCCTAGCTTGGGAATAAGATACTAGACCACTATAACACTTACTCACTTTGAAATCTTACAAGTAAAGTGTTATTCAAGGATCTACTCAAACTATAATTTCTAAATAATTAAATATGAAATCCTTATCAAAAGTGAAAACAACACAAAATATCTTTCAAACCAAATAAATAAGTTTCAACTTCCCAACCACACGAGTTGGTTCACATGGATTTGTTTGGACTATCTAGAGTTTCATGTATTAATGGGAATAATTATGTCTATGTTCTTGTATATGACTTCTATATGTATACTTGGACCTTGTTTTTAGCTAACAAGAGTGAATATTGTTCTTACTTCACCAAGTATGCTAGATATGTAGAGATCCTAAGTGGTATTTGGATAAAAACCTTAAAGAGTGACCATGCCTGTGAGTTTGAGGACCAATAGTTTGAATCTTTTTGCTCACATAATGGTTATAGTCATAACTTCTATACTCCTAGGACACCCTCAATAGAATAGAGTTGTTGAAAGAATAAATATAACCTTACAATAAATAGCCCAATTGATGATTAATGAGTATGAATTACCTATTGTTATATAATTAACAGAGTCTTAATCCAACCAATTCTTAAGAAAACACCCTATGAGTTATGGAAAAATAGGAATCCCAAAGTTAACTACTTCAAAGTGTTTAGTTGCAAAGCATAAATCCTTAATATAAAGGAAAATCTTGAAAACATTTCATCCAAAAGTGATGAATGAATTTTCTTAGGTTACACAACCCTTAGTAAAACCTAAAGAGTTTTTAATAAAAGAATCAAATGTGTGGAAGAATATGTACATGTAAAATTTGATAAAATAGATTGACATGAACCTAAAACCCCTATTAAAAATATTGAGAATGATCTGTCCAATATGAACATAAATTCTAGACCCTTTGATTCTACCACTACAAGAAATTCACCGAATAATGGTGATTTTTTTTGTTATGGTGGCGGTTTAAACCGACACCTTATTCTTCTGTAGAGGTTTCAAACTACCACTCCTAAATTTAGTGTTGGAGTTCAATATGAGGTGGTTTCTTCAATTTAGTTCTGGTTTATAGAAATCATCATAGTAAACACATTTAGTGGTAGTTGGTTTGGTTTTCATAGTGGTTTGGCCGAAAAAATGACATCTTTTTTAGCGGTGGTTTTAACTACCGCAAAAAATATCCATTTTTTGTAGTAAAACAACATCTAAAGCACAAAAACTACCTCTTAATTGTATGTTGTATGCATTTAAAATCTATTTAAACCATTTCTAAAGGTAGATTTACAATTAAAATAATGCTTTTTAATTCTTCTACCCCAGTACTAGTACCCTGAAAAAAACATGTGAAAATTCATATAACACCTAGGATGGGTGGGGTACATATAGAAATCAAAATATACATACAATGCACACACACACACACATCAACACACATGTCCATATTATGAGTTCATAATAGGAGTGCCAATTTAGATCCACCATTTTTACAACCACCACTAAATTCATAACACCATAAAAGAAATCCAAGAGCAACAATTTACATCAACCTTTCTTTTCAAGTTGACATCTCTGCACAATATCTGATCATCATACATAATCAGAAGGGAAACTAGCTCCATGACCAACTAGCATAGAATTTGGCCAAGTAATATTACAGCCTCATCTAAAGGGACCCCATAGGAATCAAATGGGAAAACTATTTTCTCTCTGGTAAAATTCTATACATAGGATCATTTCATATTTTTCTCCATAATTTCATTATTTCCATCATTTATTAACAAACAATTAGTATAAAAAAGTGCAATAAATTTATTCATATTAAAATTTGTATCTATAACAGTAAACCTCCAGTATCCCCATGATGAACATGATGTGGTACCACACTTCCTCCTTGGAATTCCTGTCATTTAGTCAAATAAAATTAAGTTCAGAACATATATCTCAAAAAATTTATGTATAAAAAAAATTAAAAATGATAATAGATGCAGAGTACTAAAAAAAATACATAACAATGATAATGAATAACTGCAAAAATGAAATAAGTGGTTTCTAAATGAATGCATAACTATACATACAATCATTTTTTCCTTCAATCATGTTGATTTCATTCTCCACTGCTTAATCCACCCTTTAAAGACTAATATTTTCAATATCATGATAGAAAAAAAATTCAGCTTCTTACTGTTGATGAGATTCATTATCAGAGGTCAAATCTCCACTTCATCACCCATATCATACAAATATCTTTGTTCTACGTGAGACACTACACTCCACCCTTCATCCACAACATCATTCACATAATATACCATTTTATATTACAATGATAAGATATATGGATCATGCAGTTCACAATCACCAATATCTGTCAAGCGAGAGAAGTTCACAGAAGTAAATTGAAAGGAATCTCTTTTAATATCTATGATAATATCGACCCATTTTTATTTGAATAACACAACTAAAAAATGCCCATGGTAGTTTAATTCAATAATATCAGTCAAATTTCCATAGTATCCCACTTTAGAAAAGTAAAATATACCACCATTCTCTGTTTTCAATCCCTCTTCTCGATCGACTGTATGAAATCTAAATCCATTCACATTGTAAGCATCGAACTTTATAACTTGTTTTAGATGACCTCAAGCAAGAAACTTCAAATATTCTGACAAATCTTCTTGAGTATCAGTATTCATGATAAAAAATGAAATCTACATTATTAGATTTAAAAAATATATGTTTCAACCTAATATCCATATTTATTGAAATATTTATGAACTTATACGTCGTGCAAACCATTCTACAAGTTCTTTACTAAAAACATTCATTATATCTTTCTTATTTCATGTTCAAACTCTCATTTGCCTCTTTGTTTGAATCCTAAAATCTTCAATAAATGGACCTTCAATTTCACAATTCAGCATCACATATCAACGTGCCTGTAACAATTCAATTTCTGTCAGTGTTACATTTGAGGTCATCCCAACTGATCGACCAATAGTAAGAAATATTTTTTGATTTCCCATGTATTTGAGATTGATTTGATGTTCCTTCAACACGTAAAACTCTGTTAAATCTTTTCTCAATATCATCCAAGTTTCTAGAACAAAAGGTAAGACACTCTTATACTAAATAGCCTTCATAAATAGAGCCTTCAGGTTGAGTATTATTTATCATGTATGATTTAAAATGTCCAAGATATCTATAATATAAAATAAAAAAACATAATTATGTATTTAATCAAGAGACAAGAATTTTTTACATATCTGAAAAAAATATAAATAAAGTACCTCTAAATTGGATACATCCATCAATAATGTACGGGGCCTCCTAATATAGCTTCCTCAACTAAATACACAGTTTAATGCATCATGATAGTAAAAAATAACGGAGGAAATATCATCTCCATTGCACAAAGTGTTAATAAAAATCTCTCATAAAGGTTTTAATACTCAAATAGATGTAGATATTTATCATATAGTTGTCTAAAAACTATACAAAATGGGATTACAAAAACAATAATATTTTCAGGTAATAATGTACACAATGCTAATGGTAGTAACTGCGGTAACAAAATATGTGAATCTTGAATTTTCAATCCACATACCCTATGATGTTTTAAGTAAACAAACCTTGATATGTTACTTGAATACCAATAATATACATTCACATGATTTAAAATTCTAAGGAACATATCTTTATCCCTATTTTTCATTGCAAAAATTTCTAGAGCATACTTTTCATTCTGATCTGGCCAAAGATCACATTTTATGTTCATTGATTGTAAGTAATTATGAGAATTGAGATTATCCTTTGACTTTCCATGCTCATTAAGCAATGCGAAGATCAAATTGTCACAAACATTCTTCTCAATATTCATCGCAACATGATTATTTCGCGATAATTTAAATTCCAAATATAGAAGTTTAAAGAATATAATTTTTTTCTTCTATTGTTTCAGGACAATTTCACTTGAAGATTCACTTTGAACTTATTTCCCACTATCAATAATATGATGCACCTTCCCAAATTCAATTTCAATATTTCCTAATTTTTCTAGTATTTCAAAACCATTTAACAACTTTAGAGGTGGTCTACGATCAATAAAAATGTTGAATTTTTACCTGTTTAGCTGAAATCTATGAGATGCATCGAGAAATCTTCAATGGAACATGAAGCACCATTTTACACTATGATGTATCCATTTGGGATTAAAATAAAAGTTATAAATAAGAAAATAAAAACCCATGTAAGTGTTCCAACCAGCTAAATTTCCAAGTCTAGGGAAGTCACTAATTGTCCACATTAGAGCAGCATGCATTTTGAACATTTTTTTAGAAGAAGCATCATACTTCTCAACACTTTTGATCCATAAATCCTGAAATTATTCAATTAAAGGCTTAAAGTATACACCAATATAATTTCCAGGAATTGTTTTCTAGGAATAATCATTGAAATGATAAAAGATATTTGTTTCATCCACATACACGAAGGCAGATTGTAAGGGATCAAAACAACTGGCCAAATTCTATATCTGGCACTCAAAGTCCCAAATGGGTTGAATACATCGGTATCCAATCCCATTAGAACATTCCTAGAATTAGATAAGAAATCTTGATGTAATGAATCAAATTTCTTCCACGATTGTGAATCTCGTGGATATCGCATTAATCCATCGTTGTTATTATCTACAGAATGCCACTTCATCTGTTCAGATGTTTTCGATGACAAGAATAATATTTGCAATCGAGGATTTAAATGAAAGTAAAAAAAGACACTTGAAGGTGTGTTTTTTTTATTCTTATTCATGGTAGTATGTTGATTTAGACTTCAAACATCACCAATTGGCATCCATCTAGAAGAAGAACATTTTTTTTCAATCCTGTCTTCTTGAATCCTCTCGCCAGTAAAGCATACAATCATTGCGACACAAATGTATTTTTATATAATTCAGACCAAGATTGTTACAACTTTTTTCATATCATAAAAATACTTGGGTATGTTTTATTTAGGAAATGAATCACACAATAATTCAAATATTATGGACATTTCATTATTTATAATTCCACATAGACATTTGATATGGTAAAAATTTAGTAGAAAATAAAGTTTTGAATATTTCAAACATCCACTATTCAAATCTTGATTTACATTGTCAAATAAACCAAGAAACATATTTTTCTCAGTGAAATTTTCTCTTACATTAGTCTCCATAGAATCAAGTGGAGGATCCAATGATATGTTAAAATCTTGATCTTATTGTCCTACAGTCTCAAAAACATCACTTATCACATTTCTATCTGTAGCACCCTCAACTAGTTGTTTTGATATGTTTTGATGTTGATGTTGGTGTCTTGCAATTCCAAATGCATCATTTATAAGGATTTTCATTTCATTTTCTATTATCGACAAAGTTGGGATCTTATTCTGTGGATTGACATCAATGCTCAACCTTTCTATAACATTTGATTCTCCATGCCAAATACAACACAAATATTGAGAAGGGAATTTATTCAATATCAAGTGTTTATAAAGTTAATCTCTCTTCTAAATTTACATTTAGGACATAGAAATCTTATTCTACCTTCAATAGATCGATTGGAAATTGAAAAATCTAAAAACTCCTCCAAACCCTTAGCATGGTGAGGTGTGTTCCTCGGTAATGTGATCCAGCTTTTATCCATATATATCACAATGTGCCTACAAAATATTAAAAAAATTAAAACACATAACTATTACTAAATAGGAAGAGTGATTAATATATACTATTTGAAAAAAATAATATGTTAAATAAGGTTTTACTATATAAATACATATGGTAAATAATGAAACATTTTAAATAAGGTTTTCGATTGTCTTCTTACTACAACTAGTTTTATAGACTTCTCTTGAGGATTCCATCCTAATATTTGTTGTATTTATAAAATATCCACAAATGAAAAAAATGTTTTCGAGGTCTAAAATGAAGCATCAAATAAGTTTGTGTTCAACATGTTAATATATAGTTGAAAAATACTAAAAAATACACGACGCCCATGGTAAATGATGGAATGGTTGATAGGTGGAGTATCATATAAAAATAGTCAAATCAAAAAGGACTATACCCATGGTGTGATGAAAATTTAAGGAATAATAGTTAGTAATTAAACAACATATAATGGTGAAATCCATGTCGAGGAGGTTGATTCAATTATGAGCAGTTTTCATGATGTTTTATCTTGGATGACTGAAGGGATATCTAAATCATAATACAACAATGGACATTATGGAATGGTTTGTATGTTTCATAAGATTAAATTTTGGGTTTAGAGGAAATCACACCACAACCTTGGTGTCTTTCTATAAATGATACTTGAGGAGAATGTGTCACATTAAAACCAAATGGTTTCATCCTAAAGGGTTCTTTAGTGGAGTTTTATCATGTTTCCCTTGGGTGGTTGGTTGTGCCTTGATTCCCTTGTCATACTGCAATGTGTTGTTAGGATATTATGGGTGTTTTTATAGGGTTTATTTTTATTCCATGATCCATTGGGCCATTCTACAACAAAACCATATAAGTAAGGAATTAAGCAATTCCCTTATAAGGTATGTTGAAATGGTCATTTGGCCCTATTTTTTTTGGAAGGGTCAAACTTGTTACTTCATGGTTGGTTATTCCTTCTTCAGTTATGTAGGTTCTTTAAAGTGGTAATTTTTTATCCCACTCCCCCATTGTTCCCATATTTTTATCCCCCATCCCCTTTATTAAAGGTTTATTAGAATTTTTTCACCATACTAAATCTATGTAATCTTCTCCACCCATCGTCTCTCTTTCTCTTTGTGGTTCTTCCTCAAAATTTGGATGGTTTCATCTATGAATTTAATGAAAATTCCACCAAATCATAGTGGTGTTATCTTTGAATCATGGGGATTTATGGTATTGTACCTATAATATTCCTAAGGAGGATAAATTATTCTTGTTTCTTATCATTTGAAAAATGGCTAGCTGAAGTATTTTTTTTGGGAATTCAACAAGATTATACTAGAATTGATGGTCAATTCAAGGGGATTTTTTTCAAAGGAGTTCTAGAGGAATTATATGAGTATTTCACCCATCATTGGTCGATATTTGTATATCGTGATGATTCATGGTGATTTATCAATGGTTATTTCTTATTGGATTAAGTTGGATAATTATTTATAAATTATTATAATTAACTATTGGAGCCTTGAGGTATGAGAAAGGGGCTTAAGAGCATAGTGATTATTAGTCTGATATTGGATAGAGATAGTAAACATGCTATGGAATTGGGTGAATCTAACAACATGTTAGGTATCCCCTTTAATACAAAGAAATATTCATGCATGAATGTGCATGTATTTGAATGATAGGGGACTAGGTTCAAGAATGTGGGTAGGGATTAGTTGGTCTCAAATTGACTCAAGTGGACTGGGTTGATCCATATAAAATAAATTTGGGTATTTCATACTCGGTCCATGAATTTTAGAAATGCCCAATGGTTATACAAGTAGGGATAATGGATTCATAAACAAATTCATGTACCTCTGTGTTGTGCTTATTGGTGTGATGACTTGTTTTTGGCATGGGGACATCCTTAGTGATCTAGTTTAAGGGAATCTAAGTGGTTAATCCTTTACAAATGGACTAGTTAGCATTGGTGATTGGGATTTGTCTAGGAACATCTATAGGAAATTACTTAGAACATAAAAACACCTTAATTAAGAGGGGTATGATGTTGTTAAAGAGTCTAGTAGCTTGTGATAAGCTGTTGGTCTTGGGATGATCACGATATTAAATGGTAGAGGTGATTAACCACTCACTAGAATGTTCCTAGAGTAAATTGGTTATAATTAAGTTGATGCTTAGGATTACTTATCCTCATGGTTCCTAAAAGAATCAGATGTAATCTATGTAAATTTTTATACACCTTAGTTTGTGGTTGGATGCCAGTGTTTTTCTAGTGATGGTAGTTGATGATGGAATATACTTCACAATTACCTTTGAGGGGGTGTATGGACTCCAAGAGGATTAATGTTTATTGTGGATAGATATGACATATTATTCATGATTTTAAGTTGGGTAAGGACTAAGTTCTTGGAATTTTATTGAGATCTTGTGTACTAATATTTTATGATCATGATGGTTGTGTGGTTGAGATTGGTCATGGTTGAGATTGTTCAGGGTGGAAGAATAAAATAAACATATATGATATATGCCCAAATTCACATATGGATATGCCCACATCTAATGTAACTCACATAAGGTATCACAAAAACATATAATACTCTAATGTGTAAATCATAAGGAACATTGTACCCATCTATAAGAATTTAAAAATAGTCCTAAAACCTAAAAATGGAAACTAAATCACTCACCCAACTCAATTTCACAAGTGAAGAAACTATAAAAATCCAACCAAGGTTAAAATAATTTGAAAACAATCAATTAAACTTTAGAAGATAAATTGACATTTTATCAAACTCATTATATGCACACATATATAGGCTTACTAAATTAAATCATTTTCAACCCCTTTTTTCATAGAAGAATATAACATGAAAACACCACTATGATCTATAAAAACACACCATAATCATGAGAAACTCATTTAGAATTTAATTAGGAATGATCAAGAATTGAAATATTATTCCAGAAAGGTACTGGATAGAGAAACCTACCTCAACAGCGTGACAATGAAATAAAACTCTCATAGAAGGAAGAACAAGGATTGAGGAATAATCCACACACCATACAATCTAATAAAATTAAACCAAACATTAAACATATCCCCTCAGGTTAAGCCAAGAGAAATTCAAGACAATAAATAAGAAGGAACCAAGGGAGGGAAAATAGGAGAAGATGCAAAACACCCTAAAACTAAGTATAACATTCCTAAGAACCTTGAGGAGGCTTCAATGGAGGATCGAGAGTAAGTGAGGTGCGAAAAAATGGTGAGGTGCAGTGAAACGACGAGGCACGACGAGGGGATATGGAAAGGTGTAGTGAGGGGTGATGAATGGGGAGGTAGGGATTTGGGGAGTCAGGGGGGGGGGGGGGTCATGGGGTCGGGGGTGTCGGTGGAGGGGGAGAGTGTCATCTATTAAACAAATTTAATGGTTAAGAGACATTTTTTTAGAAACTAAAACTAAATTATTTAAAAAACATATAGCGGCAGTTTATAAACTGCCGCTAAAAACCTACCACTAAACCATTAGTTTGGTGTAGAGTACTATTTTGCAAGGTGAAAAATCCTCTAGTTCTGGAAAATATCTAGACTCTAATCATAGTGAACCAGAACCTACAGATGAACCTAAAATAACTAGTCCTTCCATTCTAGATCTATTAGAACCCTTAATAATCATCCCATAGATGCTGTAGTTGGAGGCTTAGCTAAAGGAACACAAACTAGATCTTCTCTTAAGAATCAGGTTGAACATAAATCCTTATTATTAGAACTTGAACCTAAAAACATTAATGATTCAATCAGTGAGGGATTTTGGGTGATTACTATGAATGAAGAGTTGAATTAGTTCAAAAGAAATATTATTTGGAAACTAGTGGATAGACCTAAAGACACATTGACCATTGGCCCTAAATGGGTCATTATAAACAAGTAGATGAAGTAAGAACCATTTTGAGAAATAAGTCTATATTGGTTGCACAATGATATAATCAAGAAGAAGTTATTGACTATGAATAAACAATTACAATAGTTTCTAGAATTGAAGTCATTGGAATCCTTCTAGTATATGTAGATCATTTAAATTCCATACTATATCAAATGGATGTCAGAAGTGAATTCTTAAATGGGTATATAGTTGAGGTTATTTTTTTGAAAAACCCCTAGTTTTATAAACCCACATTTTCCAAATAATGTTATTATGTTAACCAAGGATTTATATGGTTTAAAACAAGCTCTACGATCTTGGTATGATAGGCTAAGTACTTTTCTTATTTCTAAAGGTTTTACAAAATGTATAACTAATCCTAAACTATTTATATAAATAATTTCTAAAGATTTTTTATTAGTTCAAATCTATGTTGATGATATTATTTTCGGATCGTCAAAGAATTATTTATTTATTGATTTTTCAAAAATGATGCAAAGTGAATTTGAAATGAGTTTAATGGGAGAACTAAAATTATTTCTTGTATTTCAAATCTTTCAAAATAAATAAGGTGTTATTTTAAATCAAATTAATTGTACTAATGATCATTTAAAAATGTTTGGATTTGATGGTACAAAAAGTAGTGATACTCCAATTAGTACCACCTGTAAGTTAAATCTTGATGAAAATGATAAATTTGTTGATCAAATAACTTATAGAGGAATGATTAGAAGTCTACTATATGTGACTTATAGTAGGATTTAGATCTTTTTTAATGTGTGTATGTGTGCACATTTTCAAGATAATCCTAAAGAATATCATTTAAGTGTTGTTAAAATAAATTTTAAATACCTCAAGTATACAACCAACATAGTATTGTTCTATCCTAGAGGACAATATTTTGATTTAGTTAGTTATTATGATGCTGATTTTTGTGGCTGTAAGATAGATAAAAATAGAATCTCTTTAACATGTCACATTTTGGGAAAGTCTCTAGTATCATGGTGTAGTAAAAAGAAAAATTTGGTTGCATTATCTATTGATGAGTCTGAATATATACCTTCTAGTAGTTGTTGTGCTCTGATTTTGGGGATAAAACACACCTTACTATATTATGGATAATAATTTAGACATATCCCTATAAATTGTGATAATAAAAGTGCTATTAAGATATCAAAAAATATAGTTTCTTATTCCAGAACAATTTTTTTTGATGTAAGACATCTCTTTTTGAGAGATCATTATAAAAAAGGTCATATAACTATAGAATTTATTGGCAGAGAACATCATCTTGATGATATATTCATTAAGAAAATGAACCCTGAGTGGATGAGTTACAATATACATGAATTAGGGATGATTAATTTTTAAGGACATAATGTCAATAACTCTATGATAAAACTAAGTATGGATTTCATGATAATATGACCTACTGGTGATGACTCACTGACACCGACACTGATGTATCACCGACACCGTTGTCTCACTGACACTGTCAATGTATTACCTACACTGATACTAATGTATCACCATTGGACACTAACCTATGGAACCCACTATCTGTATCAGCTTTATTTTACCAAAACAATGCATTTTTTTATTTCATTTTATTTTAACCAACTTTACTCAATTTATGACTTATAAAGATTTAAATGATAAAATTGAGTCGATCCATCCTATTTCTTAATCTCAGACTTCCAATATTACACTCCTACCATTTATATATTTATCCTCAGATATTTAACCTTCCTACCATCAAATGAACATTCAGAATGGTTAGAGTAAAGCGCATCTTCGAAGAATCTGAAGTTGAATCACAAGCTGCTAAGAAGAAGAATGGATAATTAAGAAGATCTAAGCATGTTAATTTTAGTCTTGCGAACTGTGTGGTAATTCCTGAGAAGTAAGTGTTTTCCAAATGGTTATTATCTAGTATGTCTCTTCTGTTAAGAGTGTTGAAAACTCAAAGGTGTATAAATTAGTTTTCAAATAATAAAAGGCCATATTACCCTTAGTTTGGGCATGGGTTTTATATTCATGTTGAGTTTATCCTATAAGGCAGTGAGGTTTATTGGATCAAATTAGTAGTTAATTGAAGGATATTATCTTTTTCTACAAGGCGTTGGGAATAATGCATCAATGTAACACATGATGGAGTCTTTGATGACTACTAGATATTTATTCTACCCACCAATGAGTTGTTTTTCGATGAGATATCTTTGAGGGAGCTGACTGGTAATGAGGAGCACAGAAAGCCTATAGATACAGATTTGGATGGATAAATTAGACTTTTATTTATGTTTATCCAACACTATTTATGTCCTAAGAAAGGGGAATTTTTCTCACTAAAATCTCAGGCTCTATATCTCTTGTATTTTCCGAAGAAAGGGCATAAAGTGAATCTATACAGATATGTTATAGTCCTAATCAGTGAGATGATAAAGCCATATTATAAGACTAATTCTTTTTTCTATCTAATAATTCCATATATTATGCTAAAGTAAAGAGTATGTGAAGGTGAGAATGAATAAACCACTCCTGATTGTAGTGGAGTTTCCTCAAATAAAGAAATTTGAAAGAGAATGAAGATAAACTGGAATCCCTGGAAGAGGTATTGGGTTGAATATAATGAGAAGCTATATAAAAATTTCAATCCTATTGAGCATCCTACTAGGAAAAGAGTTGTGATTAATCCTGGTCTAGGACAAGATGATGATGTTTTTTATTCTGATTAAGAGGAACCTGAATCTTATAGAGAAGATGAGTCCCCTATAGATGATATGAGTGACCCTCATATTTGTGAAATTCCTAAGGGGGTGTCTTTTGGACCTCCTAGTTAACCTTTATCTCTACCATCCAATGAAACTATTTTGGTTGATGATGATGACGATGAGATTGAGGAGTCAGATAATGTGGAATATGAAAGCAGATAAGATGATTCAAAAGAGGAATCTGGAGAAGAAGAAGTATCATACAGAGAAGAAGAAGAAATTTGTAGTGGTAGTGGCTCTGACAGTGAGGAAGAAGGTGATGAATAATCTAGTGATAAGAGTGGATAAGGTGATAGTGAAAGTGAAGTAGATGAACCTGATCATGAAAATGATAAAAGTGGTAAAATTTACAGTGATTATGATCATGGTAGTGATGATCAAGGTGCCAATT
The DNA here is from genome assembly GCA_963277665.1 of Viscum album. NCBI lineage: Eukaryota > Viridiplantae > Streptophyta > Magnoliopsida > Santalales > Viscaceae > Viscum > Viscum album. The sequence continues at coordinate 1,694,951,908 of OY728158.1, read as the reverse complement.
TAGAACCGGATGGTCCTAAGAATGAGGAACAGTATTGTTGAACCTCTTGGTCCTGCCGAAGATGGTGCTGAGGCCTAATAAGTGGTTGAGGTTGGTAATTTAGATAGATCACAAGTAGGCCCAGTACCTCAGTTGGTGTATGTTAAAAGGGGACCTAAAGTTTATGGGGAGAAACATTTGAGGAGAGATCAAATTTAGGGGGATCCTCAAGCTAGGAAAGTGAGAGTTGATACACTCACTCCTCTGAATGCTTCTTTGTTATCTGAGTGGGAAAAATTCCTTGGTTATATTTATCTCAATATATATTATCTATATTCAAATGATGAGGATATGATCATTGTTTCAAGTGGATTAATAGTTGAGGAATCTACAGAAGTTGCATCAGCTTCTGCTTCTGTACCCTTAGGGATTTCAGTTCTAGGTGACTATGTCACCAAATTAGTTTTTGAAATTTTTAAGGATGAAATGTTAGATTCTATGTGATCAGTCCCTCAAGCTCAAACTACACCTATAACATCACTTAGTGAGAATGATGCAAACTTGATTACATAAATAGTCGTTTCTAAGATCGAACCTCAGTTGGTATCTGTTTTGGAAGCTGTTAAGACAACTAGTCAAAAGGTGTTTGATGAAATGGTCAAGATTCCAGCTGTTGATAGCCAACTACTCAGTGAATAAAAATATACTATAGACAAATATCTAAAACATCATGACATATATCCTGAATCCCTTATTGAGGATTCTAATCAAACTCTTGATTTGGAACTTCTGAAGTTGTAGTTAAGGATATAGTGAATATTATGTCAGCCTATATGGATATACCTCTCTATGTTCCTCCTGTTTAGTCTTCAGACAATGAGGTGATTCGAATAGTGGTAAGGGAAGAACACCAGTCACTAATAGGCCATTCAGATAGTGAAATCCTAAGACAAATAAGGAAATATGTGAGAGACATTGTGGAATGGGAATATAGCTCAAAAGCTCATGTACCTCATGACCCACCAGACATAGATATGATCATAACTATCATTAGAGAAGACATAAGAACCTTGATAGGAGGAAATGATTTGAAATTTTTATAAAAAATCAGGCAGAACAATGATCATCTCTATGACATGGTTAGATATTATTCCAACAAAGCTATAACTACTTAAGAAAAAATCACTAAGAAAGTGGATTTTTATTTCAAGAGGATATACAAAAAGCATTAGCTTGACAACCACTTCATGATTTTACTTGAGAACCTGAGAATTCCTCTAGTGACCCATGCATTTAGAGATTAGGTAATGCAGCTTGCGGAGTTTACTCCTACAATTTCGAAGTTCATTGAAAATAAGGAAAATTTCATAAAATCTATGAAGTCTGGTGGATAGATAATCATGGATTTCATCATCCTTCTTAAGACTTATCTAAATTTCTAGAGTAATTTGATTATTTACCCTCCTACCACTCCTATTAGACCACCTTTGGACCTTTCTAGATCTAATTCTACCAGTATACCTTCTTTGAAACTCTCTCTTGCTCAATCTTTCAAACATATTCATCCTGTCATTTTAGGGAACTTATTGGCCCTCCTTCATCCACTAGTCCCAGCTTGGACCCTTTAGTCCTTACTGGAGTTCCTTTTCCCTCTCTCAGAATTCATTCTAAACATCCATAAACTACTTCTACATCTACTCCTACCATTGATTATTCTGATAAGAGAAATGCCACACTAGATTCCTCTTTAAAGAAGAAGAAGTAGTTTGAATCACTTGTCTGATATGGCTTCTTTGTTTTACTTTTGATCTTTAATATCCATTGTATTTTTCATTACTAATGAAATCTAGTATCTTTTAAAGATATAATTATTTATTTTATTCCTTGATAATTATTCTTTAATTAATTTAATCTTTTTAATAATCCCAAAAAGGGGAAGAAAAGAAGAAGAATTATGTGTTAGTTTAACCGTGGAGACATTATTTCATTATTTTCACTATGGATTTTAACTCTGCATAATTATGAACTAATTGGTTATGGGAGATAGTAAGAATAACAACTAATTTGATAATTCTGAATCAACTGAATGTACTTTACAATGCCATGATTTGTGATCATAAAAAAGGGAGATATTTGTTTCCCTCTCCAATTTTAATGATCTCAAATCATGTCAAATAATGTTTAGTCATGGATTAATTATTAAAGTAAAATATGTTTAGTTCTAATTATTTATGTTCAATCCAAATTTTAACACATTATGTTGATGTTTATACTATATGTCAAGAAGAAATACATAGACATGTATGGGTCACCGATAGTTTAATTCATAGACTCTGAGTCACCGATAGTCATGAATCACCGACAGAACAACTCACTGAAAGAAAAAATGAGTCATCGATAGAATGAATCACTGAAAGAACAAATAACTCACAGAAAGAACAAATGTGTCACTGACAGAATGAATCAATGATAGAAAAAATGAGTCACTGACAGAATGAATGAATCACTGAAAAATACAAGACCGAGTCACTAATATTCTGAGTCACTGATAGTCTGAGTCACTGATAGTATGAGTCACTTACAGAACATGCCACCAATAGTATGTGACACTGATGCACTGACATACCAACACATTGAGTCACCGATAGAAGGAGTTACTAATAGAAGGAGTAACCAATGCACTAAGCTATCGACAGAAGGACTTACTGACAGAATGACCAACCATTCAATACTTATAAAATTTCTTCACTCTCAAAATTAGAACTTTTACCTAATGTTAATATTGGGTTATTTAATTCTACTAATTTACTTTTATGACATTTTTCAGACATAATTAACTTGTATGTCATAGGTATGAGGTAGAACACATGTCCTAAACATGCCTATTACTGAAATCTATAGTATAAAAAGAAATCACTTGTGAAAAAATTTAAAGCATGTGATATTGAGATAACCTGTGAAGTAAAGAAATATACATACATGAAGAACAATCATTCTTGATAACTTTGAACAAGAAGTATTTTCTAAGAACCAAAGTATCAAAATTATTTAAGAAAAAAACACAATTTAAGAGAACCTCTAAAGAGTATCTCACCTCACTAGAAACTATAACACAGAGCTTCCACGACACTATATTTTGGTGTTTGTTTCTAGAAGTGGACTAGAGCTTCATATATGATACAATTAAGATGTCCAAAAGATTCAATATCACCACAAAAATCATTATAAACATTTTATTATTATTTATTATATGTGATGTAAATTATTACTATTCTTTCGAGAAGTATGTGTGTCTATATCACAAACAAATACTGTCTCCTAAGCTAAGATGGAGGATACAAAATATCCTCACTCACTTATATTTATACACAATTTTTCCCATGTATAACCATAGAAGAGGTCCATGTGTGGCCTGATTGTAATTTGTTTCCCATGAATAACTATAGTAGAGGTATTGTTGACCTGGAAATCCTTGTGTATTGTTATAAAACCTGATCCATGATGTGGATCATGTTTATTAATCTAAACTGATTAGTGGTAGGTGATCACCAAGTAGAGAGTATTGGGTCTGTTCTTGATATTGAACCTCTTGTTTTATTAGCTGTATTTTTCAAATTTAGTTTTATCTGTTTTCACACATATTTCAAAGAACTAAAAACCACTTTGATAGTTAGTATTAGTTAGTATTTATAACTATGTGTGAGTTAGTAAATTACATTCAAAAGTTATACCAAATTTACAAATTAGTGTAACTGAATAAATCTTTTGAGAAATTAATTAAACATTCAAAACTCTTATAAATATGTTACTTAGGTTAACTGGGCTATTTAGATTTTAAATTGTGGGAATATTTAAATAATTCTTTTAACCTAAATTTTTATAGGAACTCAATTCACCCCATCTTGAGTGTCATACTCTGTCCAACAAGATTCTAAAATAAATAAATATCCTGTCTGAGCCAAAATACCCTAAAATAAATCAATATATGTTCTAAGATAAAGACCCAAAACTGAAGCAATATTAGGTCTAAGCTAAAAGAACCTAAAATAAATAAATAACAGGTCCTAGATAAAAGACCAAAAACTAAAGAAATAGTAGGTCCGAGATAAAAGAAACTAAACTAAAGCAATATTATGTCTGTGATAAAAGTCCATAAACTAAAGCAATAGAATGTTCATGAAAAAATACCCAAAACTAATGAAATATCTAGTATGTGCTAAAATAACCTAAACTAAATAAATATTATGTTTGAGCTAAAAGAAAATAAACTAATTAAAAATGTTTCTAAGCTAAAATACCCTAAATCAAATTAATATCAGGTCTGATCTAAAAAAATATAAACTATATCACATCAGTGATTTAGCCTAAAAAATATTATAAGGACCACCATATGGCCTTAGCATAGTCAAGATGATCTAGACAAGCCTAATGTATTTGTAAAAATATGAGAACTCTCCCTCTAGGACATGTATCATACCCTAACGATCCTTCTGAAAATCAGGAGATCTCAAGATAGTTGGAACAAATTGTTGATAATGAATATTTTTTTTGCAGTCATTCACAAGAATAACACATGAGAAATATCTTATAATTTCAATATTAAATTCAAGGCATTAATGTTTAATTGATATGATGAAATGTATGGGTATCGATGGAATTAAATATCATATCAACAAAATATTATGCATATAATGGATGAAAAGAAACTGGATAACGCATATAAGGTTCTGAAAACTTGTTCACTAAAAAAGAATGAAACAAGAGGAATATATATATACTAGAGTCTCCCTGGTGAATATAAAAACCAAAAAAATATTGATAAATTATGTCTCCATCACATAATATTCAATGATGAGTCCTTAAGATCAGAAAGTATCTGTTCCAAGGAAGTCACAAGTTGGCATAGTTTATTGGAAGATTCAGTCTCCACCTACGCGGCACGTTGTAGATCATATCCTCTTGAAACGACCTCATGGATGGATTTATATTCTACATTAATGAGTTCTTACTACTACAATATGGTCTTACTAATATCTTAAGTGCATGTTAGAGATTTGCTAGTTCTTCCTGGATATATCTAATTTCATACTAAAGGTAATTAATTTTTTTCCTAAAGATGATCAGTTTTATTCTTTCAAACATTGACTCCATCCGGATGATTAGTCACCTACACAACAAGATGGGAAGATTCATTTATAGATTTGTCCCAATTTTTTTCACTGAAGATGAAGCCTAAGTAGCTTCCAACCTCAATCTGAGGGCCCTCTAATGTTCGCTCACAGAGATGACCTCTTTCACTCAAGAGTGAAGGTCAGAATAGTCAAAACCTTCATAGATAAGGGTTGGGGAAATGAATCAGTGATGACCCAATCAGTATTTTAACTCATTCAATGAGGTTTATAACCCAAAAAACTAGATATCCCTCTACATATGCTGCTCCATTGACTAAAAAAGTAATGAGTACCTCAGACCTTAGTAACGATTTATTTTGGTATATGAACATATTCTGGGACTAAGTCTCTTAAAGACAGGTTATTTCTCAAAGTATTAGATGATGAGGGAAGAGATCTGGACTCCAAATTGGTTGACCCAGTCAGAGGGACCCCCAGGGGAGTAGGTATCAAAGACTCTAAACTTCAAGGTGAAGATTCTACAGTAAGGGGTACAAGGGTACATCATCTATACAATGAATAATGATGTTTTACCAGATAACCAACAGATATGACTGAGGTTAGAAGAATATCTATCTTGGTCACATCACTGGTGAAATCCGCTACCCCAACCCCATCCTTAGGTGAAGATACGACTTGATCTTGTGAAAAACAACTTCATGGAACCTCTAGTTCTTTCCCTGAAGGTGTTATTTGTTCACTACCATTGAGGAATACAAAAACATAGGATAATATCATCTGATATAACACAGGTAATTAGAGTGTCTATTCTTGATGAAGTATTCACCTTCTTCAAAACTCACTTCTGTTAAGGATAATATAGTGGAAGAATAGATACCTATGTCAATATCCACCAAAAGTATTTTCACCCATGCTGGATCAAATGGTACAATTGCTAAAAAATATTATACAGGAAACAAACATGATTAAACAAGTACATTGGCCACCTATGCTTCTTGACGGGTCAGGTCCAATAGAAAAGGGTCTTTTGGAGAAACCAAACACTCACCTAAATTCCAAGAAGTAGATACATGCTTTTCAAAGTGAGATCAATGGGCACCTGCACATTGTTGACAAATCAGAATGCTCTTCCAGAATGGTCCAATATAAAATAAGAGCAAAACACTACATTTACATAAGTATTATGGAGGAGAAAGACCTAAAAATGTACATTGTTTCCTTTTCACATTATTCTCTTCCAAGTAAGTCCCTTCAAAAGGTGATAAGGTTGAAGCTATTTCTTTAGAAGTGGAAATTTCTACCCTCATCTGAGCCTGTCGACACAAGGACCCTTCATCATCGGTTCCCCAGTCACCATCAAATTTTGCTCCCACAGTCGTACCATGTGGAGTATACTCAGGGGAAATTAACACTAGATTATTTTCAGTAGCCTCCCACTATGTCAACATATATAATAGATGTCAATACAGTTTCAAAGGCCCAATGACACCTTAAAAGTGTAATTATTCATGGACTTACTGATTCCTCATTAACTGGGTAACCCTATTCGTTTATATAAATTTGAAGTGTGTCAGTTTAAACTAGTTGGTGAACCAGCGGAAAAAAAACATCTGACCTCTGACACTCTACAAAGACACATCAATGTCTCAGATAAAGGCCCTCAACTCCTTAGGGAAGTCTTCAAAAGTAATTACTTGATGGGTAGTGATGTATGAAAACCTTCCAAAAGCACCTATGAGTAACACAATAAACTCCATAGCTCATCCTATGAGATCCATGCCTTCAAAACATCCCACTATTGAGATGTGATTGGAAAAAATAAATTTGGCACAACCACGCCCTTGGAACTCCATTAACTATAGACATAACAATAGGTACTTCTTCTGTAAATGGTAATATTTTTACTTCCTTGAGATGTGATTCTAGGTCTTCTAGCCTTTTAGAAGCCAGCTTCTTTCTTGGACTAGTATTGTGCTTAATAACTGGTGGTTGGAAATTATTGTTTACCAAACTGAATATCTTTCCAATGGGATATGAGAGAATCCAAAAATCCGAATAACCATGAGTTAACCTGATTGATTCATTACAAGAAGGAAGGTGTATCTCTCCACCAGACTCTTCCCTATAAAACATCATCCAAAATTTGAGAGCTACCATCAAGTTATCCTCAGATATAATACAAACAGAGTGATGACACATTGATTGTTCACATAATAATTGAAGGCTAAACCAACATGATGTATAACACTCAAAAAATTATGTCTAAATCAATATGAGTTGAAAGAAATTCCTCATGGAGTGACATCATATAATCCAGTTCCTTGAGACTAGCCTCACAATTGTCAACAATATCTCTTATCGACATTGTTCTATATGTTCTGAAAGGGAAACAATTGTGATTTTCTATATAATATCTGACATTTAGATCTTTCAATGGAATGGGACTTACCCCATTAATGCATTGCATGTATGGTATGAATTGTGAATTCAGCATAACCAGTATGTTTAGGTACTCATAACCTCCGAAGTGAGCTCCTATACAACACCATAATACTTGAAAGGGTGCCACACTCATGTAAGGAGAGTTACAATCATAAATGTGATAAAAAGGTGATTTTTTTATAATAAAAGGAAAACACTAACAATACTCCCCCATTCCTTGGAGGTCTCCTTCACAAAAGTGGATACCTTGAATCCCCCTTTTTTCCTTCGTAGGAATCTGGTACTAGCTTAGGTACATGGAGAGGAAGCTGACTAGTTGGACCAAACAATTGATGCTAGGGATGATTTCCCATACCCACTCTATAAAATTATCTTCCTTAATTGTGGTCTAGTAAGCACCAAGTGAACTGTGAGTATCCTTTATAATCTAGGCCTTTGGCTTATTAAATTCCAAATTAGAGAAAGTATTCTAGATGAAACATTCATCCCATGTCCTAAAAGGAATATCTTCTCTAGGAAACTGCCCCTTTGGAAGGGCCTTCTCATCCAGCATAATCAACTATAGGGTTAAAGGAGGATTCTTGGTTATGTCATCCTAGGTAGATATTGTAATAATTAACTCAACATACATACCAACCAATATGGGTGCACCATAGATCTATTCCACATCACGAAGATTGATGCCTAACTATCCATATGTGTTCGTATCAAGACTCCAATGGCTGAACAACTCCATCATCAGACCCTTATTTACACAATAAGATGTCCTCAATATCTAGATGGCCTCAAGCAATCAAATTTTCTTCAACTCCATAAAAAATTTACAAAAAAATATATTGAACCTAGAAGTTCCATCCCCAGTCTAGTCCACATCTACCTCCTGATCAAAAGTCCTAGCTAAATATACAATAAAACTTCTTATTGGATGCAGACTCCTATATTATTGAGCATTACATATGAAAATCCATAATAGGTTTTCGATTGGTCCCATTTAAGTATATGGATATGAATTTTAGTAGGTGACCATATTCATATTCCCACTGGGAGATAAAGTAACCCCATAGAGAGTTTTTTTCTTAGAATGTGTTCTGGATACTCCGAATTGAGGAAGAAGTAATGAACAATGAATTCTATGGAGGAATGTGAATATCATTTTTTAGACCAAACTCATGAAGGATCAAGAAGTCCAAAAAGAGATACTTTGTGAATTTTATCTATAACACCCCGACCTCAGATCACCTAAAGTCGGCGAATTATTACATTTCATTGGCATTATTACAAGGAAACAAATCCTGAAGGACCGTATAGTTTAGCAGTCTTGGAAATAAAAATTATATATATTATACCCATAATACATTTGGAAAACAAAAAAAAGACATATTACACAATAATTTAAATAAACTGCATCCTTGAGAGCTTAATCAATGTTCCATTCTTCATAACCTGGGGAGAGAAACATAATAAGGGTGAGATCAAATGCTCAGTAAGGGTATGTAAAATGGAAGTAATAATCAATCTATATGGAAAGGTAAATATCTGAGAACACTTTCCATTTACAAAACTAGATAAGGCACAAATAATATGGAAAGTATGGAACTAAAACACATTCCATAAATCAATAAATTGAGAATGAACTACTTTCATAAATAATTAGACACATAATATCATGGATAAATAACAACTAAAATTAAATGAGGGAAATACTTTATTTAAGGAAGTCATGTCTCAGGAACATGAAAAACTATTACTGTCAAGACCTTTCACAAGACTGTTTAAAATTAAGGGTAGAAACCAATTTGGCCAACTTATTCATCTCATGAGAAACTTTCGATGCATCGAGGAGCTATATAAAGTCCAAGCTCCCACCCATTATTTCCTGTTCAAAGTATTTCTCATATTGAATAACCAAAATAAATAATACGCCTTATCAAATGACCATATTGAATGAGTAATATGGATCTATCAATAATTCTTAAGAAGTAAATAATATAATATCCTGAAAATAATGAGATTCATGATAAAAATTCAAAATGTATAATATACATGGTATAAAAGGAACTAGGCGCATAACATTACAATTTGACATAATGAAATGAAATTGAGATGAAATCCCTTACCTTACATCCGACACTCTCTGTATTTGTCCGAAAATTCTATATGATGGTATTATTAAATTATATTAGAATCATAATAATATTTATGATATAATATATTATTCTTTTATGACTTTATATTACCCATTTATTAATAATTCCTTGTTAATGCAACATTTTGGGTAATAATGGATTCGTTTATCACATGTGTTTTGACTTTTTATTCTTGATCATATTACTTAGATATGATTACTTAAAAAATTTATAATATGATTTGTATATCATATATATTCATAATATAAATATATATAATAGATAGATATATTACATGTAATACACCATTCATGGAGACAATAGGCTGTACATACACAAGTATTTTGTTTCCGTTTTCTTATCGTATTGAATGGAAGTAAGTGAATAATATATATGTACACATACACACACATATATATATTGTTCAAGTATCATTATTATGTCATATATTTCATTATTATTCATAATATATATTCTTATAATCATTGTTGGTTGGTGAGAATGGAAGATGAGTCTCATCGCATCGTGGGGACGGTAAGCCGTACACACGCATGAGTAATGATATCATTTCATTAATGGTTTAATGGTATGGATTTGGATTGAATATGAATTTTAATGAAATAATATCTTGTTATATTTATTATTTAAGTTATTTTTATTCATCATTATACCCATCTAAATGTTGTACAGATGAAAAATAGTTTACACCATGACGTGGAGACAGTAAGTCGTACGTACACATGCATGGTGATATTGTTTTTCATAGGATGGGTAAAATAGGAATATGTTTGTACCATAATCAGAAAAAATTATAGGAATATATTATATGATGGATTTATTATTTAAGTATGGTAACAACTTAGTAAGAGGAAGCAGAAGAAGAAATGAACTTTTGAAAGAAGGGATAAAACAATTACCTCTTCTTTAGGTGTCTCATTTTGATTTGCACAAAAGGACTCCTTAAGATGGTTTTCTACCTAAAGGGTTGCCTCTAGGATTAAGTTAAGTAAGTTGGGAGGAGAGTTGGGAAAGGGTAGCCTAGCCAAAGGGCTTTGGAGGTGTGAACAAGTGGGTAGAGGTGGTGACCTTTTATAAGAGGGTGGGGGGCACTTTAGGAAAGTATCGAAATATTAATTTATTATAAATTTAATTTCTATTAAAAATGGTCCAAAAATAATTTATTTAGAATATAATATGATTTTGGTTTGAATAAATATCATCCAATAATTCTTAGAATAGTTTTTAATATTTTTTTTATCCTTATATTTTTGGTTTAACCCTTATTTTACCCTTTTTAATATTACCATGATATCATGTTATTTATATATTGTGGGTTAATTTAATTACCATATGATGTCAAACGACCCAAAAAAAAGTCATTTATTACATATTTGGACTTGTCTTAACTATTTTTTAGAATCTTAGATATTTATGAATTTAATTTAATTTAATAAACTATTTTATGTTTTATGTTATGAATTACATCAATTTTGGACACTATTCATACTTGACTTTTAAAAAATTCATAATAACCAGATTCATTATAAAAATATGAATTAAATTAAAGATAATATGTCAATATCATCCATAGAATTTGTGTATGACATCAAAAAAACCAAATTACATTTATTTTAACATTTATAATATCATTTATTTGATTCCTTTATTAATGAAGCAATCACTACATCATTATCGTGTCATAATTAAATTTAATTATTTAGTGTCTAAAAATTATAAATAAATTATCATGATGTATGAAATCCATTTATATTTCTAATGAATATTTATAGTCGAAGAGATCAATTATATAACCCCATATAAAATTGTTTTAGTAAAATATACATGTTTATGTTATATTTTTATGTACATTAAATTATTTTTTATAAAATTTTATATTCACACCCAAGTGGCTACATGAGGTCCCAAAACCAACCCAAAGATGCCCATGGTCAGAAATATTTAATAAAATAGGATTAGGAAATGTTTTAGATTATTTTTATATTATTATAATATTATTTTTACCCTTGTTTACTATATTTACCCTTTAACCATGGAAAATAAAAATAATTACCGAATTTACTATTCATAATGTCCAAAAATATAAGGTACCTATTTAAAAAATAGGGACCTTTTGATTCCAAATATGTAATCCATTTTTACAAATTCAAAACAGAAAAGTTGCAGTAATTAATTTAAAATTAATTCCCATTGTTAAAACCATAAATTGGGTTTTTAAGATGTAATATCTATCAAAAGATTCACATGTGTTTATGTACAATTTAATTGTGAAATTATGTTCAATGACCATAAATGGATTAAATGATAAAATATTAATACAATTAAAATTTAAAAACAATGAAAAATATAATCTAACAATATTAATAAATTATATGAAAAGGCAGTTTTGAATAAAATGCAGTATTTTTCACTATTCATAAAAAATTGAATCTTTTTCAGAAAATTACCAGAATTTCACCCTAAGATAATTTTTATATTAAAAATTCAAAAATTAAGTCTATTTTTAAAAATAATGTTTATAAAATTTCAAAATATGGTTAGTACTATTCATACCTACTTTTTAAACGGCTGCTTTGATAGGTTATGGTGTGCTTGAACTAGGGGTTGCATACAACACAAGCCATTGAATTATTTAAAAATAAGCATACCATGGAATCTTGGGGTGTTACATTATTCCCCATTCAACTAATTTCATCCTCTAAATTTCTATAATATCATGACATAAAAATATTTGGGTGGTTCTTCATTATATGTTCATTAGGTTCCCACATCGCCTCTTCTATTTTATGGTTTCTCCAAAGAACCTTTACTATACAAGTTGTCCAATTTCTCAAAACTTATTCTCTGGTATCAAGAATCTTGAAAGGCTCTTTATAATAAGATAGATCAGGTTCTAGTTCAATTTCTTCATAGGTGAGTACATGTGTTGGGTCCGGTATGCATTTACTTAATAGTGATATGTGGAACACATCATGAACTTTTGAGAGACTTGGAGGCATTTCCAAACGATAGGCTACAACTCCTATTTATTCTAGAATTTCAAAAGGTCTGATGTACCTGAGAATTAATTTACACTTCTTAAAGAATTGTATAACACCCTTCCATAGATATACCTTCAAGAAAACATGATCTCCTACTTAAAATTCCAAATCCTTCCATCAATTATCGACATAGCTCTTTTTCCTACTTTGGGCTATTTTGATATGGGTTTGGATAATCTTCACGTTACTCATTGTTTCTTCAACAAGTTTTGGACCTACAAGTTTTCTTTCACCAATATATCATCTCAATAAGGTTTTTATGAAATCTATTTCCATATAACTCTTCATATGGTGCCATCTGAATACTTGAATAGAAGCTATTGTTATAAGAAAATTATACTAGAGGTAAATAATGATCCCACATACCATGAAACTCAGGTATGTAGGATCTAAACATGTCTTCTAAAGTTTTAATAGTCCGTTCTGATTTTCCATTAGTTTGAGGGTGGTATGCAATGATCAAATGTAGTTCAGTATCTAGGTCCTTCTAAAGACTTTTCCATAATCTTGATGTAAAACAGGGATAATGATTAGAAACAATCGATTGGGGTACACCATAAAGTCTTAAAACTTAATTAATATATAATCTTTCTAAACTTTCAAGTGGTAAATATTTTTCTTATAGAAATAAAATTTGATGACATAGTAAGACAATCAACAATAACCCATATCGCATCATTACTTCTGACAGTATTTGGTAACCCCATGATAAAGTGCATCGTAATATCATCCCATTTTCACACAGGTATAGGAAGAGTTTGCATGAATCCTCTAGGATGTTGTCTTGCATCCATCACCTGTTGACAAACCAAACATTTTGACACATAATCAGTAATTCCCCTCTACATGTTGTCCCACCAAAATTGTTCCTTCAAATCTATATACATCTTATTTCTACCAGGGTGTATAGAGAAATTGGAGCTATGAGTATCATCCAATAATTCCCTTTTTAGATCAGGTATAGCAGAAACATAAAGTCTCTTCCCAAATTTTAAAATTCCATATTCAAATACGAAATCAATCAATTTCCCATCATTCACAGCTTTAAGTTTCTTTTGAAACTCCTCGTTATCATTCAGAGAACTTTTTATCCTTTCCAGTAAAGATGGTTTGGCAACCATTTGAAAACGTAGTGGTGTTTCACCCTCAATGATAATTCCCATATCCATCTTTACTATATCCATGAACATAGGATCCCTTTAAAATCTCATCTTGTTCAGAACTCCATGGTCCATTCTTCTAAAGGCATCTTCCACCTTATTTTCCTTCCCTAGGTGGTAGTGTATTGTGTAATCATAATCCTTGAGTAGATCAAGACATATCATTTGTTTCATGTTGAGTTCATTCTATGAGAAAATATATTTCAAACTCTTGTGATCTGTATATATCTCACATTTTCACCATAGAGATAGTGTCTCCATATCTTTAGAGAAAATATTACTACAACTAACTAAAGAAAATGATTTGGATTATTTTGTTTGTGCATTTTTAACTGACTTGATGTATATACAATAACCCTATCATTATTCATAAGGGAAAAAACAAGTCCTTTCTTTGAAGTATCAATATAACTAAAAAACCCATCATTCACAGATGGTAAAGTCAAGATAGGGTCATTGAATAATTTTCTCTTCAATTCATAAAAACATTCTTCACACTCTTTTTTCTAAATGAATTTAACCCCTTTACGTTTGAGCTTGGTTAAAGAGTTATCCAATCCGAAAAAATTCTAGAAAAAATACCGATAGTATCCTGATAAACCAACAAAACTATGTACCTTGGTTATACTTGTTGGTACTGGCCATTCTTGAATTTCCTTTATCATTGAAGGATCAATAGATATTACATCCATGGAAACTATATATCCAAGGAAAGAAATTTCTTAAATCCAAAATTTACACTTGCTAAATTTACCATATAATTCTTCTCTCTTAAGAGTCTCAAGAATGATTCGCAAGTGAAACCCATGGTCTTCAAATATTTTAGAATATATTAGAATATCATCAATAAATACCACAAAAAAATCATCAAGATATTCCTTGAATAATATATTCATGAGATCCATAAAAACTAAGGGTGCATTAGTCAATCCAAAAGGCATTACTGTAAATTCATAATGACCATACCTCGTCCAAAAAGATATCTTCAAAATGTCTTCCTTCTTCACTCATAATTGATGATATACAGAATGAAGCTCAATCTTCAAAAATAATTGATCACCCTAAAGTTGATCAAATAAGTCATCGATATGAGGTAAATGATACTTGTTCCTTATTGTAATTTCATTGATTTCCCCATTATCAATACACAACCTCATGGATCCATCTTTCTTCTTGACAAAGAGAATAGGGGCTCCCCATGGAGAAACACCAGGGTGGATAAATCCCTTTTGACCCAACTCTATAAGTTATTTTTTGAGATCTACTAATTCTATAGGGGAAATTCTAGAGGAAGTTTTTGATATTGGCCTTTAATTAAGGATTAAATCAATATAAAACTCAACTTCATGCTACAGGGGGTGCCTAGGTAAATCTTCAGAAAAAACATCAATGTGTTCCTTTATAATAGGTACGTCCTAAATTTTAAGATTACTACCTTCATCCCTAGATATTGATTTCTCTTCGTCCTCAATAATCTCATTCAGTATAGCTACTGGGGGTGGATTTTGATAAGAATTAGGTGATGATGTTTCTGCTCTAAAGATAACTGATTCTACATCTTCCTCACAAATCAAAACTTCATTCTTCTTGCAATATATTTTAACATACTATTTTAAAAGAAAATCCATACTTATGATTATATCAAAATAGACTATAGGTATGGTAACAAAATTAGAAATTAGAGAACATTTACACGCTAAAATAGGAACTGTTCGACACATATTTGTTGTCAAAAGGTTACCACTAGAAGTTTTAATTGAGAATTCCATTTTCAGGGTGAATTGGAAATATCTAATTTTAAATAAAACTAGGAATATATAAAAGAATGCGATGATACATAATAAAAAAATATTTAGCTGAATTTGAGGAAATAATTAAAGTACCTTCTACAACATCATTAGGAACTACAACCTTAGAAGTTGTGATCGCAAAATCTTGGCCATCCCCCCTCAGTCTCTTCCGTGGAAGATTCCCTTGATGTTTGGGTCATTAATTTGAATAGTGTCCCATATATTTACAATTTTAGAACTTTACATCATTGATTTGGTTCTTCCCTTTTCATTCATGAGCCTGGTGTCCCTTATCTGCACACATATAAGAAACTCCCAATCCCTTCAAACATTTCCTAGGGTGATTTTTCCCACAGTTTTCACAAGATGAAAATCAATCAAACTTCTTCTTCTTCTTTGATGCAATCCCTTTTCATGGTTCTCAGATGGACTCTTATTGTCTTGTTTTCCTTTGAATATATTGATCCTATAAACTTTATTCTCTCTCTTTATGGCACATAAATCTATTTCATCATATGATGAAAAATTATGCGAAATCAGTTCCCTTAAGAGATTTGGCTTAAGACCTTGAAATAAGTGATCAATCTTACACTCTTTGTTGCATATATAATCCGTAGAAAACCTGGATAACCTTGTAAAGGTATATTCATAATCTTCAACACTCTCTTATTAATTTCTATTTAAGCTAAGTAACTTCCTCTTCATCTCAATTTGTTGATCATGAGGAAAGTATTTTTTTGAATAATATATCCTTAAAAGTTCTCCATTATATAAGTTCTATTTCTTCTTCATCCCTAGTATTTTGGATCAATGTCCACCATTGATCAGCATCACCTTTGAGACAATAGACATCAAAAGTAACCTTTTCTATTTCACTACATCACAAGGCCAACAATATCTTTTCTAGAGACTTAATCCACTCCTAAGATACAATTGGATTAATAGTCCTACTAAATGATGGGGGATTTTTTCACATAAAGTGATCCAGCATAGGAAATTCCCTCTTCGAAATGGGTTGTTCCATTCCAGAAAGGTTATTTGTTTTAACTTGATTAATTTGAACTAGTATCTCTATGATTTACTCTATTCTAATACTAGTTGTATTGGTTTCCTCTATAGAAAAACCCCTAAAATTTCCTCAAGTATTGATACCATTCATCTTTCCAGGTGATATTTCAATATAATGACACATATCAGATTAGATCTTAAAATTACGAGTTTAAAATATGGTAAAACACTCATCGTAAATTAAAAAATTATGCATTATAAATCATAAACTTTTGTTTCTTTGGGAGAATCATCATAATTGTATCCCCAAAGTCTAACTTAGGGTATGTTCCCTAATGTATGTTATCTAAATCTAGTTTTCAATATTGTTTATAAAATTCATCTGATACCAATTTTAACGCCCCAACCTCAAATTACATGAAGCCTGTGTATTATTATAAGGAAATAAATCCCAAAGGACTGTATAGTTCAGGAGTCTTGAAAATAAAAATTATATACATTATACTGATAGTACATTGGGAAAACAATAAAAGACATGCTACAAAATAACTAAAGTAAACTTCATCCTTGAGAGCCTAATCAATGTTCTCTTCTTCATAACCTAGGGAGAGAAATATAATAAGGGTGAGCTCAAATGCTTAGTAAGGGTATGTATATTGGAAAATATAATCAATCTATATGGAAAAGTAAATATCTAAGAACACTTTCCATTTAAAAAACTAGATAAGGGAAAAATAATATGGTAAGTAGAGAACTGAAACATATTTCACAAATCAATAAATTGAGAATTAATAACTTCAATATATATGTTGAAGAAATATCTCAGGGATAAATAATAAATGAAATTAAATGTGGGAAATAATTTATTTAAAGACGTCATGTCTTAGGTACATAAAAACTTATTACCGTCAAGACCTTTCGCATGAAGGTTTAAAATTAAGGGTAGAATCCCATTTTTTACAACTTATTCTTCTCATGAGAAACTTTCAATGAATTTAGGAGATATATAATGTCCGGGATCCACCCATCATTTCCAGTCCAAAGTATTTCTCATATTGAATAACCAAAATAAATAATATGCCTTATCAAATGACCATATTGAACGAGTAATATGGATCTATCAATAATTTCCATGAAGGAAATAATATAATATCTTGAAAATAATGAGATTCATGATAACAATTCAAAATTTAGAATATACACCGTATAAAAGGAACTAGGTGTATAACATTACAATATGCCTCAATGAAATGAAATTGAGATGAAATTCCTTACCTTAAGTCCGATACTCTCTGTATTTATCTGAAACTCTTGTATTATGGTATTATTAACTTATATTAGTATCATAATAATATTTATGATATCATATATGATTATTTTATGAATTTATATTACCCATTTATTAACAATTCCAAGTTCATGTAACATTTCAGGTAATTATCATTTCGTTTTATC
Source organism: Viscum album (assembly GCA_963277665.1). Taxonomy (NCBI): domain Eukaryota; kingdom Viridiplantae; phylum Streptophyta; class Magnoliopsida; order Santalales; family Viscaceae; genus Viscum; species Viscum album. The sequence goes on along the minus strand of OY728158.1, from coordinate 1,694,933,757 downwards.
GTACATGTTTTGAATTTTCATTCTTGATCATATTACTTAGATAATGATTTAATTACTTCAAAAATGTATAATATGATTTATATTTCATATATATTCATAATATAAATATATATTATAGATAGATATATTACATTGAATACACCGTTCATGGAGATGGTAGGTCGTACATACGCATGAATGATGTTTCCGTTTTCTTATCGTAATGAATGGGTGTAAGTGAATAAAATATATGTACAAACACACAAAAACACACACATATATGATTAAAGTAGCATTATTATTTCATATATTTCATAATTATTCACAAAATATATCTTTATAATCATTTTTGGATGGTGAACATAGAAGATGAGTCTCATCATATCGTGGAGACAGTATGCCGTACATACGCACGAGTGAAAATATCATTTCCTTAATGGTTTAATGGTATATATTTGTATTGAATATGATTTTAAAATAAATAATATCATGTTATATTTTTTATTTAAGTCATTTTTATTCATAATTATACCAATCGAAATGTAGTATAGATGAAAAACAGTTTACACCATAGTGTGGAGATGGTAAGCCATATATATGCACACATGGTGATATTATTTTTCATAGGATGTAAAATAGGAATATGGTTGTACCATAATCCTAAAAACATATCAAAATATAGTAGATGTTGAATTTATTATTTTATTATGGTAACAATTTAGTAAGAGGAAGGAGAAGAAGAAATGAACTTTTGAAAGAATGGATAAAACAATTACCTCTTCTTCTGGTGTCTCCTTTTGATTTTCACAAAATAACATCTTAAGTTGGTTTTATACCCAAAGGGTGGCCTATAAGATGATGTGATAGAAGTTGGGAGGAGATTTGGTCAGGGTTTGTCCTAGCCAATAAGTGGGTAGAGGTGGTTCCCTTTTATAAGAGGGAGGAGGAACACTTTAGGAAAGTCTAGAAATATTAATTTATTATAAATTCAATTTCTATTAAAAATGTTCCAAAACTCATTCATTTATAATATAAAATGATTTTGGTTCTAAGTAGAATAATCCTATAAATTTTATACAAGTTTTTAATATTTTTTTATCCTTATCTTTTTGGTTTAACCATTATTTTACCCTTTTTAATCTTACCATGATAACATGTTATTTACACATCGTGGGTTAATGTAATTACCATATCATGTCAAATGACACTAAAAATGTCATTTATTACATATTTTTACTTTTCTTAACCATTTTTTCTAATATTATATTTATATAAATTTAATATCATTTAATAAACTATTTTATGTTTTAAGTTATGAATTATGTCAATTTTGGACACTATTCATACTTTAATTTTTAAAAAATTCATAACAGCCTAATTCCTTCGAACCCAAGGAATTAAATTTAAGATAATATTTCAATATCATCCATAAAATTCATTGATGATATCAAAAAAACCAAATTATCTTTATTTTAACATTTATAATATCATTTATTTGAATCCTTTATTAATGAAGCAATCACTACATCATCATTGTGTCATAATTTAATTTATTTATTTAATGTCTAAAACATATAAATAAAATATCATGATGTAATAAATATTTTATCTTTATAATTACAATTTATAGTCAAAGAGATCAATTATATAACCCCATATAATTTTTTTAGTAAAAGATACATGTTTATGTTATTTTTTCTATACTTTAAATTAATTCTTAAAAAATGACATTTTCACACCCAAGTGGCTCCATGGGGTCTAAAAAATCAACCCAAGGATGAAAATGGTCAGAAATATTTAATACAATAGGATTATGACACGTTTTAGGGAATTTTTATGTTATTATATTATTACTTTTTACCCTTATTTACTAGATTTACCCTTTAACCATGGTTAATAAAAATAATTACCGAAGTTTCTATTCATAATGTACAAAAATAGAAGATATCTATTTACAAAATTCATACCTTTGGATTCCAAATACGGAATCCATTTTTCTAAATTCAAAATACAGAAGTTTTAGTAATTAATTTAAAATCAATTCCCATTGTCAAAACCAGAAATCAGGGTTTTAAGAAGTAATATCTATGAAAATGTTGACATGTGCTTATGTACAAGTTAATGTGAAATTACATCCAATGAACATAATTGGATTAAATGATAAAATCTTAATATAATTACACTTTAAAACTAATTAAAAATACAATTTAAAAATATTAATAAATTATATGAAAAGTTAGTTTTGAATTAAAATACAATATTTTTCACTATTCATCAAAAATTGAATATCTTCAGAAAATTACCAAAATTTCACCCTAAGCTAATTTTGATATTCCTAATTCAAAAATTAAGTCTATTTTGAAAAATAAATTTTATAAAATTTTAAAATGTTGTTATTACTATTCACAAATGATTGATAGGTCATGGTGTGCTAGAACTCAGGGTTGCGTACAATGCCAGACATTGAATTATTTAAAAATAAGAGTACCATGGAATCATGGGGTGTTAAATTAACCCCATAAATGTTATAATACTTGTTTTTTCTCACCTAACTGAATGAAATAATGCAGGATCCATTCTCACTACTATAGCGTCACAACGGGAATTGCGGCTTTCGCCTCCTTTTTTGAAAGCATATAGTAAGATCAATGACAAAAAAATCCATATTAACAAGATTAAGTGTCATATTTCAGACATATATAATATAAATTCTTCTCAAAATAAATGAAATAATAAATGAGTACCATCAGGCACATGTCATGAATCAATGTGAGATTCATGAACCATATTAGGAGTTCACAAATCGCCTCCCCCTTGAATGTATCGCGGGTCACCTAATCCCATAGGGAACCACACAGTCACATAAAACCTTGTATACTAGTTATCTCATGTCTTGAACATGGTCATGAAAATCACATGAGAATCATTCAATCAAATGATTGAGCCAGTAGATCCCAAAAAATCTCAAGACTATTGTAGTCCTCATGAATGAAGTTCAAGAAATTTCCAAAGTATGGTTCATAGTTGGATTGGATAGGTGCCTATGAAAAAGTGATCTTGCAAAGGAATTCTCATGAAATGGGATGGTGGAAATGTCTTGTGAATAGGTCTTGCAATCGAAACTCACAGAACAGTCTTGCTACAAGGGAACATGATGGAGAAAAGGTGAGAAAGCTCTGATGGAGGGATGTCTGGTAAAATAAATGACTCTCCGCATATATATATAGGAAACATTTTCGGAATACCAAGTGTCACCCAGAATACCAAACATCAGCTAATAAATTAGTTCATGACACCACAAAAAACTCAGACGGGCATTTACTTTCCTTAGTACCGAGCCCCTGTCTCTGTAGACGTAGATTCTGAGGGGGGGGGGGAATTTTTGATGCTCACCAAATGAGCATAAAAAATTCAAAAATGATGGAATACCAAAATATGGGTATTATTTTCCCCATAAAATCAAAGGATAAAGAGGTTGGAGCTTATGGATAATGTAAGTCTCCAAGATACTTGACATCGTATGACCATCATAGGGCTATATGAAGTAACTGAGTGTAGCGGATAGTCTATAGAAGGCCCTTCGAATCCCCTCTTGAAAAACACGAATCTCAAAAAGGTGTTTTAGAAATCCCGTGATCATGATAAAACAACCGAATAAATACTTTATGATAGTGGAATACTTAGGGAATGATACAAGCACTTATGGGAAATGTAATTTTACATATTTCCAAATCAAAATCCATTATTAATTAAAGAAACATATAATATATTCAATTTTTTTCCAAAATATATTATATGGGGTAATTAGATTAATTTAAATTTATGGGACATGTTTGATCAATTATTATTATTATTTTTTATCCTCCTTAGGGCAATGGTTTTTGGGGTGGAAGGTTCCATAGAAAGACCATGTTTTAAGATGAAAATTTGGTTTTGATTAAAAAACTCATGCGATGATATGAGGAACATATATTGTTGTTATTAATTTTGGTTTTATGTTAAATTGATCACAATTTTGTAGATTTTGAAAATTATTGGAATTTTTGTGTTTTTTGCGAATATGAGAAAAAAATTAATATAATTATTTTTTAAAATAAATGAGAAAATTGGATTGGTTATAGGGAGAAAAAGAATGCATGGGATGGATTTTTTCTTTCATTTATGTTTTTCAAAAACTCATAAAATTATAATGGATGTTTTTAAAAAATATACCAAGTTTTTGGGTCTGTAAAATGTTTTAAATTAGTTTTTTAAATAAGAAACAAGTTTAATTTAAAATTGATTGATTGGATTTTCAGTTTTAGTTAGTACTTACCCATATGTGTGAATTATTCACATGGATCATGGGTTGGGTTTTTTTTGGATCACTAATTTTTATTAGTGGGTATGGAAATATTTATTTAAATTATATAAAAACCAATTATTCTCTATGTTTAATGGGTTTTCTTGGTTTTATACGATGCACTAGGTGTATCCATGGATTTAGATCATGTGTTTTGTGGGTATGGTTTAGTGTTTTTTAAAGAGAATGATGTGGAAAGAATATGAGGTAGATTTTGTTATTGGGATTAAGTTGATGGATGTGAGTAGGAAGGTTTAGGATTACACACCTTGAAATGTTTTTTGACGTTTTCATGTGTTGGAACACTCAGTTTTTTATCTTGGAAAGAAATTACTATTTGGAAAGAACCTTTAGACAAAATCTATAGTTGATAGTAGACTCTTATTGTGGGGATAAATATAATCATTAGAATTATCTAGTCATTTATAGTTGGTTATTTTAGGATTGATGTACTGTTTAAATAATCGTCTCATTTCAAAGAGATCTATATTTCAGGTTGGGGCTCATGTATGAGTGAGGTGGCCATAAGTTGTCATTATATGTGGTAATGGATGGGATGTGGGTGATTGAGTTGGGGTTTTTTCTTCTATGAGGGGATGATAAGGATACTATAATGGTGGGTAGAATAAAATCTATCATGGGGGTATAACACTTACTTTTTAAATCTCATGGTTTTAGTGAAATTGGTTATTTCAATTTTGAAATTCTAGTGGGATAGTGGTAGTGTTAAAAAAAATTGTATCACATTGGGGTGTGTTAGTGATCAATTAAAAAATTATGGATAAATTAGTAAATTTAGGATTAAAACATTGAATTACTCTAAAAATATATTTTATTCATTAGTGTGTGTGTTTTGGTGTTTTAGTGATTCCATGTGTTGTAATGGAAATATTGTCAAAAGATGTGGGTATGGGGAGATATGTCGGTGGGTGAGTCATAGTTTGTTTGGGGGTAGTTATCCAAAGGAAGAAAAAATTTCTATTTAACATGAAATTAGATATTTTTATATAGAGACCACATCTGAATAATTTTTTGAAATATGGTTAAATAATATTTTGGGTCAAACCATTATTTTAAGAGTAAATTTAGTGTTTCTAGTTATAGTGGTTGGAATTGCATAGTATAATAGTGTAATTTATTAGGAGATAGAACTCTATGATTTTTTGAGGAATTAGATGACCATGGATGTCTTGGGAATGTCATTAGATTAATAACATGGATTCTTGGGGACAATAAGCATCGAGTAGGATAGTTTTTAATTTCCCACCTTGCTACATGTTGTGATTTTCATAGTAAGATTGAATTTTATTTCATATAGTAGTGGAGGTTCATTGTATTGAGTTTCAAATTGATAATTTAAGTGTTAATACATCTCAAGGTGGTATTATTAGTCATAAAATGGTGTATGGTTAGTAGTCTAGGTTCTTGGGTGGTCATCATGAGAGTGTTGGGTTGACCATGTTGTATAGTTTTAGCTAAAAGGTTCAACACCCTGAGAGTTTAAAATATGAACATCATATTTGATAGAATGTATGACATGAGACACCAAGCATAGAAGATAATATAACACCATGAGAAATTATGATATATTTATTTTTAAATAAATTCACTAACTTAAATAGATTTCATTCCACGTAACACTGAGTTTAGTATGCATTGCATGAAACATTGAATTTATCTTGCATTACATGCAATATTGAGTTTAAACAAAACATGAAATCTTATTAAAATATTATTATTTAATGTGATAGTTATCAACTTGTAGTTATAATTAAGGGTATGATTAGGATTAAATAAATTATGAAAATATATATTTTACATACATTCATTATATATTTATTTATTAGAAATTAAATAATAATCATTTAAAAGAAAAAAAATGTTTTATGAAAAACTGTATTTTTTTAAAATAAGTTTAATAGCACTTTCAACACGTATTTCAAATTATTTTTTAAAAAATTTAAAAATTAATTAGGCAAAATAAAATTCATTTCTAAAGTGAGTATATCAAAATTATCTTAGGCTGATGTTTTTTTATTTTTATGAAAAGTTTAATTTTTCGATGAATAGAGAAAAATACTTAATTTTAATTGAAAATTAACCTTTTGTTTAAATTATTTATAATATTAAATTAGATTTTTAATTAGGTTAAAAGTAACATTATTTCAATTATATTTCAATTAATCCTATTGCGTCCTTGAAATTATTTTCATATTAAATTTTGATAAAAAAACACTGTAAACTTTGGAACATTTTCTCTTTGAAAACTCGAGTTCTCATCACATCAGCAAGAATAATTTTATATTAAAATTTTATAATTAAGTGAATTTAATTTTAAAAAATGGGTTACATATTTAAAATATCATAATTCGTATTTTCTAATAAGATCAATTGATTATTGAGCATAAATAATTGTGAAAATAGTAAAAATTAATTACCATAGTTAAGGTAAAAATTGATTTATTGGAGGGTTAAACTAATAATATAAGGATTAAAAATAACCTAATGACTTGTTAAACACCCATTATTTGGACATATATACACCTTGTCTCTTCCAAGTTTGATAATATCCCAATTTTCAAGCTGTAAGCATGATTCAAATGTTGGTATGATTGAATCTTTTCAAAAAAAAATACAAGTGTTCCACATACCTCACATATAAAAGGCCACCCTCTCCTATCGCATTCACACCTGAAAACCTATTTAGTTATTAAATCATCCTTCATGTGTATAGAAGACTACTACCTCGTGAACTAGTGTCATTCATTATTCCATTACCACCTTTAAAAGTTGGGTATGGTGATTGATATAAATTATATATATGATATTTATAATATAGTTATACCTATAGAGTCATTATAGCTTATATATATTTTTACATTCCATTCTATATAGGATATGATAATGTCACTCGTTTGTACAGAGAACTACTGCCTCAAGAAACAATATGATTTGTATTTCCCCAAAGCATTAAATGAGGTTAAATTTAATAAATATATGTGATATAAATGACATAATTATGACATTCATGAAATATTTATTATTATAAAAATATAATATTATTTCTTTCATTTTCACTCACTTAAAGATGATTACATCGTTTTTATATATTCGGACTACCTCCTTAATGATGTGATGTGACTCTCATCATCACCACTCTAAGTAGATGATTTATATAAGTATATTTAAAGAAATAATATGTTATATAAGATATTATTATCATTATGTAAAGATAGAATATTACTTACCTCATTTACATAACGATAATTGAAAAATAGAAAGTTACTCATGCGTACATATAGCCTACCATTTCCCTGATCGTAACGTACTTCATTTTTCATAACCTTTTTTAATGATTGGTTTTAAAAAAAATTGATGTAAAATATGATAATTATTTCATGATTATTATTATAGATATGATATAACTATATAATATGTTCAAGAACTAGATATTTCATAATGAAACATACATTAGAAAACAAGGAAATTAATACCTAAAACAATGAAAATATTATGAATAGAAGGGTGATAAGATTTTACGAAAGGATCATATATGATATTATATATATTAATATGTTTATTTTTTAATTTTGTGACTTTTTTAAAACCACTATAAATGAGGTTAAAGCATGTTCAACCAAAAGGAGGAGTGAGGTAAATTATTTCATCCCAATTTACATTCCATTTATTTTTATTTGTTATTATACACCAATTCAATTTTATTTGGTGTATATGCTTCCCCTTTTAAATATAATATCATTATTCATTCATAATTCATGTTATTTTAAGTTTCCATTATATTAATTTCATACAAGGGGATTTTAATTGAAAATAACTAAGTGGTAAAAGTTATTGTACAATCTCACTTTATTTAATTATTATTAACATTCTCTTGAGACAATCACATCCTTGTAATAATTTTTCATTGTAAATTAAATTTATATTAAATATGAATATTATTTCATGATGGATATGATTATTTCTTAATATCTATTCCATTTTTACATACATTGTTTACTTTTAATGATATTTTATTAACTATGAAAACATTGATAAAATCATATCATTTACTAAATACGAATATTTGATGATAGGGAACATTATTCATGAATTAAATAGATTATTAAATATATTTGGAATTATTTAGAAATGTATAAATTAGTGGTGCTTTGTTATAAATAGCTTCTTGATGCATCAATATGTCTCATGAGACATATTAGTTGGCCAAACCCTATGAGTTTTCACCCATTAGTTTTAAACTATCTTGTGAAAGGTCTTTACAAATAGAGATATATTTGGAAGATACATATCATTTTTACATACTAGTTCCATACCATCTTGTGAAATGTCCTAATGGTATAGGTATCATGTGCCTGATACATGATATCAAACAATTAACTGTTTCCTTAATTATGAATTCATTTACTATTATCCATAATATTTTCACAATAATATTATCACTCTATGCATTTCATTTTAAGTTTATCGATTAAATGGAATGTGATTTGTTTGTTTTACCATTACATATCGATTATTCCTTATCCAATTATAGTAGTGAGGATTTTTGATTAAATGGAATGTGTGTTGATTTATTTTCCTTGCCTTGTTGTCTATGATTATTGATTTCTGATAGCTTTTTCTATACTTAAACCTTACTAAATATTTGAGATCACGTACATTTTGTTTCATATCTCATGAGTCCATGAAGATTACTGTGTTTGATAACCATGGATATGCCAGAGGGAATATTGATTTTCTAAAAAAATTGTTTGAATTTGTGTTTTCAAATGTAATTCAAGACTCAAGTATGAATCCAATTTAGAAAGACTAATAAATTATTCGGTTATTTGATATGTGAATCCTTGTATCTTATGAAAATGTAATAAAGTAAAAAACATCATTGGGATATTGGGGTTAGAGTCACTACAGTTGGTATGAGAGAAAGTTTAGTAGAATCCTTGTAAACGATATTTTGGAAAACATAGATTAGAAAATATAACCCTATGATCATCTTTGAAGATATGTATAGAAAAACATATTAATGTTTTGATAAGGTAGAGATTATGTGGTTTTTTGTAGAAACATATCCCTACCTGGATACTACAATTAGACGTTGTTCTGGAACAAATGTACCTATGGGTAATAAATCTGAAAAGGGAGCATTGGTCTTTAACATATTTTCATCTAATTCACAATAATAGGCTTTATAATACACATAGTTTGACACTCCCATAAGATATTATTAAGATAATTCTCATTTACTTTACAAACCGTTATGATGGATTTGAATAGATAATTCCAATGAATGGCATAGGTTAAAAATAATTTTTATTAGATTGAAAATAAATTGTTACAATGGAATGGGAAAATTCATTATTTATAGAATGGAAGGTAATAAAGAAAATAATTTCTGAGGAAAAATTGAGGAGTATGATGGAAGGAAATAAATATCATCCTAGGGATACATTTATAGTTTTTTACCTTAAATATTTAGAACCTATGAATTATTTGAGTCTATTCGCTCCTAAAAAGGTTAAATCCAAGACCAATGAATAACCTATTATGGAATAAATTTATTGAGGTATTTATTGGGATTCTAGAATTATATTGTAGAAGTATTTTTTTACCAATGGTTTTTGGTTATAAAAATCATGAATCATATAAAGATTATATTAAATTTTAGAAGCACATGTGTCTTCATTAAATTAAGAATTTTGGATTACATCATGGGTTATGAGTTTAATATTTATTATGAGTTCAAAGTATTAAAAAACTCTTTTTGGGTTTTATGTAATGATATTTTACGAAGATTGAGGATATTTACGGAGAAATTTATGGACAGAATATGTTTTAGTGGAAAATTTATGTGAGAAATAATTCCTTTACATGTTATAAACACTAGTTTAAAGGTATTTATAACCTTTAGGTTAATAATATCATTAATGAAATTGTAAAAATAGTCAAATAATATTATTAGACTTTATAATGAAACTGTTTTGAAAATTTTAGTAAGAAAGATAATTAGTGATTAATTTTATTTCAGGGATATCCAAAATATGTTTTGGAGAATTATAGGTATTATATTAATATAGTTCTAGAAAAAGGACAACCCTTATACTGGGTGAAAACCTATCATATACAGAAAGGCCATAGGGCTTGAACCCATAACAAATAAATAATAACGGTTTAACACCTACCACTGGCCTATGTGATTTCCTGGTTAATATTTCATTCTTTTCCATTAAATGATTAAAAAAATAAATATTACTGATGATCCAGTGGTGTTACTTTTTATTTTTAGATATTTATGTGTCATATTGAATAACTTATGGTAAACATATTATATTTGAAAAATAGTTTGAGATAGATGAAATAAAAGGATAAAAAATTGATCAATGAAGAACCAAAAGATGAAATTGTTTTTATAAAATAGAAACATATCAGGTAAGTATATTTCATTATATTCTAATAAAAAAAAGTAATTAATCAAATTTTGGAAAATATTTCTTAAAATAAATATTTTATCCTATTACCTTTATATATTTTGAATCATATGATCTTTTAAATCATCATAGAATAATGGTTTTGAGATCCTTAACCTTTTATTTATCACTCAATTTATTATGATCAATGACCAATATTAATCTCTATAATTATTTAGGCTTTTATTATATGTCCATATCTTTACTTTCCACCAATTTTCACCTATCTAGAGACCTAGTTATGTGTTATTCCAAACAACTTGTCTACTCCCCTTCCTCTCTTATTAAGAGGATATTTTACGGATTCTTTTTAAAAAATTGATTTTCAAAAAAATAAATTAAAAATATCAAACCCTAAAATACCCAGATCATGTTTATATTGTGAGTATGTAATTTATTTAATAGTTTTAAAATGTAACACCTCAATATTTTAAAATATAAACATCATATTCGATAGCGTGTATGAAACACAACACTAATCATAGAATAAAATATAACACCATGAGACATTATGATATTTTTTATTTTTAAATAAATTCAATATCTTAAATATAATTCATTACACACAACAATGATTTTATCTTTCATTACACACAACACTAAGTTTATCAATCTTTACGTGAAACAATGAGTTTAAAATAACATGAAATATTATTATTCAAGATGATAGTTATCGCCTAGCCATTAGAATGATGGGTATGAATAGGATTAAATAAATTATAAAAATATATATTCTAAACATATTCATTTATTTTCTTATTTATTATAAATAAAATAATATCCATTTAAAATAAAAAAAGAAATGTTTTATGAAAAATTACATTTTTCTAAAAGTCTGTTTAATCATCCTTGGTAAATATAATTTAAAAATAATTTTTAATACTTTTAGAAAATTTATTTATAAAAATATATTTTATTTTTAAAATCATCATATCAAAATTATATTTGGGTGAATTTTCAATATTTTTTTAAAAATTTCATTTTTTAATGAATAGTTAAAAATACTAAATTTTCAATGAAAAATGCATTTCTATTTAAGTTATTTATAATGTAAAATTAGATTTTATATTAAATTTAAAGTAATATTATATTAACTATATGAAAATTAATACTATTTAGGTCATTGGAATAATTTTAATTTTGAATTTTGATATAAAAACATTGTATTTTTGCACATTTTCTCTTTGAAAACCTGCTTTATCATCACATCTACGGGATTAATTTTAAATTAAAAATTTCCACTTCTATGATTTGAATTTTAAACAATGGATTAAATATATAGAATAATATGAATTTTTAGTTACTAATAATTTAAATGAAATTTTTTTCAAAAAATATTAGTGAAAACAGTACAAATTAATTACAGTGATTAAGGTAAAAATAGATTTAACCAGGGGTTAAACTAATAATAGAAGGGTTGAAAATAATCTAAAAACATTTAAAAAATATATTATATATATATATATATTTCCATGTTATCTCTTATATTTTTTAGAATGGATCATTTTTAAGCTATCAAATTGATAGAAATGTGGTTGTGATTGAATATTTTCAAAAACATACAAGTGTGCCACTTACCTCACTTATAAATGGACTCCCCCTACTCTCTTCCCCAAACCTTAAAACCTATATGGTTTGAAAAATCCATGAAAACATAAATTCTTAAATTTCTTCCTCTGATACTAGAAGACTTATTTTGGTCACCAAGCCAACCTATTAAGGCTTTAATGAAAACATAAGGGGGATACTAGAAAAAGGTAATGTTCTTCAACAGACATATTTATTTTATTTCATTATCCACCAACTTAAATTATTATTAAACCATGATTAAATAATAAAAATAGTATAATCCTAATAATAATATGTTTTTATAATATGGTAATGACCTACAACCATATCCACTTCCATCAAATGGTTTATGAAATCATCTTTCGTGTGTACGACAGACTACTACCTCACGAATCGATGTCATCCGTTCTTTGATTACCATTTTTCACGGTTGGGTATAATTTTGGATAAAAATTATATATATGATATTTTTATAATATTTATACCTATATAGTAATTATATCATATATATCATTTTACATTCCTTTCTATAGGGGATATGATAATGTTGCTCATGTGTACTACGGTCTACCGCCTTATGAAGTGATGTGATTCGTATTTCACTAATGCTTCAAACTGAATGTTAATAAGGTTAAATTTAATAAACATGTTTGATATAAATTATATAACTATGATAATCATGACATATTTATCATTATTAAATTATAATATTCATTAATACATTTTCACTCACTTAAAGATGATAATATCATTCATGCATGTCTGGACTATAACCATCAAGAAGCGATGTGACTCTCTTTTAATCACCACACCACATGGATGATATATATATATATATATGTATGTATTTATATATAAAGAAATAATATGTCATATATGATACTATGATCATTACGGAATCATAAAATATTACTTAACTCCTTTCTATAATGATCATTGAAAAATGTAAATGTTACTGATGTGTACGTACGACCAACCATTTCCATGATCATAATGTAATTAATTTTTCATAACAATATTTCATGATTGATTTTAAAAGTTTAATTTATGTTAAAATATTATAATAAAGTCATGATTTGTTTTTTGGATATTATAGAACTATATAATATGTATATGAACCAGATCTTTCATGATGAAACACACATGGGAAAGAAATAAAATTAACATAAAAAACAATTAAAATACTGATATATTATTAATGTAAGGGTGATAAGATGTTATAAAAGGATCATATATGATATTATAAATGTTAATATGATTTGGGTATAATTTTATAACAAGTTTAAAACCAAAAATGGATGTTAAATCACATTCAACCAAAACGAATCATGGTGCAATGGATTTCGTCTTAATTTACATTCTATTGAGATTTATTTGTTATTATACACCAATTATATTTTATGTCATGTATATATTTACCCTTTGAAACATAATATAATTATTATTTTTAACAATTCATGTTATTTTAGGTCTAACTTCAAATTATTTCATCCAATGGTATTTGACTTTAAAATTATCAAGTGAAAAAATTCATTGTACAATCTCACTTTCTTTTAGGATTATTAACTTTCTATCAAGAAAATCATATTTTCATAACAAATTTTCATTGGAAATTAAATTAATATTAAATATACATATAATTTCATTATTTATATGATTATTTATTAAACAATATGTCATTTTTATATATAGTGTTTACTTTGAAATTTATTTGATTAACTGGGTAAATAATGATAATTTCATTTTCTTTACTCAATAAAGATATTTGATGACAAGGAACATTATAGATTAATTGAGACAATTATTTTCTATATGATTAATGCTTTGAAAATTAATATATTCATGGGTCCATGACATATATATATTCCCTTTATGCATCGATAGGTCTCATGAGACAAATTATTTGGCCAAACCCTATGAGTTTGTACCCATTAGTTTTAAACTATCTTGTAAAAGATATTGAATGTAGAGACATAGTTGGGAAAATAGACCATTTTGTACACAATAGTTTTAATCCTTATTATAAAATGTCTGGATGCTACATGTATCACATTCCTGATACATGACGTTTAATAATTAAGTGTTTCCTTAATTAAGAATTCAGTTATTATTGTCTATAATATTTTCACAGTGATATTATCCCTAGTTGCATTTAATTCTAATTTTATTTATTAAATTGAATGACTTTTCAGCTATTTAAATTCCATGTTGATAATTAAATATCCACTAATGATATTTGTGATATTGAATAAATGGAACATATATTCAGTAATTTACCATTCCATGTTGTTTACGATTATTGATTATTAATAACTTCCTCCATAATTAACCCTTATTGATTATTTGAGATCACCCATATATTTTTCCTCTCTCAGGAATTCATGGAGTGTAATATGTTTGATAAGGAATTATACACTATAAATAATAACTATATTCTCAAAAATTATTATGTTGTAATTTTTTTCAAATGCAATGAAATTATCAAGTATGTATATAGTTTTCTAGGATTAGTAAAATATTAAATCCATATGGATGAGATTCCTTGTATATTATTCTAATGTGAGAAATTAGTCATCATATATGGCCCAATAAGGTTGAGATCGTGACAAATAGAGGGAACCACAACAAAACATGGGTGACACTATATCGTAGACCATGTCCAAGATGGGTCCTAGAATTGTGGTGTTGTGTTGTGTCATGGAAGTTCTTGTGGTTCATGGTCTACCCCATACATCAAGAATGTTCCTTGGAGATCCCCAAGAGGTAAATAAATATGCCTACCTTCTGCGGTTAACTATAATGTAGACACATTGACAATTACATTGCATTTCTTGGTGAGGAATCTCTACCTTGTTGCCTAAAGACTACACCGTAGAAGGTTATAAAGAGTTTGGGACCTTAGTGTTCCCTCCAAAGGTGGGTTGTGCTATGATTCATTACTCCACAATGTACCTATAGTCTAGGAGAGTTTTCACACAGGGAAACTAAGTGATTAAATCACAGGGAACCCCTTCAAGGGGCACTAATTTCATGGACCCTTTTGCTACACCATATATTTCCCACACCCTATAATTATTTGGACCCATGTTTTATTTTATAGGAGATGATATTAAGAACCCTATTAGGTTAATATTATTACAATCAAGAATAATTTAAGAATATCCCTCTTTATCTCTCCTTAAACCTCACATTTTCTCCCTTTGATCTGTGTGGTTCTTGATCATATAGTTTCTCAGATTGAAGGTAGGGTCTCACTCCCTTTTCTCCCAATTGTTCTTAGTCATTTTATTACTTGAATATTTGTTCAACTATCTTGGGATTTCAGAAGATGATTTCAGCATATCATGGTGACATATTTTAGGATGATGGGGCATTCTGGTGAAACAAGTAGAGGGCTTCCTGGGAGGATGAAATTAAACAGTTGTTAATATTTTACCATAAGTTTTGATGCCTAGTGAGTTTATTTAGAGTTTTCAAATATTTTAAGTGAAATTAAAAATAAATTGGGGTATATAGTTTTGGTATTTATAATATATTATTTCCACATGTGTGTTAGGAGTGGGCTAGACCCCTATATTTAGGGTTTTGTTATCATTAAGTCTCATGATTAGTTTGGCCTTGACAATGAAAATTTCAATTTTTTAATTGTTTAAATTGTTAATTAAATTTTGTTTTTAAATGATATGGGATATTATATAATCAGTTATTGTTGGTAGAATATTAGATTGGAATTCATAATATCATTTCAGTTAGATGACCTTGATGTTGATATATTTTTTTATTCATTTGGTGATTCTGAATTTATATTCCATCAATATATGATTTTATCGTATGATTCATGAATTTTGTGATTCAAAAAATTATTTTCACACAGTGACATAATCTAAATAGTCAACTTGGATCACATATTTTTTGAAAAAATTTAATGGTCATCCCATGGTAAAAAAAGTCTTGATGGACCACTTTATGGTTTCCTCAGTGGCATGCATTGGATTTAAAAAATAAAAACAATTTCCTTTTTAAAATTTTAGTTAAATTGGATTTGACATAAATAGGCAATTGCACCGAAAATTGATCATCTGAATAATGGGTTTGGAAATTGGACTTCAAAATATTGATGATATTTTCTAGATGATTTTTTTTGAGTCTGACAGAGATCCAAGATTGAGTAAGATGTCATGTGATACCTTCTAAGAAGGTTTTAAAATATATTTTTTTTCACTTTGTTTCCAAAGGAATCCTGAGATGATTGGTTTATTTTTTAGGTATATTTGACCTTGTGTGGATGTTTTCCTATCTTATAATGGATGAGTTATTTTTATGTTCATTTTCTATGATTTCCTCATGTTCTTATTGGTTTATATTGATTTATGTTTTTTTTGTGTTGGATGGTTATTATTATTTTTAGTATCAGAGAGTCATGTTCGTATGAATGAGTATAAAATGACATTTAGAGCTTTGAGATGTGTATTAAGGCATTATTAATATGTAGGGATATGTCCCAGGAATCTAATTATCTATGATGAATTTATATGTTCTGGTATGGAATACGTGTGTTGTTTATTGTTTCTTATGTGGGATAATTCTATGATTGTGATAGTTAATAGAAGTATATGGGGAGAGGGGTCCTGAGGAATGGTCATTCCATCAGTGAAAATTAATTTTTCAATACAGTGGACCTCACCTTGGATGATCAGACATTGGTCATAGGCCACCTCGGTTGATAGGTATGAGTTATGATGTTGTGTGAGACATGGGTGATGAACCCTACCTTTTGTGATGAGGTAGTGGGTCGATATTATGATGTCGGAACAAACCATATTCCTTTGGGATTTGGGTTGAGATCTTAGTTAGACACCATACCCTTCATTTTTGAGCATGTGTTCCAAAAATTTCTTATCACCCTACAACAAATCACTAAGTATAGGATAAGTTTTAATATGAGGTAATTTATTCCTTATATCATGGAGAAATAAAAGGTAGTGTTAGGTATCACTGTCCCCATTTTAGCTCATAATATCCTATGTTATATGGTTTTATGTGATTTATGTGTTTTTAGGGTGGGTGTGTTTCTTAATCACGATTGTTTATCTTATACGTATTGCATGAGCATGCACTTGATCATAATAGAACTTAGTATTGTTGAGGAATTGGGGATTATGACTAGGTCATTGGAGTGACCCCCTACCTGCATACACGACATGGGTTTTGATGCACATGGGTATAACTTTCTTGTTTTATCTTAATACATATGTATTTTGGAGATAGAATTATGGTTTAGTTAGTATGTTATGGATGATGTGGATATACTAGAATGATTAGGTGAGTTAATTCGTGGATATAACTTGATTATTATGTTTGTTAGGCTAGTTAGTAGAATGAAATTCTTCGATAGTCCTACAAGTGTTTCTAATAAAGGTGCATCTAGGGTCACCCTATGAAAATTTTCATAATTTATCATGTTTACTTGATGATGATCCATATGTAATTTTATTTCTTTCATTTTCCCTATACTGTTTGGAATTTAGGTAATAATGATCTATTTTCTCTCTTGTTTATATAATTATTTAGGTATTAGTTATTGATCATGAATTTATTAGGGTTTGTTTAATTTTTTAAAAAGATATTTGAAAAGGATTATATGAAATGTGAAATTTGAAATAGGTCTTGAAATGATTATTTTTTATTAAAAAGTTTTCAAGGAATAAGAAAATTGTTTAAGTTAATGATCATATTTTAATGGTAATGAAATGGATTTTTACAAATGGAAATGAATGTGATGTTTGTTTTTATAAACCTATTTTTGATAAATTAAAAAACTATTTCAAAATTTATTTATAACATTCATAAAGTAATTATCATTTATATGTAATTTTTTATAAATCAGGTTGGGCTACCATCCAACCCAACACCTAATCTAGTCTGTGATAAGGCCTGAGAGGTGTTCCCGATCCTCTTAGGCTGGTGACTAGCACTAATCATAAAATATAAAATAAGAGGGAATGTTTTATCCAAATAAAACTAGAAATTAATAAACCAAATATAGCATGTAGAAAAATATATAGGATCTATAAAAACTGAATCCTAATAAATATATAAAAGGATTGAGATATACATCAACTGAATAAAAAAGAAACTAAAAAATGAAACCAAAACCAAACTGAAAATGACACGATCCCCATGTGACCTCTTTGTCACCATTGAACACAAGACCAACCTGCTCTAAAGGAATCCCAAACCATAAACCTAAAACTACAAAACACACCAGGTCTGCTGATTCCAAGTAGAATGAGTTAGGTGTGATCATAAATAGTTTAGTAGGTAACATACATAGAGTCCGTACATTTAATTTCCTTAAATAGTCCATAAAACCTATTTTTAAAAACATTTATAAAATAGGGTTTATCATTTTAAAGAATCAAACATAGATTTCTAGAAATCCCATTTCAAAAAACCCTCAAAGTTATCTTTTTAAAACAACTTTCCACTTGAGAATCCAATTTAAAAACCCAATACCAAAATAATAAACTAAAATAGGTGATCAAAAATCTATGATAATAATAAAAGAGACAATAAAAATAGGTAGAATATAGTAGAAAAAATAACTGGTTGTAGTAGAATAAAACATATCATACATATAACAATCATCGACATTAGCTAAATAGCTCTAGAGGAAATCCATGGATGTACTCACTTTGGGCTCACCTATTAGAATATGGTGATTCTTAATAGTCAATAATCAACTAGCTACTCTAAAATAGCCTCACTAGTGGCACAACCCACATGGCATCTCAACAAATCCAAGGGTTCGAACCCATCTAAATGTGGTTGATAAGAAATTTTCACTCAACCCTCTAGATGACACCAATGAATACAATGATAATATTGCATAAATAATTAGGATTTCATCACATGTTTGGAATAAACCAATAAACCAAAAATTCCACCATGCATGCCTAGGTCAAACTCACACACCACCTATGCGATAAACCTCACCTAGGAGGGACTGCCATAGAGGTTCCCATCACACATCAAGATATTCACAAGTGTCAACTAGACCTACACATCACATCATGTTAAAACAAATTTACCAAAATATCTCAAAGTACCACCCGTGAATTTAAGATTTACAAAACCAAACCCATTTCCAAAATAACTTCCAATTCAAGAGAATACAACTATTTTACCTAAATGGTTCCCAATGGGCCTTCATCTCATTTAGTTACCAAACCACCTTCCAAAGTTCTAATCAAGACAAGATTTTTTGGACACATTTGGAACCATATTTTAAGACCTTTTTGAAACTAATAAACCTTTCATAACTCATATTGGTTTTAGAAGAACCATTTGGGAAGAGAGGGGCTAAAAAAGAGAAGAAGGAGAAAAAAAATGTTCTTTTGAAATCCAGGGTTTAAGGGGAACATTTTTAACGAAAGACATTATAATTGATATTATTATCCATATATGCACCACATGTACATAGTTATATGAAAACATCCAATGGATTTTTTTAAAACCATCAAAGTAACCATGGTCTTAATTAAATAAGTACTACAACCTTACACAAGAATCCTCCCTTAAATACCAAACCAAAATCCACTCAGAATCCTCAATTAAAAAATAACCATGTTATGAAAAATATAACCAAGGATAACACAATCTAAAAAAACCAAATTACATTTTAAAACATCAAGTAACATTTTATCAAACAACTTAAACTCACATATACGTAGGCATACTCCATGAAATCCAATAAATTTTTTTATATCAAAATTTCAACTTAAAATATCCAAAAATATTTACTCCACCATGCCATAATAATGAACATGATAATTAGAAAATACCAATAAAAGCTTAAGTAGTCAAATACATGATTATGAAAGGAAATGGAAAGAAACACCAACCTCAACGATGTGTAAACACAATGAAACTCCCAGGGAGGTAAGAACCAAAACCGAGAGAAAATATACATACACTAACATCAATTAAAGCTTCCCAAATCAAACAACCTTTACCATAGGGTTTGACTAAGAGAGATACAACTGAAGAAATTACCAAGAAAAAGAGGATGAATAAGTGAAGAGGAGGAAATCGACCAATAATTCAATGGAAACTCACCTTGGTCACTTAGAGATGCTTCAATGTTGGAAGGGAATCAAGGGATTAGGGTTTTTGGGATCCCCATAGTGAACCAAGGTGAAGAAAGGGAGGAGAAACCTAAAATGGGAAAAAAGAGGAAAGGGAAAAAAAGGAATTTCCATCCTTTTAAAGTATTAGGAATGTTTCATAGTTTAGCCACATAGTTTACCAAACTGTGTTCCAACCATGAACACCCTACTAAATAAAGAGGAAACCCGCATAGGCTAGTTGAATAGTTTGGGAAACCATGCTCCAACCATTTTTTATTAACTCTATAAAATTTTAAATCTTCCTTTCATGCGTTACACATAGTTTACTTTATATATTATCAATATGTGAAACTTATTATTGACACAAGCCACACACCACACGGTTTCTCCTAGGTCTCACATGGTTTGGGCCAAATCGGTCCAGTCAAACTGTTCAAGAAGAAATTTAACAGGAAATGCCCTCAACCTTAACGGAATTCATATCTTTCCATCAAACTATTCAAACAAATCATTAACATGTCCAAAACAAGCTTGGAATCTTCAAAAATCAAAAATTCTCAATGGGAACACTACCCAAACATCAACTAAAATATCAAAAATCCAGAAAAGAATAAAATAAAGGAAAAAACAATGATCGGTGTGTAAAAATTCTACCCACCACAAAACATTTATGCCCCCAAACATCCACATAGTCGTATGGGGAACCAAACTCATGCCCAAAATCGAATGAAACCAAATGGAACCACAAACCTTGGGGTGACCTTTTATCTCCATAATTCACAACCAAATAACTCTTAAAAAAACTAAAAGAAGAATCATGGGATATGAGGATGGTTATACCGACAAGAATAAAATAGCTAACACCACGACACCCATAAGAGAACCCCAACACAAGGAAACTTGGTAACTTCCCACACCAACCAATCAACACAACCACCGAGAACTCCCAACTCGAATCGAATGTCCTGACATAAGGGAAAAACCAAAAAATGTAATTCAAACTAAAAAATGAACCAAAAACTTAATTCATCAATTCTACAAGACTCAATCATATCTATATCGAGCATGAATGTAAATCAGAACCAATTCTAAAAAAGGATGACCACACCAATTCCCAAACATAGGCACAACCACAAAATTTAATGAATATGAGGCCACTAATTTTTTTAAAACAAATATAAACTTAAAACAATAATTAAACTCCAATAGAAAAACTTAAACAAACAATAAATTGATATTGGAGACAAAAACTGGGTCAACAACTCGACGACATAAAAAAACATTGACTATATGAAAATATTCATTCTGGGGTCTTAGGATAGATCCCTGATGTCTTGAAGAATCTATTTCCCATATCCTTGATATGAAAACTTCGAGCTAGAACATCCTATTCTGGAAACTCTTCTTGAAGATATTATCCAGATGGACCAAATGACCACATAGTCGACAAGACTTCTAAGGATTATGAAAAGATGACTTTGAATGCCCGAACTGACCGCATTGGAAGAAAATAGGAATATGGTCCAATAAAAGAGAATGAGGGACCAATTAATTATACTATTAATTAATAGGTTCCTATTTCATACACCATTTTCTATATGGGGAAACATCATAGGTTTCAAGAGTCACCAAATTTCTAACTGCGACATGATTCACTTGGGGAACCAACTCTCCCAAAAGCACTTCATCCCCCAACTTTTGAAACTGAACTTCACCATTAATTTACCTCTATGAACAACAAATATCTATACCAATTTCATTTTCATCATGTCCTTTAGTACGAACCACCAGATGAAAGTGGTTTTAAACACTTCCCATGTCATCCCAACTTTCCATGATGATAGGATGATCACTTTCCACTGATCCAAACCCAGACCCTAAAAAAAACTCAAAATGACTCGCACTCCCACAAATTTGGGAGTTACCAATGAATTAAATACTACTTTTATTTTCTAAAACCATTATCTATCCCCTAAAGAACCTTAGTCACAAAAAAATATAGGAAACAACAAAGAAGGGTGTTGATCCACCACTCCAATTATAGTCTGGGTAGGACCAAAAAATGGGATGAAACACACTAGAAACCTCAGGGATCTTTCTAGGTGGAATAATATAAAAACATAAATGTAAAAACAAATCAAATATAAAATTAAAACTCAACAAGAAAAGAACATCCCAATCCAAAACACTCAGCTCATAATCCAAGCATCAAAAAAAATATCCTCTTTAAAGGCCCACCATTTCCATTACAAATTTCCAAACACTTTTTATTTTTTGTTAACTTTTAAAAATTTCAGAATAACATTTGAAAACCAACTAACACTCCATTTACCTCTTTAAAAAATAAATTCGAGCCCAAAAAATTAGTTCCCTTTTCAATACATTTCCCCAAAATCAATTATTCACTATAAAATCTTCCCAAATTGACATAAATCAAACCAAAATACAACTCATAAAAATCTTATAGAATAGGGAACTAGTAGCCATGCATTACCCAACCATATAGTTTAGTGTACCATTCCATAGCAAATAACAAACCACTAGGAGGATCTTGAACCGTGCAATAGGGATCAACATGGGTCACTACTCAATATAAGCCCAATGTACATCTTCAGTTCACCTTCATTTTCATTCCCCATCCACACACCCAAAACCAAAACAATAGACTCAAATACCAGACTACTCCTAGAAACATGAGGATCAGAATAATAAAGGGGTCTTGGAGTCCATCCTGCTTCTGCCTCTTGAGTCTCTACATTCATAATCTCTATTCTACCTAACATCCCAAATAGAAAAGGGATCCTTTGATACAATTTTATCATCAACCAAAATGGGATTCTATTCATCTCAATACCCGACACAGCCCATGAAAATTCTCGAGAATCATTCCAGATCCTCCCAGGATATCCACTAGCACCGGACATCAAAGATATTACAAGAGGTAATGATTTATCTAAATAAAAAAATGAAATAAATAATCTAAACATATCATTAAGATATACCCATGGGATTCATAAACAATGAATCTCAATAAATATATATCAGGATCCAGATACACATTTTAAAAAAAAATAGAAATTAAAAAACAAAACTAAAACAAAAAAATGACATGTTCTCTATGTGAAATCTTGGTCACTACTAACCACAAGAAAAACCTACTCCAAAGGAAACCCGAACCAAAAACCCGACCCTAGAAAATAGCTCAGATCTATGATCACCAAGTAGAATGAGTTGGGTGTGAGGATAAACTACTTAGCAGGTAAGAAACATAGATTACTTACATTTCCTTTCCTAAAATAGTCCATAAACACTATATTGAAATAAATTTATAAAATAGAGTTTTTCATTTTAAAGAATCAAACATAGTTTTCCAAAAATACAATTTTTAAAACAACTCAATGATTTCCTTTTCAAACTACATTTCCACTCCAGAATGCTTTTTAAAAACCCAATCCAAAAGGAATAAACTAAACCAGGTAATAAAACAACTATTATAATAATAAAAGAGACACCATAAATAGGTATAAGATAAATATGCAGATAAATGGGTGCAACATAAGAAAATAGATCATACATATAGAAATCATGGGAATTACCTAAACATCTCTAGAGGAAATAAATTGATGTAATAGATTTGGACTCACCTTACAGAATATGGTGTAGCTCTATAGTCAATAACCAAATTAATGCTCTAAACTATCCTCACTAGTGGCACAACCGACACAACATTTCAAAAAAACCAATGGGTACCAACCCATATATTCAAAGTTGATAAGAAACCATCACTCAATCCTCTAATAATTCCTAGGAATTCCATGATAATATTATGTGGAGAATGAGGAGGCCATGGCATGATTGACATAAAATAATAACCTTCCAACGCCATCGATAATTCCTAGCTCAAAATCCCTCACTACGTTTGAGATAACCATTACCTTGGAGACACTATCATAGAGGTTCCCATCACACATCAAGTTATTCAAAAGTTACAACTGGGCTTACACATCCCATCACTTTAAAAACAATTAACCAAAACAATACAACATACCAACCATGCATTAATAATTTCAAAAACCAAAACCATTTCTAAAAAAGTTCCAATACCTAGGTATAAACACTATTTAAATTGAAAGGTTCCAAACAAGCCTTCATATCATTTAGTTACCAAACCACCATTTAATGTGCCAAATGGGCCAATATATGAAGGAAAAATTTGAAACCACATTTTGAGACAACTTTGAAACCAAGAAACCATTTAGAACACATAGTGATTTTAGAAGAACAATTTGTGAAGAGAAGGGATAAATAATATAATAAGGAGAAAGTGAAGGTTCTTTTAAAATATGGGGTTTAAGGGGAACCTTTTTAAATAAATCCAATATCATTTGTGTTTATATCCCTATGTGAACTCCATGCACATAAAGATATTCCCACATCCATTGGAATAATTTTTTAAAACCATCAAAGTAAACAAGGTATTAATTAAAGAATCACAAAAATCATACATAAGAATCCACCATTAAATACTAAATCAAAATCCACTCACATTACCCTATTCACAAACATCCATATTACCAAAAACATAAACAATGATAAAACAATCCAAAAATATGAATTTCATATTAAAATTTCAATAGATATTTTATCAAACACCTTACTTGAATATATACATAATCGTAATTAAAGATACCCTTTAAAAACATTTTTATCAAAGTGACAACATAGAATAACTAAAAAATTTACTCCACTACCCCAAAAGAATGAATATCATAATTATAAACCATCTTGGAAGTATCTAGCATTTAGACACATGTTTCAGAAAGGGAATGGATGGAAACACCTACCTAAATAACATGCAAACGCAACAGAACTCCAAGTAAAGGATGAAGCAAGACCAAGAGACAATACAAACACCCTAACTTCAAAGAAAACCACCCAAATAATCCAACTCTCACCCTATGGTTTAGTTAAGAGGGACCCAAGCTAAGGAATAATCAAGGAAAAGAGGAGGAAGAAAATAAGAGTTGGTAATTGACCAAAATTCCAAAGTAAAATCACCTTAGAACCTTATATAAGCTTTAATGGTGGAATTGGAGAAATGGATGGGGTTATTAGGAGCTCCCTGGTGAACATAGTTTGTGAAAAATAGGAGAAACTCGAAATGGGTTAAAAAGATATAATGGGAATAAAGGGATTTTGACTTTTTAAAGTCCTGGGAAAGTCACATGGTTTGGCCACAAAATTTACCAAATCGTGTGCCAACCAGGAACAACTTACTAAATAAGGAGGAAAAACACATGAGTTATCCATATGGTTTGGAAAACCATGATCCAACCATGTGATTTGTTTCTACCAAATTGCATAGCCTCCCTGTATGCTTGTCGCAAGATTTCCTCTGATCATGTACTTGTTTTTCATCTTGTCCCTAACAACAGCCATACAATTCATGATTTATCATGTGCCTCACATGGTTTGGACCATACAATGAATGTCAAACCATTCAAGAAGAAATTGAACTGGAAATCCTCCAGCCTTAAAAGACCACATATGTTTCCCTTAAACCATGCAAAAAAACCGTACACAGGTCTAAAACACACCCAGAATCTCCAAAACTGAAAAATATCAAAGACAATCCATCCCGAACCTCAACAAAATGATTTTAAATCAATAAAATAATAAAATAAAGGAAAAAACTATGTTTTGGGTACAAAAAAATTGTATGAAATTTATTTCGGTATACTTCTTAGTATGGATTCATTCACAACCAACATACTATATATAGTGTATATAGCTCATATGGATTTCATTATAGTTCCCAAGAGTTGGTATTCTAGTTTGTGATATGGGTTATTCAGGTAGTTCATATTTGTTTTCTTGTATTTTTGGGAGTGACTAAGGGTCAAACAAATATTAATGGTAACACTTCAATTTGTGATTTTATTTTGATTTATATTGATATTATATATATCAGTCAATAAACTTGATCTTATTTAGATATTTTATTAATATTTATCTATGTGATGTTGTGTAGTTATTCTCTATTCATTTATTTTGATATATCCTTATATAGATTCTTACTCTAATTGATTTATTGGTATTGATTTATTAGATGTTATATGATGGTCAAAGCATTCCTAATGGATATGTTCTAAAACCCTAGAACTACTTTTAGCCTAGGGTAATAAAGAAAATTCCACATGTATTTCATGGGTTAGTTGTAGTGTTTGAATCTAGTGGTGGTACAAGATAGTTCATAAAAAATTGTATCATAGAACTACCACTTTTTATTTGGTTTTTTTCTTAGTTTTAATGAGACTTAGACTGTTGTTTGAACGTGAGTGTTATGTTTGGGGGAGGGCCTCCATATCACTTTCAAATTCATATCCTTGAGTTTCCATGGGTAATTCTAGATTTGAGGCTTATTTCTAAATTTTATTTTGAATTTATTTAACTGATTTTGATATATTATTATTATTCTCAAGTCCTTGAGGAGTACTTAAATATTTCTTGTGTCATTATATGTATTAGAGGTGAATATGGTGATTAAACCATAGTTACAAAATTTACCAACAAGTATTGGTAAACTATATAGAGACTATCTGTAATTAGTTGGTCACTATGAAAATATCAATTGAATGGTTGGAACATTGTTTCATAGCCCATATGGCCAAAAAATCCACATTGTTATTCCTTCACTAAAAATGTTATTTTTCCTCCCTTTATTTCCCAATAAATCCCAATAGTGTTTATCATTGTATGATTTTAATTAAAAGAGTTTTTAGATGAAATATTGATTGATTTAATGTGTTTTGATTTCATATTTATGTTATGATGTTTGGTTTCATCTTTGGTGTTTGATATTATTTTATAAATTTTGGTTCAATGTTGAGTTGGGTTGAATAATTTAAATTTTGTTATGTGTTTGGAGATTGGATTTTGAGATGGAGAAATGAATGTAATGTGGGTTTTAATCATTAAAAATCATTTTTTGATGCTCGAGGGAATATTTTGAAGATTTTCAAAAAAATATTAGATTTAATTTTTGAATTTTTTAGTAAACAATACTTATTTTTTTATTTAATGTGAGGTTAAGGGATTCATTTTTGAGGATAATGTGTTTTTGTTTAAAAAGTGAAATTGTGATAAAATTAATTTTAAGGTGAGAAGTTTTAAAATTAGTTATTTATAATTCCATAAAAGAAATCAATTTCAATATATAATTTTTTCGGTAATTTAAATGAAAAATGGGGATTTTGTTTTGAAATTAGTATTGGTAGAGATTTAGCATAAGTTGATATTTTTTTGAAATGTTTTGATTTTATAAAGAATACTCATAAAATTATTTTCTTTGGAAATAGGGATCTTTTAAAAAAATTCATACAGACTGAAATATTTACATGATATTCATTTTAAATAAAATTTATACTTGAAAATGATAATTTTTCTAAGGTATATCTTTCGATTAATTTGTGAATTTTGTTTGTCTCTTCGATTATGGGAATATTTATTTTGTTATGAAGCATGAAAAGCTATGTATAGGTTTTTTGGTCTCTATATGTCACCTAGAAATATCTTGATGAAAACTAGGGTGTTTCAAAATGAGTGGTCTGTGTGTTGTCTCTTCCACTGCCTAGAATTGGCCCCTCACTATTCTTGATTCCAAAAAAACTCCAAGTGGGGTGGTGGATATGCTTCTCTCTATGTTCTCTAAGACTTATCTAGTTAGAATTTTTATTCTCTATCTGGTGTACATGATTATGAGGAATTAGTATATTAGATGAATATGATTGAGGATTCTGATTGGTGAGTTCAAATTAGATTATTTATTTAGTGGTATACATTATGGATGTTTTATTATGGCATGTGTCTGTTTTCTATTTGAGGTGGGTAGTTTTGGGGGACTTTTTCTTGGATCATATCAAGGATTTCTTGGCTACTCTATTTTGAATGTCATGTACTTGCTGATATATGTGTAGTGCTTCTAGATTTTGTTAATGGTATTGGGTATTTTAATTTTTTTCACTTATTATTGTTTTTGATAACCTATTCTAGGGATATAAGTTTTTTCAGTGTTGTTTCCGTCTTGGGGTTAGTTTATTAATGAGTTGAGAATCAGTGAACCTTATGTATGGGTAGGGGTAACTAGGAAAGATTATTCCATTGAGATATTAAGCACTCATTTATTCTATAATTATTGGGTACTATATGGTATGGTGTTCAGAGATTGAGGTTGTAATTTTCCTACTGAGTACTATGGGATGTGTTTTAAAAACCAAGTAGTTCCTCATGATGGAGTATTTTTGAATTGATATATATAAGTTTTTTATTTTTCATTCATGTTGAGATTGATGATGTATTTTTTGGGTATTTTTACTTCACCTTGTATTTTATTTTCTTTTGTTTTGTGTATGTTGGTATCTCTATGGTCTTTAAATTTGGTAAATGTGTGGATTCCTATGAAATTTTTAAAGATGTTTTATTATGGTGTGTTCATATTTAGTCACTCTATTTAGAGAATTTATAGATACTGGGTAGACCAATGATCCTTCTTCTCCCTTCATAGGATTTTACACTACTAAAAAATAGGGCTTTAACCAAGCTAAAAATGTCCTTTATCAGTGCTAGAGAAGCGCTAACTACCATAGTGAGATTAAAAGACCTGGTATTATATCATTGCTAAAAAATCACTGATAAATGACCACATTATTGGAATTTTTATTTATCACTGATAAAGGGTACCTTTATTAGTGTTTTTTAAAGCACTGATAAAGGACCATTTTTTCAGTGATTTCAAAAGAGCTGATAAAGGACCCATTAAGTTCTTTTAACAGATCTGATAAAGGACCCATCTATCAGCACTTTAAAAAATGGTGATAAAGGGGTATACTGTAGTGTTCTGTAAGAGCACATTGCAAAACCAATTCAATGTGCTATAATAGCACACCTCAACACCAGAAACACAACCAGATATCAAAAAAATTGTACAACAATACAGAATTTAAATAAAATAAAATCTACAACACAAATAAAAGAAAAAAACTATATTATATACATTTCAAACATTTTTTTATGCAATTATATATGTATAAATTATTACATACATTAAAAAAAATTAATATTCCATTTTTCCTTTTGATCCCAAACCTAATTCATGCTATTTCCAAAAAAACCACCACTACCTAATAAAAATAAATAACCCGTATAATAAAACAATTCTTATGTTAGTAACAATATAAGGAAATAAATTAACAGAAATTGTAATTTTTAAAATAAAGTTAGAGTTATATCTAGAACACCGTGTATTAGATTGAGTTTTGGTTGATTATTACACATCACATACTTTTTTTCTTATTAAAGAATTATCTTTATGAAAATTAATTAAATAAATATAAGATAATGCTACATGGGTGTAGCCTAGTGGTTGTGTCATGTGGTGGTATTTGGAGATGTGATTCATGTTTTAAACATAAGAAACACTTATATATTGAAAAGATTACCTTTGAGTCATAATGTTCACACTGTGCATCAGATTGAGGTGTGACTAATTCATACACATCCAAAATTACTTATGGATATTTTTATTAAAGTATTAAAACAATCTGAATGTGTTATCTTGGTTTTGAGTATGTCACTTGCCTTTTTCACTAAAATGTTATTTTAAATAGAAAACATGCATCTGGACTCATATCGATCACATCATGTTTCCATTTTATGTGATACTAATTCCTACATGTTAAAAATGATTTATGAATTGATCAAAAATTATCAAGAAAATACAAGTATGGTTTCTCTGTTTTTCGTTAGTGACACTTTTTGAACTAAAATATCATTTTTAAACTAATAACAGACACTTTGAGGCATACTGTTTATAGAATGTATCAGATCAATGTGTGGATGATTCCTACATGTCCCAAATGACTTATCAATTGTTGTCTTACAGTATCAAGATAATCTTATTTATTTTTTCTCAATTTTGAGTAGGTCAGTTGTCCTTTTTAATAAAATTAATGTCAATTTCAATAAAAAGATTCACTTAGATTCATATGAGTAACACCTTATGTTAGATTGATGTGTATCTAATTCCTTCACACCTCTAATAATTTGTTGATAATTTTCTTAAAGTATCAATATAATCTGAAAGTGTTTTCTCTTTTTTGAGTAAGTCACTTGTATTTTTTACTAAAATGTAATTTTAAACTAGAAACACATACTTTGAATCAAACCAACCACATCACGTGTCAGTTTTATGAGAGAACAATTCATACACATCAAAAATAACTTATGAATTATTTTTAAAACTTATTAAGAAAATCATAGCGTGTTTGATTGGTTTTCATTGAGTGACACTTTATGAACTAAAATGTTGATTTTAAACTAATAACAGAAACTTTGAGTCATATTGGCACATAATGTATCATATTGAGGCGAGATAAATTCCTACATATTAAAAATAACTTATGGATCATTTTTTTAAAGTATAAAAATAATATGAATGTGTTTTTTCACTTTTGAGTAGGTTAGTTGTCCACTTTACTAAAATTGATGCCATGTTTAAATAAAAATACATACTTGGAGTCATTCCGAACACACCATTCATCATATCATGGTAAGTATGATTCCTACACATCTCAAATGACTTATGGATCATTTTCTTAATGTAAAAAAACAATCCTAATTCATTTCCTTTGTTTTGAGTACATCACTTATCTTTTTTACAAAACCTATCATTTTAAACTGGAAACCAACACTTTGATTCATATCGATCACATCGAGTACTAGATTTATGTGAAACTGATTCCTAAACATCAAAAAAATGATATATCAATATTTTTATGAAATTATTAGTAAAATAAAATCACATTTTATTAGTTTTCTATGAGTGAAACGTTTCAAACAAAAATGTCAATTTTGAACAGATAATTGACACTTTGAGTCATATGGGGAAGACCATGTATCATATTAAGGTGATAATAATTATTATATCTCAAAAATAACTAATGGATTTTCTTGATAAATTATAAAATAATTCTAATGCTTTTTCTTGGTTTTGAGTAGGTTAGTTTTCTATATTACTAAAATTGATGCCAATTTTAAATAAAAGATGTACTTGGAGTAATTCCAGTGACACCGTGAATCAATTTGAGGTGTAGATAATTCAAACACATCTAAAATAAATTATGGTTCATTTTACTAAAGTATAAAAATGATCCAAATGTTTTTTCTAGGTTTTGAGTATGTCACATGCCTTTTTTAGTAAAATTTCATTTTAAACTTGAAACAAGAACTTTGACTCATATCGATCACATCGTGTATCAGTTTGACATGAAACCAATTCCTACACATAAAAAATGACTTATGAATCATTTTATTAAATTACCAAGAAATTATTCGCATGTTTTTCTAGTTTTCAGTAAGTGACACTTTTTGAACTAAAATGTTGATTTAAAACTGTTAATAGACACTTTGATTCATATTGATCGCATTGTGTATCTAATTGAGGTACATATGATACCTACGCAAAAAAATTACTTACAAATACTTTTTTAAACTATCAAAACAAATTGAATTCAGTTTCTCAGTTTTGCGTAGGTCGGTTTTACATTTTACTAAAACTGATGTGAATTTGAAAGAAAAAGATGCATTTGGAGTCATAATGATCACACCATGAATAAGATTGAGGTGAGAATGATTCCTAAAAGTCTCAAATAAAATATATATTATTTTACTAATGTATCAATACAATCCAAATGTGTTTTCTCAGTTTTGAGTACACCACTTGTATTTTTTACTAAAATGTCATTTTAAACTAGAAGCATGCACATTGAGTCATTACAATCACAACATGGATTAGTTTGACATGAGACCAATTACTACACATCTCAAATTAATTAATAATCAATTTACTAAATTATTTATAAATTATGAGATTATTTTATTTGTTTTTAGTGAGTGAAAGTTTTTGAACTAAATTGTTGATTTTAAACTGATAAAGGACACTTTAGGTCATATCGATAAAATCATGTTTCAGATTAAGGTGTGGCTAATTAATACACATAAAAAATGACTTATGGATCTTTTTCATAAAATATAAAAACAATATGAATGTGGTTGATCATTTTTGAGTAAGACAGTAATCCATTTTACTACAATTGATGTCAATTTTAAATAAAAAGACGTACTTGAAGTCATACATATTACAACGTACATCTGATTGAGGCCCGACTATTTCATACACATATACAACAACTTATATATGTTTTACTAATGTTTCGAACCAATATTAATGTTTTTTATTGGATTTAATTACATCACTTGTCTTTTTTACTAAAATTTAATTTTAAACTAGAAACACGTACTTTAACTCATACCTATCACATCGTATATCACTTTCACATTAAACTGATTCATACACATCAAAAATTAATTGTGAAACATTTTACTAAATTATCAATAAAATACAAGAACATTTTGTTGGTTTTTTATGAGTGATATTTTTTGAACTAAAATATTGATTTTAAATAGATAATAGAATCTTTGAGTCATACACATCACATTGTGTATCACATTGAGGTGCAGATAATTCCTACACATCAAAAATGACTTACGTATCATTTTCAAAATGTATCAAAATAATCCAAATGTGAACTATTAGTTTTTATTATGTTAGTTGTCCATTTTACTAAAATTGATGTCAATTTTAAATAAAAAGATGCACTTTGAGTCATACCGATCACATCATGCATTAAATTGAGGTGAGGCTAATTCCTGAATATCTAAAATGACTTATGGATCATTTTTTAGAAGTATCCAAACAATATGAATGTATTTTATTAGTTTTGAGTATGTAACTTTTCTTTTTTACTAAAATGTCATTTTAAACTGGAAACATGCACTTTGACTCATACTGATCAAATCGTATATCATTTTGACACAAGACTGATTCCTACACATTTTTTTTTTTGAGAAACGTGGTGACATGAACTTGTTTCGCAATTCATGCCCCTAGGAGTATTTATTAAAATAAAGAAAGTTGCGTTACAAACACGAGGTGCAATGATCTTACACCAACAAGGAATTAACCAGGGTACAAAAATAAAGACTCAAGAATACCCAATCAACAAATATAGCCAGCCAAAAAGAGATCCCCAGACTTCAATAAATGCTCATCATTTTTGGCTTTGACTTGCTTCAAATTGAGTAAGAGGGAGGGCTGTTAAAGTGTTTCCAAAAGTGCTCTCCAGTCCAAGATTTCATCCACATTCAGTTTGCATGAAACAGGTCATTAATATATGTAAATCACATTACCTCATGCTAAAAGAATAGAAAACCTGTGAAAGCCCCCGGTCCTTAAGTAGAGTCATTAGGAGGTAATGTGTGCATGACTTTTTCCTTACCCAGCATCATCAGCAGCAACACATCCGATGTCAACTTCAAGGATTTCGAGGCTCTCCCCCAATGCTGCTCCACTTTTATAGCTTTCTGTTCGCATATTTCTAGCAGCCCGTTCATCTATATTTGTGTTAAAACAGTCCAATGTGTCTCCAAAGTTGGATCTTACAATATGCAGTTCATCCAAAATTCAGAGTTGTCCTATTATAAAAAAAAGGATCAGTCTGATCCCTCCTCCCCTACAGTCAGCATAAACAGAAAATAACACAAAAAATCCCACAAAGAGAGTAAAAAAAAGTCCAGATCCTCCAGTAAGCAGTCCAGGCCAGATCAAAGACTTCCAAACCGAGCAAGCAATATGCCATTTTTTCCATAGATTCCTTTCAATAGCTATCAAACAAACATGAGACTTGCTGGTCAAACCAAAGAATCAGTATACTTGAATCTAGCACTTTAAGTAGGGAGAATAAGTCTTCAAAATCAACTAGAGACCAGACAAGAACCAGATGGAAGTCAAAGCCTGTAATGAAGAGGCTGAAAAAACCTCAAAGATGAATTAAGGGGTTTTTTGAAACTTCATCTTCAATTTTTCATTGAAGATATCCACCTTAACAGCAAGGTAAGTGTTCTTTGACATATCCCCGTTTTGAAAATATTTATATAATATTTCATCTCAGAGCTTCTCCGAAGATTCAGGGTCTT
This sequence comes from Viscum album, assembly GCA_963277665.1. Taxonomy (NCBI): domain Eukaryota; kingdom Viridiplantae; phylum Streptophyta; class Magnoliopsida; order Santalales; family Viscaceae; genus Viscum; species Viscum album. Next base: position 1,694,899,165 of record OY728158.1, on the reverse strand, counting down.
GGAAGCAAGGTACATCATGCTTTTCTACCCCTCCATGCTGCTGAGGGACCTCAACATGTTGAGATATGTCAGGGGATGAAGTCACTTCAAGTGACATCTCTCTCAGAGGTTTAACATGAGTAGATTCATTAGTTTCCTTTCTAGGAGGATCAAAAGAAATTTCCTTTCTTTAGACGTCCAAGGATCAAGTAACAATAGTTCTTTCAACTTGGGAATAATCCCTACATTTCCTCATTTTTTGTGATTGGGGGTAATGAACCCATCAACATCCACTATTGGATTTTAACCTTTCCTATCCATGGTTCTCAGATAATATTCCCCAATGTGAGTAGATTTGTCTTCCTCTTAATTTGTTGAATCATTAATTTCAGAAGAATTACCCCCCTCATTATCAGCATCCTCCTGAGTATCATCATTCATTTGCACATTCGACACTACCTCAAGAGGAGGGGAGGGGCTGTGAGGAAAACTATCAACCACAGCTATGGGTGAAGTCTCTTTGGTAATATGCTCACCTTTTTCCATAGAAATATTTTCTTGATACCTCCTAGGAGGAAAAATGTCCCTAGGTGCTAATATATCATTAGAAGTCTCGGGGACATCCGTGGTTCTTGTCAAGGTGCCACCAACAGGCCTAGATTTAATAGCATCAGAGATCTTTTTTGAACCAGATTTTTTCACCCAAACTGGTTTGCAACGAGGTTGAGGAGGTTCCAATTTGTGAGACTCACATTCCTCCATCGAATGACCAATTTTGTAACAACACTTACAGTAGGGAGGGACATTTTTGAAAACCACTTCTTGAATAAACCCTTTCTCCCCATTTTGAATCCAGAATCGGGATGGAAAATCATGGGAGATGTCAACCTCAGTGCAAATCCTTGCTACTGAGGGTCGAGAAAGATTTAAGGTAGAAGAGTCTAAGATAATTGGAGTTACAAAAAGACGAGAAATTTCCTTAAGAGCATGTTGATTGAACAAATGAAGGGGTAAGCCTGGGAACCCAATCCAGATGGGAACAATAGGAGGCTATGACCCAATTTCAAAATCTGGAGACCACTTAAATACCTTCATAGAGGACCCCCCAAAGGACCAGGATCCTCGAATCCAAAATCTATAATAATAGTAATCCGAGGTAAAGAGAAACATGACATGCAGAGAATTCAGAATCCCAATGTGAAAGTTTGTAAAGCCAATATTCTCAAGGGTTTTGCGTAAGAATGACATAGAAGGGTGATTTTTGATAAAGTGACCTACCAGAACAAAATAGAGGTCCGAAGCGAGATCCAGTACCTCATCTTTGGAGAAATCAATTTACGATAGACTTCTGTGTCTATATGATTTTGTAGCAAGATTTCCAGAGGCCTTCGAGTCTGCACATGGAACTCTACCCGCGATCACATCTACAAATGTTCTCTCATCTTGGAACCCTTGATCTTCGATGTTAGGGTTTTCTTTCCTTTCGCTCGAGATCTGCATCGCACCTTCCTACACATTAAAATTAATTATGAATAGATTTTATAAGTTATCAAGAAAATCTTTGTGCATTTCATTGGTTTTTAGTGAGTGGAACTTTTTGAAAAAAAATGTCTATTTTAAACTCATAATGGAAACTTTGAGTCATACTAGGCACTTAGTGTATAGAATTAAGGTGAGGCTGATTCTTACACATCCAAAAAGACTTATGGATCATTTTTCTAAAGTATCAAACAAATATGAACATGTTTTCTTAGTTTTTTAGTATGAAACATATAATTTTTACTAAAATTAATTTCAATTTTAAATAAAAAGGAAGCACGTGGAGTCATATCGGTCACACCGCGTGTCAGATTCAGGTGTGAATGATTCTTACACATCCAAAAGTCTCAAAAAAACCTAACTTCAAATTTTAGAATGATTTTCATTGAATTTATTGTCTAAACTTACAACATTGTATATTGAATTGATGTTCTTACCTAGAAAAACATTATTGTTGTTGAAATCTAGAAGATTAGATTAATCTCAGGTTCACATTATATCACAATAATTCACCACAATTAGAACATGAGCTTCTTATACTCTTTTGGATTTTAATGAGAAATGTTTTTTCATTAAAAACATCAAATCAATATGAATTCCTAAAGGATCTGTGAAAAAAACTAAATAAGAATTATATAAAAAGGATAAAGAAATTATATTATAAATTGTTTATAAAATAATGAAAATTTTAATTAAATAAGTAGTTTTGATTATCCTTTTCATGATAGTTGTATGCATTATTTAGGCATTCTTTTTTTTATTATCTCAATTGCAGTATCAAAGTCTAATCTGTCATGAGCATGAGAATCTTTGAACAAACCACCCCAACTCAAACAAAAGAGTCCACCTGTATAAGAAAACAATTATTATATGAGTAATACTAATCATAAATAAATAAAACATAAATATTAAAAAATACATTAATTTTATGGACAAAGATTTTAATATGAAAATATCAAGATTACCTCTATGATTGAGCAATGATAGTGTTGTTTATCTTCTTGAAAAGGCATGAAATATGGAGAAAAATATTCTAAAATAAATGAACTATGTATGAAATAATGAAAATTAAATCAATGTTCCAGTATATAATATTTCAGTAAAATAAATAAATTATATCATAACATTACCTCTACATCTTACCAAACAGTTTCCTTCATTATAGTTTTTATTTGGAGGGATTGGTAACATCATCATGTAGAGAAGACATTGTGTGCATAGTAGTCAAACAATTAATTTAGATTATGTTAATACAGTAGAGAACATATAATATTATGAGAAAAAAATAGTATATTAAAAATCACTTGTACCTTCTCATTGAACTCTATTTTTTTAATGGCATTATGGATTTGATTCCTCTATCATGAATCCAAATCCCCTCTTTGTGTCCCCTATAACTTTTAAATCATTTTCTACATTGGACTACCATGAAATGATTGTGATCACCCAATGAATGGGCCCTCCTTGATTAAATTTTCATCTACCCCAAAATTTGTTTTAGTTTCCAGTAGGACAATAGACCAATTCTTGTTTGTTGTATCTGAGAGATAAAATACATTCACTACATATTATTCCATCGTTAATGACTTATATTTTTTCCTCTTACACACTAAAATTCATCTTCATGAATCCCATTTCATGAACTTTCATTTCACCAATATTTTCAACCCATTTTCAGTGGAATGTTAGACAACTTTCATGCCCAATAGCTCATCTTCTTAATATTTATCATTTTATTTTATTATTCGACACACATCCTCTATCTATTGTGGAAATGAAACTATGTTGATTGAAATTATTTAAGCGGTAGTAATCCATGGGTTGAATACTAATAAGTTTATTAAAAGTAACAGAAAAGAGATGGGGGATGATTCCTAATAAATAAAATACAATAACTATTTGGGAGATGAAACTGATGAGAATGGAAGTTTTCTATAAAAGATTTGGGGGGTGGGTATCAAGAAAAAATTATAATAATGACTATTGTTTGATACACATCAAGTCTTTAATAAATCACCTAAACAAATAAAAATATAATATAAAAAATTTAGGAGTAATATGGAAAACCAAATATGATAAACAAGAATAATAAACTCTATTTTAATCAACTAGAATATATATAAATGTACTGATAATTTTTTTATTAAATACAGAGTTATTTCATATACATGGATGGTAATAAAAGATTCTTACGGGTGGAACCAATACATATAGACCGAAAATTATGAATAGGAAAAAATAATTTCTAATATATAGAATTTTATAAAATCCATTCTCTTTTTTGGAATATGTTTTGTAACAACCTAAGGATTTATTAAATTTTATATTAATGGTATATCAAATTTTTGAAAACATGTCAAAATTCTTGGGATGTCATATCACCACACCGACCTATCCCAAGGATTCTAGGAAGGTTATAAGATTAGATATACCCATCATAAGGATTCTAGGGAGGATATATAACACATATTGACCCTTACTTGAGATTATAGGCAGGCCCATAAAGAAGTTGGAATAAATAAATAATGCACATCAACCATATATATCGAAATAAAGGGAGAAAAACACATCAGCCCTTGTTACATCTATCCCAAATATACTAGCCTTACTAAGACAAAACAACTCATGTGAGGTCACATTTTCTAAGTGGACTACCCTTACTTCACTTATAAATCTTAGTCGAATCCCAAAAATTAATAGATCTATAAAACATCACTTGCCATCTAAAGTCTCTACTAGAAAAATACTAAAATAACTAGTTAGTTTAATATGCCATAAAGTAGTCTCAAAGGATACCCAACCAACATCATGGAAATTGATACATAAAAAATCATTTAGATGATGTAAAATGGGATAGAACATCCACCATATGGTTAATTCCACTATTTATGCAATGAAAATAAATCACGATTCTGCCAAAATTTCACATAAATAAAATAGTAGCTCACAAATACTCTACATTAATTCACAAATACAATTGAGAAGGGAGGAGAAGCTCATATGGCCTGGGAGCGAGTTGGAAAGGCTCACAGTATAGGTGTTACAGACTCAAAAAATTCTAGGCATCCAAATCAAAGATCTCCATGAATTTTTTTCCAAAATAGATAAATCACCACACTCATGGTTTCAAAAAATACTCCAGCATGGATACAAACAATGATTTTTTACACACTGAGTTCCCCAAGAGAAAGTAGAGAAAGTATTACATTTAATATAAAGTAGAGAAAGACTTATGTTTGAGTATTAGATTCATTCAACCCTTGAATCGTTTAAGTATTATATTTGAGACTTGGATTTGTTCGAGGATTAATTCAAGCCTTGATTCGAGCTTCCATTCACTGAGGAGGAGCACCGGTAGAGGTTAGATTCCCCATAAATTCAAATATTACAAATGGTTTATGACTGGGTAGAGTTATTTAAATAGACCGGGACACAGTTATCAGCACTTCCAAAAAAGCACTGATCAAGATACATTTTATTAGAAATTAAGTAGTAAGTACTGATAAAAGACAACTTAATCAGTGTTCCTTTAGCACTGATAAATATATATCTTTATCATCATAAAAAAATCACTGATAAAATCCATCCTTCTCAGTGCCAATGTTTTAGTGGTGATAAAGATTCCTTTTACCAGCACTTATTACTTAAGTACTGATAAATGATTTAAAACTATAATTATAAATATTATTTTTGTATATATATATATATAATAAATATATATTATTATAAATATAGTAAATATATTCCTTATTTAAATATATTTATTATAATTTTATAGTTATTTAAATATATAATTATATAGTTATAATAATATAAATATTTTTTAAAACATAATATTTATATAATTATGTATATTTATATAAGTATTTAATAAATATATAAAAATTTAAATATAGTAAATATATTCTTTATTTAAATAAATTTATTATATATTTAATAATTATTTAAATATATATATAATTTTATATTTATAATTATTTAATTACTTTTTAAAAATTAAGATTTATTTATTTATAATTATAAATATATAAATATATAAATATATTAAATGTACATTTAAAAATATATTTTTTTATAAATATTTTTAAAAATATATATTTATAAAATTATTAGAGAATATTTAATCTAAAGTTCATGTATGTTAAAAATGAGTGAATTTGAATGAATTAAAATTAAGTACACTCACAATATTGAAAAACTCGATAAGTTTTGTGTGTGTGAGTTGTATATAAAAGTGAATTAATTACGTATGTGTGAAATCAATGTAACACACCTTTGATCTAAGTTAAATTTAAAGATTAAACGACATTCAACCATGTCTATTAATCCATGTAGTTAGTAAGTATTTTTAATTCATATAACTTTTTAATTATAAACCATTATTCACTAAATATATAACTATTCAATGTAAAGAATAAATATTTTGTATTATATAAATCATATTTATATAAATTAATATATATATATATATATATTTAATATATAAAATTTATTAACATTATTAATAATAGTCTAATTAATAAAACATTTAATATTTCTCTCAATTTACTTATTTTTAATTTTTATTTATTTAATTCTATTTTTTCATATATATATATATATATGTATATTTAATATATACTATTTAATAGTATTTATAATTTAAATATAGTATAACCAATTTATTCATTTTTATCAATAATTTTTTAATTAACCATTTTTTAATATTTTTTTAATAAACCCACTTTTTATTTATTAATTTAATTATTTCATTTTATTCAGACCTTTGGCCGTGCTAGAAAATCACTGATAAAGGATACCATCATGAGCACTAAAAATTAATTACGGGTAAAGGGTACTCCTTATTAGCACTAAAAATAAAGCGACGATAAAGGGTACTATTTATCAGTACTAAAAACAAAGCACTGATAAATGGTACCCTTTATCAGTGCTAAAAAAGCATTGATAAAATGTAGCTATTATTAGTGCTAAAACAAAAGTGCTGATAAAAGGTACAATTTATGAGTGTTTTTTAGCGTTGATAAAGACCAGCGGTGTTAAAGGCCGGTTTTGTAGAAGTGTTACCTCATGATCTTGTAGCTTTATTCTTAGACATATCTCAAGGGTTTTATGGAATTGATTTTTTGGTTTTAGGAAGCCATCATTGTTTGATTATTTTCTTCCTTAGGTTCTATCTAACTGTTTCACTCGCAAACACACCTCCATCCATTGGTTGTGGTTTTGACTTGTCTCTGGTTCCATAAACTTTTACCAAGGACATTCTTGTGGTAGAATTTAGCATGGCAAGGAGTTTATCACACACGATGTCATAGTTGGAATATTTATTTTATATAATGTAAATTAATATTTGGAAATTTAAATTTTTATATTTTTTGAGATTGATTTTTTTTATTTTCTAGAATGTTTCCCTATGTGCATGGTCTTCATAGCATGATTTAAGAGAAATCATGTAACGTGATGAATACATAGTCTATTATAGTTCATTTTTAATGTAAATTGTTTTTCCTATATAAGTAGATCATTGTTTTTACAACTCCCAATAGAAACTGTGTGATATATTTTTCCTCCTAGGATTGGCATGCCCAATTGGGGTATGGTTAGAAGTTATTATGCATCCAAATCAGGCTAGTGTGTTATAGGTTTCTTTTTTGGATATTTTATGGAATCCTTATAGTTTACCAAACTTTGTAGACTAACCAAAATCAATTAAATGTTATTTTCCTATTCTTCAATGAACCATATTTTCATAATTCCTCATGGATTCCCTCACATAGATCAGTCAGACCTCCCATGCATGAGATGAAGAGCTCCATCCCTATCCATTTAGGATTAATTCCTTACCCAACCCATTTCTTAAATATTTCTGAACGAAAATCCCCCATATTCTACTTTTCTTCCATCAAAATCCATATTTATGACATTTCTAATTAGTTTTAAATCATCCCAAAACTATAGGCCCATTGAGGTTCTTTTTTTATGTTCAAATTTTCTAAACTATGGGGTTTTTCTTATTAGGTATTATGGAGGACCACTAATGAAATTTTTGTGCATATTTCATTGTAGGATACATCATTCGACCTAGTTCTTGTTGATTTGAGTTATGTGTTTCCTTAATTCCTTAACTTTAAATGTAATTTTATGCTTTAGGTTTTACATTTTTTTATTTAGTAATTTATACACATATTTATTTAATAATGAGTGGTCCTTGATTATTTTTAGTGTGTTCATCACTTCACATAAAGAGTATTTCTAGAGGTTTTGGTTTCAAAAATGAATCTGAGTTTCATGTTTTCAAAAAATGATTTTTCCTTTTTTATGTGAATTAGATGCTTTAAAACGAGTTTAGAATCATTTTAGGCTAACTATGGGAAATGGAATGGTTTATCGATTTTGATCCTAACATGTTGAATGCGATTTCTGATTTGAAATGGGTTTTTTGAATGGAATTCAAATGAATGTTTTTAAATAATCATTTGAAATATAATATCAAATAGTGATAAATGAATTTTAATTTTGAGTCCCTTGTAATGAAGGCACGTTTAGATGTTTTGAATTGTTTTTAATTGAATATAGAGTGTGACACACTCTTAATATTCTTATTATAATATAACCTATGTCGTGGATGTTTTTTATTATTTTGTTATAGATTTTTTCTCAATGGGAATATCATATATTTATTATGAAATATAAGTATTATGAAAAGGGGTTATATCCTGTGAGGTATTAACAGGTGATATTTGAATTATTGATTTTCATTTATTGATATGTGTGAATTCTCACATCCTTTTTTCTTGAATGACAAAGGGATCCAAGGTGTATTAGTGATGGATGTGATATGGTTACTACCTATTCCCAATTATATTAACTAGAGATTTTATGATATTGGTGGCCATAGGGGAGTTCCACCAATGATACTAGTTTAGATCAATGAGTTGTTTATTAACATTCGAATTCATTGATAGTATGATATGTGGTTCAAACCTTAGTACATATAGCTTATCCTTATGATATGATTAGGAATTACCTATGTTTACTTGATAACTCTCCATATGGAATTTTCTTTCTTTTTTGTTTCCCAGAATGATTGGAATTTATAGAATTAAGATTCACTTGCCACATTTTTATATGATGCCTTAATGCTTAATTATTTCATATTCATTTTTTATCTTTTGTTTCAATTTTTTTTCAAGATATTTTAATTTTTCTATTTGTAAAGTACATTTTGAAATAAGTTTTGAAATGGGTGTTTTTTATATGATGCATGAACCATTCAATGTATACACCAATTATCGATTTATTTTAGGTGCCCTGGAATTGGCCATCTGGTTTGGCATGTTTGGTGATTTGGATATTAATAACAGATGACTTGGGTTGTGGAGGGTGACCAAGGGTCACATTGATATTATTAGTATTAGTTCATTTTGTATTATTATTTTGAATTAGATTGCAGCGTTATCTATCTACCTATAGAAAGTATCTGGTTTATTAATTTATTTTCATTTAATTATTTAATACTGATTACTTATTTTGTGTTCAGTTATTTGAATTTCTCCTTATATAGACTACATACTATGACTGTATTTTTTTTTATTTGAATTTTTTATTTTATACAAGGGAGAAATAATTCCTAATTGATTTATACAAAGACCATTTCATTAGTTTCCATAAAAGGGTTATTAGGTATTTTCCCACAACATGTGACATATTGGATCGTGTTCCCAGATCCAGGGGTGTACTATGTTTGTTAATGACATGATTTCATGGTTATATTGGAAAAGAAAACCTTAATGTATTAGTATATTTTTAATAAAAAATTATTATAAGAGAGAAAAAATGATGGGATTTTAAATCATTACAATATCCTAAAAATTAATATAAAAGAAATCCACACCGATGTATATAAACTAAAAAAAGAAAATAACTGGTGAATATGCAGAACATCTAAAACAAGGGAATTGAGATGAGAAACATTTATCATACAATTCTTGATGGTCAAGAATAATTTAACCCCCTTTATAATTTATTTTTTATTTTTATTAATCTACTTGAGAACAAAAAATTAGATATTTTCTATTCATATAATTCTATAATAATTTCCTATTACAAATTTATCATTAATTATTTGTTATTATTAACGTTATGGTATTAGTTTTCTTGTTCGTTATGTGCTAGATTTGGTATCTTAGTTCTAGTCTATAATCATTTCAAAAAAATTTATAACATATAGACTTTCCATAAATACCAGATTAGTGTTTTTGATATATTTATAATGACCAATTTCCATTCAATATATTTTATGTTTATTTTTTCATGGATATCTTAATAACAATCCATTTCAATAAATATTAAATTAACATTATAAAATTATTTATTAGTGAATATACATTGGAATATTACCAAACCAAAATTATAAAAACATATTAATTTAATATTTATTACTTTATAATATCATTATTTAGGACATGTTAATAATTTATTTTGAAAAACTTATAACATAGTTCCTATGGGTGAAAAAACCATCCAAAATAAGAATTCACCCTAACTACTGAATGACTAATTTTTTTATTATATACTTATAATATAAAATTCAAAATAGCTGAATGTTTTTTTAAATATTAAGGTGTTAAATAATATTTAATATGTGTTGGATAAATAACATAATGAATAATTATTAAGGATAATATAACACCTATGGTGAACACTCAAATCTTCTATTAAAGGACCTCTTGGATATTATTAATTTAGGGACACATCTTATTACCTGAGGTTCCTAAATATCAAGGAGTGTTGATATAATTTTTTTTAAATTTATTTAAGTAGAAACAATAGGAATTGTTTCAAATTAGGTTTATAAGTTATGATCCCATTATAGGTGTTCTTGAGTGGTATTTTCACATATTCCTAATCCTTAATGAAGAAAGAATTTAATTTTACATGGATAGTGGATTCAAAGATGGAAGATAATTTAGATTGGATATTGTATTAATGATTATTATATCATCCACTTGTTTAGAGATAAAAGTTTATAACATTTTAGGATATTACCCCAAAGTTAAAACCTTTTACATCATTTTACATTTACCATGGTAATTCATTTTTACCTTGGTAACTTAGTTTTATGCCAAAAATGAAGTTGAATTTATGGCATGACTTATACATCCATATCAAAAATATAAAATCTATTTTATTGTATTTAATTTATATTATTGATAAAAATAAATTGTGTTACGAGAATGCATAACACATGAAGATAATTTATAGTGAAATTTTTTTATAGAAAAAATGCATTTTTTCTTATTCCAGATCATGTGATATTAATTAGTTGATTATTTTATTTTATTATATATATATATCTCAATGTGTGTGTAAATATATATAATTAATTTAATTTATAATATTATTTAGTATAGATTAGTTATTTTATTATAAAAATGGCCAACATATAAGTAAAAAATTTCTTTTAAAACATGTATTTTTAACATTATTCTATTTTCATGAAATCATGTTAATTATATTATCTTATAACCATTAAATTTTATCAATATAATTATATTATAATCTATATTTTAATTTTATAATGAAACCAAATAATTTATATTAAAAATAATATATAAAAAATACAAAATAAATATTTTTATATTAATGAATTTAAATTAATTATTACTTTTAATTTTATTCCATAATTATTTATTATGTGTGAATTAAATTATATTTAATTTTTTACAAACAACTACACAACATAAATGTATATATTTAATATACATTAATCCAACGACCTTATATCCCATGTCCAGTTATCCAATAGTCAAATTTCAAATGTGTATATATATATATAACCGTCATTTTTATTTCCAATACATAACCTTACATATATCTCTAAAATCATTTATCCTATTAATTTACTTTATCATAATTTTTTTAATTTATATTTTTTCCTTATTTCCATTTTTATTATTAGATGTATCTTCTTGGAAGAAAACTATATAGATGAGGATTTCATGGTGAAGAGCCTTTTATTTATTTATAGTTTTATTCCTATTAAAGTATTCATAATGGATTTTCATATAGAATTATCACAGTGTATTAATTTTTATCTTTCATTATAAATTTTTATACTAAAAAAATATATGATGGTGCATTTCAAATCAGTTTTTGTGTGAAACCATTTATTTAACATGTTAAAGGAAGAAAATGTGGGGTGTCACATTATAAACCCCTTAAAATAATTTTCAACTTGAAATGTCATTACTCAAAAAATTAAAATACATGTCCTTTTTTCTACATTTCATTTTCAAAATCCTAATTAGAGTCTATAACCTAATGATTCCTCTAAATATCATTAACCATTTTAGTGATCTTGGTTTGTAGTACATTATTTCTATAATCTTGGATTTATACATGTTATAACCCAAAAGAAATATCTTATTCAAATGGAAATACAACATAGTTTATTATATATGAATGTTTTACAACATAATTTATCAAAAGTTCGATATGGGACATATCATTCACTAGGGATAAGTTAGACGAATGTGATAGATAATACAGTACAATAAAAAACTAGTATTTCTAAGGGACTAATTTATATAGGGATTTATTTCCCTTCTTCTTGTATCCTATAATCCACATCCATGGTGATATTACGTATAATTCCTTTTCTATGACATGAAATTCCATACCGCATAGAAAATAATTGACAGATCTATTTTATAAACATGATGTAATTGGAATGTGTCACTTAATGGTTTTTAATCATCTATGGTATCTATTTTTAAAGATCATGTCCTAATATATTTTGATCTCCAATATAATTCCAACATGGTTGATTTCACCACCTCCTACCATAAAAAAACAAATGGATAATTTTAATTCTTTAGTGTAAACTACTATTATATAAGAACTATAACTACGAAATGTTTTTAGAATAAATTCCTATAAAATCAAGTGTATTGGTTCTCAACATATCCTCTAATGATTGTATTGTCAATTTAGATTGAAAATATAATTAATTATGATATGAATTATAGAGACCCATGAAAAATGTATCATAAATATTATATTGAGGAAATTATTTAAATAATAAATAACACAATAGTTGCAAAATGAATGGATTGAAAGTTTTATTGTTTAGGAAATTAGTTATATGAAAATTTTATTTTATATATCTTATAAATTTTTATCTCAATTGTGCTCCTCTAGAAACATTCCTAGACACATCACATGATGTTATCATCTTCATAACCTAAAAAATGGAAACATAAAAATGGGGTTAAATCATAATGCTCAGAAAGGGAAAATAAATGTCATAAAGTATTATATCATAAGCATAGGAAGAATATCATGAATATATATATATATGTCTAAATAAGAGATCAAAATATCATGTTTGATAATAAAAAAACATGATGGATCCACAAATGATATTAAAATTATCATCATGGAAATAAAAGTAATATAACATGTTAACATTACATAAGGTGTGAGATACATGAAAAGGAATAATCATGAAAACATGGTGTTTCATATAAATCCAATGCATCTTGAGACATGGAATAACCTGATGAAAAATTGGAAATGTTACATAACTTGATAAACATGAAAATATGGAACATCCATAAGAGTAGGAAAACATGTTTGAGTAAACCCATTATGCATACACCCTTGTGAAAAATCTCATTATGTTCATTCTTAAAATTGATAGAATAACTATAATGAGCATGCCTATGTGATCAAACCCATTTTTCCATGGCCGACTATTTTATAAGATATATTCTTATAATAATGAATTAGTGGAATTTATAGGACATTACATTTCTCATCCACACATATGTGTGTCACTTAAAAACAATCATCATTATAACATAAATAACCTGTTGAAAAATAATCAGTTTCTTATACATATCACATAACATGAACTTATGAAATCACAGGATACCAAAATATAATTAACCAATAGGTTTCATAAATAAATTAAATATAAAACATTAAATGATTATATTTATACCATTTCACATATAAATAATAACATGAAAATCCAAAAAAAATATATATTTCTTGATTTTTTTTGAAAACATCGATGTTAAACTCATAATTTTGAGTCCATTTTCAAAAAGAAACTTTATTTAAAGATAAATGAAAAGATTAAATTAAATCATATTTATTTTAGTTCAAAAACTATTTTTACCTAGAAATATGGACTTAACATCAATTAAAATGTAATTTATTAAAAAAAAATTGTTCAATAATAACTTTTAGATCATAATGAATGGATTTTGAGTTACCATGTCCCTTACCATTACCCTTGATTTTCATAGAATACATTGACATTTTATATCATAAATATTAATGGACTAATTACTTATTTCAAAAAATTATTCTTATAAACATATATTTATACTCTCCAGTAGTATCAATTAACTTCATGTATTATATTTTTGTAATCTATTTTCAATAATAAATGTTAATAATCTTAACCATTCTAAACTAGTTTCATAAAAGTTACGTTGATGTTCCTACTTCTCCCAAATACCATAATTTAAAACCCATTAATGGATCTGGATCTTATGTTTTATATTGTTATTATTCCATTACATGGTATTTTTAGTCTATTATTGTGAAAATGAAAACAATAAATAACTAGTTTTAGGTTTTTTACTGATATCATTGGATTTATTTATAATAGTCGATGCATCATGTTTTATTAAAAAATATCCATATTAATGATATATATTTACTATAAATATCATATATACTTGTAAAATATATACTAAAATCATCCATGTTATGAATTTAAGGAGAGGAAAAACACATTTATTGATGGGGGGTGGTAGTTCACACAACCCACGATTTACATTTTTCTTTTTAATAGAAAACGAGAGGGTGAATAATTCTTACAAAACAAAAATAACAACAGTATATCATAATAATGATACTGATGATATAATTTTTTAAAGGTGAAATGAAATTTTAGTAAGATCCAAAGTGTATAATGAAATCAAAAAAGATATATAGGTTTAAGAAATTATACCTCGCGTCTTGGATTATCACCTTTGTGAAGAGAATTTACCCAATGAGGGGTGGTTTTTATAAGATGACAATAACCTCAATATAGTGTATAATAGTATTTGGAATAGGGTTGGATTGATTATTGGATGAAAAATGGGGTTTTTTGGAGTGAGGGTAAGTGAGGAAAGGAGTTCCCTTTTTATGTGAAATAGGAGTGGCATTTTGGTAAATACAAAAAACTATTCAATAATTGGAAGTCACTCGCATGACATGTTCCTCATAAATTTATAAATATGGTATTATAGGGTAGTTAAGGTAAATAAAAGTAACCATAATTCAAGAATAATCATTTTATAAACATTTTATGCAATTTACCTCTAAGGTTACCCAATATTACAATTTTAGTTTTTACCACGGTAACTAGTTTTTACATATGTATGTTATCCTTTAAGACTAAAAATAAAATGATCATTTTTTTAAAATTTATACCCACTTATTCTATATATGAAATCAAATTTATCTAATAAAAATAAAATTTGTATGGAAAATTAATCTTAACACAAATAAATGTAATGCACAAAAACCTATTTTTAGAAAAATATTGCTTTTAAGAAAAACTATTTATGATGAGGGTGAAATTATCAATTACATGGACTCAAATTAATTTGAAAATAATTATTACAATTTATATAGTATTTATTTATCAATAAAATAAATCAAGAATTCATTTCATCATGTTATAAATCATTAAAATAATAGTATGAAAAATAGTTTTTTTAAGATGCTCTATAAATTTTTAAAATGTGGAGCATGAGTTTATAAATTAAAAATTGTATTTTAAAATTACTTACTATAATTTGTAATATATATTTTAAGAGAAAAATTCTTTATAAAATTAAACTTATTTATATAATAAAATAATTTCAAAAAAGTAGTGACATAATAGAATATGTATTTTCACTATTCACCTAAAAATTAATTATTTTCAAAAAATACCTAAAAAATATTTTTCCACTAATATGATTATGATAAATAAAAGAAGTTTTTATGTTTTTTAAATTCATTTCAAAATATATATATATTTAACATGAAAATAAAATCTTAAAATATTAATAAAAACAACTTATAAGATTTTTTTTCAAATTAACTATTAATTTAAAATTTTTACTAATCATAAATATATAAAATTTTTAAATTATAAATTTTATAAAACAAATTTTAAGAATAATGTATTTTTTATTACTTCTCGAACTCTACTAATTGTGTCAATATATAAATTGAATTTTATTTCGTTTTGTTTTATTTTATGAAACATATTTATTTATATGTATTTCATATTTCTGTTATTATTTTTTATTCTTTATAAGATTATGGAAACCATATAACGATATATATTTTTTATTTTTTAGGTTTTGTGTGTGGAGAAAATCATTTAAGAAAGCATGTAATTAAAAAACGAATGTATTGGGTTGTTACATTCTTCCCCTTTAAAAAAGTTTATCTTCAAAATTTCATTACATGGAAGAAAAAAAGTGAGGGTACTTTTCTCCCATTGCATCTTGAAGTTCCCATATAGCCTCAATAACCTTATTATTTCATCATAAAACCTTGACTATATGATTGGTTATGTTCGACAACACCTTACCTATTTGATTAATAATTTCCGCGGGTTGTTTATTATTTGAGAAATCATATTATAGTTACATAGATTTTTGAGCTCAAGTAAAGGGTTTTATATGTACTTTCTCAGAAGTTTTTCATAGAAAACATCATGCACATTAGATAGGTATGGATGGAGTGAAAAGTGTTAGGATATAACTCCATCATGATCATGGATTTTTAAGTTCATGATGAATCTTTAAATCTACTTTTGTTTCTTCCAAGTCTCACTACCCGTGTAACGTCCTGGTTCTGGAAGCCACCCAGAGGTGCCCCGTACCCAGTTGGTCACATGGCCTCAAGCGCATTTCAACAAATACTGGAGGCTGCCGACTAGTAGCGAGGAACTTGGGTGTGATAGTGGAAGAAACTATCCCTCATTGGTAGAGTAACACAGTGGAAGAGAAACAAATACACAATAGCGGAAGAAGTAAATATACAAACAACAGTAATAGAGGAAGAATGGAATAACAAACAACTGAAGAAAATTTATAAATGATGCATGGTACATGTGTCTAAGAAAGCATCCAAACAAGTCACAATACTGGAATACAAATATTACTAAACCAAAGTTCAAAATAAAAAAATAAACAGCTCCTCAGCATTGCAAGATTAAGGTTGGTCCCATGCTCTCCAGCTCCATAGAAAGTCAAGTACCTGAAGTAGAAGGGAGCTTTACCTTATCTATACCTAAAGCAATATAATCTATTTGGGCCCAAAAGAATGGCCCAAACAAGGTGTGAGACTAAATCCCAGTAGGAAAACACCCAAAGATCTGTTCCTAATAGTCAGTGAATATATGGCAGGTAAAAGTACAGAAACAGTAAACAAGAAAGTACTCAGCAGAACAATTCCACATATCAAAAGTAACTAAACAAGCACGGTAACCCTCTGGAATGTTCATATATCATATCCCCTATGGTTCAGTTATATAAATATATAAATAATCTCTGAGGAAGCATGTACAGTAAATTCCCCTTATAGTCAAAAGCAATTCAATGACTCTCTAAGGAAGCTCACACGATCAATACCCCGTATAGTCTAAAGTAGTCAAGGAATCTCTGAGGAAGCTCACATGGTCAATTCCCCTTATATCCCCAAGGTCAAGGACTCTCTGAGGAAGCTCACATGGTCAATTAAACTTATATCCACAAGTGGTTCAAATAATTCAAAGACTCTCGGAGGAATCCCACTCAGTCAATTCTCCGTATAGTCTAAAGTGCTCAAAGACTCTATGAGGAAGCACACTCGGTCAATTCCCCTTATAGCCTACTACACCAGGTTTTCACGGCCCTGTGTAGGTCAACGAGCATAGTAATGCAATATGGACAATGTAAACCTATAGAACTACTTGGCTAACCAGTCTACAACATATCAAGTATGTCAGAACACAAACACTCCACCCTACAACACTAGAGATGGAAAATAGGCAAGGCGGCCAAACGGCTAAGCAGACCAATGAATGTAAACATAACATGCATGGGAAAAACATCCAAATCATAGAATTCAGCCCTTGTTCATAACCAATTAACCTCTACACTAGCATAAAATCATGACAGGAAACCAATAGGGGTAAAACGGTAAACACATAATACCCTATTCAAGGGTATTGGTGAAAATTGCACATAATACTCAAAGAATTTCAACGAAAGGGAACAAACCACCTACCTCGGTGTTGGGAGATCGATATACTCCGGCTTCGAGCCTTGGATCAACATAGAACATGGTAGATCTACAAAAATATCTAAAATGATCAACCCAAAAAATCTCACGAGAGAGGGGAAAACAACAGATGGTGCTCTAGGAGAAGAGAGAACTCACCGATGCGATCCCAACACACCCGATAGTGTTTGATTCAGAGGAAGGACACTCTCCCAGGGACTCGTCAAAGATCTATGGCTGTACGGTGCTCCTGGATGAGATGAATGAAGAAGGGGGTGTTTCTGTCGATTAAACGCGACCCCAGTGCGTTTAATGAAAAAAACAAAATACACGACGTGTACTTTTGGAGTACACGACATGTACTTTCCATTTCCGTACTCTACTTTAAGCGGTCTCTAGGTCACCCCACATGGGCGTTTTCATTGTCGCTACATGACAAGTACTTAGCTACCAACGGTAACCGAGTACACGGCGTGTTCTCATAAAGTACACGACGTGTACTTCAAAAATTTCCATAATTTTTCTCTTTTTGTCAAAAACAACCAGAAAAGGAAAAACATACTGGAAAAGAAGGTCTAGGTCCTTACAAACTTCCCCTCTTAAATAAATTCATCCCTGAATTTCCCTAGAGTGGTGTAGAAGAAGAAACCTCAAACAACTCTGGCCACTGTGCTCATACATCGGCCTCCATCTCCCAAGTCTCGTCCTGTACCCGCCCGTGATGCCATAGCACTCATACCAGAAGAACAAACTGACCATGGGGAACCTTTTTACTGCGATCAAAAATCCAGATAGGATGCTCCTCGAATGACACATCCACTTTGATCTCAACCTACTCAGGTTGAAAGACATGATATGGGTCTGAAAAGTAACGTCGGAGTTGAGAAATGTGAAAACTTTTGTGCATATCCTGGTACCTATGGGGTAACTGCAATCGATAGGCAACCAGACCAACTCTCTCCACAACCTCAAACGGCCCGACGTTCCCTGGCGAAATTTTACCCTATCTCCTAAGCCTCTTATGTCCCAACCTTTATGTGACACGTAGGAAAACCTGATCCCCGACCTCGAACTCCAGAGGTCATCTCCGCTGATCAACATAAGACTTATGTTGAGACTGTACAGTTGTCATCCTCTTCTAAATCAACTCTATCTTATCTGTGGTCTCCTGAATAAGACAAGGTCCCATCAAAGATGCCTCTCCTGCCTCCAACCAAGATAAAGGTGATCGGCTTGGCCTACCATACAAAGCCTCCTAAGGTGCCATATGAATAGTTACTTGAAAACTATTATTGTAGGAAAACTCCACAAGAGGTATATTCTTCTCCCAAGAACCTCCAAAATCCAGGATGCTTGCTCGAAGCATTTCCTCAAGCACCTGAATAATACGCTCGGACTGGCCATCTGTCTGAGGGTGGTAGGATGGACTCAAAAGTACCTGTGTACCCAAGGCCTTATGAAGCCCTTTCTAGACTCAAGAAATAAAATGGGCATCCCTTTATAAAACAATGGATCTTGGAACTCCATGCAGATGGACTACCTCACGGATGTACAACCCTCCTAGATCATTAACCCTAAAGGTCTCCTTGATCAGCAAGAAGTGGGCAACCTTAGGGAGTCTATCAATGACAGCCCAAACTGCATCATTCGCTCGAGGAAACCTCAGAAACTCTGTTACGAAGTCCATCACGATGTTTTTCCACTTCCACTCAGGAATGGGTAACTGCTGTAAAATCCCTGCTGGCCACTGATGCTTTGACTTTACCTACTGACAGGTGGATCACCTTATGACGAAATTGGAAACATCCCTCTTCATACCTAGCCACCAATACCAACGTTGTAGATCACGATACATCTTTGTGACACCAGGATGAACTTCCCAAACTGAGGAATGAAAATACCACATCAGCTCCTCACGTATGTCTGTTGGCACCCATACGCACCCCTAGAAATGCAAGACCTCATCCTTAACTATGGTCTATCCAGGAATAGTGTACTCTCCTGACACACTTTCCCACATGACTAAGCCTTCAGAATATGATAGCTGCCTCATTCACACTCGATCAAGAAGAGTAGAGGTAACAAATACAAAAGAAATGAATGTCTTCCCCTGACTATCCTGCACCGCCAAATGAATCACAAAGAACAGAGCCATAAGCTGCCACTCATTTCTGGCCTCCTGAACTGCCTACATCTGGGTCCTTCTGCTCAACACATCAGCAACTATGTTGCCTTTCCCAGGCATATAGGCAAGCTCAAAGTCAAAGGACTGAAGGTACTCAACCCACCATTGCTGTCTCAAATTTAGATCACGCTGAGTGAATATGTACTTGAGACTTTTGTGGTCAGTGAAAACCACAAAATTCTCTCCCAGAAGATAATGTCTCCAACAAAATAAATCATGGAAAACATCAGCTAACTCCAGATCGTGCATCAGGTAATTCCTCTCATGTGGCCTCAACTGCCGAAATTCGTACACCATGACTCCATATCCCTACATAAGCACAGGTCCTAGAACGATACCTAATGCATCACAGTAAACCGTATATCCCTTTCCCAACTCTAAAAGGACTAGAATCAGTGCTGATGTCAATCTCCCTTTCATCTCCTGAAAGTCTGACTCACAAGAATTTAACCACAAGAACTTAGCACCCTTCTTAGTCAAACCCATGAGTGGCACTGCTAAGCGTGAAAAGTCCTGAATGTAACAACTATAGTATCCAGCTATCCCAAGAAAACTCTGTACCTCAAAAACGTTTTTCGGATTCTCCCAGGAAACTAATTCTCTCACTTTCTCTGGGTCTACTGATACTCCTGTCTCTAAGATAACATGACCCAAGAAGTGAATATGATCCATCCAAAAGTGGAATTTTGATAGCTTAGCATATAACTGGTGCTCTCTCATTGTACTCAGAACTATCTGAAGATGTGTGGCATGGTCATGTTGAGTGTGAGATTACACCAAGATATCATCCACAAAAACCACCACGAAGGAATCCAAGTATGGATGAAACATATGGTTCATCAGTTCCATGAAAACTGCCAGTGCGTTCGTGAGACCAAACGACATAACCACATACTCATATAGACCGTACCTACTCAAGAAGGCTGTAACAGGTATATATGATGGTCTAACACACAACTGATGGTAACTAGACATTATGTAAATATTTGAGAACACCAATGATCATTGAAGCTGATTAAAGAGATCATCAATCCTAGGTAAGGGATATCAGTTCTTGACTGTCAACTAGTTAAACTTATGATAATCCACACAAATCCTGAGGGTACCATATACCTTCTTTGCAAAAAGGACAGGCGAACCCCAAGGAGAAGTACTGGGTCGAATGGAACCCTTTTCCTACAACTCCTCTAACTGCTTCTTGAGCTCCTGCAACTCAGGTGTAGCCATCCTATAAGGAGTAATGGATACCGATGCCATTCCTGGAACTAGCTTACCTCACGCTCTGGAGGCAAACCTGAAAAGTCCTATGGAAAGAAATCCCAGAAACGATCCACCACTAGAGGAAAGTCTAACTGTGAATTCCCCTAGTGATATAGATATAGACTAGCAATATGGGCTGTAACTGCTCCCAACCCATGATGCTCAGGTCTTTATCCGCTCGTATGGACATCCCATTCCCCCTTATGAAGAAAAGATTCACCTTCTTGGGATGTGAAACTCACCCTGGGGTGATAATAGTCAACGAATGTCTAGAAAGGAACTAACCAGTTCATTCTGAGAATGAAATCATAGACTGTCATCTCTAGAACAAAGAGGTCCCATGTCACAACCCCCTACCACCAAAGATGCCCCTCCTGAGCTGGCGACGGTGAAAGGGAGATAATGACCCCCCGAGTCCCTCGTCCAGTAGGCCTCGGGGAGGCGACTGGCAACAAGGGTATGAGTTTTCAAAAATATGGGAGGCATTAACCTTTTTATTATTTAAGATAAGGAAATAGGACAAGTCAACCACCAAAAAGAAAAAGAACAAGTGTATATAAATAAACCCAAACCAATCCCACATGCATGTTTAAATAGTTCTACAAACAAGGTACAAGTAAAAGAAAGCTCAAAAGTACAATACCAAAAGAAACAAGTGTACAACAATTGCAAAAACTCCAACTGTCCCGACTATTAGGGTTCCGCACGGCCCTGGTAGTCCTCCTAGAAACCTGAAAGTAAACGTAGGGTGAGCATACAAGTATAATCAGTAGGGAAACCTAAAGATCCCATGCACAGGTGGGGAGACATCCTAATGTCCCGTGAAAACAACAGAAGAAACCTTGTAGTGAAATCAATCCACCCAACCTCACCAGACACACTCACCAAAAACACAATCACAATAGGCAGTAGTAGTATATAAGAACAAGAGTATTAGGTACCCCTCACCATATCCCATTAGTTAGCTGCTCTTCCTAACAGCGAACGTCCTGACGCTGCCACACTCTCCCCGCCCACACACACCTGGGCCTCACAAACCACACATCCTGCCTGCACACACCTGGGCCTCACAAACCACACATCCCGTCGGCACACACCTGGGCCTCACAATCACGTATCCTACCTACACACACTTGGGCCTCACAACCACGTATCCCGCTCGCACACACCTAGGCCTCATCCCGAAGATTCTTGGGAAAGAGTAAAACCTTCCCGAAGAGTCTTGGGCTAAAACCACCCCCATCAAAACCTACCTGAAGGGTCTTAGGTGTAAGGTCGCCTCAAGCCATCACAGCCTAGGGAAGAAGGAGTAGGAAGGAGCTAGTAACTAAGGTTAAAACACCCTCTCCCATGAAATGAGAGTGTTCGGCACTAAGTGCTCAACATGGGTGGGGTGTGATAAAATACAAAAGATACAGATTCATATATATATACCAAACACTCAGCCCAACCTATGGCTTCTAAACAGAGAAACTGAGCACATTCCTCGGCACTGCTACCATGAATCATGCATACAACAAACAACCCCAACCCCATTTAGGTTTTCACGTTTTAGCAGAATTAGTTTATTTAGTTCCTTATCTACTGGGAAACCAACCACAACCAACCATATAAATCGTTCATGAAACATATCCCTGCCATACAAAAATCAAGTTAGGAAAACACAAGCAACACAACCAATTTCTTCTTGTTAACCAACCAACCCCATTGATTATTATTTCCATTCCATTACAGTGCCCCACCATTCATTAACACTTCCAATTTTTATTTATTATTCACAACCCATAGTTAGTTCACATTCAAGCCCATAACCAAGCCAACCGCAGCCCCGCTGCTCACCCGATCCACAACAACCTACAAAACACCCCCCTTTTCAAATAAACAAACCCCATCACATGCCACGTATCCAAGCCAACACTCACATGTTCATTATTCCATTTTGTTCAACCGGGGTGATCACACAAGGGTTCTATATTTTAAATCATCCAACTTTACGTGATTAACCAATTTCCACATTCAATGAAGTTTACATCCACAAAAACGGTCTAAAAAGATAGGGCAACATTTAATTGTGCAAGCAAAGGCCCCCAATGACTGTGATTTTCAGTAGGCATAAGCCTATTCAATTCACAACATAATATCACAAGATATAAAGATAAACATAACAAATTCCCCATCCCCGTTCTTTAACCAGTTATTATCTTCGTTTATTGGTTCAACCGTTTCTCATGAAAATAAGAGGATACCCACCCCATATGATGCACAATTTAGAGAGACGAAGGTAAGATCCATACCTCAACAGGTTCTGATCACAACGCTCCCCCGGATCCACTTTAGAAGACGTTCGTCAGCGTCCATCACTTCTGTTGAGTCCCGGAAAATCCTCCTTGGGTGGAAGTTGTAAAGGAAAAGACGAAGGAAAGACAACATATCCAAGCTCAGAAGTTCTGCCTCATCGTTATGATCCCATGGCCGCTGACAGATCGTAAATTGGAGCTTGGAAGAAGATGTTATGGAATAAAAGGAGCCTTCGAGTCTCTTGGGAGAGATTTTCTCAGAGGAATGGGGAGGAGAGGGGTGAGTTGAAAAGGAGGAAGGGACCCCTCCTTTTATAGGCAAGAAAAACAAAAGTACACGGTGTGTACTTTATGGTACATGGCATGTACTCATCCATTTCACACGGTCACCACGCAGCTTCCAACACAGCCTTCAACGCAGAACATGACCGTTGAATGGTCAACACACGGCTTGAAGGTAACGCGTACACGGGGAAGGACTACACGGCATGTAGTAATAGATACACGGCGTGTACTCATTTATTTCACACGGAAAGGACACAGCTCCAACACGGCACACAACCATTGACTGGTCAGCACACGGTTTGAGGGTAACGCTTATGCGGGGAGGGAATACACGACGTGTAGTATGGGGTACACAGCGTGTACCCATTTCTTTCACATGGAAAGAACACGGCCTTCAACATGGGGTATACCCGTCAAGGTGGTACACGGTGTGTACTCACACTACATGGCGTGTACATACAAAATTCTGTAAAGTGTGGGAAAAGTACATTTTACCCTCCAGAACACTTCATGACCTTACTTTTGACAAAGAAATGGGCCGGAGAGGTCCGAGCCATTACATCAGATACCTATTAAAACATTCTTGTCCCCGAGAATTCAAAAACCAACCCAGAGGAACCCAAAAAGATACCTATTAGGGTTCTAGTTATAATATGAACCCAACCAACAACCCTAATCATAGGTGTTAGAAATTCCCCCTCCTATGTCAAGATATTATCCACTTTAGGCGGAACTGACTCGCCTTCATGGGTTTAATCGCATCCGCATTAATACGTCTCGATTAAGAATTGGGCCTTCCCACTTCCATATATTAGGATTTTCCAACTTGCACTACCCCCAACACCACACAACCAACACACTTCCTGAACATGTGGTTTGGGGAAAATTCCTTCTCCTATGTCGAGATATTATCCGCTTTAGGCGGCACTAAATCGCCTGCACGGGTTCAATCACATCCTCATTAATGCATCTCGATTAAGAGTCAGGTTATTCCCTTTCCCCACACGTCCGGACAAGCTACACACTTCTAGAGAAAAAGGAAACAAAAAGGTCTCATAACCGACAAGCCAAGCATTCCATATCAAAGGTACAGAGTATAACATTAAAAAAAAGCTCAGAAGAACAAGGGAAAACACAAGTCAAAACAACTCTGGGTAATGAGCATGCATCTGGGCCTCCCGCTCCCAAGTTCTCTTCTCAAGGCCTCCATGCCTCCACAACACACGAACCAACAGAATGGTTCATCCACGGAGCACCTTCTCCTTACGATCCTCGATTCTGACTGGTCGTTCCTCGAAGGACGCGTCGTCTCCCATGTCTAACTCTCCCCAGTCGATAACGTGAGAGTCGTCGTGTAAGTACCAATGAAGAAGGGAGATGTGGAAGATGTCATGAACCTTCTCCAACTGAGGTGGTAGGGCCAGCTGATATGCTACCTCGCTGACTCGCCTCAGCACCTCAAAAGGTCCGATGAACCTAGGTGAGAGCTTGCTCCCTTTCCCAAACCTCTACTTCCCCCGTCGAGGGGAAACCTTCAAGAACACATGATCTCCAACCTCAAACTCCAAGGGCCTCCTCTGACGATCAGCATAAGACTTCTATCGGTCCTGAGCTGTTTTCATCCTCTCACGTACAAACTGGACTTTCTCTGTGGTGCTCTGCACTACCTCTGACCCAATAGCACCTGTCTCACCAACCTCTTCCTAGTAAATGGGTGAACGACATGGTATTCCATACAAATCCTCAAACAGTTCCATGCTAATAGTAGAGTGGAAGCTGTTGTTGTAGGAAAACTCTAATAAAGGAAAGTGTCGTACCCATGATCCTTCGAAATCCAGAATGCATGCTCGTAGTATATCCTCCAACTTCTGGATAGTCCGCTCTGTCTGCCCATCGGTCTGGGGGTGGATAGAAGTGCTAAGGCATAGTTGGGTTCCAAAAGAATGCTGTAACCCCCTCTAGACTCATGAGGTAAACCGAGTATCCCGATCTGAGACGATAGTCTTTATAACTCCATGTAACAGCACAAACTCATCTATGTACCTTTGTGCTAAGGTACTCACCGGGCCTGACTCCTTAATTGCTAAGAAGTGAGCTGATTTCGTTAGTCGATCCACCATTACCCAGATAGCATCATAACCACCCTAATATCTGGGTAGTCCTGTGATGTAGTCCATTGAGATGTCATCCCACTTCCACTCGGGGACATATAAAGGATGCAACAAACCACTGGGAACACGGTGTTCAGCCTTCACTTACTGACACACTAGGCATTTAGCCATAAACTCCGCCACTACCCATTTCACACCGGGCTACCAAAACTGTTCCCTCAGGCCTCGGTACATTTTTTAAAATCCTGGATGTACCGCCAAGGCTGAGCTATGGAACTCACGGAGAACTCCCTCACACATTGTCTCCGGGATAAACAACCTTCCATGGAAAAGAATCCGATGTCAGCTGTCCTCTGACCATCCTTAGAGAGTGTTTCCCTGATTGACACGATCCCGCATTAATTATACCTCGGAGTCCCCCCACTGAGACTCTTCCACCTGCTGCAACAAGGAGGACTTCACCGTCATCTGAAACAAATAGCCTCTGACACCTTATACCCTTGCATCCAAGTGCAAGGAGGCTAACTCTCCCATCACTTTCCAAGCATCAATGGATTCCCAAACCACTTCCTTATGCGACTTCCTGCTCAGGGAATCAGCCACAACATTTCCCTTACCTTCAGTGTAAGAGATCTCGAAGTCATAGTCTTGGAGGAACTTGACCCATCTCCACTACCGTAAGTTCAGGTCATGCTGAGAGCAGATATAACACAAGCTCTTGTGTTCTGAGAAGACTAAAAAGTGCTCCCCAAAGAATTAATGTCAGCACAACTTCAATGCGACCAAAGATGCCCCTCCTGAGCTGGCGATGGTGAAAGGGAGATAATGACCCCCTGCGTCCCGCCTCCAGTAGGCCCCGGGGTGGCGACTAGCACCAAGGGTATGAGTTTTCAAAAATATAGGAGGCATTACCCTTTTTATTATTTAAGATCGGGAAATAGGACAAGTCAACCACCAAAAAAGAAAAGAACAATTGTATAGAAATAAACCCAAACCAATACCACATGCATGTTTAAATAGTTCTGAAAACAAGGTACAAGTAAAATAATGCTCAAAAGTACAATACCAAAAGAAACAAGTGTACAACAACTGCAATAACTCAAACTGTCCTGACTAGTAGGGTCCCGTACGGCCCTGGTAGTCCTCCTGGAAACATGAAAGTAAACATTGGGTAAGCATACAAGTATACTCAATAGGGAAACCTAAAGCTCTCGTGCATAGGTGGGGAGACATTCTAATGTCCCATGAAAACAACAGAAGAAACCTAGCAGGGAAATCTATCCACCCAACCTCACTAGCCACACTCACCAAAAACACAATCACAACTGGTAGTAGTAGTATATAAGAACAAGAGTATTGGGTAACCCACACCATTTCCCATTAGTTAGATGCTCTTCCTAATGGTGAACGTCCTGACGCTGCCACACTCTCCCCGCCCGCACACACCTGGGCCTCACAAACCACACATCCTGCCTGCACACACTTGGGCCTCACAAACCACACATCCCTCCCGCACAAACCTGGGCCTCACAACCACGTATCCCACCCACACACACCTGGGCCTCAAAACCACGTATCCCGCCCACACACACCTGGGCCTCATCCCAAAGATTCTTGGGAAACACTAAAACTTGCCCGAAGAGTCTTGGGCTAAAACCACCTCAATCAAAACCTACCTGAAGGGTCTTAGGTGTAAGGTCACCTCAATCCATCATAGCCTAGGGAAGGAGCATGAAGGAGCTAGTAACTAAGGGGAAAACACCCTCTCCCATGAAATGGGAGTGTTTGGCACTAAGTTCTCAACATGGGTGGGGTGCGATAAAACACAAAAGATACAGATTCATATATATATACCAAACACTCAGCCCAACCTATGGCTTCTAAACAGAGAAACTGAGCACATGCGTCAACACTGATACCATGAAGCATGCATATAATAAACAACCCCAACCCCATTTAGGTTTTCATGTTTCAGCATAATTAGTTTATTTAGTTCCTTATCTACTGGGCAACCAACCGCAACCAACCATATCAATCGTTCGTGAAACATATCCCTACCATCCACAAATCAAGTTAGCAAAACACAAGCAACACAACCAAGTCCTTTTTTTAACAAACCAACCCCATTGATTATTATTTCCATTCCATTACCATGCCCCACTATTCATTAACTCTTCCACTTTTTATTTATTATTCATAACCCATAGTTCGTTCACATTCAAGCCCACAACCAAGCCAACCACAGCCCCGCTGCTCACCCAATCCACAACAACCTACAAAACACCCCCCCTTTCACATAAACAAACCCAATCACATGCCACGTATCCAAGAAAACACCCACATGTTAATTATTCCATTTTTTTCAACTGAGGTGATCACACAAGGGTTCTAGATTTTGAATCAGCCAACTTTACGTGATTAACCAATTTCCACATTCAACGAAGTTTCCATCCATGAAAATGGTCTAGAAATATTGGGAAACTTTTAATTGCGCAAGCAAAGGCCCCCAATGACCATGATTTTCAGTAGGCATAAGCCTATTCAATTCACAACATAATATCACAAGATATAAAGATAAACATAACAACTTCCCCATCCCCGTTCTTTAACCAGTTATTATCTTCATTTATCGGTTCAACTGTTTCTCATGAAAACAAGAGGATACCCACCCCACATGATGCACAATTTAGAGAGACAAAGGTAAGATCCCTACCTCAACAGGTTACGATCACAACGCTCCCTCAGATCAACTTTAGAAGACGTTCGTCGGCGTCCGTCACTTCTGTCGAGTCCCGGAAAAACCTCCTCGGTTGGAAGTTGTAAAGGAAAATTTGAAGGAAAGACAATGGATCCAAGCTCAGAAGTTCTGCCTCATTGTTACGATCCCGTGGCCATTAACGGATCATAAATCGAAGCTCAGATGAAGAAGTTATAGAATAAAAGGAGCCTTCGAGTTTCTTGGGAGAGCTCTGCTCAGAGGAATGGGGAGGAGAGGGGTGAGTTGAAAAGGAGGATGGGACCCCTCCTTTTATAGGTGATAAAAACAAAAGTACACGGCGTGTACTTTATGGTACATGGCGTGTACTCGGCCATTTCACACGGTCACCACGCGGCTTCCAACACGGTCTTCAACGTGGAACGCGGCCGTTGACTGGTCAACACACAACTTGAATGTAACGCGTAGGCGGGGAGGGACTACACGGTGTGTAGTATTGGATACACGGCGTGTACTCATTTATTTCACATGGCAAGGACACGACTCCAACACAACACATGGTCGTTGACTGGCCAACACACGGTTTGAGGGTAATGCGTACGCGAGGAGGGAATACACGGTGTGTAGTATGGGGTACACGGTGTGTACCCATTTCTTTCACACGAAAAGGACATGGCCTTCAACACGGGGTATACCCGGCAAGGTGGTACATGGCGTGTACTCACACTACATGGCGTGTACTTTCCAAATTATGGAAAGTGTGGGAAAAGTCCATTTTACCCTCCAGAACACTTCATGACCTTCCTTTTGACAAAGGAATGGGTTGGAGAGGTCCGGGCCATTACATTTCATAGAAAGTGACACCCACCAACCTCTAGAGGTCACTCCTTACACTGACGTACACTTTACATTCTAATCCCCAACGAAGTGCCTAGTATCAAATAATGACATAAGAAAATATGAAGATCCCAAGGATCTCCATAATAGTCATAGATATAAATCTATTGGAAGCACCTGTATTGAAAAAAGAATAAGCTAAAACTAAGGCTACTAAGATCATACCTCGAACTGTAGAGGGTCTGTATCCTGATCCTACTGGGTATGCTCCACTGCAAAATTCTAACATATACCGCGGCCCTGTGACCTTTTCTGACCACTCTGAGCTGATCCCCCTTGATTTCGCTAAAATCCTGGTGAATGACCACTATGTCCAGGACCTCCACCTTGTCCTGAACGGCCGTAAGAACTCTAGTTCATAGACTGGTGAGAAACTGGTGGTGCTACTCCTGGTTGCGGAGTCATAGAAGAACCCCTATCACCAGCTGCTGGTGAGAAGATCTGACAGATGTGCTGAAGGTGACCCATCTTTCTGCATGATCGGCACTCCACTGGATATCTAGAAAAACGTTCCCTCGTATTCTCACCCTTCCCACACTGGTATCGCACCACCTGGATACCAGAAGTTGCATCTCTCCTACTCTAATCTCCTTGTGCAGTCTCTCGGTGGCACTTCCTGCTATCAGTAGGAGGAATATTAACTCTGGATACCAAACCGCCCTGGATCATAGCTCCAGAATCCCTTAGATTTTTCTCTATAATCAACGCCTAGTTGATGACATAGGATATAAAAGTCAACCTGAAGATTTTCACCTAAGATCGGATGTCGTGCCTCAGACCATCCTCAAACTTCCATGAAAGGAACAACTCATATCCCCCTATAAAGGGTGTAAAGCATAGAAGCTCAGTGAATAGAGAGGAATAATCTATAACAATAAGAGTAACCTACTCCAGACTCATAAACTCTCGGGCTCGATCGACCCTCAAGGTCTCCGAAAAGAAGTAATCGTAGAAGATGTGCCAAAAATCATCCCAAGCCATATTCTGCTGGCGTCCGGCCAGTTAGATCACATCCCACCACCTCTTGGCGGATTCTCGAAGCATTTAGGTTTCTATCTTCACCCTATTCTATAGAGGTATTTACAGATGCTCGAAAATCATAAGTGTGGCTTCTAGCCATGACTCTGTAGCCTGGGGTCCTCCATCGCTTGAGAAAGTGGAAGGGTGCTGCTGCTGAAAGACCTACGTCAATTCTTCCATCAACGGGGTAGGAGGTGGCACTCCCTGAAATGTCTGCATCAACCCCATGAAACCCTCTCTGAAATGTTCATCATCACCTTTGTCAGGTACAAAGGCTGGTGCCAAGGTTGACACAACTGGAGGATTTGCAGGTAGTCCTTGATCATCCATATCTGGTGTTTGATCACTGCTTGGAAACTGGTGTACTACCAGAGGGCGTCGCGACAGCATGACTCTACAAGGTCAAGTGCACACCTTAGATCAATATTACCAAGGACTGAAAACAAGAAGTTTAAGAAGGGAACAGGAGAAATAAAGCACTCAAGTTTTCCAAAACATGACTACACGGCGTGTATAATTCCTACACGACGTGTTCCCTTAAGTCATTTACATGGGTGTGTACTCCTGCCTAAACTGGTCGTGTAACACCCCAAACACACAGTGTGTTGTCCTAACACATGACATGTAATTGAATCCTCTTCTCCTTCCCAATTCCTTCTACACAGATAAGACACACGACTACCCTAAGATAAGACTACATGACATCCTCACTGTAGACACGACGTGCACTAGACAAGCTTCACCTGACCCATGTTGTTAGTGACACGGCCTGACACACGGCTCACACTACACGACATGTTCAAGGCAGACACGACATGTACATGAAAGGGTAACACCGACTCGTGTTGTTAGTGACTCAGTCAGGTACCTGGGTCAGACTACACGGCATGTTCAATCCTAACAAGCTGTGTATAGATTAAGGTTTATCCGTCTGTGTTGTTAGTTACATGGGCGGACATGGGGTCAACACTACATGGCGTGTTCGATTGGTACATGGTGTGTTCCCACCAGAATTTCCCCATCCCGTGTCTCTTCCCACATGACCTTTGACATGGATAGAGACTACACGACATGTATATAAAGTACACAGAGTATACTCAAGAAAAACAATTTTTTCCTGAACAGAATAACACATGGAATATACTTAACATTACACAGTGTGTATTCTGGGTTTTTTCCGGACAGTAAGCCTTAGAAACTAATCCGAAACCTAGAAAACACTGAAATTAACATTGAAAGTTCCAAATTCCGATATGTGATGGCCCATACTCCTTGTGAATCAAATCTTGGCATCTTATACATATTATAAACATGGTAAACCAGGCAATGATCCACCAATTTCTGGTCCATGAGAGCCCATAACACCTCAAGAACCAAAATTTGGAGTTCATTCAAACAAAACCTTATAAAAACGATACATTATCAAATAGTAGTTATTTTTATCAAGGCATCTATCATAACAATGTGGATATTATACACAACATCTATCACAACAACATACAATCACTAATGCATCCTAGATGGCATTACATGAATGCATGACATGTGATTTCTGGAAAGTGCCTATATGATGCATGAGATGGAATACCCTCATCTCATCAGGTTGCGATAGAAATAGAACCTCAATAACATAAATTTTAACAACAAAAAACATGTGAATCACCCAACAATGAAATCAAATCAACTGTAAAATTGCAAACCAAAAAAATTACAATAACGTGGTAGATTGACTTTTCCTGTACACGGGTTAGCTACACTTGGGAACAACTTATTACCAAGTACCAATTCCTTCCTATCCCTGGATAAAGGATCCAAACATTAAGTGAATAGAAAATAATCTCTTTGATACCAATTTGTAACATCCTGGTTCCGGAAGCCACCCAGAGGTGCCCCGTACCCAGTTGGTCACATGGCCTCAAGCGAATTTCTCTAAACGCCAGAGGCTGCCAACTAGTAGCAAGGGCCTTGGGTGTGATAGTGGGGAAACTATGCCCTCATCGGCAGAGTAACACAACATAATAGAAACAAATACACAATAACGGAAGCAATAAATATACCAACAATAGTAATAGCGGAAGACTGAAATAACAAACAATTGAAGCACATATATAAATGATGCATGGTACATGTGTCTAGGAAAGCAGCCAAACAAATCACAATGCTGGAATACAAATAGTACTAAACCAAAGTACAAAAGAAACAAATAAATTTCTCCTCAGTATTTCAAGACTAAGCTTGGTCTCATGCTCTCTAGCTCCATAACAAGTAAAGTACCTGAAGTAGAAGGGAGGATTCCCATGTCTATACCAGCAACAATATAATCTTTTTGGGACCAAAATCTTGGACCAAATAGGGTGTGAGACTAAATATCAGTAGGAAACCACCCAAAGATCAGTGCCTAATAGTCAGTGAATATATGGTAGATAAAAGTACAGAAGTAGTAAACAAGAAAGTACTCAGCAGAACAATTCCACATATCAAAAGAAACTAAACAAGCACGGTAACCCTCTGGAAAGTGCACACAACCTATCCCCTCTGGTTCAGTTATATAAATATATAAAGACTCTATGAGGAAGCACACACAGTTAATTCCCCTTATAGTCAAAAGTAACTCAAAGACTCTCTGAGGATGCTCACACGGTCAATTCCCCATATAGTCTAAAGTAGTCGAGGACTCTCTGAGGAATCTCACACAGAAAATTCCCCTTATAGCCCCAAGGCCAAGGACTCTCTGAGAAAATTCACATGGTCAATTCTCCTTATAGCCCCAAGTGGTTCAAATAATTCAAAGGCTCTCTGAGGAAGCTCACTCGGTCAATTCACCATATAGTATAAAGTGCTCAAAGACTCTCTGAGGAAGCTCACTCAGTCAATTCACATTATTTCCTACTACACCAGGTTCTCACGACCCTATGTAGGTCAAAGAGCATATTAATGAAATATGGACAAATTAAACCTACATAACTACTTGTCTAACTATTCGACACCATATCAACCATGTCAGAACACAAACACTCCACCCTACAACATTAGGCATGGAAAACAGGCAAGGTGGCCAAACGACTAAGCAGACCAACTGTCATAAACAGAACATGGATGGAAAAAACATACAAAGCATAGTAGTCAAACCTTGTTCGTGACCAATTAACCTCTACACAAGAATACAAGTATGGCAGGCAACCAACATGGGTAAAACAGTAAACACACAATTCCCCATTCAAGGGTATTGGTGAAAACTGAACATAATACTCAAATACTTTCAATGGAAAGGTACAAACCACCTACCTCAATGTTGGGAGATCGATATACTGCTTCTTTGGGCCTTGGATTGACCTAGAACACAATAGATATTCAAAAACATCTAAAATGTTCAACCCACAAAATCTCATGAGAGAGGAGAAGACATCAGATGGTTCTCTAGGAGAAGAGAGAACTCACCGATGCGATCCCAACACACCCGACGATGTTCGATTTGGAGGATGGATGCTCTCCCGTGGACTCGTCAAAGATCTGTGGCTGTACGTTTCTTATGGATGAGAAGAATGAATAAGGGGTTGTTTCTATCAATTAGATGCAACCCTAGTGCATTTAATGAAAAAAAACAAAATACATGGTGTGTACATTTGGAGTACACGACATGTAGTTTCCATTTCCGTACTCCACTTTAAGCGGCCTCCAGGTCACCCCACATGGCCGTGTGTATGGATGCTACATGACCAGCACCCGACTACCAGCGGTAACCGAGTACACGATGTGTACTCATAAAGTACATGGTGTGTACTTCGAAAATTTCCAAAATTTTCCTCTTTTTCTAAAAAACGACCAGAAAAGGAAAAATATACCTAAAAAGAAGGTCCAAGTTCTTACAACCTACTTTAATAGGGATATTTGAAAGAAAAACATGTCACTAACATCAAACTCTACATCTCATCTAAAATTTACTACATAACACTTCAATAAATTTTTTTACACAATCAATGTTTTTTAATGGTTTGAACCTTTTTCGCCATTTCTTGGATAAGGTTAGGACCTATTAGTTTTATCTCTCCAACATCACCCCAGCTTGTTAGTGTCCTACATGTCTTCTGATAAAAGCCTCCTGTTTTTCCATATAAATGGTAGAATAGAAAATATTGTATTATGATTACTTTATCAGGGTATTGTAATGATCCAAAAATCCATAGAAATACATTAAACAAGAACTAAGTATATCATATGGTGTTTGAATTGTCCTATCCTACTGACCATATGACTAAGGATAATATGTTGTGCTAAACCTCATCTATGTATCCAAATATTTAAGAAAAATTCTATAGAATCTTAAAGAAATCCTCATATCTAGATCAAATTCAATGGATAGTGGTACTCTATACAGCCTCACTACTTCCCTTATTTATTTCATGGTGAGATAGAGAAGGGAGAAATATTTTTTGATGGAAAAAATGAACTATCTTTGAAAGGTGATTGAATACAACCCAAATAACATTATGGACTTTAGATGTTTTTAGAACTCTATTGATGAAGTCTATGTTAATTTTTTTTCATTTACATAATTGTATTTGTAATGGTTTTGACATACCATTATAATTTTTTCATTACTTTTTAACATGATGGCATACAAAGAATCAAGATACATGCTCTTAAATATATCTCATCATACTATCCTACCAAAAGTTTTTCTTTATATTTCAATAAATTTTTTTATTCCAAGATAGATTGAGAAGGATGATCTATGAGCATCATAAAAACATTCCTTCTTTAATTTCATTTTTTATGGGACACATATATGCATTCAAAACATTATAACACCATATTTATCTAAGCTAAAATAAGTTGTATTTGCTACCTATTTCTATAGCTCAATATCATTTTTCTAGGATTCTTTAACCTTTATGTGAATGGATGGTTGAGTAGATAGGTGGTAAATATTTTATTTATATTCTCATATTATGACTTCAAGATTCATCCTCTACAAATCTAAGAGTGTTGGGTATTTTTAATTCCACGTCATGTATAGTGTATCCAGACCATTCTTATTAAGAGAATTGACCACATTATTTCATTTCCTATGGTGGTAATGCATTTAGTGGTCATAACCTTTTATCAATATCAACCATATACATTGGAGAATATTCTATTACTTCCGTGTGAATTTATATTTCATGATTGTATGATTAATATATATATCACAGTTTTTACCATAGAGGTTATTTAGTCAAATATTGAATAAAAGTATTGAAGCATATATCTTTAAATAATAGGTTGCTTGATTTTTCTCATGAGTCTTTAATTGGAGTGAACAACAAGAAATTACCCTATTATTCTATATGAGGATGTAACCCCATTTATTTTTTTGAAGCTTCAATGAATATTACAAAACCTCCCCCACTATAGGGAAATGTATGTATAGGAGAAGTGACCAACCTCTTCTTTAATTATTTATAACATTATTTCCATTCCTATATCCAAAGGAACATTACTCCCTTCTATGTGAACTTGGTAAGAGAATATGAATGTTGTGATAAATTAATTAGTTTTTTGGTAATATCCTAATAACTAAATATAACTACATATATTAGTTACATTGTTCAGTCTAGGACATTAATTGATAACTTATATCATTGATGCATCTACTAATGTAACATTTACTATGATTATATGACCGTTTAATGACACCTTTTTTAGTTAGAATTCACGTTTTATAATTTTTTCATAAAAACTACCTTTTTTATTATATTTAACTCAATTCTCAAATGATCATCATTATGTTCCTTATCCATTGAATATATAAGAATATCATCAATAAAGAAACAAAAAATTGATCAAGGTAGTCTCAAAAGACTCTATTTGTTAGATCATTGAAGATAGAAGGGGAATTGGTAAGTAGAAACAACATCACAATAAACTGACAATGTCCATAAAATGTATGGAATATTGTCTTAGATATATCCTCCATTTCACCCCTTAACTGATGGTATACAGATAGAATCTTATTCTTCAATAAGTATTGATATCCTTTGATTTGATTTATTATATCATCGATACAAGGAAGTGGAAAGTTATTTTTGATCATGATTTTATTAAACTCGTAATAATAAATGAAAATAGACATTGATCCATCATTATTTTTGAAAAAGAGGACTGGTGGACCCCAAAATGAATAACTAGGGTATATTAAACCATTTTCTAAATTATATTATAGTTGCTTCATTAAAACCTATAATTCAATAAGAGAATTACCATATAGACTTCTTTAGATAGGTATGGATCTAGGTATGATTTCCATTTAAAACTCAACCTCATGCTCAAGGGGAATACTAGGCAGTTAATCCAAAAATATATTAGTATATTCATATATGATAGACATGTTATTAATTTTTACTCCCGCTGAATCATTTTTCCACGACAACCTCATTGTTTAATATAAATTACATATTATATAATTTACTTCTATAAGATGTTCATAAAAATACTTTCATTGATACATTATAATAAGATAATTTAGGGTATTAAATACTGCCTCCATACCCCGATAGTTTATATGTTTATTATGAATGGAAACCCAATCAATACTAAATATTATATCAAATTCATAAAAAGGGGAATAAATTAATCCACATGATGTATACTCCCACAAATCACAATTGAAGAATATTTGAAAATATTAGGCAAAATCCATGTGCCTCCAAGGGTTTTCATTGATAGGTTAATATCCATTTCCTAGGGTGGTAATTTTATATTCTTATAAAAGATGTGTGATATAATATAATATAATGAAAAAGAATCAAATAAGGTATTAGTAGATCTAAAAAAGAGGTCAAGTGTACCTCAAAACACTTCATTATAATAATATATATAAATGGCGGTGAACATGAATTCCATTCCCTATTACCTTGGTATGATAGGTTCAAAAAAACTATTTTCATCATTGGATCTAGGGTTGGGTATTTTATTCACATAATTTCTAAACTCCATGAAATTGAAGCATTATAGTACATGCAAATAATTATAAGGGACCTTCTTCTATTCAGTGGTGTTAATCAACCTCTTAGATGTTATTTGACAGTTTTGGACATAGTTTTATAGTTTACCACACAGAAACACTTTCATGACCCCTTGAGACAATTACCTAGGTTATTCCTCCCAAATTTATTACATGTAATAAATCAGGATTCCTTCTGAACATATGTATTATATCATTCATTGTTACATGACCCTTCTAATTCATTTTCATTTATAGGTAATATTTAGAGGTTATGGTTTCCATATAAACCATAAGAGGACATTGAAAAATTTATTTATAGCTTATGAAGTATCTTATGGGTAACACCTTTCATTGAAATTACTTTAAGCTAGTAATGAATCTAGTTATTTTAGTCTCAGTATTAGAAATAAAACCGGAGGCATACCTCATAATTCTAGTGAAAATTTATATACATAAAAAAATTTAATCATCATGTTGTTAATTAAATTCAATGAATTCAAGATCCATTTTTGTATATAGAGTCTGTGTAAAATACGCAGTGAAAAAAATATTCTAGACCTCTTATCATTCCATATATTCTATGTCACCCCTTTCTATGATGTTCTTAATTATAATCCACCTCTTTTCAACATCCACTTCTAAATAAAATATGGACAAAACAACCTTCTCATGCTATGAGAACTTGAGATTGGAAAATATATTTTACATGGAATTGATCCAATACTTAGTAACTAGTGGATTGGAAGGCAAACTAAAAGAAGGTATATGTTTCTGCATGAATGACTCAATAGCATGTCCCCCTTGGTGTTTTTGGTTGCTGAACATGATTTGGGTCATTACCCACAACTTGATATATTTGAGTGTTAATTATCATAAAATATTCCATTCCATTCCCAATATTATTAGGTTACTCATTGGGAAAATATCCACATTGACCATTGCACCCTTTTTTTATCTTAGTTATTTTGGGCTTTTACCATTTCCTTTATGAAAGGAAATATGTGAATAAGGATACTTAAATTCATTATTTTACATAAAAGGAAACTATAATCATAAAGGAAGAATTTCATAATTGATGTGTATACATTAGCCTATCAATCTATGGGTTTAAATCTTGGTTATCCATGATTAGTTTTCAAATTACACTAGATATACATATATTCACAACCTTTGTAATTTTTCCAAAATAAAATGTGATTAACCAAATCATATCACCTGGGAGTATCAAAATATGTGCGTGGTTATGGCCCATTCATCAAGCGCTAGAATAATGGTTGAGATATACTCAACCAAATCATTTTGGGGATATTAAACATAGAGGATTATATACCAAAAACCCATCCACTTGTAGTATCATGATGATGATTTAATTCTAGTAAAACCATATAATCAATTTATTACCAAAACCTCAGGATGTTACTATAGTGACCTAAATATTTATAAATGAAATTTCCCTTTCATATGAATAAGTTCATTATTTATGTAATGTAAATATATAAAAACATACAATAATTTCGTTATATTGGACCCTTATAAGTCACATACTATCAGATTCAAAATACCATTAAGCATCATAACAGTTGATAATATAGACATTGAATAGTGATCATATTATTATTTTATATTAAGGTTTGGGGTAAATTTATACTGGTAAAGAAAAAAGAAGTGATGGCCTCGACCGGTAGGATTGTACCCTATGAAGAACATTTATCAGAGTTTCAAATGAATGTATAATCTATGGTATTTTCCATTGATCAATACCAGGCCAAGATCAAACAACTAAAGAATGAGAAAAATCATTTATAGGAGAAGTTCAATCTCTTTGAGATCACAACCAAATCCCTGATGGACGAACCACCCATTGAGAGTCTCACCATCGTGCACCTTACTCTTAGCGAATTTCATAGTGTAATATGGGGTTATGTATATTAACCCTAATAGTATGAATATATATATTTTAATTTCAAAAAACAAATGACTATATTTATTCTTCATTGTTTTTAATTTATAAATTATTTATTAACAAGTCTGATAAAAATTATATTGTAATACAACAAAACTGGAATTGTATTTTTGGGGAATATGAAATGTAAATTAAGTAATTAATTTTGATGAATTCATAAAATTTTAAACAAATTTTATTTTAATAAAATATTATTATTAAATAGTATGTATAAAATATAAATGGTAATATAATTTTATAAAGTCAAAATTTAATTTTATATAAGGTTTATAAAACTGTTATTGTTAAAAACCAATATTTTTCAATTAATGGGGATTTTAATTTTAATATGTAATTTATCATATTTATATAATTATTTTCATGAAATAAATATTATTTTTTGATTCAATACATAAAAATTATCTAATAATGAATTCTACATAATTTTTATAGATAATGTATTTTTTATGTAAAAATTAAATACGGTATAAATTTATGGTATATATTAAGACATCATAATGACCCAAAATTGTTTCAATATATAAAGTAAATGAAATTAAGGATCAAATATATATTTCCTCTTTGATATAATTTGTTTTTAGGTTATTTATTTAATTTTATAAATCCATTTTGAATCCTCCAAAACTTATATTATATTTTATGGTTTAAAACACACTTCTTTATAAACATGAATAACTTCCACATCACTAAGGGTATTATTTTAGTGTACATAGATAAATGAATTCTAAAATAATTAAAGCCATAATTCTTTTCAGAAATTGTTTCCAAAAACCATTGTAATATTCGTGGTTTTGATAAATTTATAGTATAGATTCCATAAACTATGTTTGGAAAATTATAAAGAACTCTCATCTCTTTTCCTATATAAATCCACCCATGGTCCCATTAATCATCACTCAAAATACAAGTATCATGACTATAATCTAAAAATCCCTCTATATCTCTCTCCCATGGTTCCCAAAATCTCTCAATAATCTCCACCCATTATTTTCGAAACACCCACTCAAATTAAGGGAACCTATCATTCTCCACTTTATTCACGAACCTTCATTATGTAATGACTTTTTTCATTGAATTCCTATTGATGGGATATTCTATTATACAATAATATTAATTAAATTTTTATTTCCATGTGATTATAGATCATTTTCACTCTCATTAATCTCTATCCTAATTCCTTATGTATGCCCATTATGCTGTCAAAATTATCATGTGATTTTCCAGACCAAACATTTATACAAGCAACATTTTTTGTGTCATTATTTTTATTTCCAAAATTTTAATATTGTATTATGTTTTTAAATATCCCACTTACATCGCTTATTATTTCATAGTGATGAGTTACCCCTTTAAATCTCATTACTCCCTCCCAGGATTCATTATATAACTCCATTATTCTGCTACAATTATCCAGCAATTATTTCATGCCAAACTTTTATACAAGAACCCCTTTTGTCGAATTACATTTAATTAAAAAAATTTAATATTGTATTAAACTCTCAAAAAACCCTAATACTATCATTATTATTTATATGAAATTATAGATCCATTTCACTCTCATTAATCCCTCCCATGATTCATTATGCAACCTTGTTATGCTACCAAAATTATCTTATGAATTTTCCATTCCAAACCAACGTATTATGAATTCCATTACCATTTC
Source organism: Viscum album (assembly GCA_963277665.1). Taxonomy (NCBI): domain Eukaryota; kingdom Viridiplantae; phylum Streptophyta; class Magnoliopsida; order Santalales; family Viscaceae; genus Viscum; species Viscum album. Next base: position 1,694,857,939 of record OY728158.1, on the reverse strand, counting down.
CAGTCAAGGGTAATCAACTCGACATACCTATCCTAATATTATTGCAGGTAATTCCATGTATGTATTCTAAAATCCATAATATTGTGATTAAATTTGATGAAATATGATCCTATATTGAATGATCTATATGGAACACTTATGCATGTACATGATATGAACACGATGGGTGCACCCAGAATTATATAAATCGTTAATGCATTATGAATTTTTTTAGACACATGACACATAATCAAACTCTATTATTGGACTTTTTAAACCATTCTATGATTGGGAATTTATCCATGACCTATGTTTATGATTTAATGTTCAATGTTGTTGACACATTCCCATGTTTCCTTTATGATATCATGTTGTATCACGCCTCATTATTCAAGATTACGATTCTGAACAATTTTTTGTCCCATTTAAATTACCATTGACTAACATGTAATAATTTCATCATTTTATGATTTTTTACTCAATTAATGGTCTTTATAGCTCACCCATTTCTTATGCATGTCCCAAAGTTATCTTGTACAGTTTTAAGAGAAATGTAATTTCAGGGCATGTTAAGGAATTTTTCAAAAATATTATTATATACATGTATCAAGTAGATATTATATGTTTATAATTTTAAAAATAAACCAGGATTCATGATATTTTATGTTTTATTAAGTATTTTTATGTAATAAATAATGAAATAACATGTATTAAAGATATGGGTTTTCATTGTTGGTATCTGAGAAATGTCTAGTTATTTTTGGGATTAGGATTAAAAAAATAAATAAAATGACATATGTATAATACTAAACATATTAAAACATCCCATTTTTTTTAAAATTATAGATTAATTGGGTTCTAGGAAAATACTCCCTATAAAAGATACTAAAATTGGATGTGGCTCTGGAACAGAGGTACCAAGGGACAATAAACCTTAAAAGGGTGAATTGTATTTGAATTTATCATTACATAGTGCATGAATATGATACTTTATTAACACCTATATTTTCACTCCCATTAGATATTCTTGGAAAAATTCACAATCTCATTGAAGTCCTTATTAATGGAAAAAATTACAATAAGATTTTATATTAGAAGATAGATCATAGATAACTTATTTTAAGGACTATTTGTTAATAGGATATAAAATATAGGTTATTTATCATTTATCCCTTTATTTTTCATTTATTCTCTTTTATATGGTTAATAATTTAATAATTTCCATCGCAAAATTTCCTTTTATTCTAGTCAATGGCTTGAAATTAGATAAATGGAGTCAACAACCAATGTGATTGAAAATGTTATGAATACAAAAATTAGATGTTAAAATAAAGGGAGATCAGGTAAGACATCATATTATTATGATAAAAAAGCATAAAAAATCATGATTAAGAACTATCGCATAGATGAATACCCAAACAAATCAATGTTAAGGAGGATTACTTCTTAAGGAAGATTATCCAATAATAGTGATAAAGGAAAGAAGACCCAATTTACATTGTGAAAAAAATATGGAAAGTTGAAATAAGGGAAATGTAAAAAAAGAATAGAAGAAGGTTTTATGTGTGAAATAATAGGTCATAAAGTATCCAATACCCATGAAAAAATGAATTAAATGATGGATGTGAATATGGTTCCATCTAATATACCATATAAAGTTCCTTATAGTAAATATAGAGATATTACGAATTATCCAAGAAAATACTCTATTTGAAGGGCTACCAAGCATGATGAGAACCAAATAATCTCCAAGAACAAGATACCAAGGATAGTCCTATACTGATACAGATCACGATTAGTGAAGTACATGTAACTAGTACATTATATTTTTATAAGTCATGTTGAATTTAAATTCATGGCATATTAGTATATCTTGTATGTTTTCTAAGAAGATCCAGTCACCACCTGAAATGGTTTGATATCATCGAGAACAAACTTCAATGATTTTATATCACATATTTTGGTATATGGGAACATCCTTATTGAAAAACTCCTCACTCTCATTTTAGTGGAACTTTTTATTATCCTAGTTATGTAATGGATTTACTTTTATAAAGCCAACTTAAATTATTGAGAGAAAGAAAATCACCACCATGGCCAAATTGTCCTTTGATTCTATACAATTACAAGGATGAGGATGAACCTTATTTAGTACCAACATCTCAAGAATTAAGATTATTTATTTTTCAGTTGGAGTATCTTTCCCAAATTATTGAGATTAATGAAAATTTCATATGACAACCCTTCTTTTATTATAAACTTAAACATGATTTATTACATAAAATATTCACTTGATACAACAAGGATGATCGAGAGGTCTAGTGTCTTTGGGGATTAGGATCACTACATAAAAACTTAAAACATGAAATACAACATCTATATTTAAAACTTCCTTTACATGACCACTACATTCCCTCGTACTTAGCATTGCATGGGATAACCTGAGGACATGCATAAGAAAAGGGGTGAGCTATAAATCCCAGTAAGGGAATAAACATGGAATAAATGAGGAGTACAATACATGTTAGACAATAGGCATATCAATAGATCGCGAGGGAAACATGAACATAAAAGCATGATAAATCTTGATAATCATAACATGGAAATGTGGCAACAACACTTAACATGGAAATTGCATGAGCCAAGGCTCATTGCACATGGATCATGAGTAAATCCTCATTTCACATGAAGCACGAGTAAACCCTCGTTGCACTTGAATTATCATGGGTGAACACTCATTTCACATGACGTACCATGATACTATACTTTACCCAATGCATTGGAGCGCTATAAGGGCGCACCCTTCTTAAACATTTAATTTCATGCATAAGTGTTCCACATGGATCATAAAACATGGATTCATAAAACATAATAATTTATTCCACAATAAAGTAATGCTGAATTCATATATTAAACTTTATAATCAATAAGTAAATGTGCATAAAGGTGAATACCCTTGATGGAGAAATGGGTATGGTATTCACTACACAATGACATTGGCTTAGAAAATCGGTGCGATTTCGGCAGCGTAACGGTGTGACATAAGAATTCATAAAAATGGTTGATGAGAGAGAAAGGGTTTACTCATAATATATACATGTAATGGCCAGTAAGGAGGTCATATATATACATGTCCCAACAATTTTAATGGAATTTATATTCATGATACAAAAGTATTTCTTGAATTTAAATGAGGATAGAGAAGTTCCTTTCGGAATTTCGGCATAGTAACGGGTGTACATGGGAGGCAATTAATGAGAGAGAAAGGGGGATCCCATCATTAAATCATAAAGATGGAAATATGAGGGAGGTTCTAAACCATACCCCAACATTCATAATTGAAATTAAAAGGGCAAAACAACTTAAAGAAAATTAGACAAAAATGAGAAAGGAAGAAAAAACCCTTACTTGGAAGTGTGCTTCCAAAGGCTTGAGAGAGGCTTCTTGGGAGCTTGGGGAACCTTGGGAGGATTCTAGAGAGAGTAGGGCAGAGGTTGGACGAACTAAAAAGGCTTTGAGTGAGGATGAAGTGGGCGCTTGGGTGGGTTTATATATGAAAGGTGAGGGAATTCTTTATTATATAGGTTTGGGACCCCTTATATTAAATTAATCCAAACCACAAACCATACCATGGTTTTTACCCATGGTTTATGGAAAAGGGAAGAGGAAAAAAATATTTTATAAGTCCAAAGTCCGAACTTCTTAAAATAATAGGGCTCCTTATGTGGAGGTGAGTCACACTCCCATGGAAAACAATTTAAAAAGACAAGGTGTTTAATAAGTCTTGAAGGGTCCATTAATGATTTGAAAAGTAAGTCAAACAAACCCAAAATAACATTATTTTAATTATAAAACATATATTGGCAAAACATAAAGATTATAGTATTTTATTAAATCACTATTGGATCATTATGATGTCATAAAACACATTATATAATTAAACAGTATTTAATTTTTACCCAAACAATTGACTGTCTCAGAAAATTATGAAAAATTTACCATTGGATAGTTTCAACGTCATGATTCCATAAATAAAATTTATTTTATCTGAATAATTTTCTAAATATGTTAATTTTAACTCTTAAAATAAAAACTGACATTTATAAAAAAATCACGGGTTTTTGACAAAAATGGCTTTCAAACCTTAATAAAAATTAAAATTTCATTCATAAAATTATGTGATCACTTATATATAATAAAATTAATTTAATAATAATAATAATAATAATTTATTAAAATTTTATTTAATTCAAAAATACGTTAATTTAATAAAATATAATTCTTAATTAAATAATAACTAAAACACTATTTGCACTTTAAAAACTATTTACAATGTATCAATAATGATAAGAAAGTATATTCATTATTATATACAAAAAAATAATGTACATGAACATAGTAATAGCGATTTGTTACATAACTCTTTAAAACAACCGCATAAGACCTAAGGGTAAGGTGTGCGATGGTGACACACTCTTGGGGTGGCTCGGATAACATCGCTCAAGTGGTAATTTATATCAAATTCCACTTTTCCCATAGATGGTAACGTTCGAGCTTGACATGATGAAACTCAGCTTGGGCTTGGTCAAGATAGAAGCCCAAAGATGCCACCTCTTTTCCGAGCTCTGACAAATAGGCTTCGTATGAAGCAATTCTACTGGATGAGGCCATCACTTCCTTTGTCTGAGTAAATTGGGTTTGTTAAAGCCCTATATTTATACTAATCATGTGATCACTGTTCAATGGCTATAAAAGCAACAATCACAATTCTTAACATAAAACCAAAGAAGTTGACATTTTATATAAACATTTTACATAAAGATACATTTAATTAGATCAAGAGGGATTTCCATTAATGAAACTTTGGGTCGTTACAATATTCCCCCTTAAGAAATTTCACCCTCAAAATTTCCTTTTCCCACATTAAAACATATGTGGGTAACTCAGAATCATCATTTCCTCCGATTCCCAAGTCACTTCTTTAAACTTGTGGTTTCTCCACAACACCTTGAAGAGGGGAATTATCTTATTTTGTAGAACTTTTTCTCTATGATCTAAGATCTTCACTGGTTGCTCCTCATAAGAAAGATCATCCTCCAACTGTACCACCTCAGAAGAGAGTACATGTGAAGGGTCCGGTATGTACTTCCTTAAGAGGGATACATGATAGACATCATGTACTTTGGCCATGGTAGGTGGAAGTTCTAGTCAATAGGCCACAACCCCGACACGATTAATAATCTCGAAGGGGCCGATGTACCTTGGACTTAACTTCCCATTCTTTCCAAACCTCATGACCTTCTTCCATTGAGATATGTGTAGAAAAACCATGTCTCCAACTTTAAACTCAAGGTCTCGTCGATGATTATCTGCATAACTCTTCTGTCGACTCTGGGCTGCCTTGATATGCTGCTGAATGGTTTTCACCTTCTCCACCATTTCCTCATCCATTTCTAGTCCAAGAAGATTACGTTCAACGACCTCATCCCAACGGGCCGATGTTCTGCACCTTTTCCCATACAGGGCTTCATATGGTGCCATTTGGATGCTCGAGTGGAAGCTGTTATTATAAGAGAACTCAACCAGAGGAAGATGTTGATCCTAACCTCATTTAAAGTACATTGAGTACACTCTCAACATATCCTCAAGTGTATGGATAATCTGCTCGGATTGGCCATTAGTTTGAGGATGATAGGTCGTACTGAAGTTCAGTTCAGTATTCAGAGCTTTTTGAAGACTCTTCCAAAACTTAGAGGTGAATCTTGGATCTTGGTCAGACACTATAGATAGTGGCACTCCATGTAGCCTTACCACATCCCTGGTATATATCCGTGCCAGTTGAACCAATGAGAAATCCTCCCGAATAGAAAAGAAGTGTGCAGTCTTTGTAAGATGATTCACAACAACCCATATTGTATTGTTGCCTTTGTATGTCCTCGAAAGTCCAATGACAAAGTCCATGGTGATGTTCTCCCATTTAAATTTTGGTATGGGAAATGGTTGCATCACCCCCTTAGACTTCTGCCTCTTTGCCTTCACTTGCTAGCACACTAGGCACATTGATGTATATTCAACGATCTCATTTTTCATATTATCCCACCAAAAGTTTTCTCGGAGATCTCGATACATCTTTGTGCTCCCTCGGTGAATATAGAAATTTGAACTATGTGCATCATCAAAAAGTTACTTCTTCAGCTTCAGACATGATGGAACACATAGCCTTTTCCCAAATCGCACAATTCCTTCTTCATTAACATTAAACTCTCAGGATTTCCCTTTTTTGATAGCATCCACTTTTTCCTGAATTCCCACATCATCCTTTTGAGAATCCTTTAACCTTTCCAAAAGAGACGTTTGAGAAATAATTTGTGAAAGGATTGATGATGTTCCCTTCTTTATGATTCCCATGTCCATCTTCATCAAGTCTAAGAAGATTGGATCATTCTCAATTCTCATCATTGATAGAATCGCTGGGTCCTTTCTACTTAGGGCATCTTCCACCTTGTTCGCTTTCCCAGGGTGGTAATGTATTGAACAGTCATGATCCTTGATGAGCTCTATCCATCTTCTCTGGCGCATATTAATATCTTTCTGCGTGAATATATATTTAAGACTCTTGTGGTCAGTATATATCTCACATTTCTCCCCATAAAGATAATGCCGCCAGATTTTCAAGGCAAAGATCACCACCTCCAACTCCAGATCATGCGTTGGATAGTTTCGCTCATGGATTTTCAACTGCCTTGAGGCATAGGATATCACTTTATCATTATTCATCAGCACACAACCTAATCCCTTCTTTGAAGCATCACTGAATACCACAAAAATCTCCCCACTTGTGGGTAAAGAGAGCACGGGCGCAGTGATAAGCCTCCTTTTCAACTCCTTGAATCTTTCTTTGCATTCATCACTCTAAGAAATCTTTACTCCCTTTCGAGTTAGCTTAGTAAGAGGGTTGGAAATCATGGGAAATTTCTCACAAATCGTCAATAATATCTAGCTAACCCCAAGAAGCTACAGATATCCATTACCGATGTTAGCCTTAGCCATCCCTCGATTGCATCTATTTTGGAGGGATCCACAAATATCCCATTGCTTGTGATGATATGACCCAATAATGAGACTTCCTTCGACCAGAACTCACACTTTCTGTACTTTTCATAGAGCTTCTCCATGCGCAAATTCTCTGGTACAGTTCTTAAATGCTCATCATGATCCTCCTTGGTTTTGGAGTATATTAGAATATCATCTATAAAGACTACCACAAATTTGTCTAGTTAATCTCTAAAGACTCTATTAATCAAGTCCATGAAGATTTCTAGAGCATTGGGGAGTCTGAAAGGCATTAATATGAATTCATAGTGCCCGTATCTTGTACGAAAAGCAGTCTTGGGGGCATCTTCCTTCTTCACCCTTACTTGATAATATCCCGACCGCAAATCTACCTTGGAGAAGTATTGTGCTCCACACAACTGATCGAAAAAGTCATCGATCTGGGGTAGAGGATACTTGTTATTTGTCGTGATTTTTTTAAGTTCATGATAATCGATGCAAATCCGCATTGGCCCATCCTTCTTCTTGATGAAGAGGACTGGTGCACCCCATGGTGAAACACTCGGGCTTATAAACCCTTTATCCAGATTCTCCTGTAGTTGTTTCTTAATCTCTTCAAGTTCCATGACATCCATTCTATATGGAGTCTTGGATATTGGTAGCACCCCTGGTATAAGTTCAATTGAGAATTCAACATCTCTTCTAGGAGGAAGACTAGGCAGTTCCTCGAAGAACACTTCAGAAAATTCCCTCACAATAGGCATTTCTTCAAGGATGTTTTCTTCCTTGGACTCAATCTTATGATCCAGATATGCGTGCTCATAGGGAAGTAATATCCATGCTTGAGATGATGGATCTAAAGAAGACTCATCTTCCTCCTTACACTTGTAAAGAATCGGGGGTCGATTCTCCATATGGAGTGTGATTTCCCTCTCCTGACAATTTATGTTGGCTCTATATAAGGAAAGCCAATCCATGCTAAGAATTGCATCAAATTCCTCCAGAGGGAGTATGACAAGGTTTTCCAGGAAATTCAATCCACAGATTATAATAGGGGAGGACTTATATTCATGGGATGCAATGATTTCCCCATTTTCCGTACTCACCGACATCTTCACTTCCATGATTTGTGGTGGTGCTGGGATTGTTATACTAAACATTCGAGATATAAAAGAATGCATAGAACCTGAAACTAAAAGTACGTTTTCTATTATTGAATGAATAACTAGTGTACCTGTCAACACTTCATTTTCGGGGTTCAATTTGGCAGAAGTGATGCAAAAGCTCTTCCTTGCGGCCTTGGAGGTTGTTGGTTGCCTCCAAAAACCTTTGGATTAGGGAACTGATTTGCAAGATACCCCGGTTTTTTGAATTTGTAGCAATGAAAAATGCATTGAGGTTGAAATGGAGAATTTATGTCCTCTATCGCAGTTGCGGGTGTTTGTTTCCAACAGTTAACATCTAGGTACCCTACTCTTCCACACCTAAAGCATTTCCTCATCCCCTTGAGGAAATTCCAAGGTGCTTCTTTCCGCACTTTTGGAAAGTGGAGTGATGGTTCTTCTTAGCACCGTTGGATTTATCCATCAGACCGCCAGCATTTAATTCCAACTTACGCTTCTTGTCCCGATGATACCCCTGTGATTCCCCGATCTCCATTTCGACCTTGAGGTCACATCAGACAATTTCCTCATAGTTGTCGAAGTCACGGATCGCTAATGCTTTCCACAGGCTAGGCTTCATCCCACAAAAGAAGCAGTCAACCTTGCATTCGGTGGAAACGACAAAGCTAGAAGCATATCGTGCAAGCCTTGTGATGTTTTACTCATACGCTCCAACATATGTTTCTTCTTTTTTATTGGGAGAAAGGAAGTCCCATTCCATCTTAAGCTGGAGGGTGCGCAGAAAATATTTATCGAAAAACATCTTCCGAAAATCCTTCCATTCCAACACCTCGATCTCCTCCTCAGGCTTCATATTTTTCATCAACGTCCACCATTGATCAGCTTCACCCTCCATACGATAAGCTGCCAGGAGAACCTTCTCTTGTTCAGAACATTGAAGGATGGAGATGATATTTTCAATGGAGTTGATCCATTGTTCAGCGATCGTGGGATCAGATGATCCACTAAACGTAGGAGGCCTTTGTCTCATGAAGCCCTCAATAAAAACTTTCTCCTTCTTAGGGGGGTTTGGACGTTCATCTTGACCCGTGTTTCTATTCAAATCTTGAGTTATCTAAGATAGAAGCGTGACAAAGTTCACGATTCCCGATCCCATTGGATTGGGCATCTCATTAGTACAGTCATCACACTGATCTTCACACTGGTTGTTAGCTCGAGTCCTCCTATTACTAGCCATTGGCTGGAATAAAAGGAAAGTTAGAGGGTAACAAATAATGGGTAATCCAAAGACAAACGTTGATGACTTAAAAATAAAATTTTATTTCCTTAAATAATGAGTCTATAGGCTTCAACCAAGGCTTTTCATGATCTACTTTCTAACATATATTTTTAGGGGAATTTTTTTAATTACATTAATAAGGGTTCATACTAAGCTTGTGAATTTATCAAAACATATCCCCCGAGAGTGTCATAACCAAGGGTGCATCAAGGCCCGTTGTCGTGCACCAATTCCTGTTTGAGTCTAGCTCAAAGTGGTGTTTTCGGGTTTTAACCCTAGGATACATCTGTTCCAGAGCCGCCTCTACTTTCTCGTATCCAGACAGGGATGTATTTTTTTGATAAAACACTTACTTGGTACTTACCAAAACTTAGGGATGTTTTTATTATACTTAGTCTTGTCTTTAAGGATTTACTAGGGTTTTCTAATCCTAATCTCAAAAATAACTAAACCTGTCCTCTGATACCAACTACGACAACCCTGCTTTTATTACAAACTTAAACATGATTTATTACATAAATTATTCACTTGATACAACAAGGATGATCGAGAGGTATAGTGTATTTGGGGATTAGGATCATTACATAACAACTTAAAATGTGAAATACAACATCTTTATTGAAAAATTCCTTTACATGACCACTACATTCCCTTGTACTTAGCATTGAATGGGATAACCTGAGGACATGCATAAGAAAAGGGGTGAGCTATAAAGCCCAGTAAGGGAATAAACATGGAATACATGAGGAGTACAATACATGTTAGACAATAGGCATATCAATAGATCACCAGAGAAACATGAACATAAAGGCATGATAAAGATTGATAATCATAACATGGAAATGTGGAAACAACACTTAACATGAAATTAGCATGAGCCAAGGCTCATTGCACATGGAGCATGAGTAAATCCTCATTTCACATGAAGCACAAGTAAACCCTCATTTCAATTGAATTAGCATGATTCAACACTCATTGCACATGAAGTATCATGATACTATACTTTACCCAATGCATTGGAGTGCTATAAGGGCACACCCTTCTTAAACATTTTATTTCATGTATAAGTGTGCCACAAGGATCATAAAACATGGATTCATAAAACATAATAATTTATTCCAAGATAAAGGAATGTGGAATTCATACATGAAACTTTATAATCAATAAGTAAATGTGCATAAAGTTGAATACCCTTGATGAAGAAATGGGCATGGTATTCACTACACAATGGCATTGGCTTAGAAAATCGGTGCGATTTCGGCAGCGTAACAGCGTGACATAAGAATTAATAAAAATGGTTGATGAGAGATAAAGGGGTCCCTCATCATATTTACATGTAATGGACAGTAAGGAGGTCATATAGATACATGTCCCAACAATTGTAATGGAATTTAGATTCATGATACAAAAGTATTGCTTGAATGTAAATGAGGAGAGAGAAGTTCCTTTCGGAATTTCGGCATAGTAATGGGTGTACATGGGAGGAATTTAATGAGAGAGAAAGGGGTATACCATAATTAAAACATAAAGAGGTAAGTATTAGGGAGGTGAAAAACCATACCCCAACATTCATAATTGAGATTAAAAGGTCAAAACAACTTAACGAAATTTGGACAAAAATGAGAATGGAAGAAAAACTCTTACTTGGAAGTGTGCTTCCAAAGGCTTGAGAGAGGATTCTTTGGAGCTTGGTGCACCTTGGGAGGATTCTATAGAGAGTAGGGAAGAGGTTGGACGAACTCAAAAGGCTTTGAGTGAGGATGAAGTGGGACATTGAGTGGGTTTATATAGGAAAGGTGATGGAATTCATTATTATTTAGGTTTGGTACCCCTTATATTAAATTAATCCAAACCACAAACCATCCCATGGTTTTTTCCCATGGTTTTTGGAAAAGGGAAGAGGAAAACAATATTTTATAAGTCAAAAGTCCGAACTTCTTAAAATAATAGGGCTCCTTATGTGGAGGTGAGTCACACTCCCATGGAAAACAATTTAAAAAGACAAGGTGTTTAATAGGTCTTGAAGGGTCCATTAATGCTTTGAAAAGTAAGTCAAACAAACCCAAAATAACATTATTTTAATTTTAAAACATATATTGGCCAAACATAAAGATTATAGTATTTTATTAAATCACTATTGGGTCATTATGATGTCATAAAACACATTATATAATTAAACAATATTTAATTTTTACCCAAACAATTGACTGTCTCAGAAAATTATGAAAAATTTACCATTGGATAGTTTCAACGTCATGATTCCATAAATAAAATTTATTTTATCTAAATAATTTTCTAAATATGTTAATTTTATCTTTTAAAATAAAAACTGACATTTATAAAAAATTCACGGGTTTTGACAAAAATGGCTTTCAAACCTTAATAAAAATTAAAATTTCATTCATAAAATTATATGATCACTTATATATAATAAAATTAATTTAATAATAATAATAATAATAATATTTTATTAAAATTTTATTTAATTCCAAAATACGTTAATTTAATAAAATATAATTCTTAATTAAATAATAACTAAAAACACTATTTGCACTTTAAAAACTATTTACAATGTATCAATAATGATAAGAAAGTATATTCATTATTATATACAAAAAAATAATGTAAATGAACATAGTAATAGCTATTTGTTACATAACTCTTTAAAACAACCGCATAAGACCTAAGGGTAAGGTGTGCGATGGTGACAAACTCTTGGGGTGGCTCGGATAACATCGCTCGAGTGGTAATTTATATCAAATTCCACTTTTCCCATAGATGGTAACGTTTGAGCTTGACATGATGAATCTCAGCTTGGGCTTGGTCAAGATAGAAGCCCAAAGATGCCACCTCTTTTCTGAGCTCCGATAAATAGGCTTCGTATGGAGTAATTCTACTGGATGAGGCCATCGCTTCCTTTGTCCGAGTAAATTGGGTTTGTTAAAGCCCTATATTTATACTAATCATGTGATCACTGTTCAACGGCTATAAAAGCAACAATCACAATTCTTAACATAAAACCAAAGAAGTTGACATTTTATATAAACATTTTACATAAAGAGACATTTAATTAGATCAAGAGGGATTTCCATTAATGAAACTTTGGTTCGTTACAATATTTCCCCTTAAGAAATTTCGCCCTCAAAATTTCCTTTTCCCACATTAAAACATATGTGGGTAACTCAGAATCATCATTTCCTCCGATTCCCAAGTCACTTCTTTAAACTTTTGGTTTCTCCACAACACCTTGATGAGGGGCATTATCTTATTTTGTATAACTTTTTCTCTATGATCTAAGATCTTCACTGGTTGCTCCTCATAAGAAAGATCATCCTCCAACTATACCACCTCAGAAGAGAGTACATGTGAAGGGTCCGGAATGTACTTCCTTAAGAGGGATACATGATAGACATCATGTACTTTGGCCGTGGTAGGTATAAGTTCTAGTCAATAGGCCACAACCCCGACACGATTAATAATCTCGAAGGGGCCTATGTACCATGGACTTAACTTCCCTTTCTTTCCAAACCTCATGACCTTCTTCCACAGAGATATGTGTAGAAAAACCATGTCTCCAACTTTAAACTCAAGGTCTCATCGATGATTATCTGCATAACTCTTCTGTCGACTCTGGGCTTCCTTGATATGCTGCTGAATGGTTTTCACTTTCTATACCATTTCTTCATCCATTTCTAGTCCAATAAGCTTACGTTCACCGACCTCATCCCAACGGGCCGATGTTCTGCACCTTTTCCCATACAGGGCTTCATATGGTGCCATTTGGATGCTCGAGTGGAAGCTGTTATTATCAGAGAACTCAACCAGAGGAAGATGTTGATCCTAACCTCATTTAAATTCCATTGAGTACACTCTCAACATATCCTCAAGTGTTTGGATAATCTGCTCGGATTGGCCATTAGTTTGAGGATGATAGGTCATACTGAAGTTCAGTTCAGTATTCAGAGCTTTTTGAAGACTCTTCCGAAACTTAGAGGTGAATCTTGGATCTCGGTCAGACACAATAGATAGTGGCACTCCATGTAGCCTTACCACATTCCTGGTATATATCCGTGCCAGTTGAACCAATGAGAAATCCTCCTAAATAGAAAAGAAGTGTGCAGTCTTTGTAAGATGATTCACAACAACCCATATTGTATTGTTGCCTTTGTATGTCCTCGAAAGTCCAATGACAAAGTCCATGGTTATGTTCTCCCATTTAAATTTTGGTATGGGAAATGGTTGCATCACCCCCTTAGACTTATGCCTCTTTGCCTTCACTTTCTAGCACACTAGGCACTTTGATGTATATTCAACGATCTCATTTTTCATATTATCCCACCAAAAGTTTTCTCGGAGATCTCGATACATCTTTGTGCTCCCTCGGTGAATATAGAAATTTGAACTATGTGCATCATCCAAAAGTTACTTCTTCAGCTCTGGACGTGATGGAACACATAGCCTTTTCCCAAATCGCACAATTCCTTCTTCATTAACATTAAACTCTGAGGATTTCCCTTTTTTGATAGCATCCACTTTTTCCTGAATTCCCACATCATCCTTTTGAGCATCCTTTAACCTTTCCAAAAGAGACGTTTGAGCAATAATTTGTGAAAGGATTGATGATGTTCCCTTCTTTATGATTCCCATGTCCATCTTTATCAAGTCTAAGAAGATTGGATCATTCTCAATTCTCATCATTGATAGAATCGCTGGGTCCTTTCTACTTAGGGCATCTTCCACCTTGTTCGCTTTCCCAGGGTGGTAATGTATTGAACAGTCATGATCCTTGATGAGCTCTATCCATCTTCTCTGGCGCATATTAATATCTTTCTGTGTGAATATATATTTAAGACTCTTGTGGTCAGTATATATCTCACATTTCTCCCCATAAAGATAATGCCGCCAGATTTTCAAGGCAAAGATCACCACCTCCAACTCCAGATCATGCGTTGGATAGTTTCGCTCATGGATTTTCAACTACCTTGAGGCATAGGATATCACTTTATCATTCTGCATCAGCACACAACCTAATCCCTTTTTCGAAGCATCAATGAATACCACAAAAATTTCCCCACTTGTGGATAAAGAGAGCACGGGCGCAGTGATAAGCCTCCTTTTCAACTCCTTGAATCTTTCTTTGCAGTCATCACTCTAAGAAATCTTTACTCCCTTTCGAGTTAGCTTAGTAAGAGGGTTGGAAAATCGTGGTAAATTTCTCACAAATCATCAATAATATCCAGCTAACCCCAAGAAGCTACGAATATCCATTACCGATGTTAGCCTTAGCCATCCCTCGATTGCATCTGTTTTGGAGGGATCCACAAATATCCCATTTCTTGTGATGATATGACCCAATAATGAGACTTCCTTCAACTAGAACTCACACTTTCTGTACTTTTCATAGAGCTTCTTCATGCGCAAATTCTCTAGTACAGTTCTTAAATGCTCATCATGATCCTCCTTGGTTTTGGAGTATATTAGAATATCATCTATAAAGACTACCAAAAATTTGTCTAGTTAATCTCTAAAGACTCTATTAATCAAGTCCATGAAGATTTATAGAGCATTGGGGAGTCTGAAAGGCATTCATATGAATTCATAGTGCCCGTATCTTGTACGAAAAGCAGTCTTGGGGGCATCTTCCTTCTTCACCCTTACTTGATAATATCCCGACCGCAAATCTACCTTGGAGAAGTATTGTGATCCACACAACTGATCAAAAAATTCATCGATCTGGGGTAGAGGATACTTGTTCTTTATCGTGATTTTGTTAAGTTCATGATAATCGATGCAAATCCGCATTGGCCCATCCTTCTTCTTGATGAAGAGGACTGGTGCACCCCATGGTGAAACACTTGGGCTTATAAACCCTTTATCCAGATTCTCCTGTAGTTGTTTCTTAATCTCTTCAAGTTCCATGACAGCCATTCTATATGGAGTCTTGGATATTGGTAGCACCCCTGGTATAAGTTCAATTGAGAATTCAACATCTCTTCTAGGAGGAAGACTAGGCAGTTCCTCGAAAAACACTTCAGAAAATTTCCTCACAATAGGCATTTCTTCAAGGATGTTTTATTCCTTGGACTCAATCTTCTGATCCAGATATGCGTGCTCATAGGGAAGTAATATCCATGCTTGAGATGATGGATCTAAAGAAGACCCATTTTCCTCCTTACACTTGTAAAGACTCGGGGGTAGATTCTCTATATGAAGTGTGATTTCCCTCTCCTGACAATTTATGTTGGCTCTATATAAGGAAAGCCAATCCATGCTAAGAATTGCATCAAATTCCTCCAGAGGGAGTATGACAAGGTTTTCCAGGAAATTCAATCCACAGATTATAACAGGTGAGGACTTATATTCATGGGATGCATTGATTTCCCCATTTTCCGTACTCACCGACATCTTCACTTCCATGATTTGTGGTGGTGCTGGGATTGTTATACTAAACATTCGAGATATAAAAGAATGCGTAGAACCTGAAACTAAAAGTACGTTTTCTATTATTGAATGAATAACTAGTGTACCTGTCAACACTTCATTGTCGGGGTTCAATTTGGCAGAAGTGATGGAAAAAGCTCTTCCTTGCGGCCTTGGAGGTTGTTGGTTGCCTCCGAAAACCTTTGGATTAGGGAACTGATTTGCAAGATACCCCGGTTTTTTGAATTTGTAGCAATGAAAAATGCATTGAGGTTGAAATGGAGAATTTCTGTCCTCTATCGCAGTTGTGGGTCTTTGTTTCCAACAGTTAATATCTAGGTACCCTACTCTTCCACACCTAAAGCATTTCCTCATCCCCTTGAGGCAATTCCAAGGTGCTTCTTTCCGCACTTTTGGAAAGTGGGGTGATGGGTCTTCTTAGCACCGTTGGATTTATCCATCAGACCGCCAACATTTAATTCCACCTTACGCTTCTTGTCCCGATGATACCCCTGTGATTCCCCGATCTCCATTTCGACCTTGAGGTCACATCAGACAATTTCCTCATAGTTGTCGAAGTCACGGATCGCTAATGCTTTCCACAGGCTAGGCTTCATCCCACAAAAGAAGCGGTCAACCTTGCATTCGGTGGTAACGATAAAGCCAGAAGCGTATCGTGCAAGCCTTGTGATGTTTGCCTCGTACGATCCAACATATTTTTCTTCTTTTTGCTTGAGAGAAAAGAAGTCCCTTTCCATCTTAAGCTGGAGGGTATGCGGAAAATATTTATCGAAAAACATCTTCCGGAAATCCTTCCATTCCAACACCTCGATCTCCTCCTCAGGCTTCGTATTATTGATCAACGTCCACCATTGATCAGCTTCACCCTCCATACGATAAGCTGCCCGGAGAACCTTCTCTTGTTCATAACATTGAAGTATGGAGATGATATTTTCAATGGATTTGATCCATTGTTCAGCAATCGTGGGATCAGATGATCCACTAAAAGTAGGAGGCATTTGTCTCATGAAGCCCTCAATAGAAACTTTCTCCTTCTTAGGGGGGTTTGGACGTTCATCTTGACCAGTGTTTCTATTCAAATCTTGAGTTAGCTAAGATAGAAGCGTGACAAAGTTCACGATTCCCACTCCCATTGGATTGGGCATCTCATTAGTACAGTCATCACACTGGTCTTCACACTGGTTGTTAGCTCGAGTCCTCCTATTACCAGCCATTGGCTGGAATAAAAGGAAAGTTAGAGGGTAAAAAATAAAGGGTAATCCAAAGACAAACGTTTATGACTTAAAAATAAAATTTTATTTCCTTAAATAATGAGTCTATAGGCTTCAACCTAGGATTTTCATGATCTACTTTCTAACATATATTTTTAGGGGCATTTTTTTAATTACATTAATAAGGGTTCATACTAAGTTTGTGAATTTATCAAAACATATCCCCCGAGATTTTCATAACCAAGGGTGCATCAAGGCCCATTGTCGTGCACCAATTCCTGTTTGAGTCTAGCTCAAAGTGGTGTTTTCGGGTTTTAACCCTAGGATACATCTGTTCCAGAGCCGCCTCTACTTGGTCGTATCTAGACAGGGATGTATTTTTTTGATAAAACACTTACTTGGTACTTACCAAAACTTAGGGATTTTTTTATTATACTTAGTCTTGTCTTTAAGGATTTACTAGGGTTTTCTAATCCTAATCTCAAAAATAACTAAACCTGTCCTCTGATACCAACTATGACAACCCTGCTTTTATTACAAACTTAAACATGATTTATTACATAAATTATTCACTTGATACAACAAGGATGATCGAGAGGTATAGTGTATTTGGGGACTAGGATCATTACATAACAACTTAAAACGTGAAATATAACATCTTTATTGAAAAATTCCTTTACATGACCACTACATTCCCTCGTACTTAGCATTGAATGGGATAACCTGAGGACATGCATAAGAAAAGGGGTGAGCTATAAAGCCCAGTAAGGGAATAAACATGGAATACATTAGGAGTACAATACATGTTAGACAATAGGCATATCAATAGATCACCAGAGAAACATGAACATAAAGGCATGATAAAGATTGATAATCATAACATGGAAATGTGGAAACAACACTTAACATGGGATTAGAATGAGCCAAGGCTCATTGCCCATGGAGCATGAGTAAATCCTCATTTCACATGAAGCACGAGTAAACCCTCGTTGCAATTGAATTAGCATGATTCAACACTCATTGCACGTGAAGTATCATGATACTATACTTTACCCAATGCATTGGAGCGCTATAAGGGCACACCCTTCTTAAACATTTTATTTCATGTATAAGTGTGCCACAAGGATCATAAAACATGGATTCATAAAACATAATAATTTATTCCAATATAAAGGAATGTGGAATTCATACATGAAACTTTATAATCAATAAGTAAATGTGCATAAAGTTGAATACCCTTGATGGAGAAATGGGCATGGTATTCACTACACAATGACATTGGCTTAGAAAATCGATGGGATTTCGGCAGCGTAACGGCATGACATAAGAATTCCTAAAAATGGTTGATGAGAGAGAAAGTAGTTCCTCATCATATTTACATGTAATGGACAGTAAGGAGGTCATATAGATACATGTCCCAACAATTGTAATGGAATTTAGATTCATGATACAAAAGTATTGCTTGAATGTAAATGAGGAGAGAGAAGTTCCTTTCGGAATTTCGGCATAGTAACGGGTGTACATGGGAGGAATTTAATGAGAGAGAAAGGGGCATACCATCATTCAAACATAAAGAGGTAAGTATTAGGGAGGTGAAAAACCATACCCCAACATTCATAATTGATATTAAAAGGTCAAAACAACTTAATGAAATTTGGACAAAAATGAGAATGGAAGAAAAACTCTTACTTGGAAGTGTGCTTCCAAAGGCTTGAGAGAGGCTTCTTTGGAGCTTGGGGCACCTTTGGAGGATTATATAGAGAGTAGGGAAGAGGTTGGACGAACTCAAAAGTCTTTGAGTGAGGAGGAAGTGGGACATTGGGTGGGTTTATAAAGGAAAGGTGATGGAATTCTTTATTATTTAGGTTTGGGACACCTTATATTAAATTAATCCAAACCACAAACCATCCCATGGTTTTTTCCCATGGTTTTTGGAAAAGGGAAGAGGAAAACAATATTTTATAAGGCCAAAGTCCGAACTTCTTAAAATAATAGGGTTGCTTATGTGGAGGTGAGTCACACTCCCATGGAAAACAATTTAAAAAGACAAGGTGTTTAATAAGTTTTGAAGGATCCATTAATGCTTTGAAAAGTAAGTCAAACAAACCCAAAATCACATTATTTTACTTTTAAAACATATATTTTCCGAACATAAAGCTTATAGTATTTTATTACATCACTATTGGGTCATTATGATGTCATAAAACACATTATATATTTAAAAAGTATTTAATTTTTACCCAAAAAATTGACTGTCTCAGAAAATTATGAAAAATTCACCATTGGATAGATTCGATATCCTGATTCCAGAAATAACATTTATTTTATCTAAATAATTTTCTAAATATGTAAATTTTAACTTTTAAAATAAAAACCGACATTTAACAAAAATTCACGGGTTTTGACAAAAATGGCTTTCAAACCTTAATAAAAATTACAATTGCATTCATAAAATTATATGATCATTTATATATAATAAAATTAATTTAATAATAATAATATTTTATTAAAATATTTTTTAATTCAAAAATCCCTTAATTTAATAAAGTATACTTCTTAATTAAATAATAACTAAAAACACTATTTTCACTTTAAAAACTATTTACAATGTATCAATAATGACAAGAAAGTATATTCATTATTATATACAAAAAAATAATGTACATGAACATAGTACTAGATATTTGTTACAAAACCCCTTAAAATAGCCGCATAAGACCTAAGGGTAAGGTGTGCGATGGTGACAGACTCTTGGGGTGGCTCAGATAAAATTGCTCGAGTGGTAATTTCTATCAACTTCCACTTTTCCCATAGACGGTCACGTTCGAGCTTGACATGATGAATCTCAGCTTGGGATTGGTCAAGAGCGAATCCCAAAGATGCCACCTCTTTTCCAAGCTCCAAAAAATGGGCTTCGTATGGAGCAATTCTAATGGATGAGGCCATCACTTCCTTTGTCTGAGTAAATTGGGTTTGTTAAAGACCTATATTTATACTAATCATGTGATCACTGTTCAACGACTATAAAAGAAACGGTCACAATTCTTAACATAAAACCAAAGATGTTGAAATTTTATATAAACATTTTACATAAAGAGACATTTAATTAGATCAAGAGGGATTTCCATTAATGAAACTTTGGGTCGTTACATTTCATATTTGATGACATTACCATAGTGAGGGAATATTATGATGTTTTTACAGATGAATTTCATGGTATTTATCTCAGTTGATAATTTGAATTTTCAATCAATATTATACCTGGATATTTTCCAATATCCAAGAATTCAAATAGAATGTTCATTTTGTAACTTAAGGATCCAAATAAAAGCTATAGTAAATTATAGATAAAGGGCTTTTAATACCAAGTGTTTCTCCATGAGGTTTACCAATCCTGTTCATCATGAAGAAGGATTTGTCAATGCTCCTCAAAATTGATTATCGTGAGCTCAATAAGATCACTATAAAAAACCAGTATTTTATGCCATGTATTGATGACTTATTCAATCAGATATGTGGATCCTAGTATTTCACGAAGATATATCTTTGGTCAGCATAATATCAAGTAAAGGTAAAGAAGGAGAATATCCCCAAGGATTATTTTTTGTATAAGCTATGGGAACTAAGAGTTGATAGTTATTAAATTTGGATGCACTAATTATCCAACAATATTAATGTATTTTATGAATAGATTCGTTTGGGATTACCTCAAAAAATTTATGGTTGTATTTATTGATGATATTCTTAACTTCTCCAAAATCAATGAGGATCATGAGGAGTATTTTAATACTTTACTAGGGACCTTGCTAAAGGAAAATTGTGATATATATATTCAAATAAAAAATGAATCATGTATTTATTCACACAAAAGGAGAACAATATGAACCAACATATGTGGTTAGTTCTAATCATGGATAATTATCATTCAACCCATTACCACCATAGGAAATCACACAAAGTGGAAGATGAATTGATTATAAAAGAACACTAAACTCTATCCATGGTGAGGATTTCAAGGGATACAATTTTCTTGGACATGCGAAGGATTGATATGGGAAAAATAAAAGGTTCTTCACCCTACCTTTCTCAAATAACTACTCAAAAAACAACTCTTGAGAGGACAATGGAGGATGAAAAAGATGATGAGTTCCTATCGAATAAGATAAAAAATATTCTAGAGTTTAATATTGTAGAATATAGAGTTATAAAGCTATGAAATCGGATATGTGTCCCATAAAAACCATAAATATAAAGTTAACTTCTGGATTATTCACATAGCTTATGCTTATCTTTCCATCCAGGAATAAATGTGTTATATAGTGATTTAAAGAAAAATATCTTATTGGACAACAAGAATAGATAGATTATGGAGATTATATCTTGATTCCTAGAATTTCAGAAAGTCGATATTGAACAACAAAATTCTAAGTGTATGATATAAAATTTTCCATACCAGTATGGAATTGGGAAAACATAATAATGGATTTTTTTTCATAGTACACCTGATGAGACCTAAAGTAATTGATGCCATCTGGTTTTTGGTTGATATCCTTACAAAGTCAGTGTATATCATTACTATCAAGGAATATTTCTCTCTTGACCAAATATCCATGATAACCATAAGGGAAGATGAATACGCCATGGAGTTCCACTCTATATTGTATCTAATTGAGATTTGATGTTTTCCTTCAGGTTATGGAGAATCCTACAAAAAGAATTGAACACAGAGATGAGTTTCAGTACTTCTTATCACCCTCAAATAGATGATAAGTTTTTAGTGACCATTTAAACACTAGAATATATAATAAGATCACATTAAATAGATTTAAATGGATGTTTGGATCAACACCATCCCATAATGGTGTTCCCATATAACAAAAATGTCCATTCTAGAATTCAAGGGGAACTATATGAGGATATTTTGGATAATTGGTGATAGAATCAAACATGATGGGATAAAGTTAGATAGTGAGAGATAATGGGACCCGATCTTGTCCAAGAGATGATAGAAAATGACCAAACCATTCAGAATAATTTTAAATCCACACAAAGTCACCAAAAATATTTGCAGAAAATTTCCAACATGATATAGTGTTTGAGGTTAGAGACAATATGTTTCTATATATATATTTAGGTAAAAAAGTCATGAGTTTTGGGAAGAATGTAAATCTTAGTCCTAGATACTTTAGACCCATTTATATCCTTGATCTCATTAGAGTGATGGACTATTAACTAGAAATCCCTTGTAAACTATCTCTAGTACATGATGTGTCCCATGTATCCCTCTTGAAGATGTACATACCATACCCCTCACATGTATGGAATCTAAATGTGGTAACACTAGAGAATGATGTTTTAGATGACTAGTAGCTGAAAAATACATTTGATCAAAGATAAAAATTTCTATAAAAGAAGACAACTAACCTAGTTAAAGTATTGTGGAAGAATGAAAAGTTTGAGGAAGAGATATGGGAAATAGAAAAGGAAATGAAATATAATTACCTTCAATATGTTTTAGTGTATGAAATGAAAATTTTGGGGGTGAAATTTTTAAAGGGGGAATAATTTAACAACTGGAAAGTTTATAAATAAATGTTCCTTTTAAGCAAATAAGTGCCTTATTTTTATAATGTAAATATAGAAAATACATGAACTACTTTAGTTATATTGGAACATAACAAGTTATATATCGTAAGATTAAAAAGATAACTTAGAAACATAACCATTGATAATTTAGTTGTTTAATAGTGATCATATGATTAATAAATATTAAGGGTTATGATAAAGTCTCATTAAAAAAGTAAAAAAAAGTGATGACCTCGACTAGTTGGATCATACCATATGAATCCCATTTATTAGATATCGTACGGGAGAGATAATATATAGGATTTTCCATTAATAATGACCAATACAAGATCCAATAACTAAATAACAATAAAAAACTATTTATTGTAGATGATCAAGCTCATCGATGTCATGACCCAAATAATTTTCACTAAACTACCCCATGTGAATCTCACCATCGCGCACCTTACCCTTTCGATGTTTGATAGTGTATTAAGGGGTTATGTATCTCAAACCTAATAGTATGAATATGTATATTTTAATTCCAATGAATTAATTATTATATTTATTTCTTATTTTCTTTTACTTTATAAATGATTATGTAATCAGTTTGACAAAATCTATATTTTAACATGACAAATGTCAAATTTTATTTCTGGGTAATATAAAATTTAAATAAAGAAAATAATTTTGATGAAATCATTAATTTTTTAAATAAATTTTATTTTGATATTATTTTATTATTAAATATATTAATTTAAATAAAAATTAAAATATAATTTTATGAAGTGAAAATGTAATTTTTATAAGGGTCAGAAAAAATCTATTCTAAAAAACTAGTATTTTAAACAATTTTTTTTATTTAAAAGTGTGATTTCCCATATTTATAGAATTTTTATTTTAAAATAAATATTTTGTTGAATCTATATGAAAATATTATCCAATGTTAATTGTTCATAATTTTCTGAGATAATTAAAATGTTATGTGAAATTTAAATATGGTATAAATATACAAGATTTAGTATGACATCATATCGGCCAAAAAGAGATGTAATATATGCCATAAAAGGTATAAATGAATAAATATATGTTTCCACTTTAACATAATGTGTTTTTGATGTTATTGTTTTTAGTTTTATAAAAAAAATATGAATCCTAAAAAACCTATATTTTATTTTATGGTTTTAAAATCAATTCTTTGTAAACATGACCACTTCCACATCACTAAGGATATTATTTTAATTTTATCAGTTCACAAATTTATGAAATAATGAAAACCAATATACTTTTCATGAAACCATGGGAACCAAATATGAGAAGGAATTTAGTTTAGAATAATTTATTATATATATTCCAAAACCTAAGTTTGGAAAATAATAAAGAACTCACCTATCTTTTCCTATATAAACCAACCCAATCTCCAATTCCTCCACACTAAAAATCCCTATATCAATCCTAAGTTTCCCCAAGATATGAGGAATATCCTCCCAAGATTTTGGAAGCATCCTCTTAAGGTAAGGGATTCCATCTTTCTCCTATTTTTTTTCAAGCACCTTCTTTATATAATGCCTCTTGTCTTCTGATCCCTATTAATGGGATATATATTTCTACACCCCTATTATATAACGTATTATGTAAAAGTGATTATATAACCATTTAACTATCAAAAATATATCCTATAATTAATTATGTACCCCCATTGTGTGGTTGAAATTTTCTTATGATTTATTGATGCCAAAATTTTATACAAGCACACTTTTTGACTTGTGAATTTTAATTCTAAATTTTTCATGTTTAATTATATTATTAAATGTACACCATACATATCTTATTATTTAAAACTAATTATAGAACCATTTAAATCACATTAATCCCTCACATGATTCATTATGTACCCCCGTTATTCTGCCAAAATTATCCTATGATTTTTCCATGATGAAATTTTATACAAAAACCCTATTTGACTTATGTATATTAATTATAAAATTTTTAGGATAGATTATGCTATCAAACATCCTTATTACTATAATTATTATTTACGAGTGATTAGAGACCTCATTAAAACTAATTAATTCCTCTCATGATTTATTATATACCCCCATTATGGTTATGAAATTATCCAATAATCCTTCCATAAAAAACATTGTATTGTGAATACCACAATCATTTCTACTAAAGGATGGTCTCATTCACATAAATATACTTTTTTTACTAGGAAAATACATGTACGTATTCCAACCTATTTAATCGTGTGATTAAATTTTATGAAATATGATCCTATGTTGAATGATATATGTAGAAAACACATACATGTACATAATATGAATGAAAAAGGTGTTTTGTGAATTATACAACGCTCCAATTCATTGGGTAATATGTCATAGTTTTATAAGAAATAGTGTATGGGATTAAGGATTAAACAAAATACATTATGCTAATTTTTCTTCCATGTTATGATGTATTCATATTTAGACTTAACTAATGTTTATGATGTCATGTTTAATGTTGTCTTCACATTACCATGTTCCCTTTTTTACCATCTTGTTGTATCATTACTCATTGTTCAATATTATGATTCTCGCCCTTTTTTATGTCCCATTAAAATTAATTTTTACTATCATTTAATACATTCACCATGTTATACATTTTTTATTTCCTTATTGGAGTTTATAGCTGACCCATTTATTATGTATGTCCCCAGGCTATCCTATGCAGTTTTTAGAATAATGGAATTTTACAGAATGTTAAGGATGTTGTTAATTATGTCATTGTATCGACGTATCTTGTTTTGTGTTCTATATACCTAGTTTCAAAAATAAATTTGTATTCATGATCTTATAAGTTTTACTAAGTTTTTTATGGAATAAATCATGAAATAAAGTGTATTAAATATATGGATAATCATAGTTGGTATTAGAGAAAACTATAGTTAGTTTTGGGATTAGGATTAGAAAACTCCGGTGAAAGACTTTGGGATAAGACTAAACATTGTAAATCATCTTTAAATTTTGAAAATTTATAGAGTAAGTGGTTTCTAATAAAATACATCTCTTTTTGGATACTACACTTGGATGTAAATTTGTTAAAGAGGTACCTAGGGGTAATAAAATTGAAAAGGGTGAATTGATATAGACTCGATCGCTACCTAGTTCATGATAATGAGCTTTACTACACACCTAGAATGAAACTCCTTGGGGAAATATTTTCATAATTTCACAATACAATTATGAACCATTATTATAGGAACACAAATTTTCATAATATTTTTTATTAAGAAATAGATCATGGATAACTTAGTTTGAAGCCCAGATATTGATAGGTAATAGAATATAACATATTTATGATTTATCCATTTAATGATCATAGTTTCCCATTTATGTTTTTAATAATTTAACAACTATCATCTCTAATTTTCCCTTTATAATAGTCAATGGATAGAAATTTGAGAAAATGAGTCACAAAAAATGAGATTGGAATTATTATTACTACCCAATTTAGAAGCCAATATGATGGGATCTCACATAAAGAATCTTGTTATTATACGAAAAAATCAATAAAAAATCATGATTAATAACTAGAATATAGTTGAACGTCCAAACACATTATAGAGGAGTAGGATATATTATTAAATGTGATAAAATAAATAAGACCAGATTTACTTTGTGAAAAAATATTGAAAGAGGGAACAAGGGAAATTTCAAAAAGGAAATCAGAGATGTTTTATGTGTGGAAAATAGGTCATAAAGTGTCAAATTACAATAGAATAATGAATAAATTGATGGATGAGAATAATGTTAAATATATGGTACCATATATAGATATATTCCGTAAATGTGGATAAGTTTGGAATTATCAAATATAATACTATATTCCAAGGGCTAACAAGCATGATGAGAACCAATACTCTCCGAGAACAGGGGAACACAGAATGTCCTATACTAATATAGGTCATGATAATTGAAGTACATGTAACCTATACTTTAGAGTTGTGTATGTCATGTTGTAATTAAATTCATGCCATATTATCATATACTGTATATTTTCTCAAAACATTGAGTCACCACATGAAATAATTTGATATCATCAGGAAAATACTTCTATGATTATTGTATCACTTGTTAATGTTTAAGGGAATACTATTATTGACAATATTATTCATCTCCATTTAGTTTAATTTTATTTTATCCATTTTGTGTAATTGATTATCTTTTATAAAGGAAACATAAATTTTTGAGGAAAGGAAATCACCCTTTATGCCTGAATTGCCCTTTTGTTCCATACAAGTCTAAGGGGGAGGAAGAATATTCTTTAAAACCAATATCTCAAGTATGTATATTATTTATTTTTGAGTAATTGTATCAATACCAAATGATTGAGATTAAATAAATGATCATCCTTGATGACATTAACATTTTGAGAGAATACACAGATGTGTTCCCAAAGAATTGTCTAGCCTTTATCCTAGTGGAGAGGTTGAATTTTTAGTTGAGCTTATACCCATGACTCTTACAATATCTATGAATCTATATAGAATATTTATTGTTGAACTTGAGGATATGAAGAAGCTATAATAGGAGAATATGGATAAGGGGTTTATACTCCATGTGATTTATCATGGGGTGTAGTAGTCCTCCTCATCACGAAGAAGAATGGGTCGATGTAACTGAACATTGATTATTATGTGACAAAAATGATATTTATAAAGAACAAGTATCATATTCAACAAATTAATGACTTGTTAAATCAGCTATGTTAATCCCAATATTTCTCTAAGATAGATCTTTGTTCGGGATATTATCTAGTAAATGTGAAGAAGGAAGATATCCCCAATAATTATTTTTATACAAGGTATGGGCACTATGAGTTCATAGTGATTCAACTTGGACTCAATAATTTTCAATAAATATTAATGGATTTGATGAATAGAGTCCTTAGAGACTACCTAAATAATTTTGTGGTAGTATTTATTGATTACATTTTTATCTACTCTAAAGGTAAGGATGGACATGAGGAGTATTTGAATAATATACTGATGACCATACAAAAGAAAAAGACAAATGAAAAGTACAGTAAATGAGAGTTTTGGTTGGACTAAGTAACATTTTGGGGCATGTTATCAATAGTAAATGGATACACGTGGATCCTTAAAAATGGTAATGAATTAAGGGTGTCCTAGAACAAACTCTTTAATGGAAATACATAGTTTCCTGGGATTTTATGGGTATTATAGTCAATTTTTTAGTAACTTATCATGACTATCAAAACCCCTATCCATTAAAACTTGGAATGAAATTTAAATTTTCTACAAGGACGAATGTGAATAATTTATTAAGGAGATAATAAATAGGCTAATCATAAAACATATTATAACATTACCAACCAATGGTGATGGATTTGTGATCAAAACTAATTCATTAAAAAAGGTACTAGGTTGTGTACTCATGTAAGATAAAAAAAGTTATAGCCAATTCCTCCTATTAAATAAAGACCCATGAGAAAACCACACAACATATGATCTAATATTAGCAGTAGTGATCTTCATGTTAAATATTTTTAAGTATTATCTTTATAGTAAGAAGTGTTCCATATATACAAATCATAAAAGCATTAGCTATATATTCACAAAAAATTAGAATAATATAAACCAATAGAGGTGGTTAGATATAATAAAAGATTATTATTTTTTAATCCATTACTATCCTTGGAATGTAGAAAAAGTTTCAAATTCTCTGGTTTGAATGTAATATGAAACTCTATCTAAGATGTGGATTTCAAGGGATCCAATTTTAATGGAAATGAAAAGGATGTATATGGGAATAATAAAGGTATATTAACCCCACCTTTCTCAAAAAACTTCTTTACCATCCACTATTGAGAGGATCATGGAGGCTCAAAAAGATGATGTGTTGCTATAGAAAAAGGTATAAAATATTCATAAGTTCAACTTTTTGAAAAATGGAGTACTAAGTTTTAGAACTTGGATATATTTTCCATAAAAAATAGAAATAAATAGGGAACTTCTGGATGATTCACATAGATCATCATTTTATATTAATGTTGGAATCACTAATAAAGAATGATATTTGAAGAAATATTTCTAGTGGGATGATATAAACATGGAGTTTACAATTTTTGTATCTTGATTCATAGTATGATAGCAATTCAAGGATAAATAATAGTAGTCTAAGGGTATGATACAACCATTTTCCATACCAGAATTTAAATGGGAATTAATAACTATATTATTTAGAACAGCTGAAGACACATAAAATAAATAATTCCATCTTGGATGTAGTTGATATCCTTACAAATTCATCTCATGTCATTCCTATCAAATAATATTTGTCTCTTGAAAAACTCACCATGATATAAATAAGAGAATAAATAAGAATGCATGGAATGACACCGTGTCTATTGTATCTGATTGAGATTTGAGGTTTACATTGAGATTCTAGTAGAGCCTATAGAAATAAGTGAATATAAAGGTGAGTTTCAGTACTACTTATCACCCTCAAATGGATGGTAAGTCTAAAAGGACTATTACAACTCTAGAGGATATGATGAGATCATGTTAAATGGATATCTAAGGATGTTTGGTTCAACACCATCCCTTATAAGCACTCATATATAACAATAATTTCGATTATAACATTAAAATGACCCCTTATGTGGATATGTATAAGAATTGGTGATAGAATCCAAAATGTTGAGACATTGTTAGAGAGTAGAGGCTTATGGGAAAAGATCTAGACTAGATATGGTGGAAAAGTTTCAAACCATTCAACGTCATATGAAATCAATACAATGTTGGTAGAAAATATGTATATAAAATCACCGAAATGATATAGAGTTTAAGGAAGGAGAAAAATTAGTCCATCATATATCACCATGGAATAAATTCATTGGGTTTGGGAAGAATGGAAATCTTAGTCCAAGATATGTTGTCCACATTGATATCCTTGATCACATCAGAGTAGTGGAGAATCAACTAGAACCTCCACTTAATATATCTTAAGTACATGATGTGTTCCATGTATTCCTATTGAGGATTTACATATGAAACCCCTCCCATGTAATGAATCCAATGGTGGTAACTGTGTATAGGGATACTTTATATGAGTATCAGTTGGGGAAGATCATAGATCATAGAGAAAAAGTTATATGAAACAAGACAACTCACCCGATCAATGTGTTGTGGTGAAACAAAAATTTTAAGGAATCAACATTAAAACCATAAGAGGAAATGGAATAGAAGTTCCCATATCTGTTATAGTGTATGAAATGAAATTTTGACGGGAAAAATTTTTGAAGTGGGGAATAATGTAACGACATGAAATTTTGTAAATTTAATTCCCTTTTAAATGAACATGTTTCATATTTCAATAATGTAAATATAGAAAATTCATACACTAATTTCATTAAAATGTATATTATAAGTTATATCCTATCAGATAAAAAATATAATTAAGAATCATAAACATTGAAAATATAGTCACTGAATAGTGATCATATTATTAGTATATATTGAGGGTTATGTTAAAGTCATATTGACAGATAAAACAGATGGGATGTCCTTAACTAGTTGGATAATACCCAATGAATCCCATTTTTCATTGATTACAAGAGAGAGAAAAACTCTGGAATTTTCCCTCAACATAGACCAATATGATATCCAATAACTAAATCAGATGAAAAAATATTTACAGGTGAATTTCACGATCATTGAGACCCAGACACAAAAAATGTTTATTGAACTACCACATGTTAATCTCAACATCACAAACCTTACAATTAGGGTGTTCACTGTTTTAATAATGCTTTATGTATCTCTAACAAACTAGTTTCAATATGAATATTTTATTTCTAACAAATGAATATATTTTCCCTTATTTTTTTACTTTATAAATGATTATGTATTGAATTTGATAAAAAATAAACTTAATACAACAAAACTCAAATTCAATTTTTGGGTAATATGAATTTTTAATTAAGACATTACTTTTTATGAATTCATAAATTTTCTAATAAATTCTATTTTAATAAAATATTACTATTAAATACTATAAATTAATTATAAATGACAATAATTTTTTATGGTGTGAAAATAAAATATTTATAAGGGTTCGAAAACATTTATTGTAAAAAACAATGTATTTTTAAATAAACAATATTTTTATTTAAAAGTAAAATTTCTCAAATTTATATAATTATTTTGATAAAATAAATATTATTTTTTGAATAGGTGTGGTTAAATTATCAAATGAATTATTTTTAAAATTTTCTGAGCCAAATAATGTTTCGGGTAAAAATTAAATTTGGTATAAATATACTTTATCAATTATGACTTCATAATAACACAAATGTGATGTAATTTATTCCATAATGGTATTCACCAACAAATATATGTTTCCCATTTATTATTATGTTTTTTGGTTATTTTTTTAAATTTTATAAACCCTCTATGAATCCTCCTAAACCTATATTATGTTTTCAGGTTTTAAAATCAATTATTTATAAGGATGAATCACTTCCAAATTAGTAAGGGTATTGTTTTAATGTGATAAGTTCATGAACATATAAAAAACCAAAAACCTATATTATTTGTTATAAAACATGGGCATACAACATGTTAATGATTGAGGTTTTTATTACATTATTGTATATATTCGAAAACCGATATTCAGAAAATAATAAAGAACTCCCCTCTCTTTTCCAATATAAACCCACCAATGGTCCAACTACACAACTCTAAAAATAATTAATCCATGAATATACTCTTTCATTTAATCTCTAATTCACTTACAAGGTTCCCTAAATCTCTCAAGATACTCCTCTGAATCTTTTGGAAGCACCCTATCAAGGGAAGTGATCCTCTTGTCCTACTCTTTATTCATGCACATTCTTTACGTAATTTATTTTGTCTTCAAATATCTATTGATGGGATATGAATTTAAACATCCTTATTAGTTCACTTATGATTTGAAAAAGATTATATACCCCTTTCACTCTCATTAATCCCCCCTAAAATTCATTATGTACCCCCATTATGCTACTGAAATTATCATACGATTTATCCATGCCAAAATTTTATACGGGCATCATTTTTGTATTATTCCTTTTATTTCCCAATTTTTCATGTTATATTTTTTAATACATAACCCCTTAATTAAGTTATTATTTACATGTGATTATATAGGTCTTTCAATCCCATTAACCCCTCCCATAATTCATTTTGTACCCCCGTTATTCTTCCGAAATTATCCCGTGTTTTTTCCATTCCAAACTTTTATACAAGCTCCCTATTTGACATATTCCTTTTAATTCACAATTTTTCATGTAGTATTTTTTCTCACACATCCTTATTACTTAGCTTATTATTTAAAAGTTATTATATACTCATTTATCTCTCATTAATCCATCCCATTTAAAAGGGTGGGATTGGTATAAAAACTCTTAGGTACTTTAATAAGGCCCTTTAATCTAGACTCACTTGGAACCTTCTTTATAATAATTAGGATTCTATCTCTTTTCTCAAAAATATATTTCTTAGAAAAAATAAGGAAGTAAAATTGAACTTCCTAAACTCCTCTTTATGGATATCTATTAATCAATATTTTCCACCATCATGAATGATTCCAGATGGATGGTTACCAGAGATTCCACCATACATTTATGTTTGGATAACTGGACTGGAACCCCCATAATATCCATGATTCATTCTAACCAAACCCTTTAAATAACCACCAACTAAATTAGAGAGATGATAAATTCTCATAATGATCATTATCCTGATTCCATCATGAATATCATTAATAACTATCCTTTCTCAAACAAAAATGAATTTATAATTTGTAAACCTGCTCACAATGGTATGCTTAATTCAAAAAAAAATTTAATGATTTTTTTCTATAATTATGAAAGTGATTTTGGTTGGGTAAAACACTTTGACAACCCTTGGATAAAGCCTTCATGATTAACTCTTCTTTGGCACCTTTCCCACAACATAGTTACCACATACAGATGCCTTCAATAATTTGGTATTCAACTTCGCTCTAAATATAGTCACTGAAATCAACAAAGAGAAGACACTAATCACCTCTTCCTTTATTGTGCTATTACCTATGATATTTGGAAATATATTCTGAACATTGTAAAAAATATATGGTTGATTTTTGACCTTGTCAACACTCAACTAATAAGATGTGCAGAAATGGAAAATTCTCAGTAAATTAAGAACTTCTTCCTTAATGTTGTTGCTGAGCTCCATCATGTGATATGGTATGATATAAATGATAGTACTCATAAAATATCCTCACTCAATCATAATAAAGGTTATATTTGTATTCTTATTTCAATATGTGATGTTTCTTTGATGCAAAACAGTCACTGCAAGAACACTATTGATGACTTTATAATTCTACGACGTATTTGGATTGAAGGAATTTTTTGTCAACTGCATTTTACCTTGGAATTATTTTAGAATTCTCCCTTTCCTGGTTGGATTAAAGTCATTGTGGATGGTGCCTCTAAATGAAATCTAGGTCCCGGGGGTTGTGGTGCTATCTTCAGGAATCACCTGGGTTAGATCCTCAGATGCTTTCTTGGGAACTTCAGTATTGATTCTTCTCTAAAAGGTGAAATTATGGGTATGATACATGTTGTTACATTCACATGGAGTCATAGTAGGAACAATATTTGGTTTGAAAGAGATTATACTACCATGGTGCATGAAATTTGGAACAGTGTTACACACCTTGCGTGGCTGATCACTACCCGATGGATGGATTACACATGCTCGCTTATCGACATCAACTATATTATCACTCATATTTATCATGAAGAAAATATGGTTGTAGATGGCCTTTCTAACAAAGGAGTAAATAAAGACATTTCCTGGCTCGAAGATCTCCCTGCTGATCTTCTTCATCTTCATGATAAATATTGTAATTTGATTTCGTCCTTTAGACTCATGTAATATTTTTATTTTATATAAATTGGGCTATGGCCTTTAAAAAAATACCATCACCATTTCCACTCAAGGAAACTCATATATACATAAAAATCATTACATGATTAGGGAATTCCATGTATGTATTCAACACTCCTTAATCATGGGATTATTATTTATAAAATATGATCATATATTGAATGATCTATGTTGAAAACTTATGCATGTATAAGATATGAATGAAACTAGTCTTATTTGAATTATATAGCACTACAATTTGTTATGTAAGGCTATATTTTTGTAATATTTAATATATGTGATTATGGAGAAAAAAAATCCATTATGGTACTTTTTATTCCATGATATGATGTCTTGGTGGTAAGACATGACTCATGTTTATGATGTCATGTTTAATATTGTTTACGCATTCCCATGTTGCCTTTATGTTATTGTATGGTATCAGATATCATTTCTCAATAATATTATTATCTTTTTTTTATGTCTCACTTAAATGACTAGTTTTTAAAATTTAATGCATTCACTATGTAATGCTTTGTTTATTCCCTTACTAGGCTGTATACCTTACCCATTTCTTATGTATATCCCCAGGTTTTCCCATGCAGTTTCAAGAGTAATGGAATTTTATATCATGTTAAAAAAGTTTTCAATAATATTGTTGTATCCATGTATCATGTTGATGTGTTATATATCTACTTTAAAAAATACATTGGGGTTCATAATATTCTGAGTTTTACTATGTTTTTTTATCCAATTAATCATGAAATAATGTGTATTAATGATATGGGTTATCATAGTTATCCTATACATACACTCATCATTTATACATTTCTTGATATTTTTTATTAAAGTTATCTAAAATAATCTAGAAATAATATCTAAATTAACAAATAAAATAAATAAAACCACCTCTTATACCAACTATATCGACTTAACTTGAATATAAAAATAATAATATATTAGTCTCATGATTTATATAATACATCAGATAATAGTATAATGTTTATAGGTTCAAAAGGTTTAGTGACTTAGAAATTAGTTACATAAAAATATTATTTTATAATTGTTGAAACTATTTTTCTACAATTATTCTCCTATAAACCATTTCTATGAAATTATACATGATTTAATAATCTCTACAACTTGGGTAATAGAAACACAAGAAAGGGATGAGTTGAAATTCTTAGTATGGGAAAAGATGTATCATAATGTATTAAATAATAATCATGAGGAGAATATGAAAAAAACATAAAAAAATATATTATAAGAACATATTTGAAATCAAAAATCATGTTGAATCCCCATAATGTAATAAAAATAAAATTAAGGAAAAATAAATGAAAATACATATAACATGTGAAGAAGATATAAGGTTCCAGATACATCAAAAGGAAAAATCCTGAAAACTTGGCATGGCATTGATACAAAATACATATTGAAACATGTCATAACATGATAAAAAATTAATAAATGTTTCATAATAGTAAAAACATAAAAATTTGAAACATCACTAATCATAGGAAACTTGTGTGATAAAATACATTATGACCATGCCCATGTGAAAAAATTCATTATGTACTTGACTAAAAATATGAGCAAACCCATCGTGCCCACACCTATGTGAACAAACCCATTATGTACATGCAAGTATATATCATGTGATAAATTATTATACCAATTAAATTTAGGATTTTTTTGCCCCAACCATCATTATCCATGAATATGTGTGCCACTAAACAAGAATCATCATCATAACTTAAATAACCCTTGGAAAAAGAAATTGTTTCTTAAGAATATCACATAATATGAACATAAAAGTCACAGAATATTAAAATCTCATTTTAAAAAAGGTTCATAACATAATAAAAAATAAATCATCACTTCATGAAAGATATATCAATTTAATTATAGAGATTAACTGGAAAACTAAATCAAAAAATATATTTTATAAAATAATTCTAGAAACATTGGTGTAAAAGTTATAATTATAAGACCCATTTAAAAAAGTATCATTTGTTTTTGTGAGAAATGAAAATAATACTTGAAATACATTTTTTTTGTTTCAAAAAATATTTTTCTCCAGATATAAGTAATGAAAATATATCAGAATGAAATATATTTGAAAAAGGATGTTGAATAATAAATTTTGAAAATAAAAAGAATGATTCAGAGTTACCGTGTCCCTCAACTTTACCCATAACTTCAATAGAATAATTTAGCCTATTGTATCATAAAGATAAAAATTAAAATTAATTATTTAAAAACCATATTATAATATAACTATATTTAAACTCTTAATTAATAAAAATTCTATTCATGTATTGAATTTTTGTAACCTATTTTCATCAACTGGTGTTAATAATCATAACTGATTTGAACTAGGTTTTGAAAAGTTGTGTTGATCTTCCTTTTTCTCCCAAATATCATAATTTCTAAACCATTAAAGGTTATGAAATTGATGTTCATTTAATAAATATAATTTTATAATTCCATTTCACGGTATTTTTAGTAGATTTTCATGAAAATGAAAATGGTCAAGAAAGTATATGTTTTTTCACATATTGGTGGATTATCTTATAAACATCATTAATTTTTGTTTTATTCAAAATGATATGTATTAATTATATTAATTACACGTACATAAAATATATTCTTATAAAATAAAAACTAAAACCATATATATTTGGATGTAATAAAAAACATGTTTATTCATGGAGGCAGTAGTCCACACAATTCACATTTTAATTTTCTTATATGAAAAAGGGGATGGTGATTAATTATTATACCAGAAATACAAAAACATATTATTATAATAATGATACTAATGTAATTCTTTTTATATGGTGAAATAAAATTTTAGGAAGAAGAAAAGTGTACAATGAAATTGAAAAACAAAGAGAGGTTTAAGAACTTTTACATC
This sequence comes from Viscum album, assembly GCA_963277665.1. Lineage (NCBI taxonomy): Eukaryota > Viridiplantae > Streptophyta > Magnoliopsida > Santalales > Viscaceae > Viscum > Viscum album. The sequence goes on along the minus strand of OY728158.1, from coordinate 1,694,821,401 downwards.
ACTTATTGGATTATAATCTTTACGAAGGAAATTAAACCTTAGAGGAGTGGTATTTTGAGTAGATCAGTGTAACAACAGAACCCATTAAGGTCATCTTGGATGCTGGGTGGCTGAGTTTCTACTACCCGAAGCCTGCCTCCAATAGGTTAGGGGATGGTTGTACATGATGAGTAGAAATATCACACACATGGGAGGCCTTAGCCTTTGGTAAATGTATGCACACACTCACATACACATCCATATAGATGAAACCATTTAAAGATAATAAAATAATTTATAAAAAATGTATGCATACATCTATATCCCATAACAGTGTATGACATTATAGGAAATCAAGAAAGGAAAAGTAAAATCCCACCAAAAACTAAAAAAGAGTCCAAACTTCTCAAAAGGAGGGTATTTTTTTAAATTCATAAACAACATACTCCTCAACCAATCTATCCCCGAACTATGCTCCACACACTCCCAGTCTCCCTAGGTAACTACCAAGATACCTGTCGGTTTCATATGAAATGACATGCACAGGAAATACCAGTGCATGTTTGGGTATAAAAATACACATTAATAACCCCCAAAAACTAGAATAAAAAGGCATAAAATGAAAGGAAGTAGTTTTTTTGACCAAAATACAGAGAGAAAAACCATGATATATAGTGAGACGAAATATAATAACTCTATTTAGACCATTCCATAGTAATAAATGACTAGTCAACTCACCACCACCTGATATATTAAATTGAAATGGAACATATTCAAAGCTATCTCAGAATATCCCTGATATATTTATAACAGAGTCCAAGTATCACAGTATCAACCATAATTACATCCATATAATCCTTCTCTAGGATCAAAGGTAACCCTCATCTAGGAGAACATACTCCATGAGTCTTTCCATCCCCGATGGAAAAAACATAGAAGACTGAAACATCATGCATCACTAGGCCGATGACACTTTTGTTCTATCCCTAGAGGTAACCATTTAAGAGAACATTATTATCAGATACCACCATGGATAAATACACCATGTGATTCAAAATATCTAAAAAAAACAAATAGTGGATCACTCCTAGGACCGCTAGTGGGGCACAAAGATCCTAAATTGGAACTCAGGAGATCATAATGCTCATATGGGGGATCTCTCTTAGGACTGATGGTTGACATTGCTAACCTTACTGAAACATATATACATGATACATAGATCTCTATACATTGATAGGTTATAATATCCATGAATAATATGGGACATCACAATCCCTCTTTATACATCCTACTAAGATCTCATAACCCTGATGGGGGATCCCCAGGACCATTGGGGGACACTATGAACCCTTCTAGAGTAACCTATAATGTGATGGGATTGTATATCTATGATTTTGTGAACCCTATTAGGGTGACCTTCAATATGGGAGATCAAAACCCAATATCATGGTGTCCACTCCTATAATGTGAACCCCACCTAGGGTACAAGATTGATTGTGGATCAAACCCCAATTTCTCATAGGGACATTGTGAACTCTATCTGATACAAACTCATCAGAGGGGTCACAATCATATGCCAAGTATGTGGTACCACACTACACACTTATGGAAAATACAAAGGGAAATCACTCAACTGATACTTGTCTATACATCACAATGATAAGTGACCCACAATGTCATCCAGTGTCGTACTTCCAATAAAACAATCATGGCCACCATCACATAATATATGAAAAAATACTCAGGTTAGGATTCTCATGGACCCCCATTCCAGTCCTTCATATTGAGATACATGGTGGAAATGTCTCTAAGGGAAGTACATGGTATGTACCCAGAATACATGATGTGTGTCTCAAAACCGGCCCCCGGCTATATCCCCTCTTGTTACTTAGTGTGTATAATATAAATACATGATATTTTCTACATGTCACATGACATGTTACCTCATCCAAACCACTAGTCATGTCTTATCCAACACAAAACCTGTCTGTCCACGTCTCTATACACTGAATGTACCCCAGGTACATGGCATGTCATAGAACCCATGTAATATGTAAATTTACTCTAATATGTGCCCATGTTTCATCCCATTCCAAATTTATATGGATATGTACTACCACACATCCATGTCCCTAGAAACACTGAGTCTTCCCATGTCCTTGACCACAAAGGCAAGGACCACTACATGGAGTGTATCTCCAGTACATGGTGTGCATTCCTCAATGATCATCTTCAAAAAATGAAAATAACACATGGCATTTTATCCGACACTACATGAAGTGTTTTTGGGATTTTGGAACTAGAAAACCCTACAATCCCTACAAAGCCCTTGATTTCCCTATATTAATCATAGTATAATCATCATGGGGTCCCTAACAGTAATATATGGGATCTAAGACCATAAAAATGCATATATAAGGATAAGAATGTAAATATCATAAATCCAGTTACATCTTGGTGAAACACAGAAGCATCGGGTCCAACACAACACCTAGAAGATGATGCACCACAATCTAATGAAAATTAACATAAAAAATGCGGTATGGTGGAATCTCCTTACCTTGGTTCCACCTAGTTTCTTCCATATTGTAAGGGAGAAGTTTTATACCTTTTCTATGTGTATGGAGATCTAAATAAGGGGGTTATGCTACCTCATTTTGTGAATAATTAAATAAAATTAATTAATTATTTATTTATTGCATATATCAATGCTTGGACTCATCCAGGAATCCAATGGTAACAAAATTTATATCATTCCTATAGTAATCACTCTCTTCATGAATCAAAAAAAGTCTCTGATTTCTAATTCAAGACTCCAAATTGGAGTAATTACACTTCTCAGAAAAACCACAAGTGTGTGACAAAAAATATTTGATATTTTGAATATCACTACATTGATGCCCTTCAACCCTTAGAATTCTACACCAACTCAGTAACTTGATTCAAAAATATTTCTATTCATATTAAAAATCATTACATGAGAAATCTAGAGTCTCTACACTCTCCCACCATCATGTATTTTTGTCCCAGAAAATGAAATCCTAATCACAAGATTGAAATTTGAGCTCTAAAATAGATCTATCACACTAGAAATCTCTAAAAAAGGTTTTCATACATTAAAAAAACACACACCTAGGGGAACCAAATTCCCATAAAGGTTCTTCTCTTAGAATATCAATAACAAAACCAGGTACCTTAGAAAAACAACTCCACATTAAATAGAAAGATCACTGATGTCAACATCATGAAATGAATTGTGAACATGTTTCATAATATACAATAGGTGGAAAACACCCATTAAAAAATCTAACTATTTTTAAAGGGTCTATAAGAACACCACCTTGTTATGACACACAGTAACCAGAGAAAGGGTCCATAAATCATGAATATATCCTTCCATCCCATCTTACTCTCAATGACTCACGAGAAAACAAGATCTCGCCGATCAAAATAACTCATCATCAAACTCCAAGGGCCACCAATATTGGTCTAAAATATCCCCTAATGTGTCATAGAAGACCGAATATACCTTATGATTGTTGGTTCCTCTCACAAAAACCATTATAACCAACTCTAGGAAAACATTTCTCTATCCTACTAGCTCTGACCAGTACAGTGGTGACCTGTAGGTTCTCCCACTCTTCACCTTAAATGTATCTACCTCAATGGTATATATTTCACTTATAAAATACCCAAACACCACCTATGGTAAGTAAATATTTATAGTTATTCCCCCATATCAAATGAATACCCAAAGTATGTTTTATGAACCCAAATATTTTTCTTAACCTAGCCAAAAAACCTGATGTCAAAGGATCCTGATACTACCAACCCTCTACTAGGTTAAATACTAATGTAATAAAACTCCTCTCAACCACATCCCCCCATGTGAATGGTTTAATTTTCAATCCTTATAATGGTGACATACACCCCACCTTCAAATAATACTCCAAGAACATGTTTGATGGACACTTGGTTACATGATTCCTCCCAAGAAAAATATGAAAGTTTTACTTCCCTAAATTATTGAAAAAGTAGAGGCACATAAACAATCAATTAGATATACACTTTACCGACCTCAAACTCAAGGCTCAAATATAAGAATTCAATAGCTTCATAACCTCACTCACTAAAAAAATGTAGATTTTCATTGTAGTCATTAGTTACCACACCAACTCCCTTGGGTGGTTCCCAAACTAGCACTTCCACAACCCTTTACAAGGCCTACCATCACTCCAACATCCTATAAGACACCTCTTAGGTAGTGTAATTTCTATGTCTAGAACCTATACATCAAGAGCTTCTTATAGGTATGATACTCTTAGAGTATTTCTATAAATATACTCTATTGTATCACATAATAAACTACTAACATTGATCACACTTTGATGTCAAAAAATGGGACTACCAAGAACCGATATAAAAGGGGTTAGGAATCTAGTCCATCTGTCTCACAACACTATTATAGAATTCTATGTGGAAAAAGGTATCACCAATTACTTAAGAAACCATAGAGGATTTAGGAAGACAACTTTGGTACAAACACCACTTGATATTGGAGCTGGTGATAACCTAAAATGAGTCCAAACACAGACACTTATTTCACATAGACACCAGGAGAATCTGACATCTATTATTGGATGTGGGTAATCCTCATTGATAGTCATATAGGCTAAAAGACTTTAACAACACATAAACACAATCATTCATCTACGTCCTAGGAAAAAAACGTTGGTATTTATGTGTGAACACACTGGATCTTAAAATACCTCCCAAAACCTATAACTACACCATATACCATGAAACCTTACAGGATCCCTCAACTTAACATTGAGATAAAAGGCTTCATTAGTGTCACTAGGGTTCGAACAAGGTTACACTTAGGGAAAAGTGGCTCATGGATCTTTGAGAAATCTCTAAATGAGGTAGAGAAGTCACATGTCATACCAAAAGTCAAACTCTAAGTCTCTAGGTCTTATACACTTGATTCTTGAAACTAGTTCTTCCCATTTCTCTACCTATCCACCCAAAACAGTTCTTCATTCGACACCTTATCATAAAATCTATCCTCAAACATAGAATTCAATGGAACTCATCCACTACACATCGACACTATCCACTTTGGGTGACACTAACTCACCCACACATTTTTGTATTGTTTTATAAGAATTAATCTTAGTGGGGGAGGCATTTGACTTCCCCATGATTTTGAAGCTAGGTAAAAAATCACTAAGACAATGATCCACTAATTCCTTAGGTCACCATGGATAATTCTCAAGAAATAAGTGTAAAGGAAAGGGTATCTCACACATGTATCTAAAAAAATACAACATAAATAAAAAAGGATATAAATCATACCTTTTAAGAACACCTTGATCCTCTGGGTAAAAAACCCCAAGAACCTATATCCTACCTTATCCAAGTCCACCATCTCCCCGATCTTGGATTGTACCACCTTGGGGTGGTGGTGGAAACATATCAAAGCAATATCCACCTCCTACCACACCTCAAGATCCTAATCTATATATACCAACTCATGGACCTCCTCAATAACTATTCATCAATGGAATTAAAACATATATCTACCTATAGTGTGTGGGGTAGGAAAATACCTCATGATATATACAAATCCATCAAAATCATATAAAAATCTCTTCCTCAAAGGACTATGTAGTCCCTAAGGTCCCCAAAAACAATGAAACCTCCTATTTCATGTTCTATGTTGTATGCCTTGTATATACAAGTCTTTCTCATCATAGAACATAGGATATTCCTACCTCAGAAGCTTATTATACATGCTAAATCCATGCATATCATCAATCAGTTCCAACCAAGTCATCCACGTCTCAGTATTACTTATTGTATCCAACTAAACTATCAGAGGTGTGTCTACACATTTATCAATGGGTATAAAAATCAATAAATTTACACATTGAAGAAAAAATACCTAATGACTAGGACCTAGAATAGAGGCATCATTATTCACCATGTTATACCCTTGACCCTGTTGTGGGAACCCTAGAGGAAATCATCATGAAAACTTTTGGGAAAAGAACAAGATATTCCATGCTCAAAGTGATATATGGGGAACTAAATCAAGGACATTAAAACCACAACCCAATACTATATGATGCGTATACATAAGTTTACATGTAACTAGTGACTACATGTTCCATGTTTACAAGTAGGTTATTAGAGTCCTAGTGAATTGATAAGTCATTTTCTACACCAACACCAGAGTCCATATCCTGAAAGTTGAACTTGAGATACTTTAAATGATTCACTATAAAACCAAAACGAATAACATAACTAGAAAACTCCTAACTCTAATCTTGTGGATGTAATTTCTATAATGCCACTCTATAACATCTCAACCCACTGAGTCCTTCCTAGCTGATGGATGGGAAAGCCTCTACTACCCCAATCCCACCTCTAATAGGATAGGGGTTGGTGACCAGAATCATGCAGGCATATCACACACATGTGAGGGATTAATATATGTAACTTTTATGAATGAACACCCATATATATCAATCAAACAATGCATAGATAATAAAAAAACTAATACAAAATTATTTTGTACATCTATATCCCATAAATAGTGTATGATAGTAATAGAATGCATGAAAGTGAAAATATAATCCCACCAAAAACTAAAAAATATTCCAACATGATTAGAAGGACAGGACATATATCAAATGAACAATTGATATAAAACTCATTCAGTATAGCATGAAATATTCTCCACCAACTCTCTATCCTCTAAGGAAACCTCAAAGATAGCTGTTGGCTACATAAGACACTAAATGTGTGGGAAAAGACGTTCCAAGTGTGAGTATAAAAATACCAAATAGGTGCCCCAAAATACAAAATAAAAAAAGGTAGAAACTGAAAGGAAATAGTTAGATCAAGAAAAATCCATAGTTAAAACCCAAGTGGGAGGTAGGAAATAGAAAATATCTATCACAACCATTCCTTGGCTATACATGAATAGTAATATCATCACCATATTCTTTTTTAAACCAAAATTACACATATAGTAAGGTATCTATGAATATACCAGATATAATCATATAAAACACCATGTCTAATGGTATCAACCATAAATCCATCAACATAAACCTACTATAGGCTCAGAGGTAACGGTCGTTCATAAGAACTTACACTACAAGTCTTTCCATCCCTGGTGGTACTCACCCAAGATCTCTCAAATATTGGACATCGCTAAACTAATGGCACATCTCTTCAATCTATGGTGGAAACTATCTGATAAAACATTCTTGTCAAATACCTCCATTGAGAAATTCACTACGCGAATCATAATATTGCAAAACATAGATAGGGGATTACTCCATGGACCACAAGGGGACACCATGAACTTAAACTGTAACTTAATAGATCATGAAATTTTTATAGAGGATCTCTCCCAGGACCACTGCTAGACACTGTGAACCCTATTGAAACAAAGATTCATGATACATAAGACTTAGTATTCCAACATTGGATCACGCTAAGGATGACTAGGGGACATTGTGAACCCTATGGAAATATCCTGCTGAGATCTCACCAACCAGATTGGGTATCACAAACAGGACCACTGGGGGACACCATGAACCCTTCTGGAGTAACCTGTAAAGTAAGGGGATCATAATTATATGATACCAAAAATCCTACTAATATGACTATATAGATAGGGGATTGTAAACCTGTATCATGTTGGTCATTCCTATATGATGAACCACACCTAGGGTATTAAAATGATAGAGGATCACACCTCAGCATGCTTAGAGTGAAACTATGAACTCTATTTAATAGAAACTCCATAGGGGGGTCAGAGTCCTATGCTGAGGACACGATGTTGAATGGTAACATCATATAAATAGACTAAGGGAACTCAATAAAAATTATAATACTATATACTTTTACATCAGAAGAAACCCACAACGCCACCTCACATCACATCTCTAACACAAACACCATGACTACCATCACACCCTATGTGGAAAACTACTTATGATATGCTACTTGAAGGTATCCATCAAAGTCTTGAATGTCTAGATACTTGAGGGAAAGTTCTATATGGGATGTAAATGGCATGTAACCATAGTAAAACAAATATATATTGAAATTGGTTCTTTTCTGTGACCCCTCATGGTAATTAGTAGGTATACTATGAATACTAGGAGTGTACCACATGTCACACGATGTGTAACCAAATACATACCCATGGGAGTCTACTCACCCACACACATCCCATAAGTTCATGTCTCCAAATATGGCATGTACCTTGGAAAATGATGTTCTATAGAACCCATGGAATTTGGCTATGTCCTTCAACCTACACCCATTTTATTTGTTCATGCACTGGAACAAGACCACACCCCTAGACACTTAGTATGCCCATGTCATCGACTTTGTGGAAAAGGACCACTACATGACTTGTTCTCCCAGTACACAGTGTGTAGTACTCAAATATCATCTTCCCCAATTGGGAGGAACACACAAAATGTTCTTTTATACTACAGGCTGTGTGATTAGGATTTCCTAGAAAACACTATGGTCCACCAAACACCCTCGATTTCTCTTGATCTATTCCAGATCGACCCTCATGAGGTCCCTAACAGTCATCTAAGAGATTAAAAACCAAAACTACTCATATACTGGGATCAGGACATAAATATTATAAATAAACCTACCTCATGTCAAAACATCAAAGCTTTAAGTCCAATGATATTCCTAAAAGCTATTGCACCTCAATTAGGTGATGGTCTAAATCAAAAGGGGTCTGGACACACCTCCTCACCTTGGTTCTACCACGATTCATCAATCATGCAATAGAGAATATCTACCCCATTAAACTACACATGGAGAGACAAAAAAGGTTTTCATTCTAACCCATTTCATAATTAATAAAATAAAATTAATTATTTTATTAATTATTTTATTTGTCAGTGCTAGCCTCTAATGGGTGCCCAATGCTGATAAACTTTATAACACACATAGGGTAAACACTATGTTCTGGACTCAACCACACTCTCAAATTTATAATATGGGACTTTAAATGATAGTTATTACACATTAAATAAAAACCAAATGCACATTATATAAAATATTTAATATTTTAATATCATCACATCGTGAATCTCAGGGTCTCAGAAATATGTTCCAACATAATGCCTAACTCTATAAATATTCCTAGAAATATTCTAATGTATTGCATATAAAAACTAGAGTTTATATAACCAAAACCAAATTAAATTTCATAAGAGTGTATATAAGAGGTTTTGATAGAGTATAGGATAATTTTTTTGGTTTTTTATGTGAGTGGAAATGACAAAAGGAGTTCCTCTTTTATAAGGTAAAATGAGTGAAATTTTTTGTGAATGCCCAAAATAATTCAATAATGGGAAGTAAACCTCAAGTTATTTCCCAAAAAATTGATAAATAATAGAGTGGATGGATGATAAGGTATATCCACACCTCCAACATTCAAAATAAAACATGTTTTAAACATGCCATGCCCATTACCTCTATGGTTACTCACTTTAACCATTTTAGTTTTTTACCACAGTAAATAGTTTTTACCAATATAATTTATAATTCAATATAAAAAATAAAATGATCCTAAGTAGAAACCTTGGACAAAGTAATTATAAATTCAAAAACCAATTTATCAAATAAAAAATCTACATGAATGGAAAATTAATTTTAATATAAATGCTTGTAATGCGTGAAAACCCATTGGTTTGAAAATGATTATTTTGAAGGAAAAAATATTTATTATTAACAAAGATTTATGAATTCCATTAAGTAAAATTAATATAAAATAATTATTATAATTCATGGAGTATTTATTTATAAATTAAACAAAAAATTCAAAAAAATAGATTTTTATAAAATGATATATAGATTTTCAAAATGTTGAGCATGGGTATATAAATTAAATAGATTATTTTAAAATGCTTCATTATAATTTATTGTATATTATTTAATATGTAATTATCTAAAAATCTGTCATTTTATTCATATAATAAAATAATTTCATAAAAGTGATGGCATTAATAAAATTTGTATTTTCACTATTCACATGAAAATTAACTTTTTCAAAAATATCCCAAAAATTCATCTCATAATAATGTGATATTTATAAAGAAATGTTTCTAATTTATTGAAAGTCACATCCTAAAATTTTAATGTGTATAATTCAATTAAAATATAAAAATATCTTGAATGAAAACTTTTTATAAGAAATCATTTTTTTTATATTAACTATTATTTTTAAATTAATTCTAATCATAAATATATAAAAAATGAAAAATATCCATTTTATAAAATATATTTTAGCCTGAGAAAGACTTTTGTTATTGTCTTATATATAATAATTGTGTCAATTTTTAAATTGAATTTAACTTTTTTTAGTTTTTTTACAAATATGTTTATTTCAATATATTAGATAATTGTATTACTAATAACTATAACATTTAATTTTATAGCTACCTTATAATGGTTTATATTTTTTTGGTTTTGGTTTGGTGTGTGGATCCAGTCATCGAACACAATATTTAATTAAGTAGGGAAAACTCATGTCGTTACATGGATCGATAAAGCTCAACTTTGTATAAAATCCTTAACGATTACTCCTTTAGATCAATATTGTAAAATTTTTGTATATATTAGATACAATTGAATGAATTATAACATGCATCCCTACAACTTCCTTTATGTGTATCATAGAAAATTTATCTAGTGGGAAATCATCTCAATTAGAACTGAAATGTGTTGCCTTTATAAGGGGATCAATTAAAACCCAAATGGAATTATTTCCTTTTAATTTAAAGTGGAGTCATCTATTAAAAATAAATATTGGGTTTATCCCATTTCCATATAAGTATAGTTAAATGCCACATCAACCCCTTAAACTTATAACATTCAACCTTAACTTACTGGAAAACAAAGAATCTATATATATACAATACAATCTCCCACGTCAGGTTATACCACTAAAAATGTTCCTTGAGATATCTATACATCTTTGGGATTATAGGTTGGACAGAGAATTATGTTCAATATGTATAATATAATATATGCTTCTATAAGTTTGTTTTTGATGGCGGACATATTTTTTTCCCATATCATATAATTAGATCATTGTAATGGTTCAACTCAGGAATATTATATCCCTTATTTCATTACTCCATATCTATAATTTGAATCTCCATAATCATCACATTGAGGGATGGTTGAGTTGTCAGTCCTTAATCAAATACAAACATCTCCCTTAGAACAAATTGAACTCCTTATATGTAAATATATAATTTATGATATTGTAATTAGAATATAAATGAAACTTTTTAGTATAAATATTTTACCTCCATATATTTTCTGAAAATATTACTACTTCTATAAGCAAATCACGATTCTAGTAATTTTTTTCATTAACATGTAATTTTTATGAGGTATAATCTACCACCATTTCATTTTTCATCCTAACATATCTCAATTACTTCTTCTATGAATCATTGAAAATCAGAAATAATTTTCTATTATAATTATGTTTTTATAGAATTCCATTGACTAACCTTCTTATAAGATACATTAATGTTTCTTAACAGTCATATTTTTAAAGGTACTGGACTCCCATATGAGTTAAAATTGATATTCTATTTTTTTGTAATGATAAAAATTTCAAAAATAAATGATATTTTCCTACCAATTTATGATAAATATAGTGATATGTTATAGTTTTTTGTATAAGAAATACTTATATTAAATCTATAATTGAATAGTCTACAAATATACCTTCATTTATGATTATGTGACTCAAGAATGATACATTATATAACATGATTTATAACTTCCAAAAATAAAAAAGTTTCTCCTTTCTCATGGTCATCAGTATAATCCAAATATGGCAATTATTTTATTTCTTATTCATATAATATTGGAGAATAAAATATACAATGAATAAAATTAATTTATCGAAGTAATCTACAAAGACTATTCAATATATCCTTGAAGACAACCTAGGAATTTTTAATCCTGAATGGAATCACTATGAATTCATAGTTTCTATATAATACATGAAATGTTATCTTTCATATATCATATATTTTCAACATTAATTTATGATATCAAAATTAAATTCTATTTATTGAGTAGAATTGAACCCATTGTAGTTGATCGAAGACGTAATTTATACGTGGTTGATGATTATTGTTCATGATCGCGGTCTTATAATGTTCACAATAATCAACATAGTGACACATTACTCTGTCATTATTCATAAGAAATATGATAGTTTAAACCCATGATGTATCACATGGGTGTATAAAACCCTTATCCCAGTTCTCATGGAGTTCTCCCTAAATCCTCATATTCAAAAGGGGTCCTTTGGTAAAGAGTGTTTGTTATAGTAATTTCACTATGTATGTATCCTAAATAAAAATAAACATAATGATGTAGGTGAGATCTATGAAACAATTCAATAAAAACATCAACATATTCTTTAAAAATCAATATATCATTGGTATTGTGTTTATCATATATTATTTGGGGAAAATACACATCAGTATTGGTTGTTATGACCAATATAAGGAATGTATTTATCATAGGGATTTCATTTTCATCTTTTCACTGATAGAGGATCATTGGTTTATTTGAGTTATGGAATCTAATTTCTCTATCCTATTAATTAATATATCCTCTATATAGAGAGACCAAAATTCCTTCCAAAATCCCAATAAAATCAACTAAAGGGAGAATAATAAAGTTTTCAAAAATCATATTCCCATAAACATAAATCAAATAATAATTAGTGATGTTTGGAGAAATTATTATACCACCATGATTTTTAAAATATAATTCATATCTAATAATTATATGAAGCAATTTATAAAATCAAGCTCAAAGAAGATATTTTCAATACTTATATTACCTATCACCAACACAATATCATGATTATGTATCAAATACCTTACTAAAACCAAAATTATTTCCATGAGTATTATAAAATATTCACCAGAATATAGAATCATATGATAAGGAAAATAAAATATTTATTTCCAAAATTATGACACCTTCATTTCAACCTATACCATATTAGGTTCGTCCTACTACACTTTTTGGTCAACATAGAATGTTTTGAGCTATATAATTTTATTCTAAAAAACATAATCCCAAAAAATAATTATATTATATTGTGAAACTGATTAATATGACCCAAACATAACATATATTTGTAATAAATATTTTACATGAATATTAATTACATCTCATAATATATCACACTCCTCTCTTAGTAGGTTTATTGTCCATAGAGATTAACTATATGATCTATATATTTTACAATGTCTATTCTAAATTTCTATCAAAATATTTCCACATGATATCCTTTTTGAAATATCTTATTTTATACTCTTAGTCATAACTTGGGGAATGGATACATAAAAAACATGTGACAATTGTTGCTAGTGTTGGGTGAACACAAGAGATATTAGTTAAAGATCTCAATTCGGTATAAAATGACCAAGTGGATATGAGATCACAATAAATATGGATGAGAATAATATAATAAAATCCTATACAATAAAATAGACAAGAAAAGATGATTCATTCTATAAGTATTTTAGAATTACATATTATATATATCATTGGTGTGTGAAAACTTGATCCAATAATTATGAAAAATGAAATAATAACATATAAAAAAAATTAATATAAGAATTTTGGATAACATAAACATAGAAAACCATTTCTTACGTCAAGGTTCACTGAAATGATAATCACCCCAAGGATACTTAAGCATAACATATATCCATATTATATCATTTTTCACAAATATTAAATTTAGCTAACAATATGTCACCCCCATAACCTATATGTATTTTTTTCATGGATACTAGATACATATGAATGTTATTTCAATTTTTTTCAACATCTCCCCTAAATATTGAAAACATATAATACCCTTGTAGATATATCACACATAATAATATTTTTTATAACATGGAGAATGGAAACATAAGAAAGGGTGATCCTAGATTCTTAGTAACGGTAAACATGAGTATAATCAGTCAATGATCATATGTGATCATTATACAAACATTTAAATAAAATAACATAATATGAGAACAAGAATATATCATTGGAAAAGGACACCAAATTAATCATGGATCATAAGTCATGGACTATAATATTATGATTTTGGTATAACATAAAACATGATTCATAAAACTTTGGAATCATGATTCAATATTTTTGTGCCACGAGAACATAACATATGTATATGCTTAAGAAATATAAATGAGGCATGACTATAAATTTGGAACTAATAACATTTATTAATGTAGAACTTATGTAAATTCATCACATAATGGAAAACACCATCCAACTCTTCAAAATATAGTAACCTTGGGATAATCACTCATTTTCTTGAATGGGAATTGGATTACATCTAATATAAATTTATTGAACATGAACTTAAAACACATGCACCCATGGGAATGGGCTGACTAATTTTTTACCCTTTTAATCCCATGAAGTAATAAAATTATACAATGAATTTTTGGTCTATAATAGACCCACCTATCCTATAATGATAAACTATATATATATGTGTGCTACAATAACAATAAATCTTACCTAATTCCATTATAGTTTAATTATCTCATTAAAATGAAACAAGTTTCAAGAATATTTCTACAAAACATAATCATAGGACATCTAAAGGAATAATTTGGAAGGAATCATTTTAGAAAAACCCATAATGTAATAAAATAAATATTAATGTTTGTTTACATAGATGGAAAATATTTCACTAAGTGTAATAAAACCCACAATGAGGAAGAAGTATATATTCACATTATATTTTTGATAATTTTGAATTTAAATTTAATAAATGTTAAATATTGGGAGTATATATTTCTAGAAAATAATAAATATGTAGAGATCTTTTTTTGATGATATCCAAAAATGAAAATGTGAAAATTCATTCATATATAAAATATTTAAAAAGAAAATTTATTTTAGATAATGAAAATAAGTTCAATGTTGGTAGAAAATCATAATATTAAAAATGTTTAAAGTAGATTAATTTTCTAAATAAATTAAATAATAATTAAAAATTCCATAAAAATCATAGATACAGATATAAATAAATTAATAAATCAAAATAAATGATATTCATTTGGTTGAGAATGATTCCTGTGAAAAATGATGTGTTATGGTTGATTTTTCTTACAAGAATCACTTTAGAAAAATTATGATCCAAGGAAAGTAAAATTGAAGGATATATTATAAAACTATTGAATATAAATATAAAGGTATTATAACATAGTTTTTAGAGAAAAATATGTTATACTTTTATAATATGGAAACCTATTTATAAAAATCATGACTTTTAGAGGATATTTAATTGAAAATCATTATAGCTTTGGTAACTTATGAATTAAAATCTCTTAAAATAGAAATAATAGAGGGATTAATTTTAATAATTATGATACAGATCCATATAGAGTACACATACATAAAAATATAGAGGGGGTGAATGTAGAATATGTATCAAAGAAGAACCATTAGGTGATAAAAACCATTACTTTTATTCCCAACTTCCATGAAGGATCTTTATACATAGGTATAATAATAATATCCATATTAATAAAGTGTTCCATAACCATATTAATTTCTATTTACTTTTATAAATATTATATATAATCATTTATTTCTAATATACTATTTAGTTATTTTTTATTTTCATCATCAAATGTTTGTGTTTTAGGATTGTTTCACACATATTTTATAATGGTGATAGGGATCCTCATTAATGACAACAGTTTTATCATTATAAGATGAATAAAGTAAATGGAATCATTATTTTTAGATGATGCATATATCCACATTATCATTTGTTGGGTACTATGGTTATGGTTTTCGAGAATAGAATCTATGATGAATTTTTTTCAGGTAATTTCACCTTTACCACGAGTTTCATTATAATTATCATTCATTTTTATTTAAACATTAAAAAAGAATAATCATTATATATATTAATCACTATTAAAATTTATTATCAATATTAATGTCTTGATACATATTCATAGTGAAAATAGTGATGATAGTATATCATAATTCAAATAGGTGGTTGAACCAACCTAAAAAAATAACATTATATACTAATGAATGATTAAGAGTGTATAAATATATAAAAGTAATATAATTATCTATAAATAATAAATATTTAAATATAATATAATAAAATTAATGTATTTGGTTTATATATAGTGTAAATTATGTAGTAATTGATAATTTAAAGGAATAAAATAGATACTTATTGGATGAACTCGCTCCATCTCGACATAGATTCCATTGTAATGAATGATTAATTAATCCTCCTAGGAAACAAAATTCTATCCAACATATTATAAAGATATTGGAGATGGTAAAAGGATATTTATTGATTATTTTTTAGATGGTATGTATTATTATGGATGGGTTATAAAATAGATCCCTTTATAGGTTAAAATTTGGAAAATTTCCATAGAATCTAAAGTTAGGTGAAGGGTAAATATGGAATCAAATAAGAATTAGGTTAGTAGGATGAGAAACTTTCTATGAGAAATTATGTTTTAAATCCCATACATATTGTATGAATTCTATAATTCTTAAATAATATTTTAATTTTTTTGATGATATTTTACTTCATTTCCCCCATTTTTCCTTGTTTATTTTTTTACCTTGGTATATATATATATTTTTCTAAAAATATATGAGGACCCCTTCAACCCATTTATGATGTATTGAATAATTTGTTTCCCAAATAATATAAATCACTCTCTCAATTTGATAAATGTATATTATAAATAAAAACATATTATATGTAGAAAAAAATGTTTTTATATAAAACTAATTTTTTAAATATTAAGAGTTATTATTATTATTTATAATCAATTAAAAACTAAATAAACATTAATCAATTGGTATATGGATATAATCATTACATTTTAACGTTCATTTAAACTAATTAATTTTATTTTTAAGATAAAATATAAACAATATGTTAGAAGAACAATTCATCATATTATATCATAATTTGAACTATATCATATTAAATGTTGCTATTAATATTATAAAAAATTAATTTTTTCAATCCATTTCTATTCAAATATTTCTTTTAATTTTATAAATATATTTTATTATTTATAATAATAATAATAATAATATGTAGCACATATAAATATGGTTTTTATAATAAAATATATTACATATATGTTATCATTTTATATTATTAAATAATTATTTTAATTTTTAATTTTATAATTTTTAATTACATATAATACCTATTAGATATAATAAATAAAATATATCCAATGAACATACTTCAAATGAATATATTGGAAAATACTAAATTACCAATGAAAATATATCCAATGACCATATTTATGACTACAAGCATTCATTACGATACATAGCCTCACATATATTACTAATATTACTCATAAAATTCATTTTCTTATCTCTCAAAAAGTCTAAAATATTACTATTTTTATCCATAATTAAATAGATTCAATCACAACTATGATTTTTATTGATAACTACATGGATAATGATTTTTTGTTCATTTAATGTTTATATATATGTTAGTACTATGAAATTGTTGCCACAAAATTTCTATGGAAATGAAATTGGTGACAATTTGGGAACTTTTATTCAAATTTTTGGAATATATTTCTTGGATACTTTTGGAAGGTAACCTTTTTTAAATCATAGAAAATTACATCCTTGATCAAAAAAAAGGAAAAGTTTAATAAAATAGATGAATAATTGTTTTAACAAAAATTAATTTGATGATGGAAATTTATTAATAGGATTCTTAATTGATGGCTTATGGGCCAATTTTTCATCGTACACATAGAAGTTATAAATTATTAATTATTATTTTTTGTGAAAAAATAAGGAAAATCAAAGACAACTAATGAAAGCAGGTAACCTACCTAGATAATAATATACTAATCCCTGAAAAACTAAGCTATTAGGTAGGTGGTTAGGTTATCAATAACATAGTAGAGGTAGATCCATGAAAATGGAACAAAAGGGGGTGTGGGAAACACAATGGGATTAAACGACCTACATAAGAAGGTTGTATTAATGAGAGGACATAGTTACATGCTTATGGATGATGTGATCCACATCTCAGTTAATAAATTGTTACAAATTTCACTGAACACATCTATTTGGGAATAACATATAGAACACTGTTATTGTTCCACCATTAAAAATATGGAAGTAAATTTTTATTTTTGATCTTAAATTATCGGATGATGTGAACATTGTTATATCTCCATCCCATTCCTTTAGCCACTAGGGTTTCTTCACATAAGAAATACTACATGTTATAAATTTGTTATCTCCTTTGATAATTCCTTGAAGGAAAATTTCATCAAACTAAGAATGAGGTCACCTAAATCCATTTCCCATGATTATCTTGGGCTTCTTTCATGATCTCAATGGATTATAGAATTAATATTATACATTCAAGATATCGATTCAATGAAATATTTCTTGAACATAAATATTTTCATGAAATTATTGAATTGAAAACATGTTCATCTATAGAGAAACATAGAATAATATAATATATAAGAAAAGAAAAAAAATAACATGTACCATTTTTTATAAAAAGGTTCATAGAAAAGATTCCTTATTTATGGATAGTGAGACTCCTTAGTGGTCATGTAACATGTTCATGAAACCATATAACATTAAAAGTATCATGACATGGCCTTGAAAGAAGTTTTTAATGATAGACCAGTTTATTGTCACTAATGATCAAAAGACACTGTCAAGGTAGGTGATATAATGATTTAGATATATATTTTTAGATTATCTTTGTTATCCAACATTTTATTACATAAACTTTTCATTACATGGAACATAATACATGATCTTTTAATGCTTATTTTCTTGGAAATTGAGAACATAATATAGTAAAGTATAAAAAAGTATTCTAATTCTCATGAAAGAATCATTCAGGGGTTAAACATAAGTTACTTTTACTATATCTTATATCTCAGGAACATACATCAAACGAATGGGGTGAGCATGATCCTAGTAAGGGAATAATAAAGGGATCCATTTAACATGTGATCAAAAGGTATATAAATAAGAACATGATGTATAGAAATATAACATGATCAAGAGAACATGAGGCATATCATAAAAAAAGAACACGAATCATAATACAGTAATGTGTCTACAACATTTAAATGACAAATTCAGAAGAATTTAACTGTGATTTAATAACAAGGTTATTTGGTAAGGTATCACAAAACATGTCATATATAAAGGTTAATTCATTATCCAATGCATTGGAGAATTATCAGGGATCACCCATCATATTGATTAATTAATTTGATTCACATAGATCATAATAATTAATTTCAATAATAATGTATCGAGAATAAGGAACATATTTATTTTAAAAATCATGATGTAGAAAAGTGCTTAAAGACAGATCATTACATCATTCTTAACCCAAAAAAATGGAATGTGGGTTTCATATATATACATACTAGAATAAATAAATAAAATTATATATATACGTTAATACCAATAGAAAATGAATATGTTTCTTATTTAAAAAAATATAGAAGAATATGAATTTGTCATGTAAAAGAGATAAATAAATTGGGCATCATGATAAATTTAAAAATCAGATTATGGAAAAGAAATGATAAGAGAGACAAAAGGTCTCCCGCTGATAAAAATTTATTTTAGAAGTAAAGGTATGATAAATTTACTAAAAAAACTAATTAAAGTTACCTTTGTAAGAGGTAAACAAGAAGGATTAAGTGAATGGAAAAGAATGTGATGAGAATTTCGTCACCTTGAAGAGTTTCTCCTAAATAATGTGGATTGGACCATGGGGGCCTATGGAAACATTGCGGGGGGGTATTTTGAATGAAAAATGACTAGAAATTTGTAGAGTATTGACTATAAGTGAAGGGTAATGGTTAAATTGGGTGGTATATATAGAAAAAGTTGAGTAAGCATTTAATTATTTACAAATATAGGTCTTGGAAATCTTTGTTGTGGAAAATGAAAAACCATTGTCTTAACCATGGTTTTTTCTTCTAGTTTTGGAAATTTGAGTTACATTTTATGATATTTTAATACATTAGAACAAAAAACCAGTATTTAATTCTTCTTTGGATATGAAAATTAAATTGTATAGAAAAATAATGTTTTAAAATCAAATTTTCAATTTTAGATATTGGAAAGTCACTTATAGAATTGGAAATGGATTAAAATCTATTAAAATACTAAATATTAATAAAATATCATATTTCAGGTCATGTAATGTGGTTAATAAATTATTAAATCATTATAAAATAAATATGAATCCAAAAAACACAATGAAAACCAAAAACTGTAATTTTACTATTCATCAAAAAATAAAGTATTTTTGAAAATTCTAAAAAACTCACCATTGAATAATTTCAATGCATTGATTTAAAATATAATATTTATTTTATGAATAGAATTATCTAAATATTATAATTTTATATTTTAAATATAAAAAAATTTATTTATTGGAAAATTTCATTTTTTAAGAGACATTCAAATTTCATACCCTTATAAATATTTCCTAGGAAATTATAAACTATATTGTCATTTATAGTTAAAAAAGAGTGTTTTAATAGACTATTTAATTGATAAATATTTCTCAGAATACATGAGTTTTTTATAAAATTGTATATATTTTCTAAAAATACAATTATCTTTTATATTCATCAAACATTCAATTTATAAAATTAGTCTTACTTGAGCATATATTTTATTAAACAAAATTATTCTCAAAATGGGATTTATAGATTAACCATTTTATTTATAAAAATTTTAGAATTTATGTAACTAAGTCTGAAATATGTAACCCCGTATTAGACTCATTTATTCCCTAAGGTTAATGTGTTTGATAATGATAGTTTCATGGGGTGTCTCAGCTAACATTGATGGAGTGGTAATCTCCACTAACTCTAACTTATTCCTTAAGTGATTTCATTCAAGTTTCACCTGTTAAAACTTTTCTTGGGATTAGTCAAGGGAAAACCCAAGTGATTCTACCACCCTCCCATGTTCTGAAAAATGGGCTTAAAATGGAATGAATATACTGGTTGAGCCCATCATTTCTCATTTTTTTATTAATTATCCTTTTTTACTACTTGAAGACACTAATTATACAGGTAAAATTATTACCAATGAGTATTGTTCCCAATGGTAAAATAGAGAAATGATTATATTAATTAATGGTTTCCTTTGACCAATGGTCCTATTTTACTAATGACCATATAATAGTTGATTCCTAACAGTCACATTTACCTTCATTACAAATAAAAATCACATTATTATTTTACTAAATATTCCCTATAATTTCTCCCAAGGTTATAAATTTTCATTTTCAAATATTTTAATTGTTTTAATAATATTTTGTTTCATTTCTATAGTGTTTTATATGAGGAATGATTCTATTATATTTGGGAAATCTATATTTTTTCATTTTAAATTATCTTATTTTATGTTTTTTTCTGGTTGTAATGTTTGGAATTTTCATTTGTTTTTTATATTGCTAATATAATGATATTGATTAATGAGATAAGATTTTTTGTTTCCTATTTATTTTTTATTTGTATAATATTATATAATATAATATTCATTTTCTTTGGAAATAAATATGATTTAAAAATATTGGGTCATCACACTCCCCCCTTTTAGAAATTCTTTTCCTAAAATTTCAACTCATATTATTGGTTGAGAAAAAGAGAGAGTACTTATATTTTCTTTTTTCGTTTCATTACCCTATCACCTCTTCATACTTATGGTTCCTCCCCAAAAATTTTACATGGTGAGTTGTATTATTGTATAGAAATTTATCTCTATGGTCTAAGATCTCCACTGGTATCTACTTATAAGATCGGTCTTTCTCCAGTTTTACCACCTTTTGATTCATAACAAGTGAGGGTTTAGGTATATAATTCCTTAGGATCAATACGTGGAATACATTATAGAATTTAGATAGAATTTCTGGAAGTGTTTGGTCATAGGCCACATATTCCATGTGATCAAAGATTTCAAAGGGGTTAATGTACCTAGTAATAAGCTTCCATTTATTTCCAAACCACATGGCTCTCTTCCCTGGTGATATCCAAAGGAAGAAAAATGTTTCCAATATCAAACTCCAAGTCCCTTAGAAGTATTTCTACATAGATCTTTTTCTAACTCTGAGAAGCCTTTATATTTTATTAGATGGAATGAACCTTTTCTATCATCTCTTTCATGGGACCAGGACAGAATATCTTTGCCTCACCAACTTCTTCTTAACTAGTATGAGTTCTATATTGATTCCCATTTAGATTATTATAGGTAGATATTTGAGTACTCGAGTGGAAGATATTTTTTTAGATCTAAAATAATGTTAGGTGTTGGTACCATCCTCTATTAAATTCCATTGAGCATGTTCTAAACATATACTCAAGTGTTAGAATAATCCTTTCAGATTGGACATCAGTTTAGGGATGATAGGTCATACTAAAATTTAATTTAGTATTCAAATAATGTTGAATAATTATCCGATATTTATATGTGAACCTTGGAACATGATCAGAAATGATTAAAATAGGATCCTCGTGTAGCCTCACCAATTCCACTACATATACATTTGAAATTCGGACAAGAGATAAATATTCTTGAATAGAGATCAAATGGGCAGTCTTGGTTTGTCGATCCACTATAACCCATATTACACTATATAATTTGTATATTCTTAGGAGAGCAATAATGGCGTCCATAGTTATATTGTACCACTTACAAGTTGGTATGAGTAGTGGTTGCAATAACCCTTTGGGAAGGTATCTCTCTACCTTCAAGTTTTGACACACCAAGAACCTTACAATATAGTCAGCAACCTCCATTTTGATATTATCTTTCCAATAATCAACAAGAAAGTCCCTATATATTTTAGTGCTTCTAGGATGTATAGAAAATGTAGAGATATGAGATTCATCCATCATTGCATTCTTTTTCTCTAAGATAGATGTGATAAATAGAATTGTACAACATTTTAGTATACCTTATTAACCAATACTGAACTTAGTAAAATTCCCATTATTCATAGCCTCTATCTTATTTTGTAACAATGTATCATCTCCTTGAGCTTTCTTGATCTTCTCTAGAAATTATTGTTGAAAAATAATTTGGAAAATTATTGATGATTCCCCTTCCATTATAATTCCCATGTCCAACCTTACGAGGTCCTTGAATAATGGATATCCTTGAATCCTCATTATTTATAATTCAACAAGGTATTTCATACTTAATTCATCATCGACATTATTTTCTCTCCTAAGGTGATAATTAATTTAATAGTCATAGTCTTTATGGATATCCAACCATCTCATTTCTCTCATATTCAATTCCTTTTCCATTAATATATACTTCAAACTCTGGTGCTCTATGTATATATCACATTTCATCCCATAAAGATTGTGCCTCCATATCATTAGAGAAAAACTAAATGTAGCTTACTCCAGGTCATGCGTAGGATAATTCTGTTCATGGGGGTTTACCTATATAGATGAATATAGAATCACCCTATCATTTTGAATGAGGATTAACCAAATCCCTTTTATAGATGTATCGCTATAAATAGAAAATACTTCTCCAATAGAGGGTATATTTAACAAATGCACAGTAACCAATATATTTTGTTTGTAATGGAAACTTTCTTCACACTTCTTTTTCCAGATTAACATAGATCCTTTTTTATTTAACTTGGTTAGTGGATTAGAATGTCAGGAATGTTTTTCCCAGACCTCCTATAATATCTTAATAATCCAATTAAAATTATAATCTAAGTAACTATTATATGATAATACAAGTTCTTCAAATCCTTTTCTTGATATGGACAACTAATATGCCTTTATTTGTTACAATGTTCCCCAAGAATGATTTTTTAAATAGAATTAAATTTTTATGAATTTTCCAAATTACATATAATTCCTCATAATTTTCAATATAACTCTTAGATGATCATCATGCTCCTTCTGAATTTTGGAATATATTAGAATATTATCAATAAACACTACAAATAATTTATCAATATTGTTCTTAAAAATTCTATTCATAAAATCCATAAATATATAAGGATAATTATTTAAGCCTAAGTCATAACAACAAACTCATTATGTCAATATATTGTTCAGAAGGCAGTATTTATAATGTCTTCTTTAATGACCCTCAATTGATGATACTCACAATGATAGATAGTAATGGAGAATAATTTAGCCCCATAAAGCTGGTTAAATAAATCATCAATCCTTGGGAAATGATAGTTGTTCTTTAATGGGATCCCATTAGGTTATCTATAATCAATGTGTAGCCGCATTGATCCATCCTTCTTCTTTTCAAAGGGAATATGTGCTCCCCAAGGAGACACACTTAGTTGGAGAAATACCTTCTCCAAAATATGTTGAAGTTGTTTCTTTAATTCCTATAACTCCACATTTTCCATTCTATACATGGCCAATGATATCGACTTAGATCTATGTGTGATATTAATGGAGAACTCTACCTCTCTTCCTCAGGGAGGTCAAGGTAACTCTTATGGAAATATGAAAATATATTCTGGAATAATGGTGACATTTTCGATCCTTATATATTAATTTCCATTTCCCTCTTTATCAACCATATTTATTAATAAGGATATAGTAGGTGAATATTGAAAATCCTCCAGACGAGATACCTGTAGTTTAAAAAATAACTATAAGAGGTTCCTTCTAGAGTACTAAATATTCCTTACTCCTAAAGTTGATCTTATAATTATACTTTTAGATTCATTTCATTAAATTTATGGCGTCTAATTTCACCATGGGAATGGATACAATATTTACGATGATATTATACTCTCCAAAGTTAATAGTAGAGTTTCAATGAACTATTGATACTAGGATAATCTTCTTATGAGTCTTGAATGATTTCTATACTTCTAAAAGCTCGTTGATTTATTCTATTTTCCATGAAAACATGGATGATATTAAGTAATGTGTAGAACCATAATAAAAATTATTATTTTATTACTTTGAAATCATAATGAGTATACGTACCACCACATCATTTCAAGCCTCTAATTTAGATTTTGTGATTGAAAAATATTAACCATAATCTCTTCGAAGATTATGAGGATGATAGTGGTTTTCCTCCATTAAATAATAATTTGTAAATTCATTGAAAATGTGCCCAAGATTTCCACATTTGAATTAGTAAACTTTAGGTATTCCTACACCATATTCCCTTTGTAATTGGTGTTGATAAATCGGGGCTTCACCTCACCATGAAAGTCCCGAGATATATTCTCATCTATCCAACACTTATAGTATTTTCTAATCCAAATAAATTAGTTCCAAAAATTGTTATTCCAATATTTTTTATGTGGAAAGTTTCATTTTCTTTCCTCATATTCCATAGTTAGAATTCTTACCTAAGTTTGGCTCCATTTCTCTCTTCTTTTCAATCTACATATGTGACCACTACATCCCTTCAAACTCCAATTAAACATTTATAACTCTCCAAACTATATACTAATAGATTTTATAGTCTCAATTTTATAAATTCTTCCATAGATGGGGTCTTAGGCCATTGGATAATTTTTCAATATTTCTCTTAGGATCTATTAAAATGCTAGTGGAGTATCAATTAAGTCTTGTAAAGTTCATTTCATAGCTTCCCACTAATTTATTTTTCTTTTGTTTCAACTATAAGAATTACTTTTCCATTATTGTTTCTATTTATTAGGGAAAATATTTATTTAAAAAGATCCCCCCTGAACTCTTCTCACTCCATAGAATCAATCTCCCTTCTTAGCATTAAGTTTTTATTTAGTGTCCCCTACTGATCAGATTACCCTTCTTGGTAGTATACTTACAGGGTGAATTTCTCTATATTTGAAGAGTGTGTACCAAAATATCTTTTCTATAAAGGTATTTAATTTTTTAATAATCAATATATATTTATATCCACTAAATGAAGGTGGTCATTGACACATGAAGGACTCAACATCAAATTGTTCACTTTGAGGTGAATCTAGTTTCTTAATTTGATTCAAGTAATTATTCATAATTTGAAATAGTTAATTCATAATCCTCATGAGGCTTTCTATTCCATATTCCATTGAAAGGTCATAAGTTAATCATCGGTTTCAATCATCATTTACACAGTTCATATTATTTTTCTCCATTTTTCTAATAGAAGGAAACCTTAGTGAGAAATGTATTAATTTTTGGAATCATTAAATATAAAGGTATTTTACCTCTTAAAACATCATTTTTAAATATGTTATTATTTAATAACAATTAAAATTTATATATATAATTCAAAATGGTTCATAAAATATTGTGATTAACAAAACATATCCCCATGAGTTTCAAACCAGGTGTGCAAAAAGGCCCATTTTCATATACCAATTCCCTATCAAGTCTATCTTTATGAAGTGTTTTTAGGGTTGTTTCCCCTAGGAACTTCTATGCTATATTCACATCGACTTTTAGTATCTAGAGATAGATTTAATTATTTGAAAACCACTCTCTTAATACATCACCAAAATACCAGATTTTTTTCCTATATTTAAACATTTATATAGGGTCTGTGCTAAGGATTTAAAATCCTAATTTAAACAAATAACTAACCCATACTATGATACCAACTATGGAATCTATAATTTGTATTACATAAATGTTTCACTACATGGAATTTTTTTTGGATCCTTTAATGTTTTTGTTATTTGTAAATTTATAATGTAATATAGGAAAACATAAAATATTTCCTCTAATCTTTATGAATGGATACTTCGTGGGTTCATCCTAACATACATTTACTACCTCTCATATCCTGAGAACATACATAAAAGGAATGTTTTTATTATTAGAATAGTAAAACAATAATAAACAGATACATTTAGCATTTGATCATGAGGAATATCAATAAGAACATTAGTTATAAAAATATAACACGATAAAGGGAATATGAGTCATATCATAAAAAAATAACATGAATCATAACATGGAAATGTGGATATAGTAATTAAATGATAAATTATAAGAATATCACCATGGTTAATCACCAAGGATTCATGAATCAAAATTACTAATGTTATTAACCAAGGTATCATAAAACATGTCATCTATAGAGACTACATATTTTCCAAATGCATTGTAGAACTATCAGAGTGCAAATTTATATGTATTAATTAATTTGTTCAATATAAAAGATAATAAATCATTCATTAATAACCCATAGAGGATAAATAATGATTTTCTTATATCATGGCATATAAAAGTTATTAAAAACAAAATCATTACATAATTCTTTACACACGAAAAGGGAATGCGGGTTTTATATATATAAATACCCATATCAATAGATCAATTTTTACATGTAGATGAATAACCATTGAAAAGGAAGAGTTTTTGGTAATGAAAATAATAAATAAATGATAATTTCTCTTGTAAAAGAGAGAAGAAAATTCATCAGCATGACAGGAATAAAACATAGATTAGAGAAAGGGAAAATGAGAGAGAATAATGGTATCCCATTTATAAAACATTATTTTAGAAGTTAGGGTGCGATAAAAACCAAACTTAAAGAATGTAATATACCCTTATGAATAGGTAAAAAAATTTCTTTATTGGAAAAGAAGATGATGAGAATTCACTTACCTTGAAGAATTTCTCCTATATATTAAGGCATGGAATTTGGGGGAATAAGGACACCATGGGGGCCTTTGGTAGGAAAAATTACAAGAAAATTATATAGTATTGGTTGGGATTTAATGGTACTAGTGAAATGGGTGGGAATCTATAGAAAAAGAGGAGGAATTGTTTGATAATTTCAAAATATAGGTCCTGCAAATCTAGGTTGTAGAAAATGAAAAACCATTAGCTTAACCATGTTGTTTTATCTTGATTTTGGATAATTGAGTATAATTTTTTTATATTTTAATCCATTAGAATTGAAGAGAATAATTTAATATTTCTTCGTACATGAAATTTAAATTTTCCAAAAAATAATGTTCTAAAAATCATATTTTCTAATGTAGACTTTTGATCATCACTTACTAGTTTGGAAATAGATTAAAAACTATTAAAATACATAATATTAATAAAATAACATATTTTATGTAGTGTATTGTGGTTGATTAATTATTATATTATTATGACATAAATATGAATTCATAAAACATTCTGAAAACCCAAAACAGTACTTTTACTATTCACTAAAAAATAACTTATTTTTGAGAATGTGCAAAAAATATCCTTATAATAATTTTGACATGGTGATTTCAAATATAATATTTATATAATAAAAATAATTCTATAAGTATTATAATTTTAAAATTTAAAAATAAATAACATTATTTATTAGAAATAGTATTTTTTATTTAGATAATCTAATTTATGACATTTATAAAAATTTACTAGAAAATTATAAAATTATTTTTTATTTTTTATTTATATAAGAATGTTTTAGAAAAATATTTCATTAAAACAAATCTTATTCAAAATACATTAGTTTATTATAAAAATTTATATATTTTCTAGAAAAATTTGTTTTATTTGCGTCCAACAATCAATTTTTCAAATTGGACTTACTTAAAAAAATATTTTATGAAACAAAACTATTCTCAAAATTGTATTGAAGGAATAAAAGTATTATATATAAAATTTAAATAATAATTTATGTAACTAAGGCTTGGAAATGTTAACCCTTATTACACCTACATATACCCTATGGGTGTGGTGTATGATATTGGTAATTACATGGGGTGCCTCGACTAACATCGATTGAGTGGTAATATCAAATTACTTGAACTTCTAAGATAAGTAATTTTATTCATGTTTTAGTTATTGAATGATGACTTGGGTTTGGTCAAGGGTGAACCCCCAGTGATGCTACCTCCCTCTAATGTTATGGAAATGGGTTTCAAATGGCATGAATCTACTAGTTGAGGCCATCATTTATCCTTTCTGTATGAATTGTCCTTTTTCATTACAAATTATAAAAAATAATTATAATAGTAAATTATACCTAATGGGTATTGTTCCCAATGGTCAAATACTATGATGGTTATATTAAAAAATGGTCATATTTGTCTAATTGTCCTATAACTGTTCAATCATAATGATCACATTTCCCTTTATACCTGATAAATACCACATCATTATTTCAATCAATATTTACTAAAATTAATTCCAATGTTATAATTTTCATTTTCTAGGATGTTTGTTGGTTTACTGATTTTTTTTCATTTATATAGTTTTGGAAATTAGGGAGGTGATTCTGGAAGATTGGGGTGATCTATATTTTCCCAATTTAACATATATATTTTATATTTTTAGTCCAGTTGTAATGTTTGTAATTTTCATTGGTTTCATAAATGACTAATGTGATGATCTTTATTAATAAGATAAGGTTTTGTTTTTTCCTCTATATTTTTTATATATATTATTATATAATATAACACAAATTTTCCTAGGAAAAAATATCATTTAAAAAAATGGTTCTTTATATTATCATGTGAGGAAGGTTATTGAAAATTGAACCCCCTACGCTGACTCTTGATCTTGAGATGCATATGAGATATGATCAATGACACGAAATATTAGTAATGAGGATCACATGAAATAAAACTATCTTATGTGAGAATATTCCACCACATTATCATGTTCTTGGTCCACCTACCTTGATAAGCGAAAAATATATCAGAGGCGAATGTCCACAAAAAATCCAAAATCCATTTAGAAAATGAATAAAGAGAGAATGATAGGAGGGAAGGAATAGAAGTCGAAGAAGAGAGAGTGATATTAAAAGTATATAACATATAATTTTACAATGTAATTCCATTTATAAATTCTATATTGTAATCATGTATCACCATTACACAAGATTCGAAAATGGGTTAAGATTCATAGGCCCATTCTGAACATCCACTTATGAGGGTGTTGGATTTATATTTAATTCATATAATCAATTGAACTCATCAAATAAATTTGATCACAAGAACTAATATCTATTTCATGTATACATAATCTATTATCCTTACATGATCATGTCCTCATATCTATGATATAAGAACTCATGATCCAATGGCTAACTCATGATTGCATGATCTCATACCCATTTAGTGATCAAGTAGCTTCTTATCCACGAAATGGTCACAAGATTCACTATTTATCACAAGATCACTAATAATTATTAATGATTTGAGTCACCTATGTTGAAATTAATTTCTTAATATAACTAAGAATTTATTTTTACAAGGAAATATTCTATATGAGTCTTATTATCTTTCGTTGTCCATCACTAGATAGAGAATTAACCCATATATGGTCATACAATCTTGTGTAATCCCCATTATCTTTCTCACATGGCTATATTCCATGCGATTCATATTTATATCATGAGAATTCAATATTGTGTAAGACCTACTATATTCATCACATTCTTATATTTCTCATGAGTCACAGTCATACATTGGTAATCCAATATAGTGTAATCCTAAATAACTACCTCACATGGATACATTCCTTGTGTGACATACTCAAACCTTGGGGAGATAATTTGGTTTAATCCCTAATCTCTTATTCAATTGGATATATTATTGGAGAGTTATACTCATACCTTGGGTCTTCCACTATAAGTGTATTTCTCATTCAAATCAAATTGTTCAATGAAATTAATCTTTTATTATGTCTTGTTTCTCACACCAAAAAAGACATATATGGGAATAGAGATATATGTTGGTTACACCATTTACACAATAATAATATATCCATAAAGGGATCCATTATTAGTTGTAATACCCAAACTAAATTATAGGGTAGCCTCATATACTAATGTACCATTCAATCATCCTATTTTCATGCCTTTCATGACATAGGTATCCCACATGGGTATTAACAATAGAGTACACCCTACCTTTTTTTCTCATTAGGAAATATTCCCTATGAGTTTAATTATCATTCATTCCCACCAATGCTTGAAGATAAATTTATATTGGCCAACTCATGATTAATCCCCATTAATTCCTCATATGAACTACATGGATTGTAATTCCTATTATTAATAGGATGGATAAGATCTCTTGTTAAGGATTGAGATGTATATAAATCATCTGAATTCCCTCATATATATTTCTACATCATTTCCTTCCATGTGTCCATATTCCCAAGAGAGACCGCAATGGCTTCCATATATCATCCAATTTTCACATTTCTATATCTATTGTGGAAATCCATGTCCTATTCATACAATGCCGAACTACATGTTTAACTTCCTTGTCACATGACATTAAATTGCACGATATCTGAATTATAAATACATTGATTCTTATTTATACAATGAATTTATGATTCATATTTTAGGTTCAAGACCAAAATGGATACCCAATATCAAATTCTTCTTTGAAATTAACACTATAATATCCCCACTGTAAGATGATACCCTATAAAACATCTAATAATTTCATATCCCAAGTCATAAAAATGGGAGTATCATAATTAATCATTCATGGAGCTATATTACCTATGAGTATGGGTGGGATAGGGGTAATATTATTTGGGAATATAATACATTATAAGCCCCATCCTTTTCCTCAATTGGTTATATTACTATTTATTCATTACTATATCATGAATTTTTATACTAGTGTAATACCCATATCATTTCTTCACATGACGCTTCCCCCCAATGATCCTAATAACCCACATTCATTTGTTATCAAGAAATGAGAAAATAATATCATGTGACTTAAGTATAAGCCCCATAGTCCCTAGAGCCATGTAACCAACTATTCTTGACCTCTTGTTTCTCACATCAACCATGAATCATGCAGGCTTATAAGTTATAGTTTTTTATTTTATAGATGATTTACCTTATCATAAGTGATCACCTTATGGAGTTAAACTATGTTTTCAACATATGAACATGGTGGAATCTAATTAATGTCTTCATAGGATAAATGTAACACCCCTCCAAGGATCAAACACCAATAAAAAATTTAAATTTCCCTATATATTAATATTTCCCCACATTATGGAATAGTAACTTCTATACTGCATTAATTAAAATTGCATGTTATAGTCTCATCAAATGACCATAAACCACAACATCACAATATCATGATCTATAATTCTATTATCCAAAAAATGAAAAGGATATTTTTTCATGTCTTGAGTCCTCTATAGTCTCAATTATGATTCTCCCCATATAAATTTCCATATCCAGTATCCCATGGGGAAATATACCTAATGGCAGCCCAAACCCTTCATATATCATATTTTCCTCACTTGAATATATTCCCTATCATGATTTAAAACAACCCTTTATCTATATCTTCTTTAACTAAGAGGAATCTGATTTATTTTCCCAAATGATACCAAGGACACCTATCCAATATCAATTACCTATAACTAATATAAAACTATCTCCAAAATGAATTTACACATGTAAAGTAATTGGAGTACCACTTATACCTAAAGATGTATTGTTATTTCCATATAATAATGGTTAAGAATTTTTTTGAGGGTAACTATAAAACTAATATAAATATTGTAGAGGATTAAAAAAATACAACTTAAATATATAATTGAGTCCTAGAATATGAAATAATTCCTCCTCAATATTATGTGGATGAGACTGATCTCCCATCCTATAGATTTGATGCGTTTTCAAGTAGTCACTTTTATGTACTAGTGACTACCTTACTTTGGAAAGAATGATCACAAATGAAATTAATCAAAATAGACTAGAATTAAGATCATAACAAAAAATGGTGAACTTGACATGAATAAAAAAATCATGAAAATGAACAATCACATGCTTATATTACACATTAACCTATTCTTGTGATGCTATACTTAATGGTATTCTTCCGTTTATTTATGTATCATGAGAAATACCTTCAATCCTAGAGAAATGGAACCAGTAATGAAAAAAATATCATGTTTTTTTAGTGCTAAAGCTGCAAAACCATCAACCAGGTGAATTTTTCACCTATCTAGAATCTTCAATTGTAGTTTTCCAACCACATGATACTGGAATACTTCCTGAGTTATAATCTACCTATATTGGAAGAAACATCTAAAATCCTCTCTATCCTGAATAGTTGTAGTCCAACCCACTTAAGGAATGTCGTAGTAAAATATATGGCACCCATTTATACCTATAACTGATTCATAAGTTGGTCATTGAAGCACATCAACCTGATTTGTTTGTATTTTAGAGCGGTGGAAAAAGAGGGAAACATTGTTTATAACACTACCCAGGAGAAATCGAAAGTGTAACATAAACACTCCATCATTTAAATCACATAAAAACTCATATTTAGAAATATAATAATGAGAATTTAGTTATTTAAATGTTCTCTAACCCCAATAAAGATATAATATCCCAAAGAATTCATCAGGGATGGTGAGATGTACCAAAAAAGAGACATGATAAAAACCATGTTTCCTTTGATTATTCTAGATGGAATATTACATCACTTAATTAGGATCTACCCTATATATTTTTACCCATTGAATAATTTTCTATAATAATATAATTATATCATATATGTAATCTCATATTCAAGTTCCAGAATATGAATACTATAACCCTATCATGGTGGTATCCATGAACCAACTTATATTCTGGATCTGATCCATGAAGCCTATCACCATAGTCTAGGGGTGTACCTAGAGATTCTTAGTTTCCCAAATTCCATATATGAATCACTAAATCATATACTATTGACCCCACATGATTTCGTTTATATCCTAGCACTCAGATATGTATTCCTAAGGCATATACTACAAGCACCAAGGGAGTTGGTTAATATACCACCTGTCACATATGAATCCTGACAGTATAAACTATTAGAACCCTAACATTTAGCTCATATCCCATCATCAGCATGCGAGTCCCATCAGAATTTGATTCCTAGTATCATATGTTTCCAATGACATGAGGAAAAGAGTGGGAACATACCACCACTTCAATTGGAGACTTATGTCAGTATATCCTGGAAATGACAAGCGAGCATGCCAATATTATTTCTCAGAATAGAACACCATGTTATTTAAAATCAATTATTATTTTTAAAAATATTATTATTTATGAATTTAATATTAAATACAATTTCACTATTATGTCGAAACAGTTGAAACATGGTTAGAAAAAGTTCCTTATATGATAAAAACCAAGCTAAAGATACTTTATACATTCCTAAGTGATACTTTATACATTCCTCAGTGGTACATTACAACCAATTAACAGAAAACTATGTACATCACCACATATATTATTGCTTACGATGGAAGAAGTACATTAATTAAAAGTTCATAAATAAATATTGGTAAATATATTGAAAAGATTAAAACCTTCATGACTAGGAAATCTCCTCAACCATCTTAAATCACGGGGATCAAAAATTTCCAAAATGAAACTCTATTAAGGGGAAACACCATGAAAGGATAAACAATTATTCAAAATATATAATAAGAAAATAGAATTGTTTATTGGTGTGTGAGAGTGGAATGGATGAATTATTTAGTAAGTTTATATATAGGAATGAAATATGGCCATTGTAAATATGGTCATTAAAAATATGTTGATTAACAATATGGTCACTATTAGTATATCCAATACCTATATTAATTTTTGTTTATTCAAGTCTTAAATATAAAATTACATAAAATTAAAATATAATATTAAAATAATATATATATATATATATTTGTGAATTACATATAATTTTTTATTATTATTTTAATGTTATATAATATATATATTAAATTCAAATAATTATATTAATAAAAATAGATTATTAAAATTATGTTTTATAATGTAAATGTTAAATTTTAACGGTACTTTTAGGCGTATTTAGTATAAAAGTAATATTTCTTATTTTTTCAAAAGAGTCATTTTATTAATTATTTAATATTTAATACTAATATATTAAATAGAACAAATTGAAAATATTATTATATATGAAAAAATTATTAACATTTTTTAAAATTATAATTTGATATTAATTATTATTAAGGAAATATAATTTTTAAAAATGTCATTTTTCAATTAAATCAGTTTTTCTTTATGTTTTGAATCTTAATTTAAAAAACAATTTTTATAAATTTTGAAAATGAATTAGATTAATATAACATCAGTTTTGGATTTTTAATGTCAAAATTATCTTATAAATAATTTTTTAGATTTTTTAAAAAATTATTTAGTTTTAGGTTAATAATGAATAATATTTTTTCTAAAAATAACTGGATTTTTAAAAAATTATTAGAATATAAGTATGGATTTATAATTCATGAAAAAAATGCTCTAAGACCAAATATTAAACTTATAAGTGAATTCTTAATTTTACAAAAAATGTTGGTTTTAACTGGTAAACCTATATTTGACATTTTAGAATTTAATTTCTTTTTTTTAAATGTATTTAATATATTATACATATAGTGTTTTAAATTTAATTTTTATCACTTTTCAAAATTGAATCCAAAAAAATTTATTTCATATTTTTAATCTTTCATTCTATATTATATAATAAGGGCCTACTTATTTGTGGCAATGAAGGATAAATCACCAAGGTAAAAACTAGTTGCATTGGCAAAATGAAAAATGGTAAAAATGATTAACCTAAGTGTTAAAATTACTAAAATGTTAAAAATTGATTTAATTGGGTAACTAAGGTTCGTAATATACTTATATCTTAGCATCTAAATTATTTATTAATTTTGGAGCCATTTTCCCCTAGGGTGACATTCCATTATTGAAACGTTCAAGGTATTTACCAAATTGCCACTCATCTTCACTGATAAAACAGTCTCTCCTATTATCACTTATTCACATTAAAAAACCATCTCATGTCATTCCAAAAACTACTCATATATCCCCTTAACACCCTCAAAAATCCTTCAGGATGCACTAGTATTCTCAAAAAGAAATCCTTCTTAGGTTTAACCCCCTTTGTAAAGAAGATAACCCAATAAATGAGGTACATATTCCTAACTAACTCTTCTTCATTTATTCTTACATAATTCATTTATTATTTATAAAATTTATATTCACTATATAAATATAATAATATAATTACCCTTATTATACTAGTATGTTGTTATAATTTTGGTAAAAGCATTGACAACCCTTCCTTTTTTTCCCAACAAAAAGTGAACACGACATTTGTTCGGGCACATACTACCATATATACAAAATATCATGTTTCAGTATCCTTAATAATCATAATTTAATATACATGAAATTTAATTTAATAAATAATTATTTAAATTATAACACTTTTTATATTCTAAAATGATAAATCAGATTACTTATTTATGTGTGGACTACCAGCACCACGAGATGAGTGATTTCGAGGTTTTAATCAGTTATTTACATGGATGGTCATGAGAAAACGTTTAATAGATAAATAATATGTTTATGAAAGTATTAAGGCCATGGTATGAAAAAATATATATCCTATTTATGATATGATCAATAACTGATTATCGTTAAATCAATAGTTTAAAATACGTGTACTAAGAGGGAAATTATTGATTCAAATTATGAAATATTTTAAAATCTATTACCTATTCACATTTTTTCATTGTAATTATAATATATCACACTAATAAATACTTCATGATATAATATTTCTATAGTTTTAGTAATATTGAAATTAAATCACCTCATAATCACCCATTGAGCATGGTATGATCCTATTTGGGTCGGTTTGGACATCTTCTTAAACAATGATATGAAATTATATATTGGATTAATATAATTTTTTTTATAAAATTATATTAATATTTAAATAATTATTTTTTAAAAGTATTCATCAAAATTTAACTCATTAATTATGAAAACACCATTCATTGGTTAAAAATCACTAGAAAAATGTTTTTTTTCATTTACATCATTCGAGAAAAATACTTATGTACTCATGAAAGGAAATTTAAACATTAAAAAAAATAAAATTATTTTATTATAGTAACAATAATGAGAATTTAATGAAGAAAATTTGATAAATAATTAATACTAACATCGTTCATAGAAACTAGTTTAAAACAATCAAGATTAACCAACACGATATTCAATATAGTTATTGAGTAACTAATATAAATGTATAGAATATTTATAAAAAATATTTACATAAGTTTAAGTATATGAAAAAATTTATAAATTAGGTCATTTACATATTTATTTTTTAATATATGATCTTAGATTTCATTCAACTATGTTAGGATACAAGGTTAGTGGTTATTTGTATGAAATTTAATTTTGTGATACCTATTTATTAATGTGAACCATGATACCTTTAATAGGTTGTGATTAATTATAAATGAATTTATTTCAAAATATTAAAAATATATTTTTTAGTTATGTCATTTACTTTCCTTAATTTTCCATCGATTCAAAAGGTAACCTTCTTGAATGTGGTTTTGACTAAAATATTTTTGAAATGGCATGGGTTTCATTATCAATATTATTTTCAAATGAATATTCTTTTTGAAATATAATTCATATATTGAATTTGTATTTTTTATAAATCTTATTATCACTTCAATTATATATCCATGTTATTTTATATGTTTCATTGATATTTCATTCCCCCTTGACAAGTATTTTACCCAAAGTGTATCTTGTAAGTGAAACTGACCTCATATATTCTTTTCGATCAAGAAACAAT
Source organism: Viscum album (assembly GCA_963277665.1). Classification (NCBI taxonomy): domain Eukaryota; kingdom Viridiplantae; phylum Streptophyta; class Magnoliopsida; order Santalales; family Viscaceae; genus Viscum; species Viscum album. The sequence goes on along the minus strand of OY728158.1, from coordinate 1,694,783,648 downwards.
ATTTTTCCATTTTATAATTCATTTAGTTCTTTTGAAAATGTCCTTATATATACCTCACTCCTTTATTAAGGTCATTATATACTAATAATTAATCTTAACAATGTTATAATTAAATGTTTAATATTTTCTATATGCATTTTTTCATAAAGTGTGAAAAGAATATATTTTTTATTTCATACCAAGTGAACCCCTTTTTTCTATATTATTCATTTTATAAGATAAATCTTATATAATATTTAATGGATTTATAAAATAAAAAATAATTTTTAATTATCTATAAAAAATTCTATCTAAATTTTTTTCAAACAGAACATGTATGTTTCTTATTTATAATGTAGTTTTTCTCGATGTGCCTAAAAATGATTTTCATCTAAATTGTAATCCTTAGACATAAATTATTATTTATCAATGATATTATTATAATAAAAAAAATCCTTATATATATGACCTATGTAATTTCATTCTACTTTGGATAAATGATCCATCAATTCTTTTTTACATGCTTAATCATCCATTTCTTTTTATCATAACATTTCACCCAATGCATTACATTGGAAAAAAATTATTTTTGATTCATTTTAATTAGTTGTGCTCACCTAGATTACATACATCGATTAATTTTGTAAATATTTTTATTATACATAAACCCTTTATCTATATAGTGTAAATAACATATAATTTATTATCTTGATTAAGTGATATTTACCCAGAATGTTACTTGATTTCATTGGATACCCATTTATTTTCCATGGGTCTATGATGATATGATTATTGATGGAATTTTTAATGATTTCCTAACATGAATTCACATGAAAACCATTTTTTCAGGGGTTCTTTAAGATATATTGAATTAAAACTATTTTATTTCCATGGTTTATTTATTTTATAAAAGTAAATTATTAATGTTTAGAATGTTTTATGAAACCCATTTTATTTTCCTAGGTTCATTATGATGATATAGTTGATTAATTTCATATTGGACTGATAATAATATATGGTTAATAGTGGGGTATTATATCACCATCCAATACATGTTTTAAGGTTTATATCTCATGATATATGTATTCATGAGTACATTTCTATTTCTCATATATGTAGTAACTGATGGTGTGGAACATTAATGTAATCCTCTATATACTAATTTTTGTGTGAAAGTTGAAATTTGTCTCATAGTTTTCTACTTATTATCATTTAAATGTTATTCTCTCATAGATCATGTTTACTAACTTAGTTTTCACCAAATTTCAATTCATGTATTATGTTATTCCAAGTCATATTCCAGGATTTATGATCTATGCTTTGTTGGAAATTAATTTACATACGTATCCTGATTATACCCATATGCTTGTCTTTTATCCACTTATTATTTTCAATTATTTTATATTATGTTTACCCTTACTAAGTATAATATCTAAACACTTTGTTATGCTTCCATATTACCCCTTTTTTGAATATGAGTATAACATATAAGTTATATTGGGGTGATTCTAGTGTGGCTCAATTATATAGAAATGTTCACAAGTACTATAAAAAATATGTATGTGTAACTAGTCAATAGTAAACTAAAACTTTTGATCCTAAGGTTTTGTGTCTCATTTTGAAACGTGTTAATTGAAATTAATAAACAATGTAAAATTTATGTTTTTATCATTGGTCAATATAGTTGTAATAGGAGTAATGGTTTAGTTATTTTTATAGGAAAAACTATTTTGAGGATTATGGTTAGATAACCTTAGTGGAAAACCCTAGATATGACTTTATGTAGAGGATGATATCCTAAAATCTTTGTGATGTCTTTAATAGGTTTTTTTCTTGGATATAAATCCCTATCTAGATACTAGAAAGTGGGCACTTTCTCTACAAAAATTTTACCATTGGGAAATAACACTAAATAGAGTTTTTGTTGGGTATTAACTCAACCATGAGCTAGTGCAAGACAAATATGCATAACTTCACACATGGATAAATACTCCTAGAGTATATTATTTTCTAAGCCTCATATGATATATAAAATGTTTTTAAGGTATTATTTACTGGTAGATTTTATGTATTATATTAAGAATATTGATAAAACCAAAACTAATTTTTTATCAAGAATAAAATTGGTTGAACTAAAAGAATTATAGGCTAACATGATAGTTTTAAATAATATGATGTTTTAAGGATGAGTTACTTTTTTTATTATGATTATCCTCTAATATTGTTAATTTTTGTCACTAATGTCACCAAATTTGGTTTTAGTAATGGATAGAATTAGAGGAACCATGGGTTTAGGGAAAATGAAAATATTACCCTAAGAAAAGAGCAATCAGAGTAGGAATTTGTGCGAGAAACCCTAGGATTATGTTAAATAGGATATCATGAAATTTAATTAACAATTTTAGAATATTCTAAGTACCAAACACACGAAATAAGATAATTATTGTGTTTTATAAAAGAAAAAATGATGAATATGAATAAGTACTGAATTTTAAATTTTGGATAATAAAAGGAAAATAATTATCAAAGGTAATTTCCTCAAGTGGACAAGAGGATAATTTACTTATAGAATAGTTGATCATAGAGCATACAAATTTATTAGAATATGAAGTGGTCAATTATCATGATGGGAGTGGAAATTTTACATCCAAAAGCACAATTAATGGTTAATGTCTTTTGTGTGGAGAATATGGAAATCATATAACTCTATTTCACAATTACTAAGATGGTAAGGATGGTAAATGTGAAATGTAATGACCTAAAATTTTATCAATGAAAGTAAAATTATTTTAATTATGTTATATAGTATAAATAACATAAAAATCACATAGAGAACAAAATAAGAACATTATAAATGAAGAATTAACTAATTAAGAGGAATTTCTATAAGTTAAGGAACCTATACCAATGTAATAGTAACTTGGCCATTGGAATAGTAATGTGCCCTTTACGAATAGTAAATCAGAAAATAGAATCGTAACATCACATAAGAAATAACAAATAAACTTTATGCATCATATAAATGAAAATTTGATTTAATTACATCATATAATAAGTAAATATTTTTTATTGAAATTATTAATTACGTGTTTATATTTTTATAAAACATACGTGCTTATTTTCAATTTTATAATTAATATAATGTATTAAAATTAAATTTATTTTAATAAAATATATTAAAAATTAATATTATTTTCTTGTGATTATAAGATAATTTTATGAGACCTTAATTAAGTTTTCAGTGTTATAAAATTTGTTATAATTTTAAAATTGGTATTTTTTAGTAAATGATGAATTTAATTAAAAATTAAATTTCTCATATTTAGAAAATTATTTTCATAAATTTTGGTCCATTTTTAAAATTCTACATGTTTAAAAATAGTTAGGGTGATTTTTTCTGTATTTTTCTAATATTGATGATTTTTTAGTGAATAGTAAAAAAAGTAATTTACGTTATATATACATTATAAGTTAAATAAACTATTCCTTATGTAATTGCTAATGTAATCACTATAATCTATAACATACCTTAATTATTTTAGTATATATAGTGATAATTCTAACACTATTCATAGCCTTGAGGAAAAATAATAAACTAATGAATAAAAAAATGAGAAAACAATCCTCTCCCTTATAAATACCACCCCGCACCACCTCTTCTCCTCACAGCTATGAAGTTTTGAGCCTTTTCAAAATTATACTCAAATATATTACAAATACTATCCCTCTATTCAAATATCCTTTGGTATCAACAAAATACCAAAAACAATCCCCCTAAGGTTGTTCTCAAGAAAAATGATTCAAGTGGTAAAATTTTATTTCTTTTCTTTTAATTTAATTTCTAGTTATTTTCTTTTCTTATTATATCTTAACCTCCCCTCATCCAAATGGTATGAAAAATCTAGTACCTTAAATATTCTAAAATTTTATTATTATAATGTAATAAACAATCATCATTTATTTCCACTCTCATTATGTACTAAAAATGAAATCATCATCCGTGATGTGTTAATTCATCACATTCAATGATGAAAAAAAATTCAATTTTCATTCCCCTCTTCAAGACTGCTAATAAAAAGAATTTATGGTTAAAATATATTATAATATATTTATTACAGCCTATTTAATATATTGGAACCATTTTATATACATAATATTATTTAATAACAGCAAAATGATTATCACTAGCATCTTATCTAATGATTTATCCCCAACCCAAAATAAAAAATGACTTATATTACCATTTAATCATTTTTTTGTTCATTAATAAAATATAACTTCAATTTTGGACAACCATTCTATATTTTAATGATTTTCAATCAATATATACAACTAACTGATTATCAAGACCAAGAAAAAAAATTCTCCAAAACGATGAAATTGTATCTTATAACTCATCAAAAATGAAATAAATGATCTTAATAAAATTATAATAAATGAAATACATGTATAAAAAGTTATGAATTTATTAATTAATGTGTTTAGTTTGATTATACAGGACATTATGGTCATGTGTAGAACACTTTCAAACATAAGGTAAGGGTTTCTTCTCGAAAATCCATTTTTCCTTCGGGTTACGATTTATCTCTTTTTACCCATATGTAACTCTTATATAGTTTTATATAAATCTTATAAATTCTTTGTATATGTTCTAAAATCATGTATCTAGATCATTTCATCCCTATTTTTCAGGTATATACATGTTTTAATAAGGTTCCCTTCTCAATTATTCCTGAAAATCAAGACCGATTAAAGGGAACTTTCCAATTTCTTACCCATTTTCAAGTACCATCAATAATCTATTTTAAGAAATCATTTTCTTGAAATAACTAATTTTTTCATAAAAAATATATTTTTTTCATTTATGTTTTTATGGAAACAAATTTTCATTTGTTCTCTTTAAATTCTCTTTAATATGTTCCTTAAACTACCCTAAAATGTTTCATTTCTAAAGTTTCTTACAAATGTTTTTACACATTTCCATTTAAATTAGACATAATTTATCATGATATTTGCATATTTGACCATATTAATTTTCATTTATGATTTAAATTCATTATTTCAGGGACACCATTAGGATATTTCTTTTTTTCATTCTTTATGTCAGGACTTTGATACCCAATTCTTTCTATGGGTAACCCTTGCACTTGATTTTTCATGTTGCACACATATGCATAAAAAAGTTATGATGGGTGCACCTAGACAATACTTCAATTCACTGGGTAATGTTTAGTCTCATGATACATCATGTTGGGATAAAGAGTTAACCTGATTGCTTTACAAGACTTTTCCCATCATGTGATATCGTCTTGTAAGTTAGCCTTGACTCTTGTTTATGTCATGTTATATGTTTTTACAAATTCAAATGATTTATTGGTTATATATTACCATGATATACATGTCATTATACCTTATGATAATTAATTTTCCTTTCCTTTATGTTATTATGTTATGCATTTCAAGCCATGTGTTATATTTTACTCTGCTTATTCCATTACTGGTATTTTTAGCTCATTCATTTGGTTCATGTATTCCCCAGGTTATACTCTATAGATTTAAGTGATAAATGGAAGTTATAATCTCATTATGTAGATTAAATAAATTATTCTTTTAGTTTGGTTTTCATATTTTCAAATTATGTACCTAATATTCCAAAAAGAATAAACATTATGATCCTTGGTTGTATTTCATGGTAAATTATGCATAAAATCATATAATAGTATATGTAAAGGGTTAGGGTCATTATAGTTGGTATCAGATCAAGGCCTAGTTATTTTTATAGATTAGGACTAGAGAACTTTGTAATAACCTTAAGGACAATTCTATCACCTTGGATAACCTAGATTAAAACATAGGGTATCATACTTTAGGAAAAACTTTTCATTCACAAAATTATCATTCTATGTTCAATGTTTTGTTATTATTTGATTGTTAGCTAAGTCATTAATCCCCATAATTGTACTTTATTTTTCTTAGTTAATGGATGGAAATAGAAGAAACCATTCCAATAATAAATGTTATAGGGAATGTGATGATTTCCCAAATTATTTTCCAAATATGATGGTAACAAGTTTCTTAAACATCATGATAGTACTTGACCAACTAGCTAAATTTATGAATAATAACTTGAATTGTGTGTAACACCCTCATTCTACTAAGAATTAACATGTTGTGGTCAAATAACTCATGAAAAAATGGCCTCCCATGTTTACTGGATCCTCGGATCCCCTCCTTGATGAACAATGGATTAACTCTATTGAGAAGATATTATATATCATCCAGTACTCAGAAGAAGAGAAAGTTATATTAGTGGTCTATCATTTTTAGGGGGAAGATGATCAATGGTGGACCTTGATCAACAACATTAAGTCCAAGGAAGAAATTGATTCCATGGAATGGGAAGCTTTCATGAAAATATTTTTCAATAGATATTTTCCTTGAACCCCCCATCTTAAGATGGAAAGGGAGTTCCTAGGACTAAAGAAAAAGGAAGATGGGTATATCATGGATATTGATGCTCCTTTCCATCACAGAGTATAATGAATGAAAAGGGGGAATACCTTAAACACAAAGAGATTCATCCTTTGAAGAACATCAAAAATTTACAAAGGCATGAACAAGGATTTCTTTAAGCATGGGTCGCGCAAGTTTCACCATGGTCACGCAAGTCCACCTGTGCGCCACATATTAGACGCATAGGTGACTTGCACGCCCTAATATTTTTTTTCTCAAGGTCCTCAATGGCCTATAAATACCCCATGTGGGCCCCCCATTTAGAGGACGAAAAATCCAAAAGTCATATTTAAGCATTCAGTTCCCTAGTCTCTACTTGAAGTCTTCCGAACACTTCTAAGGTAATTTCTTACCAAGAATAGAAGATCTAAAGAGGGGGAACAAGGCCTAAGTGTTAAAATTCATCAACACTTGGGCGTTCAAGTGTCTGAACCCTTAAGGGAAATGGCCACACTTGCGCTCCACCTTACCCCTTCAACAGAACTTGCGCGCCACCCTTTTGGAAGCCTCTAGGGATAATACTAAGGGCATGATCCAAGCCACGCCCAAGTATTAACTTAGGGTTTAACCATCACCCAAGTACACATGTGTCGCGCAAGTATACTTGCATGACCAGGACTTGTGCGCCCATATAGGACTTGCAAGCCTGCCTTTTTTTGGGTGCCCCTCCAGCCATTTAAACTCTTTTCTTCAAATCCACCTTCCCTCTTCAAGATTTAGCCTTCAAAACCCTCTTCAAAGCCATTTATGGCAAGGTTCCTTTGTTGTATTCCTTTTCTAAAATGAATTCTGTGGAACATCTCTAAAAACCTCATGATTTACATAACTTTATGTCACTAAGGTTAGAGATTTCATTCATTCAACATCATCCTTTAAGATGAGAAAATATTTAAAATGGGCATCCTCTTTAGGAGTAAGCCCCAATCTCAAGTTCAAAAATCTGGGCATCCTCCTTAGGAGTAAGCCCCAAGTTACCTAAAATGGGCATCCTCCTTAAGAGTAATTCCCAATCATAATTTTCTTTAACTTAGGCCTCCTTCTCAAGAGTAAGTCCCAAGTCTCAAGTTCCCTTAACCTGAGCCTCCTTTTTAAGAGTAATCCCCAGTCATAATTTTCCTTAACCTGGGAATCCTCCTTAGGAGCAAGCCCCAAATTATAGATTCCCTGAACCAGGGCCTCCTTTTTAGGAGTAATCCCCATTATTAATTTCTTTTGATCTGGGCTTCCTTGTCAGGAATAAAACCCAATCATAAGTCCCCTCTAATTTGGGAATTATTCTCAGGATTAAGTCCTATGTTAAGTATCCAAATCTCCATAAAGCACATATACCTTTATAGACCTTGTTCCCTGGTTTCTTCTCTAAAGTAAATCCCAATCCTCATCTATCTTGGGTAGTCATACATACATAGGCCCCACATTATTTATTATGATTGCATCTTTCATGGCACAATCGTCAGGTTTTACTAATACCTCTTGTTTCTCACACCGAGCATGACTCACGTGAGCGTAGAGTGTAAAAGTAATTATGAAATCTTTCTTTGGGCCATTAATCATGCATAAACTCTATATACTCAAACTACGTGGGTTCTGATTCCTTTTTTTAATAAGGATACGTAGGTAGCCCATCTGTGGGTACGATCCCAATTCTGAAATAATCCATGTCCTTTTGAATGAAAATAAACTTCAAGTGCCCCACTGAGTGGATTTAAAACCAGTATGGTTATCATAATGACCAAGATATTTCTATATAATGTGTTAAAGGATAACATTGACTAAGAATCTCTAACAAATACAGTTGATTCTCTATCGATGAAGAACCTCAAATACATATAAAAGATTCTCTAAATTTCATACATATTAATAATTGATTTTCAGATATAAAGGAAAGCTCATTTTCATACATGGTAATTTAATAATGATTCACGAACATAACTCAAATCTATAAGAGAGTCCTAGAGTAGAAAATAATTCCCCCCAAAAAGTTGTGATGAGTCTGACCTCCCATCCTCTCGACCAATTAAAATTCTTAAGCCTCATCAGTCCACGACTGATGAGCACCTACATTTGGAAAGTAGGTCCAAATGGATATAAAATCATTGGATGTTTATGGTTCTCCGAATAAAACTGTTAGAAACCGATTGGAATGTTTGAATCTTAAACAAACAAGGTCATCCCCATTTTAAGAAGAAACAAATATGGTGAACTCGACATGAATCCTTAACCAAGTTAAATGATGTTTTACTTATTTGTTAGGCCCCTATTTAATTCAATGCGAGGGACAAAAAAACAATCAATAACATATGTGATCATACAAAAGATTTAGTGGTCAAACTTATCTTGATTATGTATGTTATATTAAACAGGAACTCGATTCCAAGATCTCTCTGCGTTACAGAAATGTCTTATCTAAAGTTCACACCTGTGAATGCATCTGCAGCTACTCCTGATGGATCTTCGTCCGCTCTGAGGATGACATCACCTACTCAGCATCTTCAACGCTGGGTCTCAAATTCACTGGTTAAGGAATGTCGTCAACACGGTACTATTCCGACTCTGGAGGCCTCTCAACAAGCCCTCCAAGTCAATAATTGACCCTGGTTGTCCGGATAGCAACGACTAGTGATCAAGAAGCAGGTGGTGCCAACCATCATTTCCAACAGTTTTGGGTCATTATCCCCGAAACACAATCACCAGTCCCTCCCATATTATGAGGAGGTGAATGAGAAGGTCACTCAAGGTCTTAATTCAAGGAAACATGAGTCCTTACCGAGGGATCCCTTCAACAATCGTCGCCAGACTCGTGCGGCAGTGCGCCCACAACATGATGAGGGTATCACCTTTAGGGGTTCGGCTCAAGTTCCTCAGACCCAAGTCCACAAGATGAACCACCAGTGGAGAAATTTGGTTTACAGTGAGCAGGTTCTTACTTCTTCCCCTTTTCGAGAAGTCCATCAAGGCAACTTTATGGAAAACAACGAGCGGGCATATACACCTGTCCGTCTTGATGTTACTACCCAGCAGACTCGTCTAGCTATAACATGCCAATCCCACCATGCAATTCTAGTGGAGTATTATAGGCAGATATATACACCTTTTTATAACTCATCAGCTAGTCAGCAGGCTCGTCTGACTACAACCAAAGAAGCTCGCCAGTCTAATATGGTGGAAATTGATAAACAGGGACATACAACTGTTTACAATCAACAATTCTGTCAGCAGTCTCATATGCTAGTATTGAAGGGAAATCGTCAACCATACTTCACGAGGAATAGATAATAGGCACATACACAAGATAATGTTCATCAAGCCTGCCAACAGTCTCATTTGGTAGCACCCGGATAAGTCATTCGGAATGCTCTGACGACAAATTTGGAGTAGACTCAACTCTATGCCCCCACACATGAGTACTGTCAGAATTCACTGACAGGAAAAGGAGGACAGGAGCATGAATACACACCTACTCCAAGCATGGAATGGACGTATATTCCCGTTCCAGTAGCTGAAGTCACCAAGAACATTTTGACAATGGTGAAAGATCAAAAGAAAATCCCTTCTCATATTCTGGATGCCTGTCAGAATATTATAACAACTTCAGCAGCATCACAAGGAAAGAAATACAAATATGTCCCTACCAGTGGAGTGACACATCAACATATCACTCCAGAATAGATACAAACCTCTGTTCCAATCCAAGAGGGTTGTGGGGCATACTCCCCCATGTCACACGGACAATCAAGATAGGAACATACACCAAATTTGAATGGATATAATCAGCCTAACCTGACTATTTCTCCTGAGCAGGCACACACACTTACCCATAATAACCACTTTCATCAAAAAGTGGTTCCCAAACTGAGTAATAATGCCTCTAGGAAAAAGACCTGTTAAACATAGTTAATAAATCAAGATCCAATCTGTAATAAGGCCTTGCTCGATGCTGGAGTTCTTGAAGCCCTCAGACAATTGTCTATTGCAACTAAAGATTCTACTCTCTCATTTCCCAATAGTGGGAACAATAATTCTGAAGGTCTTCATCAAACACTTCCTCATGAAGTCTTGCTTCATGACAGTTCAGTAGATCTCAAAGGATCATCTTCAGATGAGAGCCACAAGAACCCTCTACGTGTCCAGAAGATCAAGGAGCCAAAGGTTTCATCTTTCACTGTAACCCACCATGGTGGTCCTCCCCATGATGATGAATTTAGTTGTGAAAGTCCTCCCCACAGTAGTAATTCACATTTCTTGGAAAATTATTCAAAGGAAAATGGAGTAATGATAAATCCCTCTTATCTTGAGGCACTTGCAAATGTGAAGCCAGTCATGTCTGATGCTTTACCACTATCAGGTGAAATACTTTCTCAATCAGAAGATAGCCCGGGGTGTAGTTCATTCTCCTAACCACCCCTGGGTCATTCATATTCTAGTTTGATAAATGAATTCCCTACCAATCGTTTTGAATCTAATGAAGAAACAAAGAAACACCAGCTTTGGTCTAATCAGGTAGAAGAATATTTATCGAATGATAAGGAGGAAATGCTGAATATGAGAAAACAACTAGCGAAAGGTGAAGTACCAGTCATGTTTTGGCCTTTGGCTGACTCTCAATATGATATCCAAGAAATGTTGACAGAAGATTGTATTCACGATATTCATCTCAAAATGTTGAAAACTATTTGTCAATTTAAAAAGAAAATATTATCTTACAATGAATATGAAAATCATGTCAAGATAATAGAATGGTTACAACGCCAAATTGATTTGGAATCTCTCTTAGTTTCCCGATATCCGAAGGTTGAAAAGAAGCAGAGAGCCCTTCAATGTTCATGCCTTGGAGTACTAAAAAGATTGTACTAGTTAATTTCCAATGCCCCATCTGGTATTCATATTAGGGGATGGGGTGTTCATGGAACAATGCATTTTACTGTACGCTCCAGTCAACAAATCCCTCCAAAAATGGTCTCATGCAATGTTATTTCCCATGGCCGGCCACAACCAATTGGTTTTGTTTGTAATCAAAGGCTTGCTTAGGAACATGCCTCAACTAGATCTTCTCAAAGTCAGGCATACAAAGAAAAAGTTGTCGAATTATTCTTGCATCAGAAAAATGAGAATATCGAACATGCTTCTCATTTAGAGCGAGCACATCATCAGGTGATAGAAGTGTCAAAAATCATCCAACGATCATTTGAGCTATGTGATTTGAGTGGATGTAGGTTGATTCATCTAGCCAATTTCAGGACTAAAGTACGCATGATTAGGAGAGATTTTAAGAAAGTCTCAGATGTAGCAGCTCAAGAAATACCCCATCTTGCCAGACTCGGGACTCTTTTAACCCAACCCTCGGAATCAATATATAGGATTCGAGGAGTTGAGCAGGAACAGTCCCAGTCCACCGGACTGGGGACTTTTTCAAATCCTCAATCTCTTCCTCAATGAAAGTCAGTCTTCTCTCGATTAGGGAAGAAGCTACAAGAGGAACGCAGATCCGAATTATCAGGAGATTCCCTCCAAATTACGGTTCATCAAGAAGTTCCTAAGGGTTCAACTCAACAAAAGGCAATGTATCATCAAGGACATGGAAGAAGATAGTATCACAGAAATGCCGATAGAAGAGATGCAATACGTTATGAATAGATAAATGTCATCAATGCCATTTTTTCTGATCCTCCAGAACATGAGGATCAATCAGAGGGATCTGATGAAGAAGTTCTTTCTCAAGAGTCTATGCACATAGAGTTAAATGAAGAAGGTGTGCGTACACGAAATCAAAGGCTTACCTTGAATCTAGGTATTCCTTCAAATAACCAACATCCCCCTCTCTGAAAGGCATCCAACAAGGGGAAAGGAAATAATTATGTTACATTCCACCCTTCCTATGAAGAAGGCCAATCACTCTCACTAGAGAAAAGGTTCGCACAAAAAGTGGAAGAAATGAAGGAATTAAGAAGGTTGAATGCAGAATTACTTCAAGGTAGTCTTCCTCCTAAGCGTGCTGGAGTCAGTTAGTCAAGGGAATTTATTGCAGCTACTGAGATGGATCAAGAATATCCTCCTTTACTAGTACACCCTCATAGGTCTAATCCTATGGGTCATGTGCAATAACAACCGGTGGTGCTACCATCAGTTGCAGTACCAGTCACCACACCTGTCCAAGCTCCAGTTATTGCACTTGCTCAGGCCCAAGCTCAACCAGATGTTTCTAAAAAGTTAATAACTACCATTGAGTCATTAACAACTCAGTTGGAAGCTATGGAGGAAAGTGTGCAAAAATTCAACCAGAAAAGAGATCTTATCCTGAATGGGTTGATGCAATTCCTCCCCCATAAAATTTTTCAATTACCACATTCCCAATTTTTAATAGTTCGGGAGAACCATAGCAACACTTAACACATTTTTTTTCTCATAGTGATCCTGTGATGGGAAATCCTCAATAACAAGAGGCAGTTAAGCTTAGGTGTTTTTTACAGTCATTACAAGGGCCTGCCTTTGTCTGGTATACAATCTTGAAATCCCAGTTAATTACCAGGTGGGAGGATCTCCGTCAATGATTCCTTCTTCAATTCAGCTCAACGTTGCTAAAGAAAACAATTTTTTATCTTACAAATTGAAATAAAATGGAGAATGAAATAGTTTCTGATTTCATTGCTCGCTGGAAGGGATTAACATATTCCTTAAGCTTAGCACTCCCTTGAGAAGAATTGTTGCCAATATGTGTGGCAAATTTTTGTGATGAATTACACACACTGTTGATCCCTATGAAATACATAGGAGGGTTTCGAGACCTTACTTCGATTGCTCAATAGATTGAAGACTCTCTTACAAAGACTAAGGATAAAACTCGTGTAATTTTATCAGTTCTAGGAAAGAGAATGGGTAAAGGAGAGACTGCTATAGTCATACTTAAACAAACACCTGTACCTGCTTCTACTTCAAAACCTTCATCTTATCGAAGGGCTCCACCTCCTGAGTGTCAACAACAGAGGCCGTTTCGTCAAGATGATCAAAGAGATCAAATACAGAAACAATTCGAGGAGTTAAAGAGAAAAGTTAATTCTTTCCAAAATGAACAAGTTCCTGATTACTTCATTTCAGCTCTGGAAAATAATCTAGTTCAATTACCAAGGCCTAAAAGGACGAACAAGGAAGGAGATGAAGACTGTCCCTACTATTTCCCATTTCATCAGATGTTGGGACATCCCATTCAGGAGTGTTTTGTCTTCAAAGACCTCATGCAAAAGATGGTGGACTCAGGACAGGTAAAACTAAAATGTTCTTCAGCCCAGGTAGCATGTGTTACTGCTACAGATCCAGAAGATAAAGGTGAGTGTCAAGAAGTCAAAAACAAAAATGAGCAGAAATATGAATATTGGATGGTCATGAAAATGATCAACCAAACTCATGACATTTTACGAATGCAATTGAGGAAACCAATTGTGTCTTCTGCTATGAATGCCACAACAAAACCCCCTTCATCAGAAGGAAAATCCTCAAAGAAGCGGCATAATTCAAAGAAAGAAGAGCAGTCAGAATAAGATGAGATCATATCAAAGCCCAAGTTGTCTTTGACTCTGGAAGATTTTATGCCATCTACTTCAAATACACAGGCACCGCCCCACCAAATGGCACAGCCTAAACAGGATAATCAGGAAGAATCTTTATCAGATGAAGAGTTGATCTTTGGCTCTATTAATATGATTCACTTAACATATCCTTATTCCAGTCATAGTTTTGATCTTGATGAGCCTGATTTCCTTGTATCAAACAGAGGAATTACAGGGAGTTCTAGAGGTCTAGGATACAGAGGAAGACATGGATATTTCAGAAGCCACTATTTCAATCCTACCCCTGCTAGAACTGTATATGATGTAGAAACTTGTGGAAGAGCCCTTCAGCGGGCTCAACAAGAATAACAATGTTCTTCCACACATGGCATATTTAGTCCTGTTACAGTTATTTTGGATGATCAGTAAGAAGTTACACCTTATTCCTCTTAGAAATTAAATAGACCTAGTCAGTCTAATCTTCCAAATCCATTAGTATTTCCAACTCCTATCCCGATACAAAATGCATCTACTTCCAAAGCATCAAATTCTAAGGCACCTGAGAAATCACATGTTCCTATTGGGAAATGCATACCTTTTCACCAAAAGTATGATGTCCTGAAACATTTGGCCCAAGTATTGACCAAGTTATCAATTATGGATTCCATAAATCTATTAAAGGATCTTTGGGAGGCACTTATCGAGGCTTTGTCAAGTCCTCGGGAATTTAAAACTGAAATTGCTGCAGCTGAAGTCTATCATGTAGAGAATGATCCTGCAGAATTCCATGCAGTGATATCTTTTATAGATGAAGATGATGATGATGTTGTGCATGGACATATTAGACCTTTGTATTTATCTGGAAAGGTCAATGATGTAGACATCCGAAGAGCTTTCATTGATAATGGTTCAGGAGTCAACCTCATACCTATTCATACACTTTTTCGATTAGGCCTCACTGAATCTGATTTATCTCCTTCTACTTTGATGTTGTAAGGATATGATAAAAATGAACAAGAACCTCTAGGCGAGATTACACTCAGAACTTAGTTTGGAGATCTTATATCCAATTCAGAATTCATGGTTGTTCTTCATGACACAGCCTTCAACATTTTTCTTAGAAGACCTTGGCTACATCAACATGCGGCTATACCTTCATCATACCATCAATGTATCAAATATTGTTTCAATGTTAAAATTGGGACATTGTATGGTGATAAAGCCCCATTCAAAACATGTGAATCTCAATACATTGAGGTAGAATTCTATCACATGGAGAGAAAGGAGGTATCTACGGCAAAGGAGGTTACCAAAATTAATGCTCCATATGGTTTGGAAAAGATTCCAGTAAACCCATTCATACATGTGAGTACAAATTATGTGTTTCCTATCAGTCAAATTGACAGGACAGACCCAAATCCAAATACTCTTATGGAAACTTCCATAATATCAATTACGGAAATCATGCCAGACAGTAGGGGAGAAATTAACGATTCTCCAAGAAATGATGAAAGATCAAATGAAGATGTTTTCATTTAATCCGCTGAAATACAAAAATTCTATACTTCATCAATAAGGCCAGAAGAAGTTATAGAAATGTCAGAGATGAATGATGATGTTGATTATCAATCCATCATCTCATCTTTATTACCCAAGGAAGACCCTTCATCATCAATAGGGTCAAAAATGGTAGCCTCTTCTTCAAGATGATCAAATTTTAACAAATCTCTTGATCATGGAAATTATGCTTCATCATCTACTATGAAAGTAGAAATAGAAGAAATAACACATGTTGAGGAAGAAGAGGAAGATCTCAGGGATTCTCCTCCAGCATTTAAAAAGGGTATCTCTAACACTATAGATGAACTCAGAGAAATAAATCTGGGTACAAAAGAAGATCCATGCCCTACTTTAATTAGTGCGGCCCTGACTCTTGAAGAGTAAGAAATTTATATTTCATTTTTATAGAAAAATCGAGATATATTTTCTTGGAACAATACAGAAATTCCAGGGATTAATCCTGATGTTGTTACTCATTGTTTGGGTTTTCCAGAAGAACATAGAGGATTTAAGCAAGCTACAAGAAGAACACACCCAACTTATGCTTCCAAAATTGAAGCTGAAGTGGATAATATTATCAAATCTAACTTTGTCAGAGACGTTCAATATCCCAAATGGTTGGCTAATATTGTCCCTGTGAAAAATAAGAATAGAAAAATTAGAGTTTTCATTGATTTTAGAGATCTTAATTGGCATTGTCCCAAGGATGATTTTCCAGTTCCGATCACAAAACTCTTAATTGATGCAACAGATGGTTATGAAGCACTTTCATTCATGGGTGGATATTCTGGGTATAATCAAATCCGAATGGCTCCAGAAGATGAAGAATCTATAGCCTTAAGAGCCCCTCGGGGTGTGTTTTTCTATCGGGTAATGCCCTTTGGCCAGAAGAATACAGGCACAACATATCAATGTTCCATGCACTATATCTTCAAACCCCTTTTAGGGAAGTTTTTTGAATGTTATGTGGATGATTTGGTGGATAAATCTAGGCTACGTTCTAATCACTTGGCTTATTTGGAAATCATATTCCACATTCTTCGACAACACAATTTGAAGATGAACCACTCGAAATGTGATTTTGGGGTAACCTCAGGAAAATTTCTCAGTTTTGTTGTACGCCATCGTGGTATCGAAGTCGATCCTGAGAAGACAAAGTCAATCCTTGGTATGTCACCTCCTCGTAATTTGAAAGAATTGGGAGAAATTCAAGGACACTAGGCCTATATTTGGCGTTTCATCGCCAATCTGGCAGAAAAAAGTTTACCCTTCACCAAATTGATGAAGAAGGGAGTCACTTACCATTGGACCGATGAATGTCAAGAAGAATTCAATATTCTCAAGAAATATCTCTTGAGTCCACCAGAATTAATGCCAACTATTGAAGGAAGACCACTTATTATTTTTATGACAGCTTTAGAGCGATCATTGGGTGCCTTCCTTGCCCAAAAGAATGATGATGGGAATGAAAACAACATTTACTATCTTAGTCAGACTATTATTGAAGCAGAAACCCGATATTCAAGTATTGAAAAGTGCTGCCTAGCATTAATCTTTGCAGTTCAGAAATTGATACACTACCTGCAACATCATGAGGTCCAATTGGTATCTCACAATAACCTGCTCAAATTCATCCTTAGTCATCCAATTCTTACAGGATGTCTGGCAAGGTGGGAAATTATTTTGCAGCAATTTGATATCCAGTATGTGTCTCAAAAGGAAATAAAGGGCCAAGCTCTGGCTGATTTCCTTACTAAACATCCATCATTAGAAGATACATCTTTAGATATTGAACGTCCTACTGAGGAAGTCATTTATATTAAAGACAATATTCAAACATGGGAAATGTACTTTGATGGTGCTTCCAGAAGTCCAACAGGGAATAAAATGGAAGATTCTAAATTCAACAAAGTTGGGTTAGGAATTGTGATTATTTCCCTGAAAAAGGCAGTGCCACCCTATTAATTCTTATTGTGGGAAGGCGGTACAAATAATGAATCAGAATATCAAGCTCTTATCGCAAGATTGGAGTTGGCACTTCAGGCACAAATGAATCACTTAAAGGTGAAAGGTGATTCAGACCTGGTCATCAAACAACTCAATGGGGATTATGCCATCAGAATATAAGAGTTAATCCCTTTGTATGATTACGTCAGAGAGTTAATGGTGGAATTTCCTTCGGAACTGACATTTTCTTATGTCCTGTGATCACAAAATTCCCAAGATGATGCACTGGATAATATAGCCATAGCTCTGGCAGATCCAAATAGGGACGAAACAATCATCAGTATTGCCCACCGTCGTACAATTTCACCTTATGTTCAAATCAGAACAGAGGAAATAAATGAAATTAGTCCTATTTCTGAACCATATAGTCATACTACAGGATGTATGACACCTATCAGGGAATACCTTCAAAATGGAACACTCCCAATTGATAGAGCTAGAAAAGAACAAGTCTGGTGATGTGTGTTCAATTTTACTCTTTATGATGGCCTTGATCACCTAGAAAAAAATCTCTACAAAAGTGGTTTTGATGGAATTCTCTTCAGATGCATTGATGGTGAAGAGACAACAGATGTCATGAAAGAAGTAAATGCAGGAGTCTGTGGTGCCCACCAGTCTGGACATAGACTGTCTGATCAAATTCGAAGGCTTGGATACATTTGTCCTTCAATGATACAAGATTGTGTTGATTTCACTAAGAAGTGTCATTCTTACCAAGTATGTGCCAACTTCATTCATCAACCCCCAAAAATGATTTATACATCTAAATACTCATGGCTATTTTCCACATGGGGAATGGATGTAATAGGACCTTACCCTTCAGCCACAACCAAGAAATTTAAGTATATTATTACTACTACTGACTTATTTTCCAAATGGGAAGAGGCAATAGCTCTCAAAGAAGCCTTCAATAATACTCTTTCAAATATACTGCAAATGATGGTGGATAAAGATAAGAAATCATGCCCTGATAAACTCTTTCAAGCTTTATGGGCTTATCGAATCACCACCCGCACTGCTACGCGGTCAACTCCATATTCATTGGTATATGGAACCAAAGAAGTCTTTCCCATTGTGGTTCAATTACCTTCACTCAGAGTGGCCATTTATTATCAATCATCTACAAATGAACAATCTCAAAAGTGATTGGATGAATTAGAACGATTAGATGAAAAATATTGTGCTCCTTACACCACTTGGAAGTCTATCAGAATCGAATAGCACGAGATTTCAACAAAAAAGTTCGTCTTCATTCATTCATTCAAGGAGAATTGGTATTGTTTCTCAGAACTCCAATGATACCAGGAAAGAAACCTCCCAAGCTTGAGCCAACGTGGGAAGGACCTTATTCAATACATAAGGTCTACTCCAATGGAGCTTATTATTTATTGTCAATGGATGGAGAACTCATGACGACTCCAACCAATGAAAGATTCTTGAGGAAATATTTTGTGTAACACAAATACCATCATCCTAGGTACATGACGCTAAACTTTGTAGCACTTGTCCTTACTGCATGACATTAAACTGCACAGTCTCCTCTTATGTCCAGCAAGACGTTAAACGACATAACCAACATCGTAGCTACTTGACGTTAAATTGTACATCACTCTTTCATCCCACATGACGTTAAACTTTGAAAAAGTCCCTAATACATCCCACATGACGTTAAACTATATTTAGTCTTCACTGCAAGACTTTAAACTGCATAGTCCCCCATAGTCCTTGCTGCAAGACTTTAAAATGCATGACCCCTCTTTCATCCAACATGACGTTAAACTGTGTCCCGTCCCTTATGTCCTACATGACATTAAACTTTGAATCATTAGGGTTGTTTCAACCTCTTGTTTCTCACACTGAGTATGACTCATGTGAGCTTAGAGTAAACTTCAATCATAACACCCTCTTTGGGCCGCCAACCATGTGTAAGTCCCAAAACCATTTTTAGGTCGTTGTCCTCAAGAACAACATGATCACCAATTCATTCTTAATCGAACTACGTGGACTTTGATCCTTTCCTTCTAGGCTGGGTATGTAGGCAACCTCCCAAGGTTCAAGCCGAAAACCAATATCTTCACATTGGTTTACCTCTGTCTCATATGATGTTGATCCGTAAAGCATCCCAAAACCAATATCTTCACATCGGTTCACCTCCATCTCATACAATGTAGATTCGTGAAGCCGCCCCCAGAACCAATATTTTTTTGGTTCACCATGGTCCATGCATATGACCTTAATCTATTCGTACTTTTGTTTTGTATGACAATAAACTACAACATTCTTTGACACCCTCACCTGAGAGGGAAAATTATTTACATTGATATCCAATCATGTTATAATCCAAAGACTATGTGCATACATGGAAATGTTCGAACCTTAATCTTGGGTCAAACCATCATTGCATTAAATTCCCCTTATCACCCTTCACTTGTACAAACCAAATTTGTATAAAGGGTATTTCAAGAACTACGTGTGGCTTGATTCCCATCCTTATAAGATACATAGGAACATTCGAGCGTCCCTTGAATCCAGCCTGTAACACCTCGAGATTTTATGATAATTATTCTTTTTAATTTCTTTGATGTATTTTATTGTACGCTTCACCAATATTAGTTTGTACTATACGCAACACCGTATTAGCTTGCAGTATACACAACACTATTCTTGTCTCGTGTTACACAAAATTTCAAGTTTGTTTTGTGGAAATTATTCTACACAACATTAATTATAGACTTTGTTTAATGTATAAATGAAATAAGTTTTTATTATGTTATACACAACACCAAACAGAGCTTTCACTACACGCAACCCTGACTTGGCTTGCATTACATGCAATCAAGAAATTCTTTGATAGCGTGTGTAGTACAAAATATCGAGTTTCACTAAACGAGATATTATTATAATATTATTATGAACTAGCCGTTATGAATAGTAATACCCACTTTTTTGAAACTTTATAAATTTTATCTTTCAAAATGGATTTCATTTTTGGATTCGGAATATTGAAATTAGCCTATGATGAATTTTTGGTATTTTTCTGAAAACTTTCAGTTTTTGATGAATAGTGAAAACACTAGGTTACTATTTAAAACCTGACTTTTTATTTACATAATTATTTATTTTATTTAAATTTATTTTAGGTAAAAATTGATACATAATACTTATATAAGTTCAATGTATTTCATTGGAGTCATTTTATAATAATTTTAGATATATAAAAATTTTATTGAACTTTTCACCATCTTTTACCCACCTCCTAAGAGAATTTGAAAATTTACATAAAACTTAATTTTACCGCTTCTGTGAGTGGAATTTCGAAAATCTGAGAGACACAGTTAATATCAAGGAGTAAAATTTGGTTCAATAAGATACAAATAATTTTTGTTGAATAGTAACTTGTTACTTTTATTTACCACGGTAAAAAGTAAATAGGGTAATTAAGGGTAAAAAATGATATTATTATAACCCTAACACATGTCCTAATTCTATTGGATAAGTGTAATTCGACCAAAAACAACCTTAGGAATAAAAAATTATCCTTTAGGTCCACTTGGATTAGATTAGGACATTTATTATTATTTTATTTAAAGAAGAGTTAAAATAGTTAAAATCAAAGATTAATAACTAAAAAAATTTTAATATAGGTTTATACATAAGATAAATTCGACTATAAATATTCATTAGAAAGATAAAGATATTTTATACATAATGGTATTTTATTTATAATTTTTAGACATTAAATAATTTAATTTATTTATGACACAATGATTATGTAGTAATAACCTTATTAATGAAATATTAACATAATTGATGTTATAAAAACCCAAATAAATGTAATTTGAGACTCTTTATAAATTACACTAATTTTATAGGTTAATATGACATGTAATTATTGATCTAATTAACTTTTTTTGAACAAATTATGCAGTTATGATTTTCACAAAAATCAATTACCAAATAGTGTCATAATTGACATAAAATAGTTTTTAAAACAAATATTATATTATTAATTTTTATTTTATTCCTAAACATATAAGGTTCGGCAAAATGACTTAGATAAGGTTATATATATTAATAATGAACCACTTGGGATTTTTTTAGCTTTTTTATAGTAAGTTTATTAATCATATAATGTAAGAAAACAAAAGACAAGGTAAAAGTTAAATTATTTAACTTAGAGTTAAATATTAATGATAAGGTTAAAATAGTAACCTAAACTTGTCTAAAACCTATTGGAAGAGAGGAGTTATACCCATACCCACTTTATCTTATAAATAAATCAATTTGGATCTATTATAAACTGAATATGACTTTATTATAAAATAATATTTTATGTTTTTCTTATGGTTCCCCTCTTCTCCCTTATAAAAGGGAACCTCCTCCCTCTTCTTTTTACACAATTTTAAGCTTTAAATCTCGTCAAAACCCTGCCCATTTACATTATAAACTTAACTAGAAACATTATAGAGGTTCTGGACTCCTCAAAAGACCAACTCTAGTGCCTTAATAGGAAGCTTAAAGGAGGTGCGTCGAAGAAGAGGTAATCTCTTCTACCGATTCTTTCAAGTTTCTTTCTTCTTCAACTTCTTCTTATTTATTCGTTTCATTATAAAGTAATAACATTAGTATCACTAATATACTGATATTTTATTATAAATATGAAACATCCCCATTTCAACTTCTACCCATCCTATGGAAAATTAAATCACCGCGCGTGCCTACATACGGAATATCATCTCCACGCCGTGGTGTAATCTGTTTTTCCACCACCACCTTACTTTGATTGGTATAATGGTGTAAATAATAACTATATAGAGTTATTATAAAATCATACTGATTATATGATATTATATCATCCACTACAATTCAATTCAATAATAATGGGAATGATATCATCGCTCGTGCGTACGTACGGATTGTCGTCTCCACGACGCGATGAGATTCATTATCTAAGATAACCATTCAAGAATGATTATAAAGTATATATAATGAATATTAATGAAATATATGACATGATAAATCTACTGTATTTATGTATATATATATTTCATCTACTTACTTCCATTCAAGTCAATAAGGAAATGAAAACAACATTCATGCGTACGTACGACCTACTGTCTCCATGAAAGGTGTATTTCATTTCATTTATATATCTATTATATATATAATGAATATATATATATGATATATAAATCATGATTTACATTCTGGAAGTAAGTAAATCAAGATATAAGTAATAATAATATCAATAACAACAAGTCCAAACACATACGATTTTACCCAAAACGCTGCTTTAATATGGAATTTACAAAAGAACAGGTAATATAAAGTCATAAGTGAACCATATATGATATCATAACAATGAATATTATTCTTTAATAAGTCAATGAAATTATTTAAATCATTATACAAGAGGTTCGGATACGTACAAAGCATATCAGACCTAAGGTAAGGGATAACTTTTCCAATCTCGTTTTTTTCCGAGATTGTTTATTCATAAGTATTTACTGGGGTTATATTTATCATTAATTTACCTATTTTATAAAAATGGTTTCATTTATTTTTAAATTCCTTTTTACCCATTTTTTACTTTTACTACATGGTATGAAAGGAATCATTCTTTTCTTTACCATACGATATACTTTTTGACTTTTCTGGAAAAAGTAGGAGAAAAATGTTTTTTTAACTTATACGACATGAACAGATTTTTACGGTTTCATAATGCCTAATTTTCATGAAGCTTCCTCTATATGTTTTCATGTTTATTTTAAATAAAATCATTTTCTTTTAAAATTTTGTGGAATTTTGTAAAAAGAAAATGATTTTCAAGAAGAAAGGATATTTTCCTCAACAATTCATTTCAAATGTTTTGTCAAAACTATTTCCATCTAAGATGAAATTATTTAGTACGATTATGTTTCAAGTATAATGTATAAATTATTTAAATGGTTTAACTCTTCTTATGATGAAATTATATCCATTTTTTTATATGGATTATGTTATGATGGGATGATGTTTATGAAACCCATTTTATTCTTTGGGTTATGATGAATGATTTATGTTTATTTTGTGGCACAAGAAAGAATGATTTCATTATGAGATGGGTGGGACCTATATCTACCTCCAATGAATTGGGTAAAGATTTATATCTCATGAGATAGACATGGATGGAACAGAAAGTTATTCCGGTTTAGTGATACAAGACTAGAACGAGGAGTGAACTCGATTTAGAAAAGGACTTTGTCCACTAAGATGGTCTTGGCAGTAATGCCTTGGCTACTATGGAAATCATAACATGTGGTTAATGTTTTCAATAATTACATGTTTTATTCCCATGCTATTTTATCATGATTAATGTTTCTTAATGATCTATGCCTTACGTACTGCCATGTTTTATGTCATTGCTCAAGATTTTGATGTTTAGATTTTATGGTCATGTTTTTTACATTCAAATGTCTATGGATTGTTTTATGTTCTCTATGTTTACCCTTACTGAGAAATTGAGCTCACCCTTTTTATGTTTTATTTTCCCCAAGATATAAAGAAAGGTTTTAGGTAAGTAAACAAAAAGGGGAAGATCTTTATGGGAGATGTTGAAGATCTTTCACCATGATTAGAAGATTACGTTCCAAGTTTCCAAAGACACTAAACTATTACGGTCCTTGTGTGTTGGTTTTGTTATGTATTAAGTATTCCATGAAAGTAATGTAATGTCCATGTACGCCATGCTTTGGGTCTCTACAATTAGTATCAGAGGAAAGGTTTAGTTATCCTTTGGAAACTAGGATGCGAAAACTTTAGTGAGGCCCCTAGAGATATTTTAAAGGTATGTCCCTAAGGTTAAGTATAGGTATAGGTTATAGTCCAATAATTATGGTAACAATCTTAGAATTAACCCTAAGATGTTATATATTGAAGGTAATCCCCATTTATTATGTTGTTTTTACTAGCTTGATTTTTTCCTCTCACACTATTCTTTTTGGGTTTTTGACGATGGCTGGAACCCGAAGGAACCGTGTTGATCAATGTAATGGACAATACAATGATTGTACTCCTGAACAAACCAATGTTATGGGAGATAGAGTGAAAAATATTATTACTATAATTACACAAGCTATGAATCATTCTGGACTTCCAAATGAGTAGAGAAGGGAATAATATACTATTGAGTCTTCCATGAGGCAACGCCCACCTTCTTTCAGTGGGTCTTCTGATCCACTTGTTTCTGAACAATGGATCGGTACCATTGAAAAGATATTTTTCATTCTTTGATGTTAAGAACATGAAAAAGTCATTCTGGATGTTTACCATTTATATAGTGAAGTAGACCAGTGGAAGACTCTAATTAAGAATACAAGGCCCCAAGGTGAAATTGACTCCATGGAATGGGATGAGTTCAAGAACTTTTTTTCAATAAGTAATTCCCTCGTATTCTTCGAACAAAGATGGAAAAGGAGTTCCTTGAGATTAAGTAAAAGGATGATGAATCTATTGGTTTATACGAAGCAAATTTTACAAGGCTTGCAGGGTATGCATCTGGCTTTATCATCCAACCTGAAAGTAAAGTTGATTGATTCTTCAGTGGCTTAAAACCAAGTCTTCTAAGGGCATTAGCTATAAGAGACTTCAGTATCTATGAAGAAATTATGCGTTGTGCTATCAAGTTAGAACTAGAAGTTGGTGTTACATATCCATCTTATGGTTTTGACAAAAAACAAAATATGGAGTTCAAGGAGAAATCTCAGAACAATGGTGAGAAGAAGATGAATGTTTCATTATGCTCAAAGTGTGGAAAGAAGAATGGTGGAGATTTCCTAAAAGGTACTAGAAAATGTTTTAAGTGTGGAAAATAAGGTCATAAAGTAGTTGAGTGCCAAAGTAATGGGAAAAAGGTTTCTAATGACATGACTAGAGAAAAGACAACAGAGAACGCTCCACCAACACTTCAATGCTTCAAGTGCAAGGAAATGGGGCATTATGCTAATCAATGCCCTAATCCAAGGGTTAATGATGATCAAAGTGAGCAACCTCTTAAGGAAAAGGATAAAGGGAAGTCACATGCGATCACTATTTGTGATGTTGAGTATGACAATGATGTTGTGTAATGATTAAGTGTTTATGTAATGGGATTTCAAAATAGTATAATGGAATCTCATTTATGGTATCGTGGAATTTTGGAATATCTATTTATTGGTTTTCAATAATTATATGGTACTGGTAACCATGAAAAGTGATTGAAATATTTTTTGGAAAGAAGATGATATACACATAATCAATAGATAAAGAAAAAATGAAATGAGCTCATGACAGATATATGGACAAAGTTATATCATAGTTTGAGTATATAGAAATTTTGGGATTTTGGTATGTGTAAAGTTTTAAATTTTGACAGCATTAATGTTTTCACTAAGGTTCAATGGGTATTCATTTTTCAAGAGAATACAAGATTAAGGTATTCACATGTTTGTAATGTGATCAACAAGATATATATTGTGATATATGAGGGATAAATTATGGTATTCACGTGCTTGTCATATGACCTTTTTAGTAATCGTTCTCTTTATACTATGAGTTTGGAAAGAAGTTTTTTGGATAAGCCTAAAGATTGGAATGGATTATATTGAACATAAGTTAGTATTGTTTAAGGCTAGAAATTTTTTTCAAAATTATTTATAGAATTTTATAATAGTGTAGTTTAAGAAAAGGGACAACCAGAAGAATGGGTGACAACCCGTCGCGTCGGATGAGGCTGTGGGAATCGAACCCACAACCGAAGTGTGACATGCCTTTATCACCTACCACTGGCCTACAGGAAGTCCCTGGTTAGTAGAAACTAATTTTATTTTATTAAATGGTATGATAAATGAAGTATAAGTCCATTTTAGGAACCATATACGATTAATCTCACAATAGATAGACTTATCTATATAACTTTTCCTAACCTTATGTTTGAGACAGATGGAATGACCTATCATTCTATCGCATGATCTTCTAACACTTCACGGAAGACAAATTCAACTACATTTCCTTAAGAGATGAAGTGGAAATCGATCAAGGCACAAAAAACAGTGAGATTGTACCAAAATCAAGTGAGTATTTCTTCTAATTCAAAATTTTCAACTTTAGGGAAAGGATATTGAAAACCAAAAATGTTTTCCTAGTGATCTTATATCTGAGGAATCATATGGTACCTTAGATCATCACAAATTTATGGCATTGTGATTATTGGATTTCTCATAGCCATGTTCTCTACCACTCTCCATCAGACCTTGATGGATATATTTCTCTTCCATATCCATATTTTCACCCATGTTCTCCTATGTGGAAACCCAGTGATGAGTTACTTTGGGTATTCGTTATGTTCATAACGTCCCTTTTTAAATAGATGATTTAGTATTCCTTTTTACGATGTGGGTTTCTATGAAAGAAACTTTCAAGTAGAAAACCATTTATAACACCGATGAATTTAGAAGGCGAAATTCATTTTAAGGTGGATAGAATGTAACACCCTGAGATGTTATGAGAATCATTCTTTTTAATTTCTTTGATGTATTTTATTATACGGTTCACCAAGATTAGATTGTACTATACGCAACATCGTATTAGCTTGAAGTATACGCAACACTATTCTGGGCTCGTGTTACACAAAATTTCAAGTCTGTTTTGTGGAAATTATTCTACGCAACATTAAGTATAGACTTTGTTTAATGTATGAATGAAATAAGTTTTGATTATGTTATACACAACACCAAACAGAGCTTTCACTACACATATCCCTGACTTGGCTTTCATTACACGCAATAAAGACCTTCTTCGATAGTGTGTGTAGTACGCAATACCGAGTTTCACTAAACGAGATATTATTATAATATTATTATGAACTAGCCGTTATGAATAGTAATACCCACTTTTTGAAATTTTATAAATTTTTTCTTTCAAAATGGATTTCATTTTTGGATTCGGAATATTGAAATTAGCCTAGGGTGAATTTTTGGTATTTTTCTGAAAACATTCAATTTTTGATGAATAGTGAAAACACTAGGTTACTATTTAAAACCCGACATTTTATTTAAATAATTATTTATTTTATTTAAATTTATTTTAGGTAAAAATTGATAAATAATACCTATATAATTTCAATGTAATTCATTGGAGTCATTTTATAATAATTTTAGATATATAAAAATTTTATTGAACTTTTCAATATTTTTTACCGACCTCCTAGGAGAATTTGAAAATTTACATAAAACTTAATCTTAACGCTTCTGTGAGTTGAATTTAGAAAATCTGAGAAACACAGTTAATATCAAAGAGTAAAATTTGGTTCAATAAGATAAAAATAATTTTTGGTGAATAGTAAATTTTTACTTTTATTTACCACGGTAAAAAGTAATAGGGTAACTAAGGGTAAAAAATGATATTATTATTACCCTAACACATGTACTAATTTTATTGGATAAGTGTAATTCAAACAAAAACAACCTTAGGAATAAAACATTATCCTTTAGGTCCACTTGGATTAGATTAGGACATTTATTATTATTTTATTTAAAGAAGAGTTAAAATAGTTAAAATCAAAGTTTAATAAATAAAAAAATTTAATATAGGGTTATACATATGATAAATTAGACTATAAATATTCATTATAAATATAAAAATATTTCCTACATAATGGTATTTTATTTATAATTTTTATACATTAAATAATTTAATTTATTTATGACACAATGATGATGCAGTAATTGCCTTCTTAATGAAATATTAACATAATTGATGTTATAAATAACCAAATAAATGTAATTTGAGTCTTTTTATAAATTCCAATAATTTTATAGGTTAATATGACATGTAATTATTGATTTAATTAACTTTTTTTGAACTAATAATTCTGTTATGATTTTCAAAAAAATCAATTACCAAATAGTGTCATAATTTACATAAAATAGTTTTTAAAACAAATATTATATTATTAATTGTTATTTTATTCCTAAAAATATAAGGTTTGGACAAATGAATTATATAAGATTATATATATTAATAATGAACCACTTGGAGTTCTTTTGGATTTTTATAGTTAGTTTATTGACCATATAGTGTAAGAAAACAAAAAGACACGGTAAAAGTTAAATTATTTAACATTGAGTTAAATATAATTAATAAGGTTAAAATAGTAACCTAAACTTGTATAAAACCTAATGTTTGAGAGTATTTCGACCCATACCCACATTATCTTCAAAATAAATTAATTTGGAGCTATTATAAACTGAATATGACTTTATTATAAAATAATATTTTATATTTTTCCTAAGGCGCCCCTCTCCTCCCTTATAAAAGGGAACCTCCTCCCTCTTCTCTTTACACAATTTTGAGCTTTCAAGATTGGCCGACCCCAGAATATTTCCCTTATCAATGTCACGACCCGTCCTCGGGGCCCGTGTCGTGACTTCCCCAAGCCCGCCTTCCATAGGCCAGGGGCTGACGACTAGCACCAAGGCGTAAATCCCGGAAAAAGGGAAGGCATTGCCTTTGAAAAGTAAACAAGAACCACAGAGTAAGCAAGCGGAAAAGTAAACACTAAGTAAAAACTGTAACAAGCTGTGCTGAAAGTAAAGGGGGCCGGAAATACAAGCCCAACTGTAAAGTACAACTGAAAGGAAAAAACAGCAACTGAAAAGAAAAGCTGCAGCGCCGAGACGTCCTCTGGAAGTCACACCTGAAGGGTGGGTACAGATAGCCTCCACTGCTCCTCGGGTCCACCTGACTGCTCCGTGTATGTCCCGCCCAGTGGTCTACCTCCAGGTACCGTCCTGCTCCGCAAGCCTCCACCACGATCAGCGCTGTCCGTCGTCTGCAACCAACACAACGTAGTGCGGGCAAAGCCCGTGCAGGGGTGAGTATAAGCTACTCAGTAGGGACCCCGAGACCCCCGAAGGTCTCCTGAAATCCACAAAGGATAAACCACAATGAAAATATACAATCACGAAGTAACAACCGACACTGCTTAGGTATATGCCCATACATATACCTAAGTCATTAATTCCCGCTCGGCTCCAACATCCAAGCTCAAGCACAACCCAGTCCACACAGGAAAGCAAAACGTAAAACCACACAGGATAGCACAACACAATCCAAAAAGGAGAGTAAACAGTAAATCCACACAGGATAGCTAAACACAATCCACAAAGGAGAGTAAACAGTAAATCCACACAGGATAGCTCAACACAATCCACAAAGGAGAGTAACACAGGATTCAACTCACACAGGTATACTTCTTCGGATGATGATAAAGATGATCACTGATCCATCTAAGTCATCGGACCCACAAAGGATCGATAGGTACTAACCCCCGCAAAGACCCACATAGGATCGGGCCCACACAGGACCTGTAGGCGCTGGCTCACACAGAACCGCTGAGCGCTGACCCACACAGGATCGGACCCAGACAGGATCGAGCCCACACAGGACCTGTAGCACTGATCCACAAAGGATCGCTGAGTGTTGTAGTCATCACAGTCCACTGAGGATCTCTGCACAGTCGTCGTCGGAGTCCACTGAGGATCTCTGCCCAGTCGTCGTCGGAGTCCACTGAGGATCTCTTCACAGTCGTCGCTGTCGAAGTAGCAGTCGCTTCCAGCTCTAGGATTCCCGCACACAGGAAGCTCGTTCGGGAGGTTCTGCTCCACGAGCTGAGAGGCTGATACATCAACTGACACAAAGTCTGAAGTTGATGTATCCAAAAGTTCCGTATCGACAACAGGAACTCAACGCCGCAGACGGCGCGTTAATCGGACACCCGGTCTGAGAGTTATTGGCTTTTTCGTCCCAGGGGCCCGGTTGGTTTTTAAGGAAAAACCAACCCGACCGTACTCCACCTGCGTCCAAACCTCGGGCAGAGTGAGCCAAAAGATCCGTGTCACTTAGAGGAATCCACTAAAGCTGACGGAACGTCAATCGGACGTCCGTAGCTCAAGATATGAGCGTTTCCGCTCTGAGGGCCCGGTTGGTTTCGTGTACGAACCAACCCGGCCGAACCGAAAGTATTCTGAAACCTTGAGTGTGATATACCGAAACGACCGTCTCGATCCAAGGATCGATTTTCCGCTGACGGTGCGTCGTTCGGAGGCCCGTAGCTCAAGTTATGAGTGAAAGACCGTAAATGGTCCGAAGACGGGGGGTCCGGGCCCGGGCCGACCCCCCCCGGGGTCGGCCGAGCAGCTGGACGCCGCGGGGCGCCGCCCCCGCGGTTTGGAGGTGCCGCGGCCCCGTGTGGGGCCACATTGGTTCAACGGACGTAGCTTTCGCCGCGTCCCGTGCTGGCGAGCCGGACCCGCGCGGCCGTGGGTCTGCTGGCCGCCGCCACCGCGGCTGAAGCCGCGGCAGCTCTGTCCGGCGGCGCTCCGGGGCGCCGCCGCTTCCGCGGGCCACCGGAGTTGCTCCGGTGGTCCGTTTTCCTTCCCGTCTGCGCCGTTTCTCCTCCCGGGACTCGTTCTTCACTACGGAACCATCAAACTTC
This sequence comes from Viscum album, assembly GCA_963277665.1. Classification (NCBI taxonomy): domain Eukaryota; kingdom Viridiplantae; phylum Streptophyta; class Magnoliopsida; order Santalales; family Viscaceae; genus Viscum; species Viscum album. Next base: position 1,694,752,535 of record OY728158.1, on the reverse strand, counting down.
CATTGCGGCACGTTCTGTCATCGCCCGTCAAATCCTCACAACAACGAAGAACGGCGGAGGGTTGTCGGGCCGTGTTCGTTTGGCTCGCACCCTCCGCGTTAGATAAAAACAACGGGAGAAATATATTCAACACATGAATCAACAATTTTAATGGATTAAAATTGTTCTTATTGTCCGGGTTCTTCACTTTTAAAAGAAACGATCACAGGAAAAAGGAATTATTCAGAAAAACCCCTACCTCGTAGTCGTCGTCGTACGCACGTTCTTCATGGATTTGTTCGTCACGGAAGGAGGGAATCGTCGCGTCGTCGTGGAAAGGCATCGCGTCGTCGCAGAATCCGGCGTTGAGTCGGCAAACTCAACGGACCAAGAAACAACATATTTAATTATATATAATTAAATCCATGTTTTGTTAAAAACCACAAGGGAGATTTAAGAGAAACCCGAAGTCTCTTACCTCAAACAGCTGATCGAAGGTTTCGTTGCAGAGGAAGAGACGTCACAGAAGAACGTTGCAGGAAAGGGAACGTCGGCGTCGCGGAACACGGCGTCGCGTCGTCGATTTCCGCAGGTTCGGCGTTCTTCGTCGGAGGTCGGCGTTCTTCGCGTTCTTCGCATTCTTCGCGAAGGAGGATGAAGGCTCAAGGATTCTGTCAAAGCCTCTCAATGTGTAATCCTCCAAATGTCATGTTGGTCTTATTTTATTATTACGCCAACAAACGAAAAAGAGATAAGTAATGACCAATTAAATCGTATAATTAATTCAACGAAATAAACCATCCAATTAATTAAACGAAATAAACCACCCAAATAAATGGTGCGTTATGAAAGTAAGAAAACGCGTCAGTTGACTTTCATAATGACGGGTTTTCGCGGGTGCGTTACTTAGCGGAAAAGAAACGGTGGGGCTCATGCGGGCCCCACCCCACAAATATCCTACCAAGAGGGTAGGATATTTTTGGATAGCACCCTATCCGTATCAACTCAGCTTAAGCCGCTTTAAGTGGCTTCAAGTTGCTTCCAAGTGGCTTAAGTGAAATAAAATAAAGTTTGTCGTACAATTATTTTATTTCTTAACTTTAAGCCCGAAAATTAAAAACCACAACCGAGCAAACGCAACTCCGGAAGAGGCGTTCCTAAGAAAATACCGGCGCTGCGATTTCATCGGTGCCCTCAGAATTCGATTCCGGGCACCGGTTCAAAAGTTAGAAAAACTCACTTGTCCGTTCACTGAACGTACCCGAGCCAAACTTTGGAAAATGATTCCGGGCACACCGGGCCTCGGAATCAGGTGCCGTCAGAAACTGGGTTCTTGTAAAATTCCAAAGAAAATTATGAAAAAAACATTCCTTTAAATTTACGTGTCTTTACATTACTCCCATGTTAGGGATTTACGTCCCCGTAAAGATACATCATAAACTAGGGGAACAAATGGGGGTATTGTACACGTATCTGGGCCTCCCACTCCCAAGTGCTCTCCTGGAGGTTCCCATGCTGCCATCTGATGCGCACAAGAGGAATCGACTGCCCACGTAGGACCCACTCCTGTCGATCCTCCATCTCCACCGGGACCTCTATAAAAGTCGCCCCATCATCCACGTCTAGCTCCCCATGGTCAATGATGTGTATCGGGTCGTGCACGTATCTCCTCAGCTGAGATACGTGGAAGACGTCGTGCACCCGGTGCAACTGAGGTGGTAGAGCCAGGCGATAATCCACCTCGCCAATCCTGCTGAGGACCTGGAAAGGTCCAATGAAGCGTGGAGACAACTTGCCTCCTCAGCCAAATCTCCGTAATACACGCCGAGGTGAGACACGCAAGAAGACGTGGTCGCCATCCTCGAACTCTAGTGGCCTCCCCCTCCTGTCAGCATAAGACTTCTTCCGGCTCTGAGCTATCCTCATCCACTCTTGGATGACCTAGACCTTCTCTGTCGTGGCCCGAACCATCTCTGGTCCCACAAGTGCTGACTCCCCAGGGTCTGTCCAGCACAAAGGAGATTTGCAAGGTCTGCCGTGTAATGCCTCGTATGGTGCCATCCCGATGGTGGAGTGGTAGTTGTTGTTGTACGCGAACTCTACCAAGGGTAGGTGATCCTCCCAGCTACGACCAAAGTCGAGGACACATGCGCGGAGCATGTCCTCGAGAGTCTGAATGGTCCTCTCCGTCTGACCATCCGTCTGAGGGTGAAAGGCGGTGCTCAGACGTAGCCGCGTCCCGAACGCCTCTTGTAACCCCTTCCAGAGCTGGGAAGTAAAACGAGCATCCCGATCAGAGATGATAGACGATGACACACCGTGAAGTCGTACAATCTCCTGAATGTAGAGACGCCCCAATCTCTCCACTGAGCCCTGCTCTCTGATGGGTAAGAAGTGTGCCGACTTGGTGAGTTGGTCAACAATCACCCAAATGGAGTCGTGACCACTGGAAGTGCGTGGAAGTCCAGTCACGAAGTCTATAGATATGTCGTCCCACTTCCACTCCTGAACCTCCAAGGGTTGTACCAAGCCTGCTGGTACCTGATGCTCTGTCTTCACCTGCTGGCAGGTGAGGCATCGAGAAACGAACTTTGCCACAACCTTCTTCATGCTCGGACACCAGTGCTGTCGTCTGAGATCCTGGTACATCTTCGCCACTCCAGGATGTACCGCCAAAGCTGAAGTGTGAAACTCTCTCAGCACCTCCTCTCGTAAAGCGACTGGTACCAAGGTACGTCCCCTGAAAAGGACGTCGTGCTCTGCTCCAAGGGAGAAACCATCAGGAGCCTTTCCCGAGCATATCTTTGAACGCCGCGTCTCACAGTCAGCGTCCTCACGCTATGCCTCTCTGACCCGCTGCAGTAGTGGAGGGGTGACTGTGAGAGACTGAAGGAAGGCTGCTCCATCTCTATCCACGAAGGATATCTGCAAAGCGGCTAGCTGCTCTGTCGCCTCCTCAAGTAGCTGGATGCCCGTCCTCCTGCTGAGGGCATCGGCTACCATGTTCCCCTTCCCAGGAGTATAGACTATCTCAAAGTCATAGTCCTGGAGGAACTCGAGCCATCGCCATTGTATCAGGTTCAAGTCCTTCTGCGAGAAGATGTACCTGAGACTCTGGTGGTCAGAAAAGACTGTAAAGCGGTCGCCCATCAGATAGTGCCGCCATGTCTTCAGAGCGAAGACCACTACTGCTAACTCCAGGTCATGGGTAGCATAGTTCTGCTCATGCGGCCTCAACTGACGTGATCCATAGGAAATCATGGCCCGCTCTTGAATCAGGACACACCCAAGTCTGGTCCATGATGCATCGCAGTAGACTACGTATCCAACTCCCTCCTCAGGAAACCTCAAGATAGGTGCGCTGGTCAATCTCTGTCTCAGCTCCTGAAAGCTCTGCTGACATCTGTCTGACCACACAAAGGGTTTCCCCTTCTTCGTCAAAGCTGAGAGTGGTGCCAAAACTCTGGAGAAGTCCGGAACAAATCTCCGATAGTATCCGGCTAGACCCAAGAAACTCCGCACCTCCGTCACGCTCCTGGGTGGCTCCCAAGCTAGCACTGCCTCGATCTTCGCGGGATCCATAACAACTCCCACCTCAGAAATGACGTGCCCCAAGAAGTGGACCTCAAGTAACCAGAACTGGCACTTCAAGATCTTTCCATAAAGCTGGTGCTCTCGGAGTGTGTCTAGAACAACCCGCAAGTGGTAGGCGTGCTCCTCCTCGGTGGTCGAGTACACCAAAATGTCGTCGATGAAGACCACGGAAAATAGATCGAGGTATGGCTGGAAGATCCTATTCATGAGGCTCATGAACACTGCTGGAGCATTGGTTATACCGAAAGGCATAACCAAGAACTCATAGTGGCCATACTGACACCTGAAGGCCGTCTTCTTCAAGTCCTCGTCTCGAACTCTGAGCTGATGATAGCCTGACCTGAGGTCTATCTTCGAGAACCATCTTTCTCCCTTGAGCTGATCGAAGAGGTCATCAATCCTCGGTAGCCGATACTTGTTCCTCACTGTCATCTGGTTCTGGCGACGATAGTCGACACGCAGTCGCAAGCTCCCGTCCGCCTTCTTGGTGAACAAAATCGGGGAAGCCCAGGGTGAAACACTGGGTCAGATGAATCCCTTGCCCTGCAAGTCCTCCAACTATACCCATAGCTCTCGAAGCTCGGTGGGGGCCATCCGATATGCTGGAGTGGATATCGGGGCTGTCCCGAGGGACAGATCAATGTAAAAGTCTACCTCTCTGCGAGGAGGTATCCTTGGAACATCGTCGGGAAAGACGTCCGCGTACTGATCCACCACTGCAGGAAAACTAGGACTTTGCACGTCCACTGCTCCTAGGATGAGGCTAGCCAACTGATGAGTGATGGTCGTCCTCTCCTCTACGTGATTCCATCCTGTGCTGCTAAGGAACCCTTCTCGCCGGTGAAGGTGAACCTGCTCCCGTCGGTGCGCACACATCGCACCTTGCGCCTAAAACAATCAATCTGAGGATGGACTGTAGATAACCAATCCATGCCCAAGATGACGTCGTAAGGCCTCTACGCCGCTACAAGAAGATCCCAACCGAAGCTCTCGCCTCCTAGAGTAAGCTCACACTGCCGACACTAGTGTGTAATCGTCGAGTCTACTCCCGTAGGGGTCTCTAGCTGTAAGGATCGAGCCAACGGCTCTGTCGGAATCTCCGAGCTCCGAACAAGGGCAGTGGCTATGAAAGAGTGATTCGCTCCTGTGTCTATAAGAACTGGGAAGGGTGGAATAGACACAGATCGTACCTCAAATCATCTCTGGCGCGCCGTGGTCGTAGGCGTCCACTGCCTGGAGTTGTGCCTGTCTCTGCCCGCCAGCTCCCTGTGGTCGGGGCGGGCCTCCTGGTGGTGGTGGTGGCAGAGCCTCAAAGCGTCGTCCACCACCTGCTGCTCGGCTAGCTCCTCTGCCTCGTCCACCTCCTCCCTGCGAACCACCACGGTCGACCCTCTGCCTCTGCCTGGGTGGCCCCTCCACTGTCTGCTACTCCTCGGCACGGCGGGTCGGGCAGTCACGAGCCATGTGACCCTGCCCACTGTAGGCGCAGCACTGCCTTCATCTCAGAAGACTGGCTCCGCGCTGAGTGCCCCGCACTGCTGAGCCAGTGTCTTGAGGTCGTCTACGAGAGGGTCTGGTCTTCCTGGAACCCTGAGTCATCCGTCAGCTACCTGCTGCCGAAGACTCCTCTACCTGCCGCCCTGCGGTAGGTCTCGCTATGGACTCGGCTAGAAAGCTCTTGATCAGAAGGGCTCGCTCCAGTACTCCTGCCTGGGTTGGGATGCTGAGGGAGATCAGCAATGCCCTGATCTCGTGCCTCAATCCCTACTCAAAGGTCCGGGCCCAGAAGAAGGGGTCCCGTACCATGTCGGTCGAGTAGCGAGAAAGATCGGTGAACCTCGCCGCGTACTGGGCGACCGTCAAGCTGCCCTGCCGCAGCTGAAGAAGCTCCTGAATGCGCACCACACGGAGGGTGGCCGGGACGAACTCTGAGTGGAAAAGGCTCTCGAAGTCCATCCATATGAGAGAGGCCTCATCATGCACCTGGAGCATCAAGCTCCACCATCGTCCTGCTGCTGCGTGCAGTAGGCTCGCCGCGAGGATCACCATGAGGTCTGCTGGTGTCATCACTAGCCTGAAAACTCGAACGACCGCCTCCAGCCAGTCCTCGGCTGCCTGGGGGTCCATCTCCCCACGAAACCTGGGTGGTCGCTGGTGCTGGAACTCGTGCAGAGCTCTGAGGCGACGTGTATTGTCAGCGGTCGGTGCTGGAAGCATTGGGGGCTCGGCGGGTAAAGGTATCGCCGGTGCCTCTGCTGTCAACGGGCCCTATACCGAGGCCTCGTCGCTCGGCGGGCTGTCGTCGCGCTCTACTCTCGGAACCCTAGCTGGCTACTGTCGTCGGGCCATCCTGAAAAGGAAACAAGTGCGCCACGGTCAGAACAGTATACCTGGTGAGCTGACACAAGTAATCACAAAGAAAACTTGGAACACACATGCAATCAATGTTTTCGTGTATTAAGTCAAAAATCAGAAGTCAGGGTCCTGGTGTATGGATACGTCGGCCATCGCACCAACACTGGACTCCCTGTACTGATAACCACACCCAATACGCTGAACACTATTGCTTCACATAGAAGAAAGATCAGAGTCTGCGGTAGAACCGACCACCTCTGATACCAATTTGTCACGACCCGTCCTTGGGGCCCGTGTCGTGACTACCCCAAGCCCGCCTTCCATTGGCCAGGGGCTGGCGACTAGCACCAAGGCGTAAATCCCGGAAAAAGGGAAGGCATTGCCTTTGAAAAGTAAACAAGCACCACAGAGTAAGCAAGCGGAAAAGTAAACACTAAGTAAAAACTGTAACAAGCTGTGCTGAAAGTAAAGGGGGCCGGAAATACAAGCCCAACTGTAAAGTACAACTGAAAGGAAAAAACAGCAACTGAAAAGAAAAGAGCAGCGTCGAGCCGTCCTCTGGAAGTCTCACCTGAAGGGTGGGTACAGATAGCCTCCACTGCTCCTCGGGTCCACCTGACTACTCCGTGCATGTCCCGCCCAGTGGTCCACCTCCAGGTACCGTCCTGCTCCGCAAGCCTCCACCACGATCAGCGCTGTCCGTCGTCTGCAACCAACACAACGTAGTGCGGGCAAAGCCCGTGCAGGGGTGAGTATAAGCTACTCAGTAGGGACCCCGAGACCCCCGAAGGTCTCCCGAAATCCACAAAACGGATAAATCAGAACGGAAAGATACAATCACGAAGTAACAACCGACACTGCTTAGGTATATGCCCATACATATACCTAAGTCATTAATTCCCGCTCGGCTCCAACGTCCAAGCTCAAGCACAACCCAGTCCACACAGGAAAGAAAAACGTAAACCCACACAGGATAGCACAACACAATCCACAAAGGAGAGTAAACAGTAAATCCACACAGGATAGCTCAACACAATCCACAAATAAGAGTAAACAGTAAATCCACACAGGATAGCTCAACACAATCCACAAAGGAGAGTAACACAGGATTCAGCTCACACAGGTATACTTCTTTGAATGACGATAAAGATGATCATTGATCCATCTAAGTCATCGGACCCAAAAAGTATCGATAGGTACTAACCCCCGCAAAGACCCACACAGGATCGGGCCCACACAGGACCTGTAGGCGCTGTCTCACACAGAACCGCTGAGCACTGACCCACACAGGATCGGACCCACACAGGATCGGGCCCACACAGGACCTATAGCACTGATCCACAAAGGATCGCTGAGTGCTGTAGTCGTCACAGTCCACTAAGGATCTCTGCACAGTCATCGTCAGAGTCCACTGAGGATCTCTGCCCAGTCGTCGTCGGAGTCCACTGAGGATCTCCGCATAGTCGTCGCTGTCGAAGTAGCAGTCGCTGCCAGCTCTAGGGTTCCCGCACACAGCAAGCTCGTTCGGGAGGGTCCGCTCCATGAGCCGAGAGGCTGATACATCAACTGACACAAAGTCCGAAGTTGATGTATCCAAAAGTTCTGTATCGACAACAGGAACTCAACGCCGCAGACGGCGCGTCAATCGGACGCCCGGTCTGAGAGTTATTGGCTTTTTCGTCCTAGGGGCCCGGTTGGTTTTTAAGGAAAAACCAACCCGACCGTACTCCACCTGCGTCCAAACCTCGGGCGGAGTGAGCCAAAAGATCCGTCTCACTTAGAGGAATCCACTAAAGCTGACGGCACGTCAATCAGACATCCGTAGCTCAAGATATGAGCGTTTCCGCTCCGAGGGCCCGGTTGGTTTCGTGTACGAACCAACCCGGCCGAACCCAAAGTATTCCGAAACCTTGAGTGCGATATACCGAAACGACCGTCTCGATCCAAGGATCGCGTTTCCGCTGACGGCGCATCGTTCGGAGGCCCGTAGCTCAAGTTATGAGCAAAAGACCGTAAATGGTCCAAAGACGGGGGTCCGGGCCCGGGCCGACCCCCCCCCCCCCCCCCCTGGGGTCGGCCGAACCGGGTCGACCCGACCCGGTCCAATCCGGACGGACCCGGTCCGGCCCGGCCGGTCGGACCGGCCTGGCTCGGCTCGGCTGAGCGGCCGAGCAGCTGGACGCCGCGGGGCGCCGCCCCCGCGGTTTGGAGGTGCTGCGGCCCCGCGTGGGGCCGCGTTGGTTCAACGGACGTGACTTTCACTGCGTCCCATGCTGGCAAGCCGGACCCGCGCGGCCGTGGGTCTTCTGGACGCCGCCGCCGCGGCTGAAGCCGCGCCGGCAACCCGCGCCGCCGGCCGCTTCCGCGGGACACCAGAGTTGCTCCGGTGGTCCGTTTTCCTTCCCGTCTGCGCCGTTGCTCCTCCCGGGACTCGTTCTTCACTGCGGGACCATCAAACTTCCATTGCGGCACGTTCCGTCATCGCCTGTCATATCCGCACAAAAACAAAGAATGACGGAGGGTTGCCGGGCCGTGTTCGTTTGGCCCGCACCCTCCGCGTTAGATAAAAACAACGGGATAAATATATTCAACACATGAATCAACAATTTTAATGGATTAAAATTGTTCTTATTATCCGGGTTCTTCACTTTTAAAAGAAACGATCACCAGAAAAAGGAATTATTCACAACAACCCCTACCTCGTAGTCATCGTCGTACGCACGTTCTTCGTGGATTTGTTCGTCGCGGAAAAAGGGGATCGTCGCGTCGTCGCGGAAAGGCGTCGCGTCGTTGCAGAATCCGGCGTTGAGTCGTCGAACTCAACGGACCAAGAAACAACAGATTTAATTATATATAATTAAATCCGTGTTTTGTTAAAAACCACAAGGGAGATTTAAGAGAAACTCGAAGTATCTTACCTCAAACAGCTGATCAAATATTTCGTTGCAGAGGAAGAGACGTCGCAGAAGAACGTTGCAGGAAAGGGAACGCCGGCGTCGCGGAACACGGCGTCGCGTCATCAATTTCCGCAGGTTTGGCGTTCTTCGTCGGAGGTCGGCGTTCTTCGCGTTCTTCGCGAAGGAGGATGAAGGCTCAAGGATTCTGTCAAAGCCTCTCAACGTGTAATCTTCCAAATGTCGTGTTGGTCTTATTTTATTATTACGCCAACAAACGAAAAAGAGATAAGTAACGACCCATTAAATCGTAGAATTAATTCAACGAAATAAACCGTCCAATAAATTCAACGAAATAAACCGCCCAAATAAATGGTGCGTTAAGAAATTAAGAAAATGCATCAGTTTACTTTCATAATGACGGGTTTTCGCGGGTGTGTTACTTAGCGAAAAAGAAACGGTGAGGCTCGTGCGGGCCCCACCCCACAAATATCCTACCAAGAGGGTAGGATATTTTTGGATAGCACCCTATCCGTATCAACTCATCTTAATCCGCTTTAAGTGGCTTCAAGTGGCTTCCAAGTGGCTTAAGTGAAATAAAATAAAGTTTGTCGTACAATTATTTTATTTCTTAACTTTAAGCCCGAAAATTATAAACCACAACCGAGAAAACGCAACTCCAGAAGAGGAGTTACTAAGAAAATATCGGCACTGCGATTTCCTCGGTGCCCTCAGAATTCGATTCCGGGCACCGGTTCAAAAGTTAGAAAAACCCGCTCGTCCGTTCACTGAATATACCCGAGCCAAACTTCGGAAAATGATTCCGAGCACACTGGTCCTCGGAATCAACTGCCGTCAGAAACTGCGTTCTTGTAAAATTCCAATGAAAATTAAGAAAAAAAAATTCATCAAAATTTACGGTTCTTTACAATAAACATACCTAGAAACATTATAGAGGTTCTGGATTCCTCAAAAGACCAACTCTAGTGCCTTAATAGGAAGCTTAAAGGAGGTACGTCGAAGAAGAGGTATTCTATTCTAACAATTCTTTCAAGTTTATTTCTTCTTCAACTTCTTCTTATTTATTTGTTTCATTATAAAGTAATAAAATCATTATCATTAATATACTGATATGTTATTAAAAATATTATACAACCCCATTTCACCTTATATCCATCCCATGGAAAACTAAATCACCACGCGTGCGTACGTACGGAATACCGTCTCCACGCCGTGGTGTAATCTGGTTTTCCTCCACCACCTTACTTGGATGGGTATAATGGTGTAAATAATAACTATATAAAGTTATTATAACATCATACTGATTCTGTGATATTATATCATCCACTCCAATTCAATTCAATAATTATGGGAACGATATCATCGCTCGTGCGTACGACGAATTACCGTCTCCACGACGCGATGAGATTCATTCTTCATGTTAACCATTCAAGAATGATTATAAAGTTTATATAATGAATATTAATGAAATATATGACATGATAAAGCTACTGGATTTATTTATATATATATTTCACCTACTTACTTCCATTCAAGTCAATAAGGAAAGGAAAACAGCGTTCTTGAGTACGTATGACCTACCGTCTCCATGAACGGTGTATTTCATTTCATTTATATATCTATTATATATATAATGAATATATATATGATATATAAATCATGATTTTAATTTTAGAAGTAATTAAATCAAGATATAATTAATAATAATATCAAGAACAACAAGTCCAAACACGTATGATAAATAAAACGATTTTACCCAAAATGCTGCTTTAACATGGAATTTACAAAAGAACGGGTAATATAAAGTCATAAGTGAACCATATATGATATAATAACAATGAATATGTTTCTGTAATAAGTAAATGACATTATTTAAATCATTATAAAGAAGGTTCGGATACTTATGAAGCATATCAGACCTAAGGTAAGGGATAACTTTTCCAATCTCATTTTTATCCGAGATTATTTATTCGTAAGTATTTACTGGAGTTATATTTATCATTCATGTCCCTATTTTATAAAAATGGTTTCATGTATGTTTAAAGTAATTTTACCCATTTTGACTTTTACTACGTGGTATGTAAGGAATCTTTCTTTTGTTTACCATATGAGGTACTTTTTGACTTTTTCCGAAAAAAGTACGAGAAAAATGTTTTTTTAACTTATACGGAATAAACGGATTTTTACAGTTTCATGATGCCTAATTTTCATGAAGATTACTATACATGTTTTCATGGTTATTTTCAATAAAATCCTTTTCTTGTAAAATTGTGTGGAATTTTTTGAAAAGAAAATTATTTTCAATAAGAAAGGATATTTTCTTCAAGAATTTATTTCAAATGTTTTGTCAAAACTATTTTCCATCTAAGATGAATTTATTTAGTTTGATTATGTTTCAAGTATAATGTCTCTATTATTTACATGGTTTAATTCTTCTTATGATGAAATGATATCCATTTTTTTATATGGATTATGTTATGATGGGATGAGATTTATGAAACCCATTTTATTCTTTGGGTTATGATGAATGATTTATGTATATTTTGTGGCATAAGAAAGTATGATTTCATTATAAGATAGGTGGGACCTATATCTCCCTCCAATGCATTGGGTAAAGATTTATATCTCATGAGATAGACATGGATGGAACGTCAAGTTAATCTGGTTCAGTGATACAGGACTGGAACGAGGAGTGAACTCAATTCATAAAGGGACTTTGTCCACTAAGATGGTCTTGGCAGTAATGCCTTGGCTACTATGGAAATCATAACATGTGCTTAATGTTCTACACAATTACATGTTTTATTCCCATGCTATTTTATCATGATTAATGCTTCTTTATGATCTATGCCTTACATACTGCCATGTTTTATGTCATTTCTCAAGATTTTGATGTTTAGATTTTAATGTCATGTTTTTGAATTCAAATGTATATGGATTGTTTTATGTTATCTATGTTTACCCTTACTGAGCAATTGAGATCACCCTTTTTATATTTTATTTTTGCCAGGATATAAAGAAAGTTTTTAGGTAAGAAAACAAAAGGGGAAGATCTTTATGGGAGATTTTGAAGATCTTTCACCATGATTAGAAGATTATGTTCTGAGTTTCCAAAGACACTAAACTATTATGATCCTTGTGTGTTGGTTTTGTTATGTATTAAGTATTCCTCGAAAGTAATGTAATGTCCATGTACGCCAAGCTTTGGGTATCTACACAGCCCCAAGTATTTGGGCCTAATACCAAATTCAAGATTCAGTACTTTGGATGAAAAGTCCCCCCTGTGAAAACATGAATGTGGTATGAAAACCTTGGTCTTCATTCACATCAGGTTTAACAAACACACAATTTGTATTCTTCATTATGGTCCAAGCTCTATTATAGTAAACTATGATCTCCTTCATTCTTATCCCACATGATGTTAAACTGTATTTCAAGAACTATGTATGGCTTGATTCCCATTCATATGAGATACGTAGTGACGTCCATTACCTCAATTCAGGACCCATCCACAACACGATTATGGTTAGCATTGGTCTGTGCATCTCTACATGCATTGGAAAATGCCTATTTTGATGTGTCATACTCCAAACCTTAAATACTTCCAGATCTCCATAACCCTTTTCTTGACTTATGGTCACAAAATGTCTGATTCATGAGAGTTCTTTTGCCTAACCATGCAACACGTGCCCTTAGGTGGCCTTGCATAAACAATATACATAATAGACCTGTCGGCCAAAAGATACTATTATTTGACTATGCAGCCAATGCCCTTAGGTGGCCCTACATAATTCAACCCCCTAACGGGTTTTTCAAATAGCGGTAACTTCATTCTTGTGAGGAAAACCTCTTTTGTTTTTATTTTTCTTAATAAAAATATGTAGGGATCTACAAAAATAGCCATCCTTAACATATTTGTCCCATACTCTTTTTCATGATCTGATAGTATTCAAGCCTATGTTTTATATTTCCCTTCCCTACGTTTGGGTCAGACCTTCGCAGAAGTGACATTAATCCAATTCTTTGACAATCTTAATTGGAAATATCCTCTCCATATTCAAGTACCTTTCTCCATACAACAGACTCTATGCTTTGGAAAATTTGAATCTCCATAAACTTTCACAGGCTTTTTAGCAATAGAAAAGTAAAAAATTTTAGAGTTCTTTTGCCTGACTATGTCGCATGTTCCCTTAGGTGGCATTACATAAGTAATCTACATAACAGACCTGTCAGTCAAAAGATACTATTATTTGACTATGCAGCTAATGCCCTTAAGTGGCCCTGCATAATTCAACCCCCTAACGGGTTTGTTAAATAGCGGTAGCTTCACTCTTAAGAAATACTTCTCATAATACCTTTTAGCCCATTTTTCATATCATTCATTAGATTCAAAATTTCATAAGTCATAGTTTACATGTTTTCCCCCATACTTGAATATGGTAATATGTTTCAGATAAATTATCAAGGAATTGAGTCAATTTTAAATCCATTCGGTCAACGCTATTTCGACCTTAAACATTAGCCTTTTTTGTCTGACGTGCATGACTTTAAACTGCCCACAAAAGACAGGGGAACTCTGAACAAAAGTCAAGTCCCAGCTCACTAAACATACATTTATTATGATTTAGGTAATATTGAGCAATAAAAATATTCAAAGTTTGTTGGGTTATTTTTATAATCCTAGAAAAAATCAAACTATGATTACTATTCCCATTGGCTTAGGTAAAACTTTTAAGCAGGTAGCAAAAGAATGCATGCACAAATGATTGAAGATGAAAGTGTTTTTAATTGATGAACAAGAGTTAGAAGGACGTCCACAGACTGGAGTCTATTCTCTTTTTCAGGAATTACAAGAGGCTTTCAACATAACTATTCATTTGATTTACGGCATCCTGAGCTTTATCAGAAGCCACTTAAAGTTCATGCACTCGACCAGCTTCATTCTTTTCAGCTCTATGGAGTGATTTCTTGGCATCTGTATTGGATTTCATACCATTTGTTTGAACTCCAAACTGTGAATTTTTAAGATGGTCACGTTCACCAGTAACTACATCTAACCGTTGCGGAAGCTGCATCTGCTGGACAACTTTCTTCTTGATCTTATGCTTCAGCTCCTTCAACTTGGCAGCATGATCAGCCTCAGCTCGGGACACCACAGCCTCAAATTCACTGATATTGTCCAACAGACTCACTGTGGCCAGGTCTTGATGGTACCTCTTCTCCTGGTCCCTCCTTAAAATGACTTGTTTCACCGCAACATGGATCTCTTGATATCCAAAACCTCCATGTCCCAACATGAAAAACATGAATGACAGTCACAGGATCTTAGAAGATAGCTCTTCTAGAGGCACTTCAAATATGATCTTCCACATGTTCTACCATGCCTTGCATCGTGAAAACTGGAGCGCCTTTTGTACCTCTGGGTCTGATTCAGCATCACTATCACATGGGGGAATATAATCTGGAATTAATGCACTTAAATAAGTGCCCTGTACTACTCCATCCCCCCTGACCCTTGTTACTTAAATTTCTATTCCTATTGGGGCAAAGGATGAGACTTCACCTCCAGATCTAGCCACTGAAATTTATGGCCCTACATAGTCAATTTAAAGTTTTGGTTAGTTTAAAAATATAAAAAAATTTATTAAGTTGTCTTGAAAATTAAGTGTAGCCACAAATATTATTATCTCTTACCCAATGGTAGATCAACATCATGAGAATGATCCTCCCCATCTTTCCTAGCTTCAACAGGATTTTCAGGACGTGTTTTAGGAAGCTCTGTCGGGATAATCTCCACTTGAGCTAGTGACTCTGCAATAGTAGGGTTGTTTATACCCCTTCAGGCATTGGTAGTTCCGCAGCTTGCTCAGATGGAACTACACATTTCAACCAATCATGGTCAGAGATGTAATAAGAATTTTTTAATAGGACAAAGGATAACACTCCCATCCAAAATATTCTAAATTACATGGCAATTTAACTTGATCTAAAATGTCTTCAAAAGATGCACCAAGTTTCATCATCCAATGATATCTCAGATTCCTGGTTAGTCTCACCAGTGGGAGCATTCGGGGTATCTTCTTGGTGACCCTAATCCTGCAGCCTCTGACCTCGGACCGTTTCTTCAGATAAAATTATGGCATCAGTTGCAGTGGCTGCCAAATTCTCTGGTGCAGGTGTTGAACCTAAAAGTATCACAGAATGGAAGTAAGTTGATGTTTTCATTCAACATTATATGAAGTATTGTTAAATTACCAGAAGTAGGATCTTCTCTCCTTGTAGCAGCAGCAGGAGCAATACTGGGAATAGATGTTGGCTCTTCTTCAGGAGCAGCCAAGTCAGCATGAATTTGCGACTATTCACCAGCACCCTCCGTCGTCCTCAGAGGAGGAATTGAATAATCTCCTGCAATCCTATGAAATATGAGAAATATTTCCATAAGTTAAGACTCATGACTATCCGAAGGACTTACCACTACTGATGAAGCATTTAGCTGTGGAATTATTCCTTCGATGCCTTTACTTATTTGGATTTTTGGGAGTGTTGACATCATCATCTCCAAATACAGGAATTGGAGAATGAAAATCCATGTCTAACTCCTCGTCCATGGCTTTCTGGCCTGGAGATACCTCGCCCGGCTCACGATGAGATTCATTAGCTCCGATGGCAGTACCACGAGGGCTATACTGTGGTGAAGGAACCTCAACAGTTACTTTCATTGCAAGCTGCAGGATGAAGAAAGTAATTTCCTTGAGTAACAAAGCTTTAACTGAAATCAAGTTGTAAAGAAAATAAGGAAAGAGACTTACATCTTCAGGAGCCACGTAATCGTGCCACTCCTCATCTCCGGAATCACAATTCCCCTCAGTGGTGCCATGATCTATCATTTCCTTCACCCACTTGGTGACAGTAATGGAATCATCAGTGGCATATATGAACATCTCCAACTCTCTGATGTAGGCCTGCACTTCATCGGAGTTATCCTCAAAACAGATATTG
Source organism: Viscum album (assembly GCA_963277665.1). Classification (NCBI taxonomy): domain Eukaryota; kingdom Viridiplantae; phylum Streptophyta; class Magnoliopsida; order Santalales; family Viscaceae; genus Viscum; species Viscum album. Next base: position 1,694,736,693 of record OY728158.1, on the reverse strand, counting down.
GTAGAAGCCCGAAGATTCCATACTCCAAGGATGTGTAGCCCTTCACATACGTCCAACCAGGTGGTTTCAGCATCGCAATATAAACTCCGTCATGTTTGGACAGCCTCTGGTCGTAGATATTCATTGTGTGTACCGGAAGGCTACGAGGAGGGTCTTAAAATCATAGAATTCAACTTCTTACCAGCTTCTGCAACTATAGATAAAGGTTAAAAAAATAAAACTTGTTGCTCTATAAAGTAATGGAGATTAAATATCCTCAATGATATAACTCACCAGGAGTCAATGGAGTGGGTCTCTTGATTCTGAAAAGAGGATTATATCTGGAATGAGGACACTTTGACACATGTCGTGCCTCATCATCCCCATCCTGAGAATCCGGCAAGTCAGCCCTGGGTGAGGAACCCGGTGAATCAGCTCTGGGTGTAGAAGAGTCACCTTCCTGATGAAAGGGTTTCTTTCTTTACAGTTCTTTTTTCCCCACCAGATGAACCAAATGATTCAATACCCCTTCAGGGTATGATGCTACCTAGTTCTTAGCATACCATGTAGTCAAGTTACTCACCACTCTTGCAACTGGTAGATCAAACACTACCCCGGTCTTCTCCATAGATGTTAGCAATCATAGTTGTTAGGCAACCATCAGATGCTGCTCTGACCTAACATGCACAGGAGGGGATACAGTAGTCTACTGCAAACACTTGAATTGGCGTGCAAATCTGTATGGAGCATAGGCCTCACATATAATCTCTCCTTCAATCCTGGTGGCTAGTACACCATCTCTGCAAGCCAGCATGTATGACCTCAATTCCAAGATGATTGTTCCATCATCAACAAACCACCCAGTTGGCGGGTTTCCATAAGGAAAGAAATGGAATTCATTGAACATGCTCAGCCTCGCCTGCATATCATAGGGGTTGAGGGATAATGGAAAATTTCTATAAAATTCCTACACTGATGGCCTGAAAGAACTTCTAGGAACCTGTAATCCACTCTGTACAGCATACACTACTAGAAAAACAGGTATTTGCAATGGGTCATTTACGACAGGGGTCCGTCGCAAATCGCCCATTGTGGAAAACGTCGTCGCAATAACAATTAGTTGCGACGAGCCCGTCGCTAAAGATAGTATTTACGACGGGTATCCTTCCCGTCGCAAATATTACTCCGTATATTTGTAAAAACATTTAAAATAGTAATTGCGACGAGTCCCGTCGCAACAGGTATTTGCGACGGGACCGTCACAAATAGTAGTTGCGATGGGACCCGTCACAATTATGTTTTTTAAAAAAAATTAAAAACTATTATTAAATTATTTTAATGGATATAAAAATAATACTATTTGCAATGGGCATAGTATCCCGTCGCAAATACTATTAAAAAAAATAAAAAAATAAATTATTAATAAATTATTTTAATTAATATAATAATAATCCAATTATAATTCAAAAATAAAAAATAATAAAATATTAATAAATGATTTTAATTAATATAATAATAGAATTATAATTCACAAATAAAAATAATAAAATATTAATAAATTATTTTAATTTATATAATAATAATAGAATTATAATTCAAAAATAAAAAATAATAGAATATTAATAAATGATTTAATTAATATAATAATATTAGAATTATAATTCATAAATAAAAAAATATTAATAAGTTATTTTAATTAATATAAAAATAATAGAATTATTTTACATTCAAATATTAAAATAATTCAAATATTACAAAAAAATATAATTAAATTATAATATTATAAAATATTAATATATATATAAAAAATTTAATATTATAAAATATAAATAATTTTATTATTCATATTAATATTTTTATTTCAAAATATAATATTATTAATATTTTATAATGAGACAGAAACTACGAATAGAAAAAAAATCATATTTTGATTTAACAAACTTTATAACATAAAAACAAACTCTAATATGAAGGAGGGGGGGAGGGGGGATCTGCAGATGCTGGTGAAGGAAACTCCATCCCTAAAGCATGAGTGAGTCGGCGCATGTACTCCATCTGCTCCTGGTGCTGCTGCTGCCACCGACTCATCTGCTCCTCGTACAGCTGCTACTGGCGTCGACGCTCCTCCTCATGCTGTTGCTGCTGCTGACGCATCTGCTCCTGCTCCTGTCGGAGACTCTCTATCAGTGCAGTATGAGATCGCAACTGATCCTCATACTGTGTAGCAGAAGAAGATGCACAAGCTCCTATCGAGCTGGACGCCGACATCGCAGCACTGCCATAATAATCTCTGGGAGTTAGTCGAGAGCTAATACCAACTATCCGGCCCTTCTTGAAGGCATACTGGGTGGCCTGCATCCATGCTGCCTCATCAAACTGATGGCCAGTGGTCTGATCTGATGACTCGGCCTGACTCTCAGGCCGGGTCTGTGACGCAGCTTTTCTTAAATTGTGCAAAAACTGACGAAAGCGATCACGCATGGCCACCTCCCATGCCTTGTGGATGGTGTCACGCATGGTATCCTCGATTGGATACCATAAACCCTACAAATAAATCAAAATATCAAGTTAGAAATGAAATAATTTTCAAAATAAAAATTATTTATTTACGTACGTACCAACCAATGGTCGAACATGGCCTGCTGCACATCAATGGGAATCTGCTCCCATGTGGCCCACGACTGAGAGAAATAGTTGCGCAAAATAGCGCTGCCCTGTCCGATTGCTATATGCGGAAAACTGTAAAAATAATAAACATTTATTACGTGAATAGATTAATGAAATCTTAGTCAAATCCATAGATTATCACACAGGTTATCACACCTTTGTGTGCATGGATCAAACCCAAGATGTGGACGTCGCTCGGGGACGGGGTCAGGAATCATCAATCGTGAAAGACCGCGCCCCCTCCGTGTACTCCCTGGAGTGCCTGCAGGCTGAGGGTCATCTGCCAACAACTCATCCGCATCGAAAGGCAGGTCAGCATCCGCCAACTCACGAAATGTCTCGTCGTCCATCTGAAACAGAAAATGTTAATGTTGTTAAAAAATAATTGATAATTACTATTATATATACATATATATATATATATATTATGATTTTATATAACTACCATGTAATTCTATCAGTGTTCAGCTTCATCATCATCTTCATATATGTCAATGTCATCTTTATATTCCTCCTCAACATCATCGATATCCATTCGAGTTCTAGTTGCTTCATCTCTTACCATTTCAAATTCATATGTGACATCATTAACATCATCGTCATCACCGACTCTTAAATGTGGGGTGTCGTCATCGATACTCATGTCTCTTTGTAAAAAAGATTGATTTTGATGACTCTCTTGAAAAACTTCAATTCTTTGCACATCAGTGAAAGCACATTCACTTTGACTAAACTGATTGTCTCGAATTTTGATTTTTATTACACTCCACCAATCAGTCAAGTCTCTTGATATAGCATAGTACTTTGCATAATAAACTTGATGTGCCTATTGAGCCAATAAGAATGGTTCATTTACTGTGAGAACAATTTTACATTTAATATCGATGATTCCATGAGTCGGATGAACACGCACGCCTCTCTCTGTATCCAACCACCGACATTTGAACATGGTTATGTAATGTTGTCCAAGATAACAGAGTTCAATGATTTCATCAAGTATGCCATAAAAGTCAACTTCATTTTCTCGATGATGAGATCCTCTCAAGCTAACTCCACTGTTCATTGTTTTTTTCGATTCCCCATATGCATGTGTGTGAAATCGAAATCCATTCACCACATATGCATTATAATTTTTAACAAGTTTGGAAGGTGGGTTACTCAATATACATAGCCGTTTGTCAATTTTATCAGCATGTCGAGACACCTGAAAATTTGTGAAATAATTATCAATATAGTAAACTATACATTTAATGAGTTTCTAAAAGATAAAGAATTTATGTTACCAGTTTTTGAAACCACTGAGAGAAATTTTTCAGTCGGCGTTCTTCGAGAGCAGCTGCTGTAATTTGTGGAATTTGTTTCTTGATATGATTATCATACAACCTATAAAAACCAAAGTTATTTACTGTAACATAAATGATATAATAAGTGATATAAACACTTACAGTACAACTGATGTCATCTCTTCACAGTTGAGCAGAACATACGTATGAGCTCTGTGATGTTCATCATCTGAAAGCCAGCGTTCATAAACTCCACCAAAACCAAGCTCTGGCTGGTTGAAAACAGATAATTGATTATCAATTTCATCAATATTCCTCTCGTTCCATCCCATTCGGTTGTGTTTTGAAGGATACTCAGATTCAAAATAATGGGAGCAGAAAAAAGATATATCCTCTTGCAAATAAGCCTCTTCAATAGATCCTTCAATAGATGCTTTGTTACGTACTTTCCTTTTCAATTTTTTCATGCATCTTTCAAATGGGTACATCCATTGAAACTGTACTAGACCTCCACATTTGGCTTCATATGGCAAATGTAACATCAAATGATCCATTGAGTCGAAGAAAGACGACGGAAATATTTTTTCCAGTTTACATATAATTACAACAACATCTTCTTCAAGTTTGCATAGAGCATCATAATCTGCTGTAGCCGCACAAATTTCCCAAAAAAAATGAGACATGTCTGTTATGGAATCCCAAATCATATAATTCAACATACCTCTTAATCCAATGGATAGAAGTCTTTCCATTATAACATGACAATCATGACTTTTTAATCCAGTAATATGACCATTCTTTACACATCTACCCAAATTGGAAGCACAACCATCTGGAAGTCTCAAATCTGCAATCCACTGACAAAATAATAAACGGTTTTCTTTAGACAGTGTATAAGATGCTTTTGGTTTCAGTAACCTTTATGTTCTGACATTCTCAAATAGTTCTAGTTTTAGACGCCTGCAAATTTGGGCAAGATCTAAACGTGCATTTACATTGTCTTTTCTCTTTCCTAGCGTATCCAAAACTGTATGAAACAAATTATCAAAACAGTTCTTCTCAATTTGCATGACATCTAACATGTGTCGGACCAACAAATCAGACCAATATGGAAAATCCCAAAATATGATACATTTAATCCAATTGTGTTCTTTCCCAAAACCAGAAATTTTCTGTTGGTTTATTGTGGGACCAAAAGTGATGGGAGGTAATGAAAATACAACTGATTTTAACTCCGAACCTGATAGCATTTTTGGAGGTTCATCCCTTTCAACTGTTCCTTTTCTGAAATGAGATCTATTTCTGTGAAAAGGATGATCAGCTGGAAGAAATCTGCGATGACAGTCAAAATAACAAGGTTTCTTTCCATGAATGAGCATAAATACTGTGTTCTCTACCATACAGTAAGGACATGATTTCTGACCATGTGTACTCCATCCAGATAACATCCCATAAGCCGGGAAGTCACTAATTGTCCACATCAATGCTGCTCTCAGTATGAAATTCTGTTTCGTTACAACATCATATGTACTAACACCAGTACTCCACAATAAACTCAATTCATCAATCAATGGTCTCAAATAAACATCAATATTTTTCTTCGGATGTCCTATAATTAGTAAAGTCAAAAAGATATATGGCTCCTTCATCAACATCCATGGAGGTAAATTGTACGGAGTTAAAAAATAGGCCAACATGAATATTGACTACCATAAGATCCGAACGGACAGAAACCATCAGTGGAAAGTCCCAGTCGAACATTTCTATATTCTAAAGCAAAGGATGGATGCACTCTATCAAAATGTTTCCATGAATCACCATCGGCTGGATGATTCAAGCTTTTATCGGTTGAAATATTCTCTTTATGCCATGACATCATTATCGCTGTATTCTTAGACATGAATAAATGCTGAAGTCTGGATGTAAGCGGAAAATATCTCAACTGTTTTACATGAATCAAACCAGACTTCCCATGTTGTCCTTCTTTATATCTCAGTTGCCCACATGTGGGACAACTATCCAACGACTCATTTTCCCTAGAATATAAAATGAAGTCATTTGAACATGCTTGAATCTTCTGACAAGTAAGTCCCAAATTTCGAACCAGCCTCTTACTCTCATAGTAATTTGCAGGCAAAACATTTCCTTCGGGTAACAGTGTTTTAAGCAAAGAAAATATCTGGTCCAAACAGGTGTTTGACATTTCGTTATCTGATTTGATAGCCATAAATTTTGCAACTGCTTCTAATTTGCTCATCTTGCAGCCAGGATATAATGCATCCTCAGCATACCTCAACAACTCAAGCAAGGATAATTATAGAGTTTACATCATACACGACTAACACAAACTTTTTATTGAGATAGACCTAAAAATTGACCCTTTAAGAATTGAATATGTTGAGAATAAAGCAAAACCTGTTTCAAATATTGATAATTTTAATATTATATAAATTTATTATTATTTTCATAGTACTAATATTATTTTTTCATAAATATTAATTATATAATAATAACATTATTACATTATTATTATATTTTATTATTAATATTAAAATAATATAATTTTCTATATTATATACAATTCTCCTTTCATCTGTGGGTTTAACATTCTGTCTCTACATGTAATATTTGCATTCACTTTCACCTCTCCATTAGTGAGTAGGTTTATAATTTTGAAAAAGAATGCAAATATTACATGTGGAGACAGAAAACACACATATGAAAGGAGAATTGTATATAATATAGAAAATTATATTATTTTAATATTAATAATAAAATATACTAATAATGTAATAATGTTATTATTCCTAATTATTGGTAATTATTCCTAATTATTGGTAATTATTCCTAATTATTGGTAATTATTCCTAATTATTGGTAATTATTCCTAATTATTGGTAATTATTCCTAATTATTGGTAATTATACCAATAATTAGAAATAATTACCAATAATTAGGAATAATAAAATTATTACATTATTAGTATATTTTATTATTAATATTAAAATAATATAATTTTCTATATTATATATAATTCTCCTTTCATCTGTGTGTTTTCTGTCTCCACCTACAAATATTACACGTGGAGACAGAAAACACACAAATGAAAGGAGAATTGTATATAATATAAAAAATTATATTATTTTAATATTAATAATAAAATATACTAATAATGTAATAATGTTATTATTCCAAATTATTGGTAATTATTCTTAATTATTGGTAATTCTTACTAATTATTGATAATTATTACTAATTATTGGTAATCATTACGAATCATTACTAATTATTGGTAATTATTCCTAATTATTGGTAATTATTCGTAATTATTGGTAATTATTCCTAATTATTGGTAATTATTCCTAATTATTGGTAATTATTGGTAATAATTGGTAATTATTGGTAATTATTGGTAATTATTGGTAATTATTGGTAATTATTATTAATTATTGGTAATTATTACTAATTATTGGTAATTATTGCTAATTATTGGTAATTATTATTAATTATTACTAATTAGTGGTAATTATTGGAAATTATTGGTAAATATTACTAATTATTACCAATTATTACTAATTATTGGTAATTATTGGTAATTATTGGTAATTATTACTAATTATGCATAATTATTGGTAATTATTTCTAACTAATGGTAATTATTGGTAATTATTGGTAATTATTGGTAATTATTACTAATTATTCCTAATTATTACTAATTATTGGTAATTATTACTAATTATTACGAATTATTGGTAATTATTATTAATTATTACTAATTATTGGTAATTATTATTAATTATTACTAATTAGTGGTAACTATTGGTAATTATTACTAATTATTACCAATTATTACTAATTTTTACGAATTATTGATAATTATTCCTAATTATTGGTAATTCTTACTAATTATTGATAATTATTACTAATTATTGGTAATAATTACGAATCGTTACTAATTATTGGTAATTATTCCGAATTATTGGTAATTATGGATAATTATTGGTAATTATTGGTAACTAATGGTAATTATTGGTAATTATTGGTAATTATTGGTAATTATTATTAAGTATTGGTAATTATTACTTATTATTGGTAATTATTTGTAATTATTACTAATTATTGATAATTATTTGTAATTATTACTAATTATTGGTAATTATTACTAATTATTGCTAATTATTGGTAATTATTACTAATTATTGCGAATTATTGGTAATTATTACTAATTATTACTAATTATTGGTAATTATTACTAATTATTACTAATTATTGGTAATTATTGGTAATTATTGGTAATTATTTATAATTATTACTAATTATTGGTAATTATTACTAATTATTGGTAATTATTGATAATTATTGCTAATTATTACTAATTATTGCTAATTATTACTAATTATTGGTAATTATTCCGAATTATTGGTAATTATTACAAATTATGGATAATTATTGGTAACTATTACTAATTATGGATAATTAATGGTAATTATTACTAATTATTGATAATTATTTTTAATTATTACTAATTATTGGTAATTATTACCAATTATTGGTAATTATTACCAATTATTGGTAATTATTACCAATTATTGCTAATTATTGGCAATTATTATTAATTATTACTAATTATTGATAATTATTAAGAATTATTACTAATTATTACTAATTATTACTAATTATTGGTAATTATTACTAATTATTACTAATTATTGGTAATTATTGGAAATTATTACTAATTATTGGTAATTATTGGAAATTATTACTAATTATTGGTAATTATTGGAAATTATTACTAATTATTGGTAATTATTACGAATTATTTGTAATTATTACTAATTATTAGTAATTATTAGTAATTATTGGTAATTATTACTAATTATTGTTAATTATTGGTAATTATTACTAATTATTCCTAATTATTGGTAATTATTACTAATTATTCCTAAGTACCATTAACTATGAACAATGAATACTAATAATTTAAATTTATTAAGTAACAAAACAATGTAAACATAATTAAATTACAACTAATTAAGAATAATTGAAACCAATAAAAATTTTAAAATAAATATTAAATTAAAATGAACATAAATACCTTTAAAATTGATCTGAGGTTGATCTCTGATCGTTGTTGAAAACTTCAATATAACTCTGGAAAAAAAAATCAAACTTAAGAAACTCTGAAATCTAAAAATAGAGTTTTGAGAGAAGGAGAAGATTGAGTTTGAGAATGAATGAAAAAAACGGATGGGGGGTATTTATAGGTTAGATCATTTGCTACGGGATACCCGTCGCAAATAGTGTTATTTGCGACGGTACCCGTCGCAAATACCTTAGCCCTCATTTATTACGGTCAACGGTTAAATAATTATTCACGATGGGACCCGTCACTAATAATAACCTGCCGACATACTATTTGCGACGGGGGTAGATTTCCGTCGCAAATAGCTTTTACCGCCACCAGTTATTTGCGACGGGGGTAGATTCCCATCGCAAATATCTTTTACCGCCGCCGGGTATTTGCGACGGGCGGTAACAGCCCGTCACAAATAACTTTCCCGCGATTTGGTGCGCAAAGTGCGCTAGTCCTTTTGCGACTGGGCAAGCTAACCCGTCGCAAATAACTACTTATTTGCGACGGAGGAATTTTCCCATCGCAAATAAGTTTTTAACCGGACTATTTGCGACGGGATTTATCCCCGTCGCAATTAACCCGTCGGAAAAACCCATTTTCCCCGTAGTGATATGTCATGAAATGAGTGGCGATTCATCCCCAAAAAACTTGGAATGGTCCCGCTATTCTCAAAGGACACTTAACTATAAAGAAATAGAGTAAGTTCCTGTGAATCTTTGCCAAAATGGGGGTGGCCAGCCCAACCATTTTTCTCTCAGCCAACCTGGCTGCAACAACGAAGGTCCCTGGCCTGACACCTCCCTTAGAATCCCTGACTGGCAGAAGATAAAAACTGATCCACAAGGCTAAGAAGCCCGCCCGATGGGTCTTTTCTGGGATTCTCTAATCCACTTCGTACCCCCACTTCTCAAATTCTCCCACTTCAAGAGTCGGCCAGAATGTTCCAAAAGCACCCCTCTTCTCTTTTTTTGGGGCAGGTAGTAGGACAAGTACACGTGGGCCCCTTCTCCTTCTTCTCGGTAATAAACATATCCATCCAGTCCTCTGGATGAATATCCTTTCTAGAACGAGTTTTGGAGGTCTTTGAGTTCTTGAGCTTGTAGAAAATTTTTAATAATTCCTGAGCCGAAGCCGAAGTATTCTCTGAATAATTCCAAGTCACCTTGGGAAGGATGAATTCATCATACATATCGCCTAAAATTGGAGCCCTCGAGATCTTGTAGACATCCCACAAACTGATGTCTACTTATCCATGAGTCAGATGGAAAGAATTGGTTTCTGGGCTCTAGCAGCTGATTAGCTATGGCACAAAGTCATAATTCCTGTAGACATATGTCTGCCCTGCCCAGACAGCTTCATATATTGCAGCTCCTTTCAGATCCTCGACAAAATCTACACAGGTTTGTTGTACCCAATATTCCCACATCCAAGTTAGCCTCACACCTCCTCTAGGATGGAAGTCCAAACTCTTCTTCCAGCCTTTGGATTGATCCATCTGAGAATTTTGAAAGATTGAGGAATAACAATGTGGTTGCAGCTCAGGCTTGTGAGGTTTCAGATCTGGGACACAAGGGCTATGATGCATTATGTAGGAATTATCCACTCTTCCAGCATTAACAAATGATCCTCCAACTGAGACATTTTCTAAATAAAAACTGGTGTAAGTCTAAAACCAAGAATGCGGGAGATAGTTCTTTACCTCTGGAATGTTTACTTCTTGTAGATGACCATGCCCATACAGAGGCAGGTAAATACTTTGTGGGAAATTAAGATGATAATTATTCAAAAACTTGGCCAAATTTGGGAGGGTGCTGTCGAAAATATTGTAATAATCATGGCCAATGATTCTCATCATGTCATCAATCCGCTTTCTAGCCAGCTCATTAGCCTCCCCAATTCTTCTGGGAGCCATTGAATCTGCACAAAGGTCGAATAATCAACTCTTATGTAAGTTTATTTTTTATAAAATTGCCGAATAAATTCAAAAAAATGGCTAAGGAATTAAGGCGTGCAAGTCCCATGTTCGAACGCAAGTCTAATCCGGTCACGCAAGTATGGGCGCATAGGTATCACCGTGCAAGTCCAAATACCTCTGCAGAATCTCAATGCAAAGAAACAATGAACTGCGGACAGGAGCACCTGCGTGAACGAGAAAAATCCAAGCTACTTGCACGCTAAGAGATCAGAAGCATTCAAAACTGGGTGCTTTGCATGAAGTAATGCTATATATTAATAGGAAAGGCTATGCCCATGCACGTAGAAGCCTGCGCAGACGCTACCTACGCGCCGCTACCTGCGCGCTGAAAACCTGCGCGCCCAATATTCCTTGGTTTTCACCTTAACCTCAGAGTCAAATCCTTCATCCTTTTTTGGATCCAACTCTGAGGGGGGACTTTTGTTGACACTCCTTTACATCACAGAGCCTAATTAATGAAAAAGGGGAATACCTTAAGCACAAAGAGATTCATACTTTGAAGAACATCAAAAATTGACAAAGGCAAGAACAAGTATTTCTTTAAGCATGGGTCGTGCAAGTTTCACCATGGTCGTGCAAGTCCACTTGCACGCCACATAATAGTCGCGCAGGTGACTTGTACGCCCTAATATTTTTTTTCTCGAGGTCCTCAATGGCCTATAAATACCCCATGTGGGCCCCCCATTTAGAGGACGAAAAATCCAGAAGTTAGATTTAAGCTCTTGTCACCCTAGCCTCTACTTGAAGTCTTCCGAACACTTCTAAGGTAATTTATTAACTAGAATGGAATATCTAAAGAGGGGGAACAATGACTATGTGTTGAAATTCATCAACACTTGCACGCCTAAGGGTCTGAACCCTTAAAGGAAATAGCCACACTTGCGCGCCACCTTACCCCTTCAACAGAACTTGCGCGCCACCCTTTTGGAAGCCTCTAGGGATAATACTAAGGGATTGAGCCAAGACTCACCCAAGTATTACTTTATGGGTTAACCATCACCCAAGTACACATGTGTCGTGAAAGTATACTTGTGTGACCAGGACTTGCATGCCCAAACAGGACTTGCACGCCTGCCTCTTTTTGGGTGCCTTCCTTCCTTTTCAACTCTTTTCTTTAAATCCACCTTTCCACTTCAAGATTTAGCCTTCAAAACCCTCTTCAAAGCCATTTATGGCATGGTTCCTTTGTTGGATTACTTATCTGAAAGGAATTCTGTGGAACATCTCTCAAAACATAGTGATTTACATAACTTTATATCACTAAGGTTAGAGATTTCATTCATTCAACCTCATCCTTTAAGACGAGAAGATCTTTAAAATGGGCATCCTCTTCAGGAGTAAGCCCCAATATCAAGTTCCAAAATCTGGGCAACCTCCTTAGGAGTAAGCCCCAAGTTCCCTAAAACGTGAATCCTCCTTAAGAGTAAGTCCCAATCATATTTTTCATTAACTTAAGCCTCCTTCTCTGGAGTAAGTCCCAAGTCTCAAGTTCCCTTAACCTTGGACTCCTTTTCAAGAGTAAGCCCCTGTAATAATTTTACTTAACCTGGGAATCCTCCTTAAGAGTAAGCCCAAAATTCTAAATTCCCTTAACCTGGGCCTCCTTTTCCGGAGTAAGCCCCAGTCTTAATTTCTTTTGATCTGGGCTTCCTTATCAGAAATAAAACCAAATCATAAGTCCCCTCTAATTTGGAAATTCTTCCCAGGATTAAGTCCTAATTTAACTATCCAAATCTCCATAAAGAACATATACCTTTATAGACCTTGTTCTCGGTTTGCTTCCCTAAAGTAAATCTGAATCCTCATCCATCTTGGGAAGTCATACATACATAAGCCCCACATTATTTCTTATGATTGCATCTTCAGTGGAACAATCATCAGGTTTTACTAATACCTCTTGTTTCTCACACCGTTCATGACTCACGTGAGCTTAGAGTGTAAAAGTAATTATGAAATCTTTATTTGGGACATCAATCATGAATAAGCTCCATATACACGAACTACATGGGTTCTAATTCCTTTTTTTAATACAGATACATAGGTAGCCCATCTGCGGGTATGATCCTAATTCTGAAATAATCCATGTCCTTCTGAACGACAATAAACTTCATGTTCCCTAGTGAGTGGCTTTAAAACTTATATGGTTATCATAATGACCAAGCTATTTCTATATAATGTGTTGAAGGATACCATTGACTATTAATATCTAACAAATATAGATGATTCTTTATCTATGAAGAACCTCAAATACATATAAAACATTCTCTAAATTTCATACATATTATTCATTGATTGTCAGATCTAAAGAAAAGCTCATTTTCATACTTGGTAATTTAATAAGGATTCACGAACATAACTCAAATCTATAAGAGGGTCCTGGAGTAGACAATAATTCCCCCCAAAAAGGTGTGATGTGTCCGACCTCCCATCCTCTCGACCAATGCAAATTCTTAAGCCTCATCGGTCCACGACTAATGAACACCTACCTCTGGAAATTTGGTCCAAATGGATATAGAATCATTGGATGTTTCAGTTATACGAATAAACCCATTAGAAACCCATTGGAATGTTTGAATCTTAAACAAACAAGGTCATCCACATTTATCAAAGAAACAATGGCATATGAATAAAAGTCCACACAGATTGAAATATTCTCCTTCTTCTTTGTTATGAACCTTGAAGGAAAGGTGGATCACTTCTTCATCATACTAAAGATGAGTCCATGAAAGGAGTTGGATATTAAGAACTAGGAAAGTTATGAGGATATTTTCTATTGTTACCTTAAGGTTAAAATGTAGATAATAGACTCCTAGTGGCATTGTGGGACCAGAGACCAAAATCTAAAAATAGAGTTTAATATGGGTGGATTAGTAGATAAATCACATGAGTGAAAGAAGACCCAAAATCCCATGTGTTAAAAGTGTGGGAAAAGGAATCCTAGAAACTACTTAAAGGGAACTAGAGGATGACTCAAATGTGGAAGAGAAGGTCATATGGTAAATAACTGCTAAGGGGATATTAATAATCCAACTAGTGTAGAAGAAGAAATGATGGTTCAAATTAACACTCAGCCTATAGTGAAATGTTTCAACTATAAGGAATACGAGCATTATGTGATCCATTTTCCTAAGAAAAGGGTTCTTGTAGGAAATAAACAACAAAAACAACCTCTAAGGTAGTAAGGAAGGGAATATACTATCACTACTATGGAGGTGGAGCATTATGATGAGGTGGAAATAGGTATACTAGTTATTCATTAATGAATAGATAATGTATTATTTTCTTATAGTTCTACACATTCATTCTTATCATATAAGTTTAGTAGAACTATTCAAATACTACCTCAAAATATAAGGATTGGGTTTTCTATGAGAACATAAAATAGGGAATTTATTGCATCCAAAAATTATAACTCCTCCTTAGACAGTGTTTGTGGAATTAACCTCCCATGAAATATTCTCTTAATTTATTTGGTATACTTTGATTCTATATTGGGCCTGGATTGATTATCCTTATAAAAATACAACATTGACTATCAGGAAAGGGATATCACTCTAGACATATCGAGGAATCCTCAAATTCTATACATTTATAAAGAGGAATATGATTCTCTTTCATAATAATCATCTCAATTTTAGATATTTTCGAGGTATGATCAAGCATTTATAGCTCAAAAGATTGAGACGAAGTAGAGAATCATGCTCAAAGATATTCCCATCGTGATAGATCACACTGATGAATTCCCCAAATAATTGGATGGTCTTCCTTCTTATCCATAGGTTGAGTTCTCAATGGAACATATTCCAAGATCTCTACCTAGATTAGAGACACATTATAGAATGGCCATCTTTGTGCTGGAATATCTAAAGAAGCAATTACAATAAATTCTAGAAAAGGGTTTTATATGCCTGAGTGTTTCACTATAGGGTGTTCAAGTCCTCTTCATCAAAATGAAGGATGGTTTAATGCACCTTGGCATTGATTATCATGAGCTCAACAAAATCATTGTAAAGAACAAATATCCCCTTCCATAGATAGATGAATTGTTTGATAAACTATGTGGGGATAGTTATTTCTCTAAGGTGGAACTTCATTTGGGATATCAAAAATTAAAGGGGAATAAGGATTATATTCCCAAGACTTCATTTCATTGAGGTATGTAAAAAATGATTTCGTAGTGATTCCCTTCAGACTCACTAATGATACAACGATATTCAAGAACATAATGAATAGAGTCTTTATAGATTACCTTGAAAAATGTTCACATTCTTTAATGATGATATTATGATATACTCCAAGATCAATTAGGAACAAGAGGATAATTTGAATACTTTTATAAAGACTTTGTGAAGGGATAAACTTATGAAAATTATTGAAAATTTGAGTTCTGGATGGAGTAAGTATCATTCTTGGGGTATGTTACACCAGCAAAGGAATATCTGTGGACCCTTCTAAGAGAATGGAAACTGAGGAGTGGCCCAGTCCAACATCTATAGTATTGAACTATATCTACCTTGGTATAGATAGGTATTACTAGTGATTAGTGTAGAAATTATCATGATTTTCAACCCCACTAACCAAGCTGTCTCAGAAGGGGGAAATGTTTTTCTTGACCAGTGAATATATTGTTTTAAAGAGTTGGAAAATAGGATTATTATTTTTCTAGTGCTCACACTACCAACTAGTGGAGAAATGTTTGTGGTGTACAATGATTCTTTAAAGAATGGGAATTGATAAATTAATGGCTTGCGCCTCATGGTTGTGGGAAATTCATGAGAAGAACTATCCCACGTATGATCTGGAGTTGGCATCTGTAATCTTTGTGTTGAAAATATGGTGGCATTATCTCTATGGGGAGAAGTGGGAGATATATAATGATAATAAGAGCCTAAAATATATATTCACATATAATTATATTAATATGTTCTAGTGAAGATGGTTAGATCTCATAAAATATTGTGGCTACTCAATACACTACCATATAGGTAATGAAAATAAGGTGGAAGATGCTCTAAGTAGAAAGGATCTTGCAACATTATCAATAGTGAGAATTGAAAAGGATATAATCCTCATAGATTTGAAAAAATGGACACTAAAATCATCAAGGGTGCAAAATCATCAATACTTTCTCAAATGATTATTCAACCATACCTCATAGTGAAAATAAACGATGTTCAAAGAAATGATATAGAAATTCAGAAGAAGGTAGAATCTATGAGAACATATAAATCCTTAGAGTTTAAAATAGATGAGGAAGGAGCATCGAGATACGGATAATGAATATGTGTACCATCAAATCCAGATATAAATAGAGAGCTTCTGAATGATGCACATAGCTCATCCATTTCTATTCAACTAGAGAGCACAAAGATGTATTGAGATCTCTGAGATCACTATTGGTGGGACAATATGAAGAAGGAGATCATTGAATATAATCACATGGATCATCTAAGGGGATGATGTAACATGCCATGGTCCATCAGTTACTTTATCAGGAGATTCATGAATCTTCTGAACAATCACATGGATATCGGTCACACATGGAGGGAAGGTAATAAGGTGGCAGATTTTCTTGATTCTTGGAACACTCATTCGAATAAGTTTTGTTTTTTTTTCATCTTAGGATCAATTACTTATAATTGTGTAGGATTGGTTATAGCTGATGCTATGGGATTATATTATTTTTTCCTCATTTACTTGTCCCTGTTTTTATCTTTTTATGCACTTTCTTTGTCTCTTAATAAAAATTCCTACTATTTATGATGAGAAAATCACCATGGATTTTCACCAAACATCAAAATACATCCAGAGGAAAAAATTCTATATGGGTTGTTGTGGATCGAATTATAAAGATAAGTCACTTAATCAATATTTATGAGAACTTCCACTAGGTCAACTAGAACGAATATATATCAAATAAGTGGTAAGGATACATAGAGTACCACTATTTATTGTATCCAATCGGGATCCAATATTCACTTTTATGTTCTGGAAAAGTATTTAACATGATTTATCATTGAGTTGTACTTCATTACATCCTATCATCCTCAAACTGATGGCCAATTTGAGCAGACTATTCAGACACTGGAAGACATGTTGAGAGCATGTTCTATAGACTTAAAAAAATGATGAGACCAAAATATACCTATGTTTGAGTTATCCTATAATAATAGTTTCCACTTGAGCATCTAAATGGATCTATATGAATCCCATTATGGGAAAAAATTCAAAACATCATCATTCAGGGATGAGGTCAGTGAACATAAGTTGTTAGGACCTGAAATGGTCGAGGAAATGGAAGAAATGGTGAAAACCAGTCAACAAAATATTCAGGTAGCCCAAAGTCAACAGAAGATTTATCAAGATAATCGTCGATGAGACCTAGAGTTTAAGTTTGGAGATATGGTATTCCTCTGTATATCTCCACGGATGAGGGTCATGATATTTGGAAAGAAAGGAAAGCTAAGTCCCAGGTACACTGACCACTTATAAATTCTTCATCGTGTTAGAGATGAGGCATATTGACAAGCCCTTCCACCTACCATGTCACAAGTATGAAGAGGAAACATGGAACCAAAGGAAGCAATGAAGGAGAAGTACCCTCACCTGTTTTCCCTATAGTATGTAAAATGAAATTTCAAGGGAGAAATTTAATAAGGGAGGAAGAATGTAACAACTCCAAATTTTATCTATGAAAATTACACTATTATAATTATTTTATATGGTATAAATAACATAAAATCACAATAAGAAAATAATAAACACTTTATAAATGATGAATGAATAAAATTAGTAGTATTTCTAGATGTTAAGGATCTTATACCAATGAAATAATAACTTGACCATTGGAATAGTAATGTGACCGTTATGAATAGTAAACCACACAATAGAATAGTAACCTCACCTATGAAATTATAAATATAAGTTAACAATCTTATAAATGAAAATTTGATATAATTATATCTTATTATAAGTAAATAATTTTTTTAGAAATTATTAATTAGGTGTTGATATTTTTATAAAAAAATAAGTTTTTATTTTCAATTTTATGATTAATATAATATTTTAAAAGAAAATTTATTTCCTTAAAATGAATTCATAAATTATTATTATTTTTTCTCATGATTATAAGATAATTTTATGAGTCCTTAATTATTTTTCAAGTTGTTATAAAATAAGTTATAATTTTAAAATTGGTGTTTTCCAAGGAAATGACGATTTTAATTAAAAATTAAATTTATCATATGTTGAAATTTATTTTCATAAAATGGGGTAAAGTTTTTAATTATATGTATTGAAAAATGGTTATGGGTAATTTTTGTGTTTGTTCTAAAATAGGTGAATTCTTGGTGAATAGTGAAATACAGTAATTTAGAGTCTATATACATTATTAGTTAAATGCACTATTTTTTGAGAAATCATTGATGTAAGAACAATAATATAAAACTAACTTTAATTATTTTAATATCTTTAGTGATAAATTTTAAACTATTTGTAGTATTGAGGCAAAATAATAAAATAATGAATAAAATAATGAGAAAACACCTATCTCCTCCCCTATAAATACCATCCCTCGACACCTCTTCTCCTCACACCTCTCAACATTTGAGCCTCATCCAAATACTGCTCAAATATATTCCCAACCCCATACCCCCATTTTCAAGAGCCTTTTGTCTCAAAATAAAACCAAAACCAATCCCCCGAAGGATGTTCTCCAGAAGAAGGATTCTAGAGGTAAAATTCTCTTTCTTTTCTTTTAATTTATTTTCAAGTTCTTTTCTTTTATTATTATATCCTCTCATCACTTAATATAAATGATATGATAAATAAAATACCTTACATATACTATAATTTTATTTTTATAATGGAATAAACCATAATTATTTCATTCCCCTCTCCTTTTGTAATAAAAATGAAAACATCATCTATTTTGTGTTATTTTATCAAATTTAAAGATGAAAAAGTTTTCAATTTTCATTCCGTCCAATATTAATGCTTATAAAACCATTTTTATGGTAAAAATAGGTTATAATATATTTATTATAAACTATTTAATGTTCTAAAACCATTTTATATACATAATATTAATTAACCAAACAAAACTAGTTTGTGATGATTGAAAAATCGCCAAAATAATCTAAACGATTTTCACTAACATCTTATCTAATGAGATATCCTCTCCCAAAATTACAAAATTTCTTATATAGACATTTAATTTTTTATATTTTCATTAATATCATATAAATTAAATTATTGGAAACCATTCTCTATAACAACCTGAAATTTTATAAGATATATTCTTTTTAATTTCTTTCATATCTTATGTTGTACACTACACCAAGATTATCTTGCACTATACACAACACTGTATTAGCTTGCATTATACGCAACACTAATCTTGGATCGTGTTACACACAATTTCAAGTTTGTTTGATAGTTGTTATTCTACGCAGCATTGAGTGTGTATGTGTATATATATATATATATTCAATGTATTAATGAAATATGGTTGTATTTTTTATACTCAACAACAAAGGAGTCTTGCACTACACGCAACCCTGACTTGGCTTTCATTACATGCAATCGCGACCTTCCTCGATAGCGTGTGTTGTACGCAATATCGGGTTTCACTAAACAACGATATATGGTTATAATATTATCACGAACTAGCCGTTATGAATAGTATTAACTAAAATTTTAATTTTATAACATTATTATTCATATTATAAATTTTCTAAAACATTTTATGTGAAAAAAATAAATTTTTCGTGTAAAATAAGTATTTTTCAAAAAATGCAGTTTTGCCGCCTTTTGATGGCGCACCCACATTAAATCTAGTTTTTGACATGTTTATAAGTTCAATTTTACAAAATAAACTTCTTATTTTTAACCAGGATATAAAAAAATTAAATTGGATAAAGTTTTGATATTTTTCTGATAACTTTCATATTTTAATGAATAATAAAAACATGTTATATTTTAATTAAAAACAACTTTTTTCATCGTAATAATTTATATGGTTAAATTATATTATTGAATGGTTTAAAAGTTTAAATATAATATATTTATACCTTTTAATATAATTTATGTCATTAGCATTGATTTTACCTTGAATTCGTAGGTTAAATCAATTCAATATTTTGCAATGTTTTAAACAAAAACCCGTTTTCTTTCGACAACGGGATTAATTTTAATTTAATTTCTGCAACTTTTGTGTATTGAATTTGGAAAAATCGATTCCATATTTGGAATTAGTGTGTACAAATTATATTAATATGTTACTTTTTATTTTTGGGCATTATGACTAGTAACTACGGTAAATTTTATTTACCATAATTAAAGGTAAATCGGGTAATTAAGGGTAAATATAAGATTATAAAATTACCATAACACCTTCCAAAATCCTATTGGATGACTAAAAGCAACCCATATCACCTAAGGGTCGGATTATATTCATTTAATTAACTTTTTTCCATGAAAATAATTTAATTATTATTAAAACCAAAGAAAGTGACAACATGTCACTTTCTTAAATCTTATAAGTATATTAATTTTAATTTAGTGATAAACTCCATACAACTTCGAACAGGAATAGTCTCCAGAAATCGAATACAATTATCTACATCATATGAATTTATTTATAGTTTTTAGGGATTAAATAATTATCATTAAAGGTGACATAATAGTGATGTTGAAATTATTTTATTAAGAGAAATATCAAATAAATGGTTTTAAAAATATTAAAATAAATATTATATGAAATATTTAATGTGATTCACTAATTTTATAGATAAATATAACATGTTATTAATCTATTAATTTTTTTAGTTTGAACATATCTTCTATATATTGTTTATTTAAATTCAAAAAAATGAATAGTATCAAAATTGACACTATTGTTATTTTATAAAAATAACATATTATAAAATTGTTTAAAATCACAAAAATATTTAAAAATTATAAATTTAAATTTATATGGTCTAAAATGTTATAAAGTATCCAATTATGGACAATTCACAACAAATAAGTAATTATTTATAATAATTTAAAATTTATAATTTTATTACCACAAATAAAATTAAATTGATTAAATAAGGATAAATCATGTTGATAATGTTCAAAATAAATTCCTAACATGTCTAAATTTTATTGTTTGATGAGATTACAACCCTATCTCATCTAATTTTAGGATTTGAGTCATTTTGGTAGTTTTTAAGTGGGGTTGGGATTTAATATAAATTAATATTTTCTTATATTTCAAAAGGTGCCCCTCTCCTCCCTTATAAAAAGGCACCTCTTCCCTCTCCTCCTCACACCATTTTGAGCATTGAAGATCAGAAAAACTCTAACCATTTCCCTTATCAACTTCCCTAGAAACATACTAGTGGTCTTGGTCTTCTTCAAAGACCAATTTTAGTACCCTAAGAGGAGGATTCAAAGAGGCGTGTCAAAGAAGAGGTAATATCCGTTACCGATTCTTTCAAGTTTCTTTCTTCTTAAACTAATTCTTCATTAGTTGTTTCATTATGAAGTAATAACATCATTATCACTCATATACTGATATGTTATTATATGTATTAAACAACTATATTTCACCATCTATCCATCCTACGGAAAACGAAATCACCGCGCGTGCGTACATATGGAATACCGTCTCCATGCCGTGGTGTAATCTATTTTCCACCACCACCTTACTTTGATGGGTATAATGGTGAAAATAATGACTATATATGATTATTTTAAAGTGATATTGATTCTTTAATATTATACATACACTTTAATACAATTCCACGATCATGGGAATGATATCATCATTCGTGCGTACGTACAGACTACCGTCTCCACAAACGCGATGAGATTAATTTTCCATGATTAACCATTCAAGAATAATTATAAAGTATATATATGAAATACATGACATAATAATGCTACTGGATTTATATATATATATATATATATGTATGTATGTCATCTATTTAATTTCATTCAATTCAATAAGGAAACGAAAACAACGTTCATGCGTACGTACGTCTCACCGTCTCCATGAACGGTATATTTCATTCCTTTTATCGATCTATAATATATATGTATATGATGAATATATATTATATATAAATCATTTTTTACATTCTGGAATTATGTAAATCAGGATATAAGTAATAATATCAAGAACGACAAGTCGAAACACGTACGATAAATAAAACGATTTTACCCAAAATGCTGCTTTAACATGGAATTTACAAAAAAACGGGTAATATAAAGTCATAAGTGAACCATATATGATATCATAACAATGAATATGATTCTGTAATAAGTCAATTAATTTATTTAAATCATTATATAGGAGGTTCAGATATGTACAAAGCATATCGGACCTAAGGTAAGGGATAAATTTTCAATCTCATTTTTATCCGAGATTGCTTATACGTAAGTATTTACTGGGGTTACGTTTATCATCCATGACCATGTTTTCTAAAAATGTTTTCGTAAAATGTTTACTATTCTTCCATGTATGTTTAAAGTCATTTTTACCCTTTATTTAATTTTTACCACATTGTATGGATGGAATCCTTCCTTTGGTTACCATATAAGGTACTTTTTGACTTTTCCGACAAAATTATGAGAAGAATGTTATTTTTAACTTATATGGCGTGAACAGATTCTTACGGTTTTATAAAGCCTTATTTTCATTAAACTTCCTCCAAAATATTTCATGACTATTTTCAACAAAATCGTTTTCTTTTAAAATTGCATGATGTTTTGTGAAATGAAATTGATTTTGAAGAAGAAAGGATATTTTCCTCAAGAATTCATTTCCAGTGTTTTATCAAAACCATTTTTCTATCTAAGATAAAATTATTTCATATGTGTATGTTTCAAGTATAATGTCTCTATGATTTACATGGATTCACTTTTCTTATTATGAAGTGACATCCATTTCTTTTATATGGATTATGTGATGATGGGATGATGTTTATGAAACCCATTTTATTCGTTGGGTTATTATGAATGATGTATGTTTATTTTGTGGCACAAGTAAGAATGATTTCATTATGAGATGGGTGGGACCTATATCTCCCACCAATGCATTGGGTAAAGATTTATATCTCATGAGATAGACATGGAAGGAACGGTAAGTTAATCTGGTTCAGTATTACAGGACTGGAATGAGGAGTGAACTCGATTCAGAAAGGGACTTTGTCCACTAAGATGGTCTTGGCAGCAATGCCTTGGCTACTATGGAAATCATATCATGTGCTTAATGGTTTTCAACAAATACATGTTTCATTACCATGCTATTTTATCATGATTTATATTCCATTATGATCTATGCCTTATGTACTTCCATGTTTTATGTCATTGCACAATATTTTGATGTTTAATATGTTCTTGTTTTTAAGTTCAAATGTATACGGTATGTTTTATTTTATCCATGCTTACCCTTACTGATCATTTGAGCTCACCCTTTTTATGTTTTCTTTCCCCCCAGGATTAAAAGAAAGGTTTTAGGTAAGGAAACAAAAAGTGGAAGATTGTTATGGGAGATGTTGAAGATCTTTCAACATGATTAGAAGTTTATATTCCATGTTTCCAAAGACACTAAACTATTATGGTCCTTGAGTGTTTGTTTTTTTTGTTATGTATTAATTATTCCACAAAAGTAATGTAATTTCCATGTACGTCAAGCTTCAGTTCTCTATAGTTGGTATCAGAGGAAAGGTTTAGTTAACCTTTGGAAACTAGGATGCAAAAACTTTAGTGAGATCCCTAGAGATATTTATGAGGTATGTCTAGGGATGTTCCTAAGGTTAAGTATAAGTATAGGTTATAGTCCTAGAATTACGGTAATGATATTAGAATTAAACCTATGATGTTAGATGTCTAAGGTACTCTACCTTGATTATGTTATGTTCCATGTATGATTTTTGCCTCTCACAGAATTATTTTTGTGTTTTAGTCAATGGAGGGAACCAGAAGGAATTTAGTTAACATTGAATCCAGTGGACAAATTGGTGACTATGAGCAACTAAATTGCTTAATGCCTAGAGAGAAAGATATTGTGATTATGCCGAATCAGTCATCATGATATATGATTAACATGGTGAAATTTAGTGGTATTCCTAATTCATCAAATAAGAGGAAGATATACTGTTTTTCATGTTCTCATGTCGAGGAGCATAAATAAAGGAAGATTGAGATTTCTAAATAAGGGAAGAAGAACCTTGAGGAATACCTCAAATGGAGGGGAAGAAGTTATCTGTGTGGAGAAAAGGGTCATAGAGTGACAGGCTGTTATGGAGTTCAATGTCTTATTTGTGGAGAACATGGGCATTACCCAACTCAATGCCCTGACCTAAGAGGTTACTTCTAAATCAAGGAAGGACTTATTCCATGACAATCATTAAAGAGGATTGATTGAAGTGTTTATATATTGGTATTCAAGAATAATGTTGTTGAGGTACTTTTATGGTGTATTGGAATATATTTCTATTAGTCTATTTTGGTTTTCAGTAATTTTATGGTACCGGAAACCATGGAAAGTGATTGAGATATTTTTGGAAAGAAGATGATATGTGCATAATGAAGGGATAAGTAGAATATGAAATGTTTGATAGTATTCATGAGCTCATGACTAATATAAGGACAAAGTGATACCATGGTTTTAGTATATCTAAATTTTGGGATGTTGGTATGTGGAAATAGTAAACTTTTGACAGCATCCATGCCTTCAGTAAGGTTCAATGGGTATTCATTTTTCCCGAGAATACAAGATAAAGGTATTCACATGTTTGGAATGCGATCAAAAAGACATATCTTGTGATATATGGGGGATAAATGATGGTATTCACGTGCTTGTTATGTGACCTTTCAAGTAATCGTTATATCTATACTATGAGATTGGATAGATATATTTTGAATAAGGCTAAAGATTGGAATGGATTATGTTGGACATCAGATTGTATTGATTAAGGCTACAACTTTTTTTCTATTTTATTTCTGGAATGTTATAATAGTGTAGTTTTATAAAAAAGGACAACCTATAGGACGGGCGACAAACCGTCGCGTCGGAAAAGGCTGTGGGAGTCGAACCCACAAATGAAGTGCGACTGGCCTTTATCACCTACCACTATCCTATAGGAAGTCCCTGGTTAGTAGAAACAAGTTTTATTTTATTAAGCGGTATGATAGATGGAGTATAAGTCCATTTTTGGAATCATATACGATTAACCACACCATAGATGGACTTATGTATATTTGATAATTTTTTTCTAGCCTTTTGTTTGAGACAGATGGAATGACCCATCATTCTATCACACGATTTGCTAACACTTCACGAATGACAAATTCAACTTCATTTCTTTAAGAGATGAAGTGGAAATTGTTCAATTCACGAACAATAGTGAGATTGTACCAAAATCATATAAGTATTTATTTTAATTCATCAACTTTAGAGAAATGATCTTGGAAATGTTGTCCTAGTGACCTCATATCCGATGAATCATATAGTACCCTAGATCATCACAAATTTATGGCTTTGTGATTGTTGGCTTTTTCATAACCATGTTCTCTACCACTCTCCATCAGAACTTGATGGTTAGATTTCTCTTCCATATCCATATTTTCACCTATGTTCTCCTATGTGGAAACCCAGTGATTAGTAAATTTGGGTAACCGTTGTTTCATAATTTAGTTTTTAAAGTTAAGTTTTGGTATTTCATTTTACGATGTGGCTTTCAATTAAAGAAACTTTCAATTAGAAAACCATGTATAACCCCGACGAATTTCGAGGGCAAAATTCATTTTAAGGGGGGTAGAATGTAACAACACGAGATTTTATAAGATATATTCTTTTTAATTTCTTTCATATATTCTATTGTACGCTACACCAAGATTATCTTGCGCTATATGCAACATCGTATTATCTTGCAGTATACGCAACACTAATCTTGGATCGTGTTACACACAATTTCAAATTTGTTTGATAGTTGTTATTCTATGAAACATTGAGTGTGTATGTATATATATATATATTCAATATATTAATGAAATATGGTTGGATTTTGTTATACGCAACAACAAAGGAGTCTTGCACTACATGTAACCCTGACTTGGATTTCATTACACGCAATCACGACCTTCCTCGATAGCATGTGTTGTACGTAATACCGGGTTTCACTAAACAACAATATATGGTTATAATATTATCAAGAACTAGCTGTTATGAATAGTATTAACTAAAATTTTAATTTTATAACATTATTATTCATCTTATAAATTTTCTAAAACATTTTATGTGAAAAAAAAAAATTTCAGGTAAAATAAGTATTTTTCAAAAAATGCAGTTTTGCAACCTTTTGATGGCACGCCCACATTAAATCTAGTTTTTGAAATGTTTATAAGTTAAATTTTATGAAATAAACTTCTTCTTTTGAATCAATATAAAAAAAAATTACATAGGATAATGTTTTGATATTTTTCTGATAACTTTCATATTTTAATGAATAGTAAAAACACGTTATTTTAATTAAAAACAACTATTTTCATCGTAATAATTTATATGGTTAAATTATATCATTTAATGGTTTTAAAGTACAAATAGAATATATTTTTACCATTTAATATAATTTATGTCATTATCATTGATTTTACCTTGAATTCGTAGGTTAAATCAATTCAATCTTTTCCAATGTTTTAAACAAAAACCCGTTTTCTTTCGACAATGGGATTAATTTTAATTTAATTTCTGCAACTTTTGTGTATTAAATTTGTAAAAATGGATTCCATATTTGGAATAATTGGGTCCAAATTATGTTAATAAGCAACTTTTTATTTTTGGGCATTATGAATAGTAACTACGGTAAATTTTATTTACCACAATTAAAGGTAAATCGGGTAATTAAGGGTAAATATAAGATTATAAAATTACCCTAAAACCTGCCAAAATACTATTGGATGACTAAAAGTCAACCCATATCACCTAAGGGTCGTATTAGATTCATTTAATGGACTTTTTTCTATGAAAATAATTTAATTATTATTAAAGCCAAAGAAAGTGACAACATTCCACTTTCTTAAATCGTATAAGTATATTAATTTTAATTTAGTGATAAACTTCACAAAACATACAACATGAATAGTCTTCAGAAATATAATAAAATTATCTACATAATATGAATTTATTTATAGTTTTTAGGGATTAAATAATTATCATTAAAGGTGACATAATAGTGATGTTGAAATTGTTTTATTAAGAGAAATATCAAATAAATGGTTTTAAAAATATTAAAATAAATATTATATGAACTATTTAATGTGCTCCACTAATTTTCTAGATAAATATAACATGTTATGAATCTATTAAAGCTTTTAGTTTGAACATATATTCTGTATATTGTTTATTTAAATTCAAATAAATGAATATTGTCAAAATTGACACTATTGTTATTTTATTAAAATAACATATTATAAATTTTTTTAAAAATCACAAAAATGTTTAAAAATTATAAATTTAAATTTATATGGTCTAAAATGTTATAAAGTATCCAATTACAGAAAATTCACAAAAAATAAGTAATTATTTATAATAATTTAAAATTTATAATGTTATTACCACAAATAAATTTAAATTGATTAAATAAGGATAAATCATGTTGATAATGTTTAAAATAAATTCCTAACATGTCTAAATTTTATTGGTTGATGATATTACAACCCTATATCATCTAATCTTCGGATTTTAGTCATTTTGGATGTTTTTAAGTGGGGTTGGGATTTAATATAAAATAATATTTTCTTATATTTCCAAAGGTTTCCCTCTCCTCCCTTATAAAAAGGCACCTCCTCCCTCTCCTCCTCACACAATTTTGAGCCATGAAGCTCGTCCAACATCTACAAATTTCCCTTATCAACTTTCTTATAAACATACTAGAGGTCCTGTTCTTCTTGAAAGACCAATTTTAGTACCATAAGAGGAGGTTTCAAAGAGGCGTGTCAAAGAAGAGGTAATATCTGTTACCGATTCTTTCAAGTTTCTTTCTTCTTAAACTTATTCTTCTTTAGTTGTTTAATTATGAAGTAATAAAATCAGTATCACTCATATAATTATATGTTATTATAAGTATTAAACAACCATATTTCACTATCTATCCATCCTACGGAAAATGAAATCACCGCGCATGCGTACGTATGGAATACCGTCTCCACACTGTGGTGTAATCTATTTTCCACCACCACCTTACATGGATGGGTATAATGGTGAAAATAATGACTATATATGATTATTGTAAAGTGATATTGATTCTTTAATATTATACATACACTTTAATACAATTCCACGATCATGGGAATGATATCATCGCCCGTGCGTACGTACGGACTACCTTCTCCACGAACGCGATGAGATTCATTTTCCATGATTAACCATTCAAGAATAATTATAAATTATATATATTAAATATATCAAATAATAATGCTACTGAATTTATGTATATATATATGAATTTCATCTATTTAATTTCATTCAATTCAATAAGGAAACGAAAACAACGTTCATGCGTACGTACGACCTACCGTCTCCATGAATGGTGAATTTCATTACTTTTATAGATCTATAATATATATGTATATGATGGATATATATTATATATAAATAATGTTTTACATTTTGGGATTATTTAAATCAGTATATAAGTAATAATATCAAGAACGACAAGTCGAAACACGTACGATAAATAAAACGATTTTACACAAAACGCTGCTTTAACATGGACTTTACAAAAGAACGGGTAATATAATGTCATAAGTGAACCATATATGATATCATAACAATGAGTATGATTCTTTAATAAGTCAATGAATTTATTTAAATCATTATATAGGAGGTTCTGATACGTACAAAGCATATCGGACCTAAGGTAAGGGATAAATTTTCAATCTCATTTTTATCCGAGATTGCTTATATGTAAGTATTTACTGGGGTTACGTTTATCATCCATGACCATGTTTTCTAAAAATGTTTTCATAAAATTTTTACTATTCTTGCATGTATGTTTAAAGTCATTTTTACCCTTTATGGACTTTTTACCACATTGTATGGATGGAACCTTTCCTTTGGTTACCATATAAGGTACTTTTTGACTTTTCCGACAAAAGTATGAGAAGAATGTTATTTTTAACTTATATGGCATGAACGGATTCTTACGGTTTTATAAAGCATTATTTTCATTAAGATTCCTCCAAAATATTTGATGACTATTTTCATCAAAATCTTTTTCTTTTAAAATTGCATGATGTTTTGTGAAAATAAATTGATTTTGAAGAAGAAAGGATATTTTCCTCAAGAATTCATTTCAAGTGTTTTATCAAAACCATTTTTTCTATCTAGGATGACATTATTTCATATGTGTATGTTTCAAGTATAATTTATCTATGATTTAAATGGTTTCAATTTTCTTATTATGAAATGACATCCATTTCTTTTATATGGATTATGTGATGATGGGATGATGTTTATGAAACCCATTTTATTCGTTGGGTTATTATGAATGATGTATGTTTATTTTGTGGAACAAGTAAGAATAATTTCATTATGAGATGTGTGGGACCTATATCTCCCTCCAATGCATTGGGTAAAGATTTATATCTCATGAGATAGATATTGCAGGAATGGTAAGTTAATCCAGTTCAGTATTACAGGACTGGAATGAAGAGTGAACTCGATTTAGAAAGGGACTTTGTCCACTAAGATGGTTTTGGCAGCAATGCCTTGGCTACTATGGAAATCATATCATGTGATTAA
This sequence comes from Viscum album, assembly GCA_963277665.1. NCBI lineage: Eukaryota > Viridiplantae > Streptophyta > Magnoliopsida > Santalales > Viscaceae > Viscum > Viscum album. The sequence continues at coordinate 1,694,706,856 of OY728158.1, read as the reverse complement.
TGGTTTTCCACAAATACATGTTTTATTCCCATGCTATTTTATCATGATCTATGTTCCATTATGATCTATTCCTTATGTACTTCTATGTTTTATGTCATTGCTCAAGATTTTTATGTTTAAACATTATGTTCATGTTTTTAAGTTCAAATGTATACGGTATGTTTTATTTTATCCATGCTTACCCTTACTGAGCATTTGAGCTCACCCTTTTTATGTTTTCTTTTCCCCCAAGATAAAAGAAATGTTTTAGGTAAGGAAACAAAAAGTGGAAGATTGTTATGGGAGATGTTGAAGATCATTCAACATGATTAGAAGTTTATATTCCAAGTTTCCAAAGACACTAAACTATTACAGTCCTTGAGTGTTTGTTTTTGTTATGTATTAATTATTCCACAAAAGTAATTTAATGTCCATGTACATCAAGCTTGGGGTCTCTACATTCTCATTTCACATGAATTACAATACATGTGTACAAGTAACCTATCATGAAAACCAAGGAAACAAACACTCCCAAAACCTAAAATTATATCTTATAACTCATAAAAAAATAAAAAAATAAAGTTAATAAATTTATAATAAATATATTAAATGTGTAAAGTGCTATTAATTAATTAATTAATGGATTTAATTTTATTATCCAGGATATTATGATCAAGTGTAGAGCACTTTCTGACATAAGGTAAGGGTTTCTTCCTATACCTCAATTTTTTTCATCATGTTACACTTTATCTCTATTTTCACTAATGTAAATCTTCTTTATATTTATATAAATCTTATAAATTCTATTTATTTGTTCAAAAATAAGGTATCTTGATCATTTAATTCTTCTTTTTCAGGGATATACATGTTTTAATAAGGTTCCCTTTTCAATTTTTCCTGATAAGCAAGCCCGATTAAAGGGAACTTCCCAATTTATTACCCATTTTCAAGTACCAAACAAAATTTATTTCAATAAACCATTATTTTTATAAAATATCTCATTTTATCATGAATAACTAACTTTTTTCGTATCTGGTTTTATGAAAACAAACATGTCTTTTTTCACTTTAAATACTCTTTAATATTTTCCTTAAACCATCCAAAAATGTTTCATTTCTAATGTTTCTTAAACAATTTTTTACACATTTACTCTTCTATTAGACATAATTTATCATTATATTTTCCTATTTTACCATATTAATTTATATTTATGATATAAATCCATTATTTCATGGAAATCACTATGATATTTTTTTTTGTTATGCCTCATAACATGATTTTGATACAAAATTCTTTCCCTCAGAGCCCCTTATGCTTGATTCTTCATGTGGAAAAAATATTAATGAACATGTTATGATGGGTGAACCTAGATTGTTATCCAATACATTGGGAAATGTTTATTCTCATGAGAATTCATTTTGGTATAGGGAGTGAACCTGATTCCTTTGTAGGACATTTTCCACCATGTGATATAGTCTTGGCAGTTAGCCTTGACTCATGTTTATTTCATGTTATATTTTTTTTACACATTCCTATGATGTCATGGTTATGTGTTCCCATGTTATACATGTTATTATACCATATTTTTATTCATGTTCCATACCTTTATGTCATCATTTTATGTCATTTAACTAATGTGCTATGTTTTATTCCTATGATTGTTCCCTTACTAGGTTTTTAAGCTCATCTAATTTGTTCATGTATTCCATAGGTTATCCTATGAAAATGTATGAGCTCAATGGAAGTTAGAATCTCATTATAGAGATTAAATAAACTATTGTTTTTATTTGGGATTTTATGTTTTAAAATTATGTACCTAATCTTACAAGTACATGATACTTTATGGTATGTGGTTGTAATTGATGATACATTATTCATAAAATCATGTAATATTATGTGCAAAAGGTTAGGGTAATTATATTAACAACCAAAACTTCCAAGTTGACATGGTTCATATTTTTCATTAACTACCCATGAGACAAATTTTGATAACTAAATCCCTTTCATTATATTTTTTTATATAAGATCATTATTCTAGGAACACTAATTTTTATAGATTGTATTCTTTATGTACCACACTAATTATCTATTTTTAAATATAATATATACTTAAATAATGGTGTCATTTTTATATTTATGTTCAGAAGAATATAAATCTAATTATGGGACCTTTAAATGTATTGGGTGTAATTTTGGAAATTGATTAAATATCTAAATAAAGAATTCATATTCACTAATTGTGGTTAAATTACACACAATATCTTCACTATTAAAAACCGTGGGGGGGGATGGGGGTGGAAAAAATTAGTAGACACCAAAGAGAGATCATAACATCACTTTAATAATATACGGCAACAATAACTCATATTCATCATCGTCAATTAATGCACTATCATTGAGTATAGAACCATATGTTTCTATAATAATTGAATGAACCATTCCAAATGAGGATATAGAATATAACACCCCACTACCACTATTAGTGAAATAGGAAACTGTGTTTAGGTTAAAAAGGAGGCCATCTAGTGACTTCGAGTTTGTGAACAGTTTGAGTGTCTTGTTCGATTCCCTAGAACATGTGAGGATATTTAGTGTATGTGGGAAGATATTCAAGAGATAGAAGGCCCTATTTATCATGTTACAATCCACCTAGAATAAAGGTGATGGAGAATCCATTTGCCAAAAACATTTATCCACGCGGGTTTCATGGAGGGAGTATCACACTGACATGTGTAGGAAGAAGTCAATGATATGGGTGGTGATCTATTGAATTTGGAGATGAATTTGATGGTTAAGCTGGAGAGGGAACATGCTGGTGCAGTGGAAGTAGTTACTCTAGAAACAACCAAGAGACGAATGAATGTGGATCTCAATGATACTTAAGAGGAGGATGAGAAATATTCATCAACATCATCATTCTTCCTCAACATTATACTGACACAAACATGTTGAGGAACCATGGGGGATTATAGATAGTTTTGTGTGATATAGATATTAAAAAAATAAGGAATCACATTTCATAATCCAATATTATAGGTCTGAAATATGAACTGATTGAAATTTAAATTATGTATAGACACTTAACTATTAGAGTTATTTGACTCAGATGGTTTGGATGAAACAAAATATTTGGATTATGTTATTTATAAGTGAATGTATGTGATTGATACTTAATTATAAAATTAAAACATGAGTTATTTTTTAGATACTCATCGATAAATTCACCAGTAAGTATTAATTAAAATTGCATGGATGTAATCTTTTTAAGGCGGGGATTGAGAAGCCCCAGTTTTTAGTACAAAATAATAATAATAATAATAAACTTATTATTATTATATATGAATATAAAATTATCAAAAAATGTGTATTCTTTAAAAATTATTGAAACATGATTAGAAAAGGTAACCTAAAATAAATGAACCACAAAATACACTTTATTAATTCATAATTGGTACATGAAAATAAAATCACAAAAAATGAAGTATTGTACACCATAGATTATTACTCACCCTAGATGTAGTATATCTATTAAAAATTCATAAATTAATATGGGACCATGGATATAAATAAAAAAACCTTCATGACAAGTAAATCTCATAGATCATCATAAAACATGAGGACCACCATTATAAAAAAATCTTATAATGATAAATAACACAATGAAAGTTTTAATCATTATCAAAAATCGATAATATGAAATAAAAAATGTTCTTTGTGAAGTGAGAGTGGTGGGAATGATTGATTTAGTAATTACATATTGAAGAATGAAATATGTACATTATAAATATGGTCCTTGAAAATATGGTCAATAAAAAATGGTCTTTGGTCATATATCCAATAATAATACTTATGATGAGTATTTTTGAGTAGTAAAATTAAAATATTATAACTCACAATGAAAAAATAAATTAAAATATTACAAATATATATATATATATGTGTGTGTGCGTGTGTGTGTTTTGAATAAATATTAGTAAATATATTATTAAAATATAATATGATTGATATATGAAATTATAATAAATATTTTAATATAAATTTTTCAGAGAAATTAATCTTTAGATGATTAATAATTAATATTAATGGTGTTTTTAAACATAATTAGTATGAAATTAATGTTTGTTTTTTCAAAGGTATAATTTTGTAATTATAGAATATTTTTTATAAAAGATTAAACTAATTTTTTAAAAATAATATTATATATGAATGAACATATTAATATTTTTTAAATTATAAATTGATATTAAAAAATCTTAAAAATAATTATTCTTTAAAAACAACATTTTTCAATAAAAAATGTTCTTCTTCATAATTTATATTTTCATTTGAAAAAATGATGTTATAAATTTTAGAAAATAAATTGGATAAATATAACTTCATTTCTGAATTTAAAATGTCAATATTATTAGATGATGAATATTTTGAGATTTTTTCTGAAAAGATCAAATTTTTTTAGAATAATCCATAACCTTGTTTCTATCAACAATATGAATTTTTATGACATTTAATGTATATTAGTATGATTTTGAATTTCATGATACATTTTTATAACACTATATATTTATATATTAAAATTTTGTTTATAATATTTTGAAAAATGATTCTTTAAAGTTATAAATCTATAATTTACATTTTTTAATTTAGGTTAATTTTTCAAAACTATTGTTTTTATTATATTAAAATTTTAGTTTTTTAAATAAAATTTTGTCACATGTCAATATTGAATTAAAAAATGGATGTCAAACTAAAAATTATTAGGTTTAAATTATATAATAAGGACATTTTTTTGGGAATAATAGATAAATTACCATGGTAAAAACTACATTCCATGGTGAAAACCAAAATGGTTAAAATGAGTAAAATAAGACGTTAAAGAGAAATTTTTTACATAAATGTTTTAATTTATTTTTAAGGTGTTTATCGACCTTATATATACTAATATATTTTATTTATAAATTTTTTAGCAATTTTTCTTGAGCGTGACTTCCCATTATTGAAAATTATAGGTATTTACACAATTTAAACTCCTTTTTACTTATAAAAGGGGATCTCCTCTCCTCACTTCCCCTCACAAAAATACTAAATTATTTCATCCCAAAGTATACCCAATACTATCATAAAAACACCTATATGCCTTATGTATTTTATATTGTTCTCAAAATACTATCCATCATTTTTAACCCCCTTTACAATGGATATTACCTAAGGTGTGAGGTATAGATTTTGAACAAATTTTTCCTTTTCTATTTTTTCCTTTTGTGAATTTTATCCAATTAGCTTCTTTTTCACCATATCAAAATGATATCACCCATATTATTATTATACTATTATGTTATTTTCATCCCTGTACATTATTTAAACACCCTTTCCCTTTTCCCTAAAAATGATAAAAGGAAATTTTTGTGTGCATGGACTACCACCATTATAAAACGTCTTGTTTCTATTTTCCATTACCACAATACACAGATATTAATAATATAAAAATTAATAAATAATTTTGATATTTCTACCATATATTATATTCTTAAATGATAAAAAATATTACTTAATTATCCCATCTAGTAAAATGAAATTGTCAACCTTTTGTACGTGTGGACTGCCACAATAATAGGAGGGTTGAGTACCATTTTCCTTTCATCATTGCCTTACATAGATGGTCATGAGAATGATTTTAATTGATAAATATTAATTCTATGACATCATTAATATTCCATTATGAAAAATTGGGGAACTTATTAATAATATTATAAATAAACAACAATATTTAAATAAGTCGTTTAAAACAAGTTAACTAAGAGGAAAATCAGGGATTCAAAATATAAAATATTTTTATATCCATTAATTCTTCTACTAAATTCGGTATTACTATTATATAACATGAAAATAAACACTAAATGGTATTACTATTCTTTCAGTGGAATGATATTTTAATTAAATCAACCCATGATCATCAATTATACATTATATGTTTATGTTTGGGTGGTTTGATTGCCTTCTTGAATAATGAAATAAAATTATATCATGGGTAATTTTGAAAAAATAATTACAAGGTGAATATTAAATAAATATGTAAATAATTTTTTTAGGTTATATAAATTATGAATCAATATTTAATTCAATAATTAATATAGAACCATTCATAGGTTAAAAATTCCCAAAGAAATACTCATTATTGATTTAATATTCTTGGATAAAGAATAAAATACTCAGGAAAAGAAATTTAGAAAACATAAATAATTTAAATTAATTCATCACAGTGACATTCGGTAACTTAGATTCATGAAATTTGGAAGAAGAACGAATATCGACACTTCTCTTATGAAACTAGTTCAAAATGATCAACAATACATACAACCATCATTAAAAATAAGTAATAACTAACAAATATAAATTTATAAAATAATTATAAATGAATTGTAAAAAAATTATATTGCATAAAAATATTCTAAAATATTCAATTAAGTAATTTTTGTTTTTATATAAGATTATAGAGTAAATTTAACTTATTGGGCAAACATGGTTATGGAGTTTTTGTTTGAAATGAATTTTCTTGTGAAACATTTCCTTGTGAAAACCATGATACAATTAATATAGAGTGATTAATACCTAATTCCTATATATTTACCATATTCTTGTCTAATTAATATCCATATCATGCACTTTTTTTAAATTTCCATTTATATAAAAGATACCCTATATGAAATTGGTTTTGATCAAATTGATAGTCAAACTGTAAGGGTTTAATTGATGATATTATTCTCAACTCAATATTTTTTGAAATATGATCCATCTTGAGAAATTGTATTAATTATTTAACATCTCATCATTTTGATTCTATATTCATGCAATTTTATTTTTTTCATTGATATGTCATTTCCATTTGACTGATATTTTTTCCTATGTTCTTATTGTAAGTGAAACCAATCTCATCTCTTCTTTTATGTCAAGAACAACTCTTTTTACATGTCATAATTTGATGGATTATTTTTGAAATTTCCTTATCAATAACTCAATACTAGATTATTGTTACATTTCACTACTTTATCTTCTTCAAAATGTATTAATTTTTTTAATGTGTTCTTTGTCTGTCATTTTCATCAAAGTATAAAAATAATCTATTTTTAATTATTTCAACGTGAAAATGTCTTTCTATCATGTTTATCAGTTTCAATGATAATTCATTTCTATGTATTAATGATTTTATCAATGAAAATATTATTCTCATTTATTTATAAATTATTTTTATCTAAATTTTTTAAAATTTATCATGGATGATTATTATTTACAAAGAGTCTTTTCTTAATGTTCATAATAATGGTTTTCATGTAAAAACCTATGAATTTAAATACATTATCCTCGATCAGTGATATTATTATAATGTAACCTTCCAAATTTATTCCCTAGATGAATTATGTATTTTTATTCGATTTTGTAGGAAGGATCCATTACTACATTTTTCTTTCTTAACCATCCATTATGTTTGATCCTAACATTTATTCCAAGGTATTTTCTTTGTGATGACAATATTTTTGATTCCTTTGATTGAAGGGTGTTGACCAAGTTGCTATAAATTTATTTATTTGTGGAAATAATTGACTTAATTGTATACCCATTATCAAGGGTGTAATTACCTTTTGTTTTAATATCGGTATAGAAAGGTATTTACCTAGAATGTATCTTGATTTAATTGGATACCCATTTATTCTCCATGGGTTTATCTTGTTATACATATAAATGGAATGATTAATGATTTCATTTCTTGAATCCATTTGAAATCCATTTACTTTCCATAGTTTAAGATATATTAAATCAAACCAATTTTCTTTCAATGGGTTCTCTATTTTATAAAATTGAATGATTTTCAATAGGAATGTTTTATAAAACCCAATTTTTTACCATGGGTTCTTTATGAGTTGAACTCAAAAGTATAGATAAGGATGGGTGTGTTCCTATATCGCCCACCAATGAATTAGTTTAAGTTTTATATTCCATGAGATATTTATTCAAGAGTATATTTTATTTTCTCATAAGAGCGGGAGATGATGATGCAGGCCTTAAATGTAATGTTCCATATAATAATATTTCTGCCAATATTGAAAGATGTTTTATAGTTTTAGGATTATTCTCATTAATTTTCTAGACTCTCATGGATCATGTTTGTTGACTCATATTTATAAAGTGTTTTTATTCATGTATTATTTTATCCCAAGTCAGTTGATATGTTTTTTTAAATATGATTTATTTGGCATGAATTTATAAATGTATCTTAATTATAACCATATTCTCATCTAATATTCAGTGATAATATTCCATTATTATCACTTATGATTACGCTTATCGAGAATATGATCTCACCCCTTTATTATGTTTCAATTCACCTAGGTTATTAATTTTATTATAACATATAATATGTACCTCGACGATATCAGATAATGCCTCCTCTCAATCAGAAGATCACTACGAGAATTGGAATCTATCATTTTTTACTTTAAAGCATGCATCATCTTCTACTAGGAATTATCCGCTCTAGTACGTCCATTCTGAGGAGAAATTATGTGAAGAGGAATGTTTTATGGATATAGGGAATGATCTGGCTATGGGAATTATGATAATTATGGTTTCCCCCCATATTCCACTCAATATCAAGTCCCAACGGAGATTAAGGGAGAATGTACATGTCACCAATTATTTAACTTGTTGGTGAAACATCGTCATCCCAAGGTCAAACTTCCACCCTATGAACAATATGTTCATAATGTTGATAAAATAGATGATATTTGAAGATTATTATTTCTCATAGTTCTCTCTGGGGTGAAAACCCAAATTTCTATTAAGAAGCATAATAATCTCCAACATACTTTCTGTAAAGTATTAAATACCCTCCCCCAAATTGTCACTAATTCTATATCAAATCCACACATCAGAGGATGGGGTGGATATAGATCATTAAATTTCATCCTAAACATGGGCTATGAGATTCCACCAATCCAATCACCTTTTAATGACATATAATTATGTCAAGTCTTAAGACCAAATGGTTCATATGTTGACTGGACCATTCAATAAACTCCTACTATCACTAAACATCAAAATCAATGTACTAAAAAATAGGGATATCCATTTAATTTATGCTAAGAAAAAATAATTCAAAGGTAAAATATGCATCCCATCAGATAAAATGATTTCAATCTATCGATGATTCACCCTCAAAAGTTGGCAGTTCATACATAGAATATATAATCCACCCAAATAACACATGTGGAAATGCATGATGAATTATAATTTTTTACTATGTTATGACAAAAAAAATAAATTCAAGGACATCTCAAAAAAATATGGTTGGGGGAGTTTTTATGAAATGTTCCACCACCACCACCATTGGGATCATCATAACACCAATGTTGAGAGGATTCAAAATAGTGGAATTTAGCCAACCATAACACCTAGGTCTAGTGGTATTTATATCATGTTTACCATCCCATATAGAAATTAGGTATTTCATAAGATGATATGACATTTTTAAGGATAGAACCTAGTCATTCCTACAATCTTGTGATACACCCTTACCTCTATTGGGGACATAATCAGTATCCATAAAAGGAGCTTCATTGCAAGTGACCATTTACAAATAACCCTTTGGGGAGTGATGACTATGAGATATCAAATATGATTTTTTTAAGAATAAAAAATCTTTATAAGATGATGTTGATAAGGAATTAGTAGACCATTTTGTCATAGTTAACATGGTTAACCCCATAAATGAAAATGATAAAACCAAGGAGGGAAAAGAGTGTGTATTTACTAGAAATGAAGAAGGCATACCTACTCAAAATCAAAGTCATGATTAGAACCTAGATCCTCCCAATAATAAATTATTTCCTCCTAAAAATTTAAATATTTAAGGAAAAGTTAAATCTAGAGCCACTTCATGTCTACCACCTAATGAAGATGACACACTCATGGTTAAAGAAGAGGTGGCTATGTATGGTGTAGATATAGAATAACTAGAATGATAGAAGGCTAAGCTGTTTAGGGGAAGTGATGAAATTGAGAATAATTCTCCAATAGAAGTTAGTGCATCTTTAACAAAATCTATTCTCTTTACAAAAAGGGTTATCTAACTAGTAGGAATATAATTTGGTATACCATCTCTCTTTGGATGATGGAAACCAATATATATAAACTTCCTATAGTTCCCTTGGTTTCTGGTATGTAACCTTTAATTGATACTTTTATGGTTATAAAGTGTAAGGGTGGAGGTTGGGAGAGTTTGGAGAACATTGGACGTGTTTGGGGGCTAAATAAAGGTCGCACATGTAGCGACTCGGGTTTTTGGCCCTGTCAGACTTTGGAATATTTTTACGAATAATTCCAGAGCTAGGCGCGAAGACGGCGTGCGATTCCGAGGCCCGGTGTGCCCTGAATTAATTTTATAAAAATATTAAGTATTTTTATACTATGCACGTGGCGGGGGTGTGATATCTCCTAAACGGTAGCTCAGAAAGGGAATCTGAGGGCACGGTTGCGTCCGGAACGTACCGTTTACCCTAGGCGGGGTGTAAACTTTGCGGGCACGGGCCTGCGGTGAGAAACGCCACCAGGGGCGTTTCCGTAAATAAGTGGCAAGTTAGTGTGCGAGCGTCGGCTCGAATAACATCTGAACAGAGTCTCGGATGAAAAATCTGAGACCGCCGTTGCGTTCAGAACTGCGCGTTTACCCTAGGGGTGACCTTACTTTTGTTCGCATCGGGCGTCGGGTCCGAGGCGGGTTTGGCGCCGGCGGGCCGCTGATATAAATATCAGCGCCCCCCCCCCCCTTTATCGTTCTTCGTCGTTCTTCACCGTTCTTCGCCGCCACTCCGCCGAATCGAGCAAACGGAGCGCCCACGAGCTCAGAATTCGATGGCGGACGTTCCAGGAGTGCGCAGCGGAAGATCAGGAGCGCGGATCTGAGGCAGAACGTCGGCGTTTCGCCCGCGAGGTAGGCGGTTTGAGTTTTACAATCCTGGATCCCTTTTTTGTGTTGTTTTTCTTGAAATTTTTATAAAATTTGTATAGTTCGGGTCCCGAGCTTTCCAAATCTTTTTTCGGATCTGAATTTGGAGCACCGGGGTGCTCCCGGTGGCTCCCGAAAGTTTTCCGGCGAAAAATCCGGTTTTCCGGCGAGACCCGCGGCGGCCATGGCGGAATCCGGCGAGACCCGCGGCGGCGCGGCGGCGGCGCGGTGGTTTCCGGCACCGGCACGGCGGAGTCCGGCGGCGGCGCGGTGGTTTCCGGCGACCCTGCGGTGGTCCGGCCAGACTGTTCCGGGGGTTCTTTAAACCCCCGTAACTCGCAAACCGTAACTCCGATTCGCAAGCCGTTTGCGGTGACAAACTCCTTGCGTCGATACGGACCTTTTGAACTCACTTTGAGGGTTTAAGGGTTCGGGATCGTGGCCCGGGAGTTAGAATCGTCGTATAAAATAATATTATTTTATTATTTCACGACTTCGGGCCGTTGTAACTCCTACCCGGAGCGTCCGATTGACGTGCCGTCAGTGGCGTTGAGACCCTGATGGTACGACAGACTTTTTGAGATGGTTTCCGGTGTTGGGTTTGCGATCGGGGTGCGGGCCCCACGAGGCCGGGTTTTGGCGTTTGCGGGGAAACGCAGCTTTTACACCAGGAGTCCGATTTTGGCGGATGAATAGTCGATCCTGTGTGTTTTTCCGAGAGGATCGCAATGGCGCGATCCGTTCGATGAGTTTCGGAATCCAGGCGTGGGCCCCACCCGAGCCGGCCTTCGGTGAATAGTACCTTTTTCACCGGGTGTCCGTTTTGGGCGAGCGAGTAGTCGATTCCGCTTGTTTTTCCGAGGGGATCGCCATGGTGTGATCCGCCCGATGGGTTTCGGGATCGTTCTGTGGGCTCCGCACGAGCTAGCTACGGTGAATAGTGTCATTTTCACCGGTGCTCCGTTTCGGGCGAGTAAGCAGCCTATCCTGCGTGTTTTTCCGCGTGGAACGCGATGGTGGCTCCGGCTTTGGCCTAGGAGGTGCGCAGTGTGGCGTTGTGGCGGGTCGCTCGGGTTAGCGACGTTTGGACCAGCAGTGGTTGAGGGTTCTCCCTTGGTTCGTTCCCACGAGGGTTCGTGTGGCATCACAACCTTCGTATGGGTTTGTGATCCTCTCGATGGGATGTTTAAACTGTTAGAGTTGTGGTATCCCTCCGGTGGGCCCGGAGTGGATCCTCTAGCATCTTTACCCTAGATCGGGTTCTTGGTATCGCTGTGACCGCTTATTCACGGGCCGCGATCCCCTATCTAGCAGGTTAACCCCGTAGGGTTTGTGGCATCATCGGACTTATGATCCCCTACGTGGTGGGTCGTGCACAGTAGGGTTGTGGCATCGTCGGGTTTACGATCCCCTACTCAGCATGATGTTTATAGTAGGGTTGCGGCATCGTTGGTTATACGATCCCCTACTCAGCGCTTGGTGTCGGTAGGGTTGCGGTATCGTTGGTTATGTGATCCCCTACTCAGCGCATGGTTTCGGTAGGGTTGCGGCATCATCGATTCGATCCCCTACATCACGAGTTATACCATATAGGGTTCCGGTATCATCGTGGCCATCTTTATATGGACGATGATCCTCTATCTGAGTGTGAAGCTTCTGTCGAGTGCAGATCGGGTTGTGGCATCCCCCAGCGGATCCTGGGTGTGATCCCCTATCTGTGAGAACTACGTATGCCAGATCGGGTTGTGGTATCCCCCAGCGGACCCTGGGAGTGATCCCCTATCTGTGAGCTATGTATACCGGAGTGGGTCTTGGTATCCCCTAGCGGACCCTAGCGGCGATCCCCTCTCCGAGGAGTTTGGTGGTTATGTTGTTTCAGTGATGTTTCCTCAGTGATGCTATCCGATGAGCGTGGTCTCTCGGGTGAGCGTCTGTGATGTTTGTGAGTATCCCGATGGAGTGTATCTCTCGGATGAGTGTCATCTGGTATGACAGTGTTCGTGGTGTACTCTCCTGGTTGTGGACAGTTGCTGGTGATGAGGTCGGTACCTCTTGTGGCTTGTGGCGTGAGCTGTGTATATCTGGTTTGTTCAAGGTGTGTGTATGGGCATACACCTGAGCTGAGATGAGCTGACTTGTTGTGTTTAGCTGAGGATGGTCACGAGATGGAGTTTCTCTCTCGTCTGGGTTCCCTCTGGCTGGGTTGAGCGGGCTGTTGCCTTTCAGTTGCTCCCTTGGGTTTTGGATTTTTGGGGTGCCTACTGAGTATGTTTATACTCACCCCTGCACGGGCTTTGCCCGCACATGTTTGTGTCTTGTGCAGACCACAGACCTTTTGACGGAGTCCCAGGAGGACCCGGAGCAGGCGGAGCTTTGTGAGCGAGTTGACCGGGGTGTTTACCGGAGCTGTGCCGAGCGAGCTTTCCGGCGGGTGTTTGTGGCAGCGTTCCCCTTCTTCAGAGCAGGTTGGACGCGCTTTGTAGTTTTCTTTTGGTGGGCCCTGTTTTGCCCTTGTACTTTTGCTGTTGCACTCTGGTTTGGGATAGATTGTATGCATGCATTTACTTTTCAGTTTCTATATCTCTGCACTATTGCATGGAGATGTTTGTGGGTGCGTGTGTACAGGTACCTTAGGCTAATGCCTCCCATGTGTGTGATAGCCTACCCGGCGCTGGTCGCCAGCCCCTGGCCTATTGGAGGCGGGCTTGGGGAGTCGCGGCTCGAGCCCCGTTGGGTCGGGTCGTGACAGAGTGGTATCAGAGGAGGTTCCACCTTTGGGATCTCAGAGCGTAGCTGGTCTAGCTGTGAGTTTGGTTTGGGTTGCATAGCGGCAATGTTAGGATGTTTCGAGTTCGACTTTCAGGCCAGGGACTCCAGTGTTGGTGCGGCGGCCGACGTATCCATACACCAGGACTCTGATAACCTGCCTTTTGACTCGGGATATTCGTACACTGGTCGCGGGGACATAATGGTACATGCATCATGTAGGACTGGGTTTTGGGTTTTCCTTGTCCTTCTTGAGTCAGCTCTCCAGATATACTCTTGACTGTGGTGTGTCTTGAATGTATTTCAGGATGCCTCCACGACGACAGCCAGCGAGGGTTCCGCAGCAGGATTGTGCTGATGACCCGCCCCGTGTAGTGGCTGTGGAGTAGGGCGCAGGTTCTGAGGTTGCACCTCCAGGTGGTCTTCCAGTTGAGCCACCACCTGTTGAGCAGCTGGTTGTGCCGGCGGTGCAGGACGAGGTTGCACGCAGGCTGAGTGCATTGCACGAGTTCCAGAGGCAGCGACCTCTGAGGTTTCGGGGTGATCCAGACCCCCAGGCAGCTGATGGCTGGCTCGAGGCAGTTACTCGAGTTTTCCGCCTAGTGAGGACACCTCCTGACCAGATGGTGGTCCTAGCGGCGATCCTTCTGCATGGTTCGGCCGGGCGATGGTGGAGTTTGGTGACGCAGTCCCATGACGAGGAGACGCTCACGTGGGCAGAGTTTGAGCGACTCTTCAGGGAGGAGTTCTATCCGGTGACGCTGAGGTCAGTGCGGATCCAGGAGCTTCTGCAGCTTCGTCAGGAGAGCATGACTGTGTCGGAGTACTCAGCGAGGTTCACAGACCTGTCTCGCTACTCCCTGGATATGGTTCGAGACCCGTTCTTCAGGGCTCGGACCTTCGAGCAGGGCTTACGCAGGGATATCCGAGCGGGTGTGGTTTCCTTGTGCCTGCCCACCTATGCTGGAGTGCTGGAGCGAGCGATGGTGGTGGAGATTTTTCTGGCTGAGCAGTTTTCCCCTGGTAGTGCTGGGCACTCGAGAGCGGAGACTTCATCGGTCGGATCGACATCTGGTAGCCGACGTCAGAATCAGGGGTCTGGACGTGGCCGACGATACAGGAGGCGACCCCAGGATGGTGGGTCTGAGCCTCGGAGCTCACAGGGCTCGCAGGCCAGTTTTGGTCAGCCGCAGGAGAGGCGGTGTTACGCTTGCGATGGTCGGGGACATCTTGCTAGAGATTTTCCGACCCGACGTGCTGCTGAGAGGGAGCCGGTCGATGGACCGCCTTGGCAGAGGCAGCGTCTCGAGCAAGGAGGTCCGCAGGGCGTCGGACGTGGCGTCGGAGCTGGTGCAGCGGGAGGCGGTGGTAGACAGAACCAGTTGCCACCACCCCCACCCCCAGGTGGTCCCCGCCAAGCTCAAGGAGCTGGTGGTCGAGGGCGAGGACAGCTGCATGCCCTGGAGGCAGTCGACCCAAAGGCACCACAGATGGATAGAGGTACGCCTTGTGTCTTTTCTACTTACTGCAGTAGTTTGTCAGACACTGTTTAACGGTACTCTTTCCTTGTGTTGCTTGCTCGAGTTTTGCTCGGGGCGTTGGTACGACCCTGTGTGGGTGTTTGTTGGTGAGCTCGCTGGTGTGTGAAACCCAGTTGAGAGTCCAGTCGCATTCCGTGTGCTTAGGGCTTTTCGGGGACGAAAAGTTCTAAGGGGGGGAGGATGTAGCGACACGGGTTTTTGGCCCTGTCAGACTTTGGAATATTTTTACGAATAATTCCAGAGCTAGGCGCGAAGACGGCGTGCGATTCCGAGGCCCGGTGTGCCCTGAATTAATTTTATAAAAATATTAAGTATTTTTATACTATGCACGTGGCGGGGGTGTGATATCTCCTAAACGGTAGCTCAGAAAGGGAATCTGAGGGCACGGTTGCGTCCGGAACGTGCCGTTTACCCTAGGCGGGGTGTAAACTTTGCGGGCACGGGCCTGCGGTGAGAAACGCCACCAGGGGCGTTTCCGTAAATAAGTGGCAAGTTAGTGTGCGGGCGTCGGCTCGAATAACTTCTGAACGGAGTCTCGGATGAAAAATCTGAGACCGCTGTTGCGTTCAGAACGGCGCGTTTACCCTAGGGGTGACCTTACTTTTGTTCGTATCGGGCGTCGGGTCCGAGGCGGGTTTGGCGCCGGCGGGCCGCTGATATAAATATCAGCGCCCCCCCCCCTTTATCGTTCTTCGTCGTTCTTCACCGTTCTTTGCCGCCACTCCGCCGAATCGAGCAAACGGAGCGCCCACGAGCTCAGAATTCGATGGCGGACGTTCCAGGAGTGCGCAGCGGAAGCTCGGGAGCGCGGATCTGAGGCAGAACGTCGGCGTTTCGCCCGCGAGGTAGGCGGTCTGAGTTTTACAATCCTGGATCCCTTTTTTGTGTTGTTTTTCTTGAAATTTTCATAAAATTTGTATAGTTCGGGTCCCGAGCTTTCCAAATCTTTTTTCGGATCTGAATTTGGAGCACCGGGGTGCTCCCGGTGGCTCCCGGAAGTTTTCCGGCGAAAAATCCGGTTTTCCGGCGAGACCCGCGGCGGCCATGGCGGAATCCGGCGAGACCCGCGGCGGCGCGGCGGCGGCGCGGTGGTTTCCGGCACCGGCACGGCGGAGTCCGGCGGCGGCGCGGTGGTTTCCGGCGACCCTGCGGTGGTCCGGCCAGACTGTTCCGGGGGTTCTTTAAACCCCCGTAACTCGCAAACCGTAACTCCGATTCGCGAGCCGTTTGCGGTGACAAACTCCTTGCGTCGATACGGACCTTTTGAACTCACTTTGAGGGTTTAAGGGTTCGGGATCGTGGCCCGGGAGTTAGAATCGTCGTATAAAATAATATTATTTTATTATTTCACGACTTCGGGCCGTTGTAACTCCTACCCGGAGCGTCCGATTGACGTGCCGTCAGTGGCGTTGAGACCCTGATGGTACGACAGACTTTTTGAGATGGTTTCCGGGTGTTGGGTTTGCGATCGGGGTGCGGGCCCCACGAGGCCGGGTTTTGGCGTTTGCGGGGAAATGCAGCTTTTACACCAGGAGTCCGATTTTGGCGGATGAATAGTCGATCCTGTGTGTTTTTCCGAGAGGATCGCAATGGCGCGATCCGTTCGATGAGTTTCGGAATCCAGGCATGGGCCCCACCCGAGCCAGCCTTCGGTGAATAGTACCTTTTTCACCGGGTGTCCGTTTTGGGCGAGCGAGTAGTCGATTCCGCTTGTTTTTTCGAGGGGATCGCCGTGGTGTGATCCGCCCGATGGGTTTCGGGATCGTTCTGTGGGCTCCGCACGAGCTAGCTACGGTGAATAGTGTCATTTTCACCGGTGCTCCGTTTCGGGCGAGTAAGCAGCCTATCCTGCGTGTTTTTCCGTGTGGAACGCGATGGTGGCTCCGGCTTTGGCCTAGGAGGTGCGCAGTGTGGCGTTGTGGCGGGTCGCTCGGGTTAGCGACGTTTGGACCAGCAGTGGTTGAGGGTTCTCCCTTGGTTCGTTCCCACGAGGGTTCGTGTGGCATCACAACCTTCGTATGGGTTTGTGATCCTCTCGATGGGATGTTTAAACTGTTAGAGTTGTGGTATCCCTCCGGTGGGCCCGGAGTGGATCCTCTAGCATCTTTACCCTAGATCGGGTTCTTGGTATCGCTGTGACCGCTTATTCACGGGCCGCGATCCCCTATCTAGCAGGTTAACCCCGTAGGGTTTATGGCATCATCGGACTTATGATCCCCTACGCAGTGGGTCGTGCACAGTAGGGTTGTGGCATCGTCGGGTTTACGATCCCCTACTCAGCATGATGTTTATAGTAGGGTTGCGGCATCGTTGGTTATACGATCCCCTACTCAGCGCTTGGTGTCGGTAGGGTTGCGGTATCGTTGGTTATGCGATCCCCTACTCAGCGCGTGGTTTCGGTAGGGTTGCGGCATCATCGATTCGATCCCCTACATTGCGAGTTATACCATATAGGGTTCCGGTATCATCGTGACCATCTTTATATGGACGATGATCCTCTATCTGAGTGTGAAGCTTCTGTCGAGTGCAGATCGGGTTGTGGCATCCCCCAGCGGATCCTGGGTGTGATCCCCTATCTGTGAGAACTACGTATGCCAGATCGGGTTGTGGTATCCCCCAGCGGACCCTGGGAGTGATCCCCTATCTGTGAGCTATGTATACCGGAGTGGGTCTTGGTATCCCCTAGCGGACCCTAGCGGCGATCCCCTCTCCGAGGAGTTTGGTGGTTATGTTGTTTCAGTGATGTTTCCTCAGTGATGCTATCCGATGAGCGTGGTCTCTCGGGTGAGCGTCTGTGATGTTTGTGAGTATCCCGATGGAGTGTATCTCTCGGATGAGTGTCATCTGGTATGACAGTGTTCGTGGTGTACTCTCCTGGTTGTGGACAGTTGCTGGTGATGAGGTCGGTACCTCTTGTGGCTTGTGGCGTGAGCTGTGTATATCTGGTTTGTTCAAGGTGTGTGTATGGGCATACACCTGAGCTGAGATGAGCTGACTTGTTGTGTTTAGCTGAGGATGGTCACGAGATGGAGTTTCTCTCTCGTCTGGGTTCCCTCTGGCTGGGTTGAGCGGGCTGTTGCCTTTCAGTTGCTCCCTTGGGTTTTGGATTTTTGGGGTGCCTACTGAGTATGTTTATACTCACCCCTGCACGGGCTTTGCCCGCACATGTTTGTGTCTTGTGCAGACCACAGACCTTTTGACGGAGTCCCAGGAGGACCCGGAGCAGGCGGAGCTTTGTGAGCGAGTTGACCGGGGTGTTTATCGGAGCTGTGCCGAGCGAGCTTTCCGGCGGGTGTTTGTGGCAGCGTTCCCCTTCTTCAGAGCAGGTTGGACGCGCTTTGTAGTTTTCTTTTGGTGGGCCCTGTTTTGCCCTTGTACTTTTGCTGTTGCACTCTGGTTTGGGATAGATTGTATGCATGCATTTACTTTTCAGTTTCTATATCTATGCACTGTTGCATGGAGATGTTTGTGGGTGCGTGTGTACAGGTACCTTAGGCTAATGCCTCCCATGTGTGTGATAGCCTACCCGGCGCTGGTCGCCAGCCCCTGGCCTATTGGAGGCGGGCTTGGGGAGTCGCGGCTCGAGCCCCGTTGGGTCGGGTCGTGACAGCACATGCAACACATGGTTTGTCCACACCATGAGGAATTCCTAGGAGAAACCACGCATAGTGTTCTTCATGAGGCAGTAGATCTAGAATAGTTGGAGCACAGTTTGGGGACACCGTACAAGGGGATTCCATGCGAGCAGTATCTATAACACCCCAATATTTTATTGTATGAATAATTTCACTTCATTTGATAACTTATTATGCACACAACACCGAGTCACGACTAAACAACACTATGTTGTTATAATATAGTTATAACATAGACATTAAACTTAAATTTTCCACCTCTGTGTTTTAAATTTCATAAAACTGACATATACGACTGCGTTCAGTAAGACATTTAGAGTCTGATAAAACAAAATTATTTTCTGGTGAATAGTAATGTACCCTTATGAATAGTAACTTGACCCTTATGAATAGTAACGTACCCTTATGAACAGTAGCATGAACCTTATAAATAGTAATGTACCCTTATAAATATTAACTTGGAACTTATGAATAATAACTTGACCCTTATGAACAATAATGTACCTGTATTAACAGTTAACTTGACCCTTATGAATAGTAATGTACAATTATTAATTGTAACATCATGCATGTAAGTATAAATATAATTTAGGCACCTTATAAATGGGATTGAATATTTTAAAAATTAATAATTTTTTGTTGGTATTTTTATGAGTAATAAATAACGAATTTCAATTTTATAATTAATATGTTAATTTAAAAGATCATTCATTTCAATAAAAATTATCCTAGTATCATTTTTTTTGTTTTTTTTCTAAAATATGTAAATTTTTAGTGAATAGTAAAAAATACAGTTTTTAAGAAAATATAGTATTTTTTGTGACAGTGCCAAGTGATATTTATGGTATAAAATTTATTAAACTTTTGGAATAAATAAATAATGATTTTATAAGAAAATATTTTATTGAGATCATTCAGGACATGTACTCTATAATTCATTTCATGATAGGAATAACAATTGTTGTCAGTGCCAACATAGTGCCTGCGCAGCATCGACAATGACAAATTTGGTTCCTTATAAATAAAAATTATGTGATAAAAATTATTTTGACAACTTATTTATTAATAATTATTTATTATTAATGTTTTTTTTGTTAATTTTTAATTATTGCGTAATATAACATAATCCCTATCTAAATGTTTGTGCAATTCTTGTGCAAGGCTAGAAAAGGAAAATTAACAAATTGGGGAAGTTATTTTGATATAGATATGTTTAAACAGACTTAATGAATGAATACAAGTGATTATTTTGAATATATGAAATTTATTTTTATTATAGTATTTTTTTAATTTTTATTTATAATATAAATAAAATTAATGCTTATGAAACACTGATGCAATGCTTGTGCAAGAATAAGAAAATTAAATAAAATGTTTTTAAATAAAATTATAAGAATTATTAACTAACCCATATTTTTTTAAAACTTATTATATTATAAATTTTAGAACATTAAAGAAATTTATTCGATTTGGGGACACTTTTGACCCACAAGAATCACATTAAGACCATTAGAATATTTTATTTAAAACTAAGACAATGTGTTCACACTATAAAGATTAGCTAGTATAAGATTTTTAATATAAGGGTTTTATTGTGTTTTATTTGAAAAAGAAAATTATTTTTAAATATAATAAAATTATCTTTCTCATAGAATTTAATTTTTCATTTTTAGGGAACAAATAAATATCAAAATGGATTTCACAAAGATGATGCAATATTAATTTATTTAATGAATAAATCACATTAAATGATATTAAAAATAATAAAATAAATATAATTTTATATTTTTAAGCTAATTCAAAGATTAAAGAGATGAATATTACATTTATATGATATAATATAAAACTTTATTCGGTTTTGAAACTTTTTTCGATGTGTTTAATGCCTTATTTATGAATAGTTTTTATATTGAAAAAATTGTTTTTCATGAATAAAATATTTTTTTAAATTAGTTAAAAATACCAAAATTAATGAACAAGGCCCAAAATGATAAGATTCATTCTAAAATGTAATCCATTTTAGTTTTAGGCCTTTTTTAAGTCTTTAAAACTATAATATATTTATTATAATTTAATAATTTTTGAAATTCTTAAGTTATTCTCCACCTCACTTATAAAAGGAGGCTCTTTCTTCCAAAAATATTAATCACCATGATCCTTCTTTTTTGGAAAAAATCTACCAAATTACATCTCCATATCCATTAACACATTATTGTGTTTCACGTATAATAAAAATACCACTTCCAAGATCCTTAAGGAGTTTTTAAAAGAGATATTCTTGAATGGTATGATTCCTTCTTCTTCTCTTTCAAATTATTTCTCACTTATATCTTATCCCTAACTATTATGAAATGATTCATGAAAAATCCAGTATCATATATATATTGTAATTTTCGCTGTTTTTATGTTATATGAATCATAAAATCTATTATTTTCTTATTTTATTCTTAAATAAAAAATCATCGTCTGTGGTGTGTAAATTAAACACCTTGGTGGGTGAGGCATTTGCGTTTCACTTTACCACAATAATAGGAAGTTTGAAATCAAATTTAATTTTTTAAAATGACCTAAATATATATATTTTATCAATTCTATATTATTATTTCTTTTTACAAGGAATTCTATAATAAACCGACCTTTGAAACCATGAGAAGAACATACCCCAAATAACAGGAAGACATAATATTGTTAATAAATGGGTGGAAATGGTAAATAAAAATTATTTATTTTATTATAAACATTAGTTTAGTTCTGTATTAATTTAATAACACTATTCAAACCATATTACATGAGTTTTGAAATTTTTTGAAGGAAGTCGAACCCGAGGTAAGGGATATCGTAACTCAATTTCCATTCATTAGTTAAACATCTTTTTCATTGGTTATGTATTTTCCAAGGATATGTGTGAATGGAATATGATTTTTTTATACTATCTATACACTTGTATTGTGTGGGTTTATATTTTTCACACATAATTATATCATTGATTCATCCTCACTCTAATGATTTAATCTTTGTAAGCGGTTGCTCATCTCACTTTTATTTATGTGGGTTTTCCATTGTTCACCACTTATTTATTGTATGTGGTGCATGTTTACTACCATTTGATATATAATATCATGATTCTATTTATATTCATTGTATTTAGTGATTCACTTGATGATTATTAACCTGATTTATTACAATGTTGTAAGAGAATTTATTTTGGTTTCCCATTCATTGTGATTTACTTGGTATTGTGCACCTAATCATTCTTATTTGGTGTAACTACTACCCCTTTGAGATCATTTTTCATTTGAAATTATAACTAAATTATATATCTATATAATTTTACATGTATATGATTATTGTCTTAGACATATACTATTTTACAAACAGTGTTTATGTGCAATGTTGGTTTATCTATGGAAATATTGATGAATTTGTATCTTCTACTCAATACGGATATTGAAAAGGAATATTGTTCTTATATTAAATCATTGTATAAATAATTATTTGGACTGGTAGTGATGAGTGGGGCCCTCTATCTCCCCTCGATGCATCAATAGGTATCATGAGACAAATTAGTTTGCGACAAACCCTTCAAGTTTGTTTCCCAAAATCTGATGGGTTTCTACCCACATACTTAAACCATTTCGATAGTATAGTGTTATCATGTTCTAGATACATGATGTCTAATTAATAATCATTCTCTTTATTCATTTTTATTTTTTACTAACTATGAGGTTTTCACTTTGAATAAAATAAATGGATACATTTTCATTCTTAGTTTATTAATGACATGTGTTTTTCATTTATTCACCATGCCATGTTGACTATGCCTATTTTTTTATGATTCAATTACTATTGATTCATGATTCCACAACTTGTAACCCTTACTAAGCATTTGAGATCACCCATTTCATTTGTTTACCTTCAATAGGTTTTTAAGAGGAGACCATTTATTGAGTTATCTTAGATGCAGTTTTTTAGTTTTTGTTATGTATTGTATTTTTATACCTTTCCTAATGATAAATTGGTCCTGTGTATGTATTTAGTTTATTTAATACTACTAATCTAATCGGTCCTTTAATATTTGATTCCTTGTAATCATGCCAATGTAATAAAGTATTGCACCATATCCGGGCTTCTAGGGTCAAGGCGTTACAGTTGGTATTAGACCAAGTTTTTTAGAAACCTTGGGAACTAGATTTAGAAAACATTGTTTAGGGAACATAAACCTAATATAGACTATGAGGACAAGAATAGAAGAAGCACTCACATCTTTTTAAGGAGAATTATACATGAAAAATTTTGAGGATGAAATTTCCGAAGGTGGGAAGAATATAACAACCAAATTTGTTATGGTATGAATAATTTCAATTCATTATATAACTTATTATTCCCACAACATTGAGTCACTTAGAAACGACACTATGTTGTTATAATATAGTTATAACCTTGACAGTAAACTTAATTTTTTAAACTCAGTGTTTTGAATTTTGAAAAAGTGACATATACAGTTGGGTTTAATAAGATATTTAGAGTCTGATAATATAAAATTATTTTTGGTGAATAGTAATGCACCCTTATGAATTGTAACATAACCCTTATGAATAGAAACTTAACCCTTATGAACAGTAACCTGTCCCTTATGAATAGTAATGTACCCTTATGAATAGTAAATTGACCCTTATGCATAGTAATGCACCCTTATGAATTGTAAATCGACCCTTATGAATTGTAATATACACTTATGAAACATTAGTTGACCCTTTATAATAGTAATGTACCCTTATTAATTGTAACATCACCCATGTAAGTATAAATACAATTTAAGCACCTTATAAATGAGAGTGAATATTTTAAAAATTAATAATTAAGTGTTAGTATTTCTGTTAGTAATAAATAATGAATTACAATTTTATAATTACTAGATTAATTTAAAATATAATTCATTATAATTAAAATTATCCATGTATCATATTTTGGGATTTTTCTAAAATACATGAATTTTTAGTGAATAGTAAAAAATACAGTTTTTAAGAAAGTATAGTATTTTTTGTGACAGCGCCAAGTGATATTTGTGATATAAAATTTATTAAACTTATGGAATAAATAAATAATGATTTATAAGAGAAATATTTTATAGAAATCATTCATAACATGTATGCTATAATTCATTTCATGATAGGTATAATAATTAATGTCAGTGCAGACGCAATGCCTGCGCAACATTAACAAAGATAAATTTGGTTCCTTATAAATAATAATTATGTGATAAAAATTATTTTCACCACTTATTTATTAATTATTAATTATTTTTTTATTTTTTTGGTGGTTAATTTTTGAATTTATGTGTTATATAACATGATCTGTATCTAAATGTTTGTTCAATTCTTGTGCAAGGCTATAATAGGAAAATTAACAAATTGAGAAAGTTGTTTTGATATAGATATGTGTAAATAAACATAATGAATGAATATAAATGATTATTTTTAAGATATTTAATTTATTTTTATGATAGTAATTTATTTTTTATTTTTATATATAATATAATTAACATTAATGCCTATGAAACACTACTGTAGTGCTTGTGCAAGAATAAGAAAATTAAATAAAAATGTTTTTAAATAAAATAATAAGAATTATTAAATGACCCATATTTTTTATAAAACCTATTATATAAGTAATTTCGTAATATTATATATTTTTATTCAATTTGGGGACACTTTGGACCCACAAGAATCACATTAAGACCTTTAGAATATTTTATTTAAAAGTAAGACAAGGTGTTCACACTATAAAGTTTGGTTGATATATCATTTTTAAAGTATGAGTTTTCTTGAGTTTTATTCGAAAAAGAATATTATTGTGAAATATAATAAAATTATATTTCTCATAGAAATCTAGATTTAATTTTTAGTCAAAAATAAATATCATAATGTCTTTCACAAAGATGGTGCAATAGTAATTTAGTTAATGAATATATCAAACTAAATGATATTAAAAATAATAAAATAAATATAATTTTATATTTTTAATCTAATTCACATATTCCATAGATGAATATAACATTTATATGATATAATATAAAATTTGATATGTTTTTCAATGTGATGTCCCAGTTCCGGGAGCCACCCAGAGGTGCCCCATACCCAGTTGGTCACATGGCCTCAAGCGCATTTTCCCAAACGCCAGAGGCTGCCGACTACCAGCGAGGGTCTTGGGTGTGATAGTGGGGAAACTATTCCCTCATTGGCAGAGTACATAGCAGAAGAGAAAAAAATAAACATTAACAGAAGTAGTAAACAATCCATACACAAGTGAACAACAGAAGAATAAATATGATAAACAACAGGAGAACATATATATATGATGCATGATACATATGTCTAGGAAAGCATCCAAACAAGTCACAATGCAGGAAATAAAAATAGTACTAAAACAAGTACAAAAGAATAGGTAAATAGATCATCAACATCGTAAGACTAAGCTTGGTTCCATGCTCTCCAACTCCACAACAAGTCAAGTACCTGAAGTAGAAGGGCGCTTGCCCTTGTATATACCTGCAACAATATAATCTGTTTGGGGCCAAAATCATGGCCCAAACAGGGTGTGAGACTAAATACCAGTAGGAAACCACCAAGAGATATGTTCTTAACAGTCATTGAATATATGGCAGGTAAAAATACATAAGTAGTAAACATAAAAGTACTAAACAATAAACAATCCACATTTTCAAGCATCTAATATACAAACAGGTAAGTAGCCACTCAAGCAAGTAGAACAAACAGGTAACCCTCTGGGTAGTTCTCACATCCTAATGCCTATGGTTCAACCAAAAAGTACTAGCAACCCTATGGGTGGCACACTCAGTCTCACCCCTCTGGTTCAGCTAAAGAATAGACTCTTTGGAGAAGCACTCACCATCAATTCCCCCTCTAGTCTCGTATCGTACAAAAGGAGATCTGGGGAAGCACTCAACATCTCATTCCCCTTGTGTCCCACGTCGAGGAACTACAGACACTCTGATGAAGCACTCAACGTCAATCCCCCCTATGGTCTCACATCATATTAACAAGACACTCTAGAGAAGCCCTTACATCCATTCTCCCTATGGTCTACTACACTAGGTTCTCGTAGCCCTGTGTAAAGTCAGCAAGTATCGCATTGCGTAACAGACAAAGTAGCCTCAAGAACTACTTGGCTAGCATTCTACAGTATCTCAGCATGGAAGAATAGTCACACCATCCTACCAAATAGGCATGGATCTGGCCATAGCCTAATAGGAAAAAGTAGATCAAACAGTCATAAATAGGTAATACATGGAGGGGAAAAACATCCAAAGCAAAGTAAAATTACCCAATTCACCAAAAATAACCTCTACTCGGGCATATAATCCAAGAAGGCAAACAAAAAGGGAAAAAAGGAAATACGCAATACCCCATTCAAGGGTATTAGTGTAATTTGAACAAAATACACGAAGACTTTCTACAGAAAGGCACAAACCACCTACCTTGATGATAGGAGATCGATATACTTGAACCACGTGGCTTGAATCGACTTAGAACATCGAAGATCTACAAAAAAGTTCAACCCAAGATAACTTGAGAAAGAGGAGGAATCATGGAATGAAACTCAAGAAGAAGGAAGAGCTTACCGCTGCAGTTCCAACGCAATCGATGATAGAATATTTGGAGAATAGACGGAGGCTTGGGGGCTCATAGAAGATCCGCGGATGCTCGGTGCTCTCGGATGAACAAAACCTAGAAGGAGTGTGTTCTGTCCATCTGGTGCGACCCTAGTGCGTTTATTGAAAGCAAACAAAGTACACGGCGTGTACTTTTAGAGTACAAAGTGTGTACTTACTATTTCTATACTCCGCATTAGGCGACCTCCATGTCACGCCTACATGGTCATGTTTGTGGTCATGACACAACCAACACACGACCTCCAGCGGCATCGTAGTACAGGGCGTGTACTTTGAAAATTTCCATATTTTCCTCTCTTCCTCAAAAATGACCAGAAAAGGAAAAACATACCTAAAAAGAAGATCGAGGTTCTTACAAACTTCTCTCCTTAAATAAATTCATCCCCGAATTTCCCTAGCGAAGCATAGAAGAAGAAACCCCGAACAACCTCAGCCACTACGATTGTATATCGGTCTCCCTCTCCCAAGTCTCATCCTGTACTCACCCGTGATGCCATAACACCTGTACTAGAGGAACAGACCAGCCACATAGAACCTTTGTACTGCGATCGAAAATCTGGATTAGATGATCCTCGAATGATGCATCCATATCAAGCTCAAACTCCTCGGGTTGAAAGACATGAGATGGGTCTGAAAATTAACATCAGAGCTGAGAAACGTGAAAAACGTCGCGCATATCCTGATACCTCTGAGGTAACTTCAATCGATAGGAAACCATCCCAACTCTCTCCAAAACCTCAAACAGACCGAGTACCTCAGTGAAAGCTTACCATGTCTCATAATACTCTTTTTTCCCAACCTCGGTGTGACACACAAGAAAACTTGATCCCCGATCATGAACTCTAGAGGTCCTCTCTACTGATTAACATAAGACTTCTTTCAAGACTGGGCCATAGCCATCCTTTTCCGAATCAACTATATTTTCTCTAAGGTCTCCTGAACAAGATGAGGTCCCAGAAAAGTTGCCTCTACTGCCTTCATCCAACATAAGGGTGATCAACATGACCTAACGTAAAATGCCTCAGATGGAGCCATCTAAATATTTTCTTGAAAACTATTATTGTAGGGAAACTCCACAAGAGGTATATGCTTCTCCCAAGAACCTCTAAAATCCAGAATGCAATCTCAGAGCATATCCTCAAGCACCTGAATCATGCATTTGGACTGACCATCTGTCTAGGGATGGTATGCTGTACTCAAAAGTACCTGTATACAAAAAGCCTTTTGAAGACCCTTCCAGACCCAAGAAGTAAAACGTGCATCCCTGTCTGAAACGATGGAGTGTGGAACTCGATGCAGACGTAGAATCTCTTGGATGTACAACCGCCCCAGCTCATCAATGCTGAAGGTCTCCTTGATCGGTAAGAAGTGAGCAACATTCGTAAGCCTGTCGATGACAACCCATAAAACATCATTCCCTCGAGGTGATCTCGGAAAACCGGTCACGAAGTCCATCGTGAAATCATTCTAATTCCACTCCGGAATGGGTAACTGGTGTAAAAGACTTTCTGGTCGCTGATGCTCCACTTCCACCGGCTGACAAGTGGAACACCTCATGACAAAACTAGAAATATCTCTCTTCATACTTGGCCACCAATACTAGCGGTGTAGATCACGATACATCTTGGTGATGAGAAGATGAACTACCCAAACTGAGGAATGAAAATACCGCATCGGATCCTCGCGTATGTCTGCTGGCACCCATACACGTCCCTGGAAACACAAGATCTAATCCTCGCCTACTGTCCATCTAGGAATGAGGTCCTTTCCTGACACAATTTCCCATAGTACTAGGCCTTTAGAATCTGATAGCTACCTCATTCAAACTTGGTCAATAATCATGGAGGTAACAACTACAGAAGAAAGAAACGTTTTCCCCTGTCCATCGTGCACCTCCAGATGCATCTCAGAGAACAGTTCCATAAGCTTCCACTCGCTGCTAGCCTCCTGAACTACATGTTTCTGAGTCCTCCTACTCAACGCATCCGCCACTGCATTTCCCTTTCCCAGCATATAAGCAAGATCAATATCAAAGGACTTTAGGTACTCAACCCACCTGCACTGTCTCAAATTCAGATCACGCTGAGTGAAGATGTACTTGAGACTCTTGTGGTCGGTGAAAACCACAAAGTGCTCTCCCAGAAGATAATGTCTCCAACAGTGTAAGGTATGGAAAACTACCGCCAGATCGAGATCGTGCATCGGGTAGTTCCTCTCATGTGGCCTCAACTGCCGAGACTCGTATGCAACAACTCCATCTCCCTGCATAAGCATAGATCCTAGACCAATACTTGAGGCATCATAGTAGATAGTGTACCTCTTTCCCGACTCTGGAAAGACTAGTATCAGTGATGAAGTCAATCTCTGTTTCAGCTCCCGAAAGGCTGACTCACAATAATCTGACCATAAGAACTTCGCACCCTTCTTGGTCAGACCTGTCAGCGGTGCTGCTATGCGTGAAAAGTCCTGTATGAAACATCTGTAGTATCCATCCAGGCCTAGAAAACTCAGCACCTCAAAGAAGTTCTTCAGCTACTCCCAGGAAACTACCGCTCTCACTTTCTCTGGGTCCACTAATACTCCTATCTCTGAGATAACGTGGCCCAAGAAGTGAATCTGATCCATCCAAAAATGGCACTTCGAGAGCTTAGAATATAAATGATGCTCCCTCAGTGTACTCAAAAAGATCTCAAGATGGGTAGAATGGTCGTGTAGAGTGTGAGAGTACACCAAGATATCGTCCATGAAGACCACCATGAAAGAGTCTAAGTATGGATGGAACACTCGGTTCATCAGTTCCATGAAAACTTTAGGCGCGTTCGTGAGTTCGAATGACATAACCATATACCCGTATAGACCATACCTGCTCCGGAAAGCTGTAAGAGGTATATCAGATGGTAAAACGCACAATTTATGATAACCGGCCCTCAAATCAATCTTCAAGAACACCCAGGTTCCTCAAAGCTGATCAAAGAGGTCATCAATCCTAGGCAAGGGATATCGGTTCTTGAACGTAAACTGGTTCAGCTTCCGATAATCCATACAAAGCCTAAGGGTGTCGTCTACCTTTTTCAAAAATAGGATAGGCGAACCCCAATGAGAAGTACTGGGTTAGATGAAACCCTTTGCCTGCAACTCCTCCAACTACTTATTGATCTCCTTCAACTCAGGTGTATCCATCCTATAAGGAGGAATGGACACTGGTGTCGCTCCTTGTATGAGTTCAATATAAAAGTCTATTTCACGCTCCAGAGGAAAGCCTGAAATTTCCTCTGGAAAGACATCCCTAAAATGATCCACCACTAGAGGAAAGTCTAATTGCAAAGTCCCCTGGTCATCCAGATACAGACTGATAATATGAGGTATAAATATACCTAGCCTATGATGCTCGAGTCCTGCTCTATTCACCTGGACATCCCACTCACCTTGATGAAGAAAATATTCACCCTATGGTGATATGAAACTCACCCTGCAGAGATAACATTCGATGACTTCCTAGAAGGAAACTATCTAGTCCATTCCGAGATGACATCATAGCCTGCCATCTCTAGGACATAGAGATCTCATAAGAAGTGATACCCAACCACCTCTAGAGGGAAGTCATTGCACTGACATACACTATCCATCCTAGTCCCCAACGGTGTGTCTAGAGTCAAAGTATCAGTAGAGGAAAAGATACAGATCCCAAGGCTCGCCACAAAAACAACAAAGATAAAGTTGTGGGAAGCCTCTATATCGAAAAGAGCATAAGATAAAACTGAGGCTACTAAGATCGTACCTCAAATGGTAGAGGGTACGAGATCCTGCTCCTATTGGGTATGCTCCACTATAAAATCTTGACCTGTACCATGACCCTGTGATCCCGCCTGATCACTCTGAGCTGATTCACCCTACAGTCACTGAAAGACTGGTGACTGACCACCACGGCCTCAACCTCCACCTCAGCCCGAACAGCCGGAAGAACTCTAGTTTTCAGATTGGTGAGAAACTGTTGGTGCTGCTCCTGAACAAGGAGTCATGGATGAACCCCTGTCACCAGCTGCTGGTGAGAAAACCTGACAGAAGTGCTGAAGGTGACCTATCTTGCCGCAAGATCGGCTCTCCACTGGGTATCTCTGGCACTGCAACCTCGTATGCCCAGCCCTCCCACACTTGTAGCATACCACATGGCTACCTGAAGACGTGTCTCGCTACCTCGGATAACCATGTGTAGACTCCCTACAACACTTCCTGATTTCAGATGGTGAAGCACTAACTCTGTAAGTGGAACTACCCTATCTCTTAGCTCCAGAATCTCTCAGATTTCACTCCGCAATCAGTTCCTGGTTGACGATGGAAGCAATGGAAGTCAGCCTGAAGACATTCACCTGTGAGAGAATCTCCTATCTGAGACCATCCTCAAACTTACTTTCCAAGAAACACCCATCTCTACCCTGGGGGGTGTAAAGCACTGAAGCTAGGTGAAATGAGAGGAATACTCCATGACAGAAAGAGTACCCTGATCTAGACTCATAAACTCCCAGGCTCGGTCAGCCCTTAGGGTCCCCAGATATAAGTAGTCATAAAAGACGTGCTGAAACTCCCCCCACGCCATAACCTGCTGATGACCCGACTATGATATCACATCCCACCACCTCTTGGAAGAGTCTCATAACATGTAGGTAGAGAGCTTAACCCGCCTCCCTGGAGGTGTCTACATATTCTCAAAGATCATCATCATGGATTTTAGCCATGACTATGTAGCCTGAGGTCCTCCTTCCCCTGAGAAGGTGAGAGGATGCTGCTGCTAGAAAACACACGTCAAGTCTATCATAGTCGAGGCA
The DNA here is from genome assembly GCA_963277665.1 of Viscum album. Taxonomy (NCBI): domain Eukaryota; kingdom Viridiplantae; phylum Streptophyta; class Magnoliopsida; order Santalales; family Viscaceae; genus Viscum; species Viscum album. The sequence continues at coordinate 1,694,675,423 of OY728158.1, read as the reverse complement.
GGAGGAAGAGCTCCCTAGAAGGTATGCATCATCCTTAGAAAACCCTCCTTAAACTGTGCATCGCTGCCTGCAACTGGTATAACAGCTGGTGCCAAGGCCAGCGCAATAGGAGTATCTGTAGGAAGTCCCTGATCAGCCATATCTGGAATCTGATCACCACCTAGAAACATGCGTGAAATCGGATGACGTCTCAGTGCCATGAATCTGCAAGGTCAAATGCACACTTAGATTCAAGATTATCAAGGACTGAAGACTGAAGACACAAGAAGAAAAATAGGAGAAAGAAATCATTAATGTTTTAAAAAATATGACTATATGACGTGTTCCCTAAAGTCATTTACATGGGTGTGTATTCCTGCCTAAACAGGTTGTGTAGCACCCCAAACACATGGAGTGTCCTCCAACACACGACGTGTACTTGAATCATCTTCCCCTGCCTGAGTGATTCTACACGGTTAAGCCACACGACTCTCTAAAGATAAAACTACATGGTGTGTTAAAGGTGGACACGATGTGTAATCAATTAGATTTAGCTAGCCCGTGTTGTTAGTGACATGGTCAGACACACGACTCAAACAACACGACATGTTCTTGACAGACACGGTGTGTTCATGAAAGGATAACACCGACCCATGTTGTTTGTGACACGACTGGGCACCTAGGTTAGACTACACGACATGTTCAAAGTGGACACAGCGTGTACAAAGAAGTCCCAGCCGACCCGTGTTGTTAGCTACACGGCCGACTACACAGCTGACACTACACGACATGTTCCAAACAAACATGGCGTGTACAAGAAATGATAACACCGACCCATGTTGTTCGTGACATGGCCAAGGTACCTATTTTATACTACACGGTGTGCTAAACTAGTACACATCGTGTTCCTACAAGATTTTTCATAACCCTGTGTCCCTGCCCACACAGTCAGTGACATAGTTGAAACTACACGGCGTGTATTCATAAAGTACACGCCATGTATTCTGGGTTTTTCTGAGCACTAGCCTCAGAACTGCTCTGGAGCCTAGAAAACACGGAAAACAAAGGTTAAGGTGCCAAATTCCGATCCATGAGGGCCCATACTCTCCATGAATCATATCTTGGCATCTTGTACAATATATAAAAAAGAAAGGACAAGTTATTGACCCACCAAATTCCGATTCATGAGGGCCCATAACACCCCAAGAACCAAAATTTGGCGTTCATCGAAACAAAGCCTTACACAAATAAACACTTATCAACAACAGTATTCTATCAAGGTATCTATTACAACAAAATGCATATTCTACACAAAACCTATCACAACAACATGCAATTGCTAATACACCCTAAATGGCATGGCAAGAATGCATGGAATTTGATTTCTAGCAAGTGCCTATATGATTAATGAGATGGAATACCCTCATCTCATTGGGTTGCAATAGAAATAGAACCGCAATAACAAAAATGGTAACAACACAAAGCATGTGAATCACCCAACAGTGAAATCAAATCAACTGTAAAATTTCAAACCAGTAAAATTTCAATAAATGAGGTAGTATGGATTTTTCCTGTATACGAGTTAGCTACTCCCGGGCACAGCTTATTACTAAGTACCTATTCCTTCCTATCGCTGACTAAGGCTACAAATAGTAAGTCAAGAGAAAAGAAACGCCTCTGCTACCACTTTGTAACGTCCCGGTTCTGGGAACCACCCAGAGGTTCCCCGTACCCGGTTGGTCACATGGCCTCAAGCGCATTTCCCCGAATGCCAGAGGCTTCCAACTAGTAGTGAGGGCCTTAGGTGTGATAGTGGAAAAATTATGCCCTCATTGGCAGAGTACAAAGTGGAAGAGAATCAAATAAACATTAATGGAAGCATTATACAATCCATACACCAGTGAACAATGGAAGACTAAATATGATAAATAGTCGCAGCACATATATATATGATGCATGATACATATGTCTAGGAAATCAGCCAAACAAGTCACAATGCAGGAAATACAAATAGTACTAAAACAAGTACAAAAGAAAAGGTAAACAGCTCCTCAGCATCGCAAGCCTATGCTTGGTCCCATGCTCTCCAGCTCCACAGCAAGTCAAGTACCTGATGTAGAAGGGCGCTTTCCCTTGTCTATACATGCAACAATATAATCTGTTTGAGCCCAAAAGCATGGCCCGAATAGGGTGTGAGACTAAATCCTAGTAGGAAACCACCGCGAGATATGTGCCTAACAGTCAGTGAATATATGGAAAGTAAAAATACAGAAGTAGTAAATAGGAAGGTACTAAACAGTAAACAATCCACAGTTTCAAGCATCTAATCTACAAACAGGTAAGCAGCCACTCAAGAAATTAGAACAAACAGGTAACCCTATGGGTAGTTCTCACAGCCTAACCCCTAAGGTTTAACCAAAAAGTACTAGAAACACTCCCAGAGGCATACTCAGTCTCACCCCTATGGTTCAGCTAAAGAATAGACTCTCTGGGGAAGCACTCACCGTCAATTACCCATATAGTCTCATTTTGTTATAAAGGCGCTCTGGAGAGGCACTCAACGTCTCATTACCCTTATAGACCACATCAAGGAACTACTAACACTCTGAGGAAGCACTCAACATCAATTCCCCTTGTGGTCTTGCATCGTATTAATAAGACACTCTGGAGAAGCCCTTACGTCCATTCTCCCTATGGTCTACTACACTAGGTTCCCACAACCCTATATAAATTTAGTAACTATCACATTGCATAATGGCCAAAGTAACCTCAATAACTACTTGGATAGAATTCTACAATATCTCAGCATAGAAGAATAGTCGCACCATCCTACCAACTAGGAATGGAACTGACAATAGCCTAACAAGAAAAACTAGACCAAACGGTCATAAATAGGAAAAATATGCATGGGGAAAACATCCAAAGCACAATAAAATTACCCTATTCACTAACAATAACCTCTACTCAGGCATATAAGCAAAGAATGAAAACAACAAGGGAAAAACAGGAAACATGCAATACCCCATTCAAGGGTATTGGTTTAATTTGCAAAAAATAATCAAATACTTTCTACAGATTGGCACAAACCACTTACCTTGATTCTAGGTGATCAATATACTTGAACCACAAGTCTTGAATTGCCTCATAATTTCAAATATTTATAAAAATGTCTAAAATATTCAACTAAAGATAACTTGAGAAATATAAGGAATCATTGAATGAAACTCATGAAGAAGGAAGAGCTTACCGCTGCGGTTCCAATGCAATCGATGACAGTCGATTCAGAGAACGGATGGAGGCTCGGGGGCTCAGAGAAGATCCACAGATGCTTGATGCTCTCGGACAAACGAAACCTAGAAAGAGGATGTTCTGTCCATCAGGCGTGACCCCGGTGCGTTTAATGAAAAAAACAAATTACACGGCATGTACTTTTGGAGTACACGGTGTGTACTTGATGTTTTCGTACTCTGCATTAGGCAGCCTTCATGTCACCCCTACATGGCCGTGTGTGTGTTCATGACACGACCAACACACGTCCTCCAGCAGCATCGTAGTACACTACATGTACTTTGAAAATTTCCAAATTTTCCTCTTTTCCCCAAAAACGACCATAAAAGGAAAAACATACCTGAAAAGAAGATCCGGGTTCTTACATTGAAACTTTGTTTTGATGTGTTTAAAGTCTGATATATGAATAGTTTTTATATTGACAAAATAGTTTTTCATGAATAAATTTTTCATTAAATTATTTAAAAATACCGTAATTATTGAAAAAGTCTTAAAATGATAAGGTTCATTCTAAAATTTAATCCCATTTAGTTTTAGTCTTTTTTTGGAAGTCTTAAATCCAATAATATATTTATTATAATTTAATAATTTTTTAAATTCCAAATTTATCCTCCATATCACATATAAATGGAGGATCTTTCTTTCACAAATATTAATCCCCTTGAGACTTCTTGTTTGAAAAACCTGTTCCAAATTCCATCCTTTATATCCCTTAAAACATTATTGTGCTTATGGTATAAAAATTGACCACTTTCAATATCCTTAAGGAGGTTTTAAAAGAGATATTTTTAAAAGGTAAGATGCCTTCTTCTTCTATTTGAAATCCATTCTCACTTATAACTTTTCCCTAACTATTATCAAATGATTCATGACAACTCCAGAATAATATATATATTGGAATTTTATTTTGTTTATGTTATATGTGTCATAAAATCTATTAGTTTCTTTTTTTTATTCTTAAATAACAAAATCGTCATACGTGGTGTATCAATTAGCCACCTTTGTGGATGAGGCATTTTCATTTTACTTTACCACAATCATGGGAAGTTTAAAAGAACATGTAATTGTTTAAAATGACCCAAATATATATATGTTATCAATTCTGGATTATTATTTCTTTTTACAAGTAATTCCATAATAAACCAACCTTTGAAACTATGAAAAGAACATACTGAAACAATGGGAACAAGAATATATTTTTAATAAATGGGTGGAAAACGGTTTAAAAAAAATATGTATGATATTATAAACATTAATTCAGTTCTGTAATAATTTAATAACACTATTCAAACCATATTATAGGAATTTTGAACAAAATTTAAGGAATCCGAACCCGAGGTATGGGATATCTTAACTCAATTTCGATTCATGAGTTAACCATCTCTGTCATTGGTTATGTACTTCCAAGGATATATGTGAATTAACACTGATTTTCTTTATACTATCTATACACTTGTATTGTGTGGGTTTATATTTTTCACAAAAAATTATTTCATTGATTCATCCTCACTTTAATAATACGATCATTGTAAGGGGTTTCTCATCTCACATTTTTTTTCTGTGAGATTTCCATTATTCTCCACTTATTTATTGTATATGGTGCATGTTTACTACCATTTGACATATAATATTATGATTTTTTTATCCATGGTATTCAATGATTCACTTGATTATTATTTACTCAATTGATTACAATTTTGTAAGGTAATTTGTTTTGGTTTTCCATTCACTGTGATTTACTTGGTATTGTGCACTTATTCATTCTTATGTGGTGTAACTACTACCCCTTTGAGATCATTTTTCATTTAAAATTGTAACTAAATTATATATCCATATTCTTTTTTAAATGGATATGATTATTGTATTATCCTTATACCATTTTACATATGATGATTATGTGGAATGTTGCTTTATCTGTGGAAATATTGATGAATATGTATCCTCTTCTCAATACAGATATCACAAAGGAATATTGTTCTTGTATTAAATATTTTTATAAAGAATGATTTGGAATCAATGTGACTGGAAGGGCCCACTATAGATCCTCGATACATTGACAGGTCCTATGAGACAAATCAGTTGGCGATAAAACCATCAAGTTTGTTTCTAAAAATTAGACGGGTTTCTACCCAGTGACTAAAACTATTTCCACAGTATTGTGGTATCATGTTCCAGATACATGACATCCAATTAATAAGAATTATATTTATTCATTTTCATTTATTACTAAAAAATAGTTTTTCACTATGACAAAATATATTGATGTAGTTTCATTCTCAGTTTATTAATGATGTTCATTTTTCATTTATTCACCATGCCATACTGACTATGCCAATTTGTTTATGATTCAATTATTTTGGATTCATGCTTATGATATTTTTAACCCTTACCATGAATTTTAGATCACCCCTTTCATTCGTTTACCTTCAACATGTTTTTAAGAGGACACAATTTATTGAGTTATCATGGATAAATTTTAGTAGTTTTTATTATGTGTTGTATTTTATTACCTTTCCCAATGTTAAATGGGTTCCATATATGTATCTAGTTTATTCAATACTACTAAAATGATTGGTCCTTCATGATTTAATTCCTTGTAATCATTCCAATCTAATAAAGTAATCCACTAGCTCCGAGCTTTTGGGGTCAGGGAGTTACAATATCTACTACATGGTTAGTACACATTTTTCCAAACCAGGCATCCAAACCGTGCACAGAGTCAAATCTAGATCCTTAAAAATAGGATCTCACTCGTTTTCTCCATAACTCTATCATTTTTTATGAAAATTTGATCTAACTCGGGATTTTGCTTCTTCAAAGGTCTAAGAGGATTCTCCCATCTATCTGGTGGCAATATGAAGGCTTCCATTGGTGATTCGAAGCCATATTCTTGAGGCATGTGATCGTTCTTCATCATTCTTGATCTGTTTTAAAGATCTACACAGATCTGTTCCTCTTATTCTCTTGGATTATCAGATATATGTTCGTTAGGGGTAGATCTAGGTTAGTGGATGCCAAATATGATGAGAATTGGATTTTTTCCTAGTAGGAGAGGATATATAAGGCGGTTCCATGAAAGATCAACCCGACATTAATAAATATTCTTCATTCGTTGTTTAGATTCATCTAAACCTTTGAGGTATGGGGTTTCACTGTATAATATTCTTGATAGAACTGATGGGAATGCTTTCTATTTGATTTCTTTATGATGAATTGATCATGAATTGGCTAGTTATTAATTATTGGAAACCTTCTTTGGTGATGGTTTTGTAAATTGTAGAAATCTGAAAAATCAGGTGTTTTGAATAAAGAGATTTTTTTCTTGGTTTTAAAATATGTATTTTAAAATGGGGATTTTTTGGAATTTTTGTACATGGATTTGATTAGACGTTTTCAATAAAAAGGGGTGTTTTATTAAAATGAAATGGTTTTCTTGAATGGTTTTGGAATACATTGGTTTTTATGTGAGTTCATTTTTTACGTGCCCCTAAATAAGGGACATGTACCATTGGGGTACAAGGTTCGTGACCCTGGATTCGGGGTGTGTGTCATTGGGAAATAAGGAAATTGGATGAGAGACCGTTCATGAGTATTGAACTATCGGATGAAGCATGCATGTGTGGGTGTGTTGTGAACTATGGAATGGGTATGCCAAAATGGTAATAAGTAGTGTTTTTTAAACATTGATTAGTGATTTTATGAAAAAATAACTTACTAGAAATTTTTTTTATTTAGTTTGTTTTCAATTGGTTGTAAATGGTTTTTGGAAGTTGTTTATATTTCATTATAAACTATTTTGAGAGATTTTTTTATATGAACTATTTTATGTAAATGTTGCTGACACTAATATCCTATTAGCGGAAGTAGGTAAGTCATTGAGGGATAACCTACTGAGTTTTATATTCACCCCTTCATTGGAACATTGGTGCTTTTGTATATGCTACCTTTTCGAAGAGGGGAAAAGGTAATGTTTCACACCTTTTTAGCACTACCTCATAATACTTGGGTTGTTCAGTGATTATGGATCTTGGAGATTGTGGAGCATGGAGTCTTGTGGGCTCTTGATAGTCTTTATTTATTTATCTAATATTTACTTTGATACTTGTTTTCTCTTCCACTTTTTGCACACTTTGATGTGGTTTGAGATACATTAATTTCTTTAATTTTTATTCTTTTGTTCATTCATCATTTAGTGAACTTTTTGGTTATTTGTTTTGGTTTATTGGTTTATTTATTTAATTTTAAATCTTCCCCCACTTCTATTTGAAAACCTTCGGCATTTATTTGCATCCTTCGGTGCTTTGGGGATTTCACTTAAGTCCAATTAAAGACTTTTTGTACTATCAAGAAAATGGGAATAAACAGGTCATTACAAATGGTATCATCTTGTTTGGTCCTTGCCTACTAAGTAGTCATCCATGTTCTTGGTATTGGAGTTGAAATTCCATCTTTTCTATTCCTTGGGTTAGAATCTCAGAAAGAAGTAGGGCTATTAGAACATGAAATTTATAGCATAAATGGATGTAGCTAACCCTTTTATGATAAAATTCATGTTTCTTGGGAGTGGGGTGCATAACTGTTTGGAGACACTTCCAGGATTTAGAAATCTCATTATCACGGGTTTAACCAATGAGATGAGTATAACATGCATTTTAGAGGAATGAATTACCACTAAGAGTGCATACATCATTTAGATGAATGATTCATGTTGTGTATAAAGTGTTCATTTTTTTAAAAGTATAAAACTATTTTCAAAAGAAATACTTTTAAAAATAATGGTTGATTTATTTTGAAAAATGGTTTGATTTTCAAAAAAAAGGAAAAATATTTTTAAAAAATAGTTGAAGTGGAAAAGGTTGTTCTTGGAAAACAATGTTGTGATAGTTTATGTGATAGAATTTGAAATGATAATCCATCAGTTGAAAGAGAGTTAGATTTATGGAGTTTGTTTCTGGTTTAGAAAATGGAACCCAATAGGCATCATCAAAACTAACCTGAAGAAGCTACGGAGAATGTGGATGCACCTGAACCACGGGTGAACCAAGAGATGGTTCAAAGTACTGTACATGCTTTTCAAGATATGGATATGGGGAACTAGAGGAATGATCCACAACATGTGGATCATACCATCCAGTTCATGAATCATAATCCTCCTAAATTTCGAGGTGATTCTGAACCCGAAAACAAAGAGGTGTGGATGAGTAGGGTGAATTGTATCTTCGATTTCATTGGCACACCATTGGAGCTTAAATTCAATCTAGCCACGTATATTCTCAAGGATATTTCATGCCAGTGGTGGGATTTAGTGGTGAATTAAAAATTATAAAATGGATTTACATGGGATGATTTTGAAGAATTGTTCAACAACCAATTCTATCATCATATGTTCAAAATCCAAAAAACGATGGAATAATTTATCCTGAAGTAGGATAATCTCTCTGTCATAGAATATGTGGTTAAATTCATGAATTTAGTATGCTTTTCACCATAAGTTTCAGCAATCACATACTTGAATGCACACATCTTCAATTTGAGTCTAAGGTAGGAGATTCGATCAAATATTGTCGTGCTATGTATTATTGATTATACATAAATGGTGAATAGAGTGACAATTGATGGATGTGATATCTCAATATCTATAGGAGGGTTTATGATGATTCATACATGAAATGATGGGAACTCAAATTTTGGGAGAAAGAGGAAAAGGGACACCTATTTCCACAGTGGAATTGGAAATCAGAATCAGATGGCTGGATCAGTGAACCTTCCTCCATAACCTAAGAGCAAAGAATGTTGTTTTTAATGTGGTTCATTTGAACATATAAAGTTAGAGTGTATGAAAAAATCTATATCATGTCATAACTTCATGTAGATGGGGAATATTTAGAGATATTGTCATAGTGCTCCAAGGTAAGGTGATCGAGACACTTCTCATGTGTCGCAAGAATCGTATGCTTCGATAGGGTGAGGAAAAAAGAATTAGTCTCATCAGAAAAGTAGAGCTATCCATGGTGATTCTAGAAATATGATGACTCTTCAACCTGTGAAATATCAACAAGGCAATAAGGGGAAAAATTTAGCAACAAATTAATTGTATGGAGCTAAGCAGATGATTGTTGATGATTAGGATAAACCATTTATGGTGAGATATACGATTATTTTGAATTCTACCCTTGTGAAAGTGATCTTTAATACTGGTACATTGAATTCATTCATTTCTTTTCGTGATCTTGATATTATATGTTTAAAGTTGTAAATAATGCCTTCTATTCTAAAACTGCAAACTCCTCTTAGGGAAAGATAATGTTAATCCTTTGTGTGTAGAGAATGTGTTATAACTGTTGATGGAGCAGATATGCAATGGGACTTCTCAGTGTTTGGCATGGATTTCTGTCACGTAATATTGGGTATAGATTGGTTGAAAATGTTAAAGGCTCATATCGACTGTTATAGGAGAACAATTAGTTTCATGACTGAGGACGACATGGAGCATTTATTTAGAGGAGTGAAAATGTTAAAGAAAATTGAAAATTGAATGTTGGATCAAATGGTTGGAACAATATCTTACTATTTGGTGGAGTTGAATTTCTAATCAATAGAAGAGATTGAGGAAAATATATTTCTAGATGTTTTGGATCAATTTACAGATGTCTTTCCCAAAAAATTCTTAGGCTTACCACCTCTAGGGTAAGTGGAGTTTATGATTGATCTCCTTTCGGGGACCAGTACTATTTCCTTTCAATCTTATAGGATGTAACCAATAAAGTTATGGGAATTGAAAGTTCAGTTGGATGAGATGGAAATCAAGGGGTTCATTCAGCCAAGTATGTCTCTATGGGAAACACCAATTTTGATCGTGAAGAAAGAAGATGGAAGTATTCGGCTATGTATTGATTATCATAAGCTTAACCAAGTTATGATAAATAATAGGTACCCACTTCCACAGATTTAATATCTTTTAGATCAATTAATGGGAGCTCAAGGGTTTTCCAAGATTGACTTGTGATCAGGATATCATCAATTATAGGTTTGGAAGGAAGATATTCCAAAGATAGTTTAAGAAGATGATATAGCTGCTATGAATATATAGTTGTGCCTTTCGGTCTAATGAATGTAGTAGCAGTCTTTATAAATTTTATGAATCAAATATTTTAGTGATATCTGGACTCATTTGTTGTGGTGTTTGTGGATTACATCTTTGTGTATTCAAAGACAAGGGATGACCATGAGGAACACCTGGAAACAATGTTACAAATCTTGGGAGATCACTGTTTGTATTCCAAATTATCAAAGTGTGATTTTTGGATATAGTAAGTATGTGTTCTTCTCCTTCTCATTTCTGAAAAAGGCATTAATGTTGATCTTGAAAAGATAGAAGATGTTATCTCATGGAAACCACTAAATAATATCTTTGAGATATGAAGTTTTCTAGGTCAAGCTGGCTACTACTGATGCTTTATTTGTGATTTCTCACACCTGGATTTACCAATGAATACTCTAAAAAAAGAGTATACTCCATTCCAATTGATAGAGGAATGTTAAGAGTATTTACAATAATTAAATGCTTGTCTTACATCGACACCAATATTGATTTTTCCAGAATCAGGACAGGGGCATGTGGTGTACTGTGATGCTTCCAGATCATGGTTGGGTTGTGTTCTGATGCAAGGAGACCATGTGGTTGCTTATGGTTCTAGGCAGTTGAGGGTGCATGATAAGAATACCCAACACATGATTTGGAGTTAGCTACAGTCTTCCATGATTTGAAAACATGGTGACACTATCTCTTTGGTGAGAAATTCACTGTGTTCACAGAATAAAAAATATTGAAACCCATTTTCTCACAGTGAGATTTTGAATCTGCAAAAAATGAGATGGATTGAGTATTTCTAGATGTTTTACTTTAACCTGATGTATACACTAGGAAAAATGAATTAAATGGTGGATGCATTGAGTAGAAATTCAAATGTTCACTTTGAAAAAGAAGCTTCAGATGAATGGTTGTTGATGTCGGTCCTAGCCGACATGCAAGTGGAATGTAGAGATTGAGGTGATGTTACAGTTTTCTTTTCATCTACACTTGTTACTAATTAGTTAAATATGGTCAAAGATAAACAAACATCTGAGGATGAATGTCTAGTAAAGAGTTAAAAACTCAATGGTGGTGAGTCCATTGAAGGATGGAAACTTGATGGGAGTTCAGTTTTTTGTTTTAGAGATAAGATTATTGTACCCATGGCTTTTAAGGAACAAATCCTTCAGGCTTACTACCATTAAATGTGGTCTATATATCCAGAAAGACATAAGATGTATAAGGAATTGATAGAAAACTTTTGGTGGAGAGGCCTGAAAAGGAAGGTGGATGAGTTTGTTCTTAAGTGATTAACTTCTCAACAAGTTAAGGAAGAGCGTCAGAGACTAGCGAGTATGTTGTAGTCTTTACCTATCCCCGTGTGAAAATGGGAATAGATAGCAATATATTTTCTAACAAGTATTCTAAGAATAGTTCAAAAACACTATACTATATGGTTTATAGTGAATCAAGTTACTAATTCAGCCCATTTCATCCTAATTTGGGAAACTCATACACTGGAGGATCTGTCCAAAATATACATCCAAGAAGTGGTAAAGAGACATGGAATACCTATTTCAATCATCTCATACAGAGATCTGAGGTTCACACCTCATTTCTAGAAATCCTTACAAAAATCTGATGGCACACAGTTCCATATGATCATGGTGTATCATCCTTAGATGGATGAGAAATCCAAACAGATGATACAATCATTGGAAGACATGTTACTGGCTTGTGTAATCAATTTTGGTGGCTCAAGGGAAGAGAATATACCCTTAGTGGAGTTCTCATATAATAACACCTATCAGCCCTCGATGCATATGGATCTGTTTGAAGCATTGTATAAGCTTCCTTATCGTTCTCCACTATGCTGGGTGGAAACAGGTGAAAATTAACTACTTGGGCCCAGACTTGTCCAAGAACAAATGGAGAAGATTAAGTTAATCAGAAATAGGATGGAGATGGATCAGAGACGTCGGAAATATTATGTAGAGCAACATTGAAGTCCTTTTTCATTTTCCATGAGTGATCATGTGTTCTGAAGGATCTCTGCAAGATTTGGACCTCATCGTTTTGTGAAGCATGGAAAGTTATATCCTAGATACATTAGCCCTTTCAAGATAGTATAACAAGTCAGATAAGTTTTATATCAGTTGGCATTACCACCATGGCTCAGTTTTGTGGATAATGTGTTCCATGTATCTCAGTATAAAAAGTATCAGCTTGATCTTGACCATGTGATCAGATGGGATCACGTTGACCTAGATCTGGATTCATTGTTGATACAAATCCCAGTACAGATTTTCGATATTCAAGATAATGTCTTGCATGAATTTTTTTAGTCTTGTATAGGTTTTATAGAATCATGGTATGATTTATAAAGAGACTTGGGAACGTAAGAAGGAAATGAAAGAGCAGTGGATAGAATTATTTCATGGCATCGAATGATTTCTACTTTCTAGGGACAAAAAGACCAATGGTGGGGAGAATTTAGTACCCCTAGTTTCTGTTATGTAACCCTTACATGATACTTTTATGGTTATAAAGTGTAAGGCTGGATGTTGGGAGATTTTGGAGAACTTCAGAAGTGTTTTTGGGGCTAAATGAAGGCCGCACATGCGACACACGGTTTTTCCTAACTGTATAGATTTCCTAGGATAAACCGTGCACAGTGTTCTTCATGAGGAAGTAGCTCCAACAAAGTTGGATCACGGTTTGGGGATACCATAAAAGGGGAGTCCACGTGGGAAGTAGCTACCACAAGTTTAGTGAATGGTTTTCCTAACCGTGCAGCAAAACCATGCGCAGAGTCAAGTCTAGATCCTTAAAAATAGAATGTTAATCTTTTTTCCATAACTCTCTTGTTTGGAACCTAATCATCTCTAAATAGGTAATTTTCTATCCCAAATGTCTAAGAGGGTTCTTTCATATGTATGGTGGAAATTCTAAGTATTCCCTTAGAGATTCGAAGCCATATTCTTGAGGAATGTGATCGATCTTCATCGTTCTTGATTGGTTTCTTAGATTTAATTATATCTACTTATCCTATTCTCTTGGATTCCTAGATGTACACCTGTTAGGGGTAGATCTAGGTTGGTGGATGCCAAATATTATGATATTTGGATTTTTTCTCAGTATGAGAGAAGATATAATGCAGTTCTGTTAAGGATCAACCCAAATTTCGTAAATGTTCTTCGTTTGTTGTCTAGTTTCGTCAAAACCTTTGAGGTAGGGGGATTCAATCTCAACTCCACTTGATATAACTGATGAGCATACTTTCATATTGATTTCATTATGATGAATTAATCATAAATTTTATTTTTATGAATGGTTGGAAACCTTCTTTGGTGATGGTTTGGTAAATTGTATAAATCTTGAAAATTATGTTTTTTTAATAAAGAAATTTTGTTCTTGATTTTAAAATATGGATGTTAAAATGGGGATTTTTCTAGAATTATGGAACATGGATTTGATTAGATGTTTTCAATAAAAGTGGGAAGTTTTATTGAAACTAAATGGTTGTTTTCAATGGTTTTGGCACAAATTTTCTTTTGTGTGAGTTCATTTTTAACATTCCCCTGAATAAGGGATGTGTACCATTAGGGTACAAGGTGTGTGACCCTGGATCGAGGGTGTGTGTCATTAGAACACAATTTAATTGGATGAGAGATCACTCATGAGTATGGAATGTTCAGATAAAGCATTCATGCAAGGGTGTGTTTTGAACTATGGAATGAGTATGCCAAAATGGTAATAATAAGTGGTTTTTAATCCTTGATTAGTTATTTTCTGGAAAAATAACTTGATATAAATTGTTTTCATTTAGTTTGTTTTCATGTGGTTGTAAATGGTTTTTGGAACATCTTTATATTTTGTCACAAACTATTTTGAGAGCCTGTTTTATATGAACTATTTTATGTAAATTCCTTGACCTATACTATCCTAGTGGCATGAGTATATAGGTCCTTGGGGAAAACCTACTGCGTTTTATACTCACCCATGCATTGGAACTTTGATTCTTTTGAATATGCTATCTTCTAGGATAGGGGAAAATGTAAAATTTTACATGTTTTAAGAACTACCTCATGATAGTTGGGTTGTTCGGTGATTGTGGAGATTGGAGCTTATAGAGTATTGAGTAGTGTCATCTCTTGAGAGTCTTTATTTGTTTATCAATTATTTACTTTGATACTTGTTTGGTCTTCCATTGTTGCACACCTTGATGTCGTTTTAGATACATGATGTTGTTTAATTGTTTTTATTTTATTCATGAATAATTTAGTGAATGATTGGGTTATGGTTTGTTGGTTTATTGGTTTATTTATTAAAGGTAAAATCATCCCCCACTTGTATTTGAAACACTTAAGCATTTATTTCCGGCCTTCGGTGCCTTGTGGACGTCTCTTAAGGACAAGTAATGACTCGTTGTACTATCAAGCCAATGTGAATCAGTGGGTAAATAAAAAACAATTTTTAACTATAGGTATTTCCCTCTTCATAGACCGAAAATGGAATTATTAAATGTATGTTAACCCCTATTTGGAGAAATTTTATACCAACAACCAATATAATATATTCTCTTATATCTGACCTCACTAATTTAGATGATAATTTCATAAGATCTATTCAAGTATACTTTTTTCTATTGTGATTTGGATATAAGACATCGATGGAGGGAATCCTTCAATATGGCCAGAAAGGAAACCATGTCATGAGTAAGTGGATGAATATAGAGGCTCTAGCCTTTTACACGTATTACTACTTGATTTTAAGCATAATTAAACATCAAATTACAAGCCATGGATCGTAAAGTCTAGTGTCTTAAAGATTAGGTACATAATAAAACATCATGAATCATAAATAAAATCATGTTTTATTTCATCTTTATAAATAGATCCTAACCTATTTTTATCCCTTATATCTTCTTAGGATAACCTGGTGGAATACACAAACAGAGGGATGAGCTAAAATATCAGTAAGGAAATAAAAATTAAAATAAATCTTAGCACACTGGTTAGAAGACACAAAATAATGATATTAAAAGGAATGGAACATGATTAAACATATGGAATCATAACATATAGAACATGGGATCACATAATCATGGAATCATATTAATATGGAAAAAACATAAAATATGACTATATCACGAGTCAAGGCTCAATGAACATGGAGGATTATGAGTGAAGGCTAACCACCAAGACCGTTTCATATGGATCACGAGGCAAGGATAACCACCAACACCATAGTACATGACATATCATGAGACTGAAAATTACCCAATTAATTGCATTTATATCTTGGTGAACCCATCATAACATTTTCATGAATATTTTTTTCACATGTAGAATAATACATAAGGAATCAAGCATTAACAATAGGGTTACCCATAGAAAGAATTGGGTATCATAGTCATATCAAAAGGCATAACGTAAGGGAATATCATATTGGTGTACATAAAATAAAGAATTTAAATCATACATGGAAATTCATAAGGTAAAATAGTCATATATCATGATAATTTATGTAAAACCGAAGTGAACACATATACAAAATATTGTTTATGAAACATTATAAATTAAACATTTTTGTGCAGTTTGAGGAAAATATTAAAGATTCTTTAAAATAGAAAAGGAAAACTTTTTTTGTGTAAAAACAAAAGTGAAAAAATAAATATTTTCATGATAAATTGAGATATTTTTGAAAAATAATGGTGGCTGAAATCATATTATGAAATGCAATTGAAAATGAGTAAGAACTCGGGAAGTTCCCTTGAATTGGGTTTTCCTTTCAGGATTCTTTTAGAAGGGAACCTTATTATAACATATAATACCACATAAAAGAAGGATTATATGATCTGAATACATTATTTGGTAATATATAAGTATAATTTATATGAATTAAATAAAAATAAAGGGCAATTAAATTGAGGTAAATAGAGAGAAAGAGTAACCCGAAGGAAAAATAGAGGTTTAGAAGTGATCCCTTACCATATGTCTGAAACGGTTCTGAACATGGTCTTAATATCCTGGATAATAAAAATAAACCCATTAATTAATTATTTAACAATATTTTAAAAACTTATTTGATTTATCATAATTTTCTTATGTTCTTTTATGACTTTTTTGATGAGTTATAAGATATAATTTTATTGTTCTGGAACGTTTTTTCCTTGGTTTTCTTGATCGGTTCGCTTTTATATGAGAATGGATGATCATGTAGAATGGGTATAATTCGGATGAATTAAAATTATATGTTATTAATGAACATATAAAAGTTTAATTCATATTATAATTTTTTTTTTCAGATATGAGGATGACTCATTAGATAACATGTTAATGATAATCGTTTAGACTAATTTTAGCATTTTTTCGATCACAATGAACATGTTTTGTTTTATCATTTTTTATTATGTATATATGTTTGTTACAAAATATAAAAGGGATAAAAAATTAATTTTAAATCATTTTTCAAACATTATAATGGTTTTGAGACCATATTTGAAGGAGATTATGGAAAATGAAAACTTGTCGTCCATAAAGGCAATACATCAACACATCACAAACTACAGTTTCATTTTTAGAATAAAAGGGAGAGGACAAGTGGTTTGTTGATTAATTGTTCCATTAGCATAAAAAAATTTCAATATTTTTAAGATAATGGAGGTATAATTCCATTTGTATGAGTGGAGTCGAGGAGATATTAAGGAAAGAAAAGAACATGAAAATAAATTAAAAGAAAAAAGAGAAATTTACCTCTTGAATTTCTCCTCATTGAGAACCTCTTTAGGGTAATGGTTTTGGTATTTTTATGATACCAAGAGATTATTGAAGTGGGGTAGGGGTTTTAGAATATTATTGGGTATAATTTGAAAAAGGATAAAATTGTGGAAGGTTTGGGGAGAAGAGGTGGTGAGGGGTGGTATTTATAGTGGTGAAGAGGGGTGTTTTCTTATTATTTTATTCATTGGTTTATTATTTTTCCTCAAGCACATGAGTAGTATGATAATTGTCTCTAAATATTTTAAAATAATGAAGCTAAGTACTATATTATGGTTCTTACATTAGAGATGAATCAAGGAATAATTAATTTATCTTATAATGTATATGCACCATAAATTACCGTATTTCACTATTCAAAAAAATTATATAATTTCTTAAAAATACCAAAATTTAACCCAAGAAATTTTTCTATTTTTAGAAATAAAAAATAAAATCCATTTTATAAACCTAAATTTCTAAATAAGATAAATTTAATTTTTAACTAAAATCATCATTTACACGAGAAATACATATTTTAAAATTATAACTAATTTTATAACACATTGAAAATTAAAAAAGGTCTCATAAATTTATCTTAATATAATAATACAAAAAAATATTAATTTATGTATGAATTTTATGAAAATAAATTTTCCTTTAAATTATAAAATTAATCATTAAAGTTTAATTAAAAACTTACGACTTATAAAATATCAACACTTAATAAATAATTTTAAAAAACATTTACTTATTAAAACAATGATATAATAATGTGATATATTCATTTAAATGATACAAAAATTTTATTTATACTTTCATAGGTATGGTTACTTTTCTATTCGCCTATCTACTATTCCTGGGGTCACATGTCTATTCCAAAGGTTATGTTAATATGTCATCGGTATATATTCCTTAGCTTCTATAAATACTTCTTATTTCATTAATTATTTATTTATAAAGTTTTTTGTGTTATTAATGTGATTTTATATGATTTATACTATATAAAATAATTATAATAAGGTAATTTTCATTGATAAAATTTTATCTTGTTACATTCTTCGCCCTTATGAAATTTCACCCTCAAAATTTAATTTTACATGATATGGGGAAAACAGTTTAGGTTACTTATCCTTCATTACTTCCTATGGTTCCCATGTTGCCTCTTCATACTTATGGTTCTTCTATAGTACTTTGACCAGGTGAGTGGTCGTTTTGTGTATAACTTTATCTCTACAATCCAGATCCTCACTTTCTTATCCTCATAAAAGAGATCATTCTCTAATTGTACCACCTCTGAAATCAGTACATTTGAGGGATCTAGTATGTACTTCTTCAATAGGGATAGGTGGAATACATCTTGTACTTGAGATATGGTAGGTGGAAGTACTAGTCAATATCAAACATCTCCAACATGGTCATGAATCTTGAAGGGGATGATGTTAAAAGGATATAGCTTTCCCTTCTTCCCAAATCTAATTATCCTCTTCAATAGAGATATGAAGGGGAATACCATGTGTCCAACCTTAAACTCATGGAGTCATTAATGATTTTATTCATATCTCTTTTTTCATATTCGGGATTCCGTGATGTGATACTGAACATTTTTATATTTTCCACCATTTCATCGACTATTTTAAGTCCTAGAAACATATGTTAAACAAATTCATCCCAACATGCTGGTGTTGTTCATATTTTCTAATAAAGGGTTTCATATTGTGCCATTTGGATGCTTGAGTGGAAATTGTTGTTATAGAAGAATTTGACCTGTGGTAGATGTTGGTCCCATCCTCCTTTGAAATGAATATAACATGCTCTAAACATGTCATTATGTGTCAGAATAGTCCACTCTGATTGGACATTAGTTTGAGGATGATATGTCGCACTAAAGTTCAACTCAGTTCTTAGAGTGTGTTGGAGAATTTTCCAAAACTTATAGGATAATCTCACATCTCAACTAGATACCATCAACAGTGGTACTCCATATAACCCTACCACTTCAATGATGTATATTGGTGAAAGTTGATCTAGTGAGGAGACCTCCTAAATTGTGATAAAGTGTGTTTTCTTTGTAAGAAAGTAAAAAAACCCATATATCATTATTTTCTCTCGATGTCTTTAGATGTACAGTGACAAAGTCCATGGTAGTGTTCTCCCACTTCAATGTTGGTATGGGTAGTGTTTTCATCATCCACTTAAGATTTTTTTATTTCAGCTTTCACATGCTAACATACCAAGCACTTTGATTTATATTTAGTGATATCATTATTTATATTGTCCCACCAATAGTTCTCTCGAATATCTCAATACATATTTGTGATATTTGGGTGAATAGGAAAGTTTGAGCTATGTTTTCATTCATAAGATCCTTATTTATCTCTAGATTGAATGGTACACATAGTCATGACCCAAATCTTATAACTCATTCCTCATAAATTTAAAACTATTACAATTTCCCCTTTCTCATAGATTCAACCTTCTTGTATATTTTCTTATCATTCCTTTGAGAATCATTTAATTTTTCTATAAGGGATGGATGAGAAATCATTTGAGAAAGTATTGATGATGTTCCTTCCTAAACATTCCCATGTCTGTCCATTTCAAATATGGGAACATTAGATCCTTCTCATTTTTAATCATTGTTAAAGATGTAGGATCCTTTATACTTAGAGAATCATATACCTTATTTTTCTTTCTAGGATGGTAGTGCATTGAGTAGTTATAATCCTTGATGAGATCTAACCATCTTCATTGGTGCCTATTAATCTCCTTCTATGTGAATATATATTGAGAATATTTTGATTATTATATATATCACACTTCTCTCCATAGAGATAATGCCGCAAGATTTTCAACACAATGAGCATAGATGATTAATCCAGATCATTCATATGATAGTTTTACTCATTGATTTTAATCTTCTTTGAGGCATATTATATCACTTAATTATTTTTCTTTGGTACACAACCTAATCCATTCTTTGAAGCATCACTGTATACCAAAAATTTTTCCCCAATTTTCAGTAATGTGAGCACTAGTGTAGTGATAAGCCTCCTTTTCAACTCAAAGTAGTCTTTACATTCACTCATCCAGAAAAACATCACTCCCTTACAAGTTATCTTGGTTAGTGGTTTTTAAAATCGTGATAAAAACTTCAAAATTATTCAGTAATACAATGCTAAACCGAGGAAACTATGTATCTTCGTTATTGATATTGGCCTAAGACACACTTCAATTACCTTTTCTT